>OV656770.1:18482500-19160000 GCA_927399505.1 Luperina testacea | reverse complement strand
ATAGTGTGACGGTTGAAGGTCATAGGACACGTATCAAACCGGAAAGGGATCGGCACCGTATCAACTCGAGCCGTTCAGTATTCTTTGTATGAAACTCCCTACTGCAACGCACACTAATTCGTAACGTAATCGCCTCGCTTCGGGACACGCTCACGAACCGCGGTGCGGTGCGTTACGGCTCGTGCGTCGTCCCCGCGCTTACGGCCCGTCGCGCGTCGTCCCCGCGGTTACGTCTTTCCGTACCCGAGCCTACTTCGCCTGCTATACTTACTTCTCTTTTTTTTTTGAGGGTGGGAAATCATCAAATGACCCCTCCCGCTCTGGGTGGAGCGGAAGGGAGTATCAGAATCTTACTGACTACTCTTACTGACTACTTAGCGATAAGGACATAAACCCACCCGTGTTCCTTTCCTTTATGTTCCGGGCCAGCGGTAACCCTTTCGGATAATCCCGCTGCCTTGGCAGGCTTGGTTACGTGCTTACGTTAGGTTGTCGCCTGTTTGGCGGCGAAACGAAAGGGCGATTTGATGCGTGTGCTATGACCTTAACAGGGAAGAATGAAAGAAGAAAACCTATTGCGCTGACTCCAAGTAACATGGGACAAGGACAGAAAGGTGATGGTGATTTTAATTCCAAGCTTATTTTATTTGTTGCAGAGCTCGGCAGTGATTATCTCTGGAGTGTTGAACGTGAGCTTGGATACGTTGGTGACGTCACTGATAGCGGTCTGTCGCTGCAGACTGAGACTAGTCGGGCTCTCCCTAAGGACTCTGTGCGAGGGTATCACATTGTCTGAAAAGGTATACCTACTTAGCGATAAGGACATAAACGTAAAAATAATGTTCTATATAATATAATAAATAAAGAGCAATTTTAACTGCCGAATCGGCCAAACACAGTTGATTTTTCCATCGCTAGATAACTTTTATTCGAGGAATAAAATTGACGTTTGACAGTTTTGTATGAAATAACTTGTCACAATTTCAAAATTATCCCCCAAATAAAGGACATGTTATGAAATGGGCTTAAAATAATATTTTTTTTGAACAGCTGTCATGTATGGTTTTTCTGATAGGGAAACTTATTCAGGATGGCCTGACAAAAACTAAAAAAATATTAAAAGCACCATTATTTAATAAATACATATTTTAAATCCAGATATTTTTGTTTTAATTAGTCTTGATGTCGAAACTTTCTTCCATTATTTCATAATTCGGTCAGTTATTTTTTCTCCTTTTTTTCCTTGTTCACAGCACCTTCTAACCCCTGAACAAGAGCAGACAGTATATTCACGCCTGCAGCAGTGCGCGGTCAAGCACCAAGCCGCATTGAAGACAGCCAGACTGATCCAGGAGTGTTTCTCTTACCCCATACTAGCGCTTTTCAGTGGGTCTGCCGTCATCATATGTGTCACGGCTTATCAGGTCGCTATGGTAAGCATTTTATTTTTATCAGGTAGGTATGCAGGTGAACTCATCCAAATCCGTTCAGCCGTTTTTGCGTGATAGAGTAACAAGCATCCAAACATACAAACTTTCTTATTTTTAATATTATAGTAGGATTTATTACATTTATTCAGGATTCATTACATGCAGGCATTACTTTTTATGTAAAATATGTTATTTTACAACCAGCTATTTACATTAGGTATTAAATAATAAATAGTAGTACTTCATATATTCACGGCCATCCAATAAATAAACGAAGCAAAACGGTTACTTAAATATACTATGTAAAGGGTCCCTGAAACGATCAATTGCAATCAATTTTAATTGTAGAAATATTGTCAATCGCTTCAATTTGGTATACATATATGATCAACTAGCTGCGCCCCGCGGTTTCATCCGCATAAGTTTCGATCCCGTGGGAATATCGGGATAAAAAGTATCCTATGTGTTAATACTGGTTATAAACTATCTGTGTGCCAAATTTCATTCAAATCCGTTCAGTACTTATTGCGTGAAGACGTAACAAACATAGAAACACACTCACAAACTTTCGCCTTTATAATACTAGTGTGATTCATATATCAACCACGAAAACATTGACAAGTATTGTGATTTATCGTTTCGGGGAACCTTGAGCAAGCAATTGGCATTCTGTAGTTTCTGTATGTGTGAGTATCATCATCATCATTTCAGACGAAAGACGTCCACTGCTGGACATAGGCCTCCCCCAAGCACCTCCACTTCGTCTGATTCTGTGCTTCCCGCATCCAATGGGTTCCTGCGGCTTTCACAAGGTCGTCGGTCCAACTAGTGAGAGGCCTTCCAACACTACGTGTTTCGGTACGCGGTCGCCACTCCAGAACCTTTCGGCCCCATCGGCCATCTGTTCTGCGAGCAATGTGCCCTGCCCACTGCCACTAAGTTTGGCAATGTGGGGTGTATACCCTGTATATATCAGTTAACAAAGTCTTCATTGTCGACTTCTGCGAAGTAGTTGCGTAACACGCTAATGCTTATGTTCACGAACATTTAAATCAACTGATTAAATATTTAATCACTTGATTTAAATGATTAAATATTTAATCAGTTCTATATTTCCTTAGGAAATTTGGAATAAACCAACTGTTTAAATACCTAACCGGCGGTGGTTTGAATGTTGGTGAACTCAGGCCTAACAGTGGCAATGGCTTTCAACAACATTCATTGCGTTATTTACTTTGTTGAGCAGACAAATTTTTCGAATAAATGAAGCAATGGATTACTGTTTGGTGAATTAAGCAATTAGGGTGCTGAGTCCAAAACTAATGAAATTTTATATTTTTCAGGAATTAAATAACAGAAAGTGGATCCGGAGCATTCCCATGGTAGCCTATCTGTTGTGCCTGCTGATGGAAATTTTCCTGTACTGTTACCAGGGCAACCAGCTTTCAGAGGAGGTAACAATATAATGAACTACTGACAGATAAAACTTTACTATTAATTATCTGCCTAGCCTTTGCCAAACAATGTTGGGGTCGGCTTTCGGTCTAATAGGACGCAGCTGAATACCAGTACTTTATATGGAGCGACTGGCTATCTGACCTCCACAACCCAGTAACTGGGTAATACGATACCCCTGGACCCCATAGACTGGTTGTCACACTTTCAGGCTTCTGGCTACCCGTAACAACTTTCAAAAATCCACGAATGACAGCCGGGACCAACGGCTTAACGTGCTTTCCGAGGCACGAAGGGGTCTCGGTATGTAAAGATGGTCACCCATCCGCAGACCAACCGCGACAAGCGTAGTTTAACCTGATCGATCGATCTGTGCGGCTGTTATTATTTAGCCACGGACCCCTCATGAGATAAGAATACAAACGTTCTTAAAAATGCGGGAATTGTTTTTCAAATTTTTCACCATGAACTTGCTATACTGCGCGTCCCCATACCGCTGACTTTGTAGCCATTGAGCAATGGTGATGGCCCAGTGGTAACGTGATCGTACGTTCGAACCTAGTCAGGCGCTTTATTTTGTGTGAATTATTTCATCACCACTGCTCTTAAAATGGTGAAGGAAAACATCGTGAGGAAACCGGCATGCCCTAGAACCAAAAATTCGAAGACATGTGACATCTACCAACGCACACTGGGCCCGCGTGGTGGATTACGGCCCACTCCCTCTCACAGAGAGGAGGCCTGTGTCCCAGCAGTGGGAACGTTTTATGCTGGTTATGCTTTATGTTTTGCTACGTTTGCTGTAGCGGGCGTATTATACGTGTGTGTGTGTGGTGACTTTTTTTGTTGAGCGCGTGGTATTTAACCTCTTTTGTTTATTTCCTGCATTTCGTTTAATTGCTATAGAGGAATCGTATCTTTTTTTGGCGGTTTATGTGTGTACTGGGGGTTTGGCAAACGAACCCTGCGGGGACACCAGGTGATTATGTTGTGTGTTTTATTCAGAGTTCCGAGATAGCGGGTGCTGCCTACGAGTGTCCATGGTACAATTGCTCACTGCGCGTGCGTCGCGCGCTGCTCATCGTCATGGTGCGCACGCGCCGAGCACTCCGAATCACTGCTGGCGGGATCACCACGCTGTCACTTTCTTGCTTCACTTCTGTAAGTCTTATCTCCTGAAAAAAGGTCTATTTATCATTTTACTGGTTTCTCTAATCACGAGTTATTGCATCTAATCCTATCCGTCGATAAACAGCGCTGCTGAACACACGGGAAGTGACAGGTACAATAAATATTAAACGGGGAAATTATTATTATCACGTGAAGGTGCATGGAGCAGAGGCGTGGCCCCCACGCCTCTACTTCTAGCAGACGAATTGGTGATCTTAGGTGGCCCCTACACCAACAATAAGTTTGTGCGTTGTGTTTGAATCCGCGTTTGCATCTTTACACTCAAACGATCCATTAGTTTCAGCAAGAACGCGTAATAAGAGTAGGTACCGTAAGTTCTAACGATTATAATCGAAAATACTTACTCGTTTCGCACATAATATTTACGTTTTCAAAATCTATTCATATCTATCTATTGTGCTCATCGCAATTTAAACCTATAAAAGCCTATAAAATTAAGGTACTTATTTCGATTCAAAAATCCTTTGAATTAACGTTAGGTTTCTGTAAGGCTTTTTGTAGGTACACACGTTTATCTTGCCGTGAATAACTATGGTTTATTCGCTATATCTAGGCACGTTCTTCAGTGTTTTATGGATCACAATGGAAGCTTGTTGACAGACACGTTTTTTCTACGGCGTGGTTTATACGCCCGCCGTACCGTAAAGGAACCGTGACGTCTACAAAGGGTCCACGCGTCCATGCTAAGACCTCAGTACAGTATTTTAATGGACCCCAGTGACTGCAGATATGCAGATATTGATGCCATCAGCAAATCTAATCAGCAATGTTTATTGTTTCAGATCATAAAAGCTTCGTACACTTTCTTCACTGTCTTGAATCAAGTAGAAGACAGAAATTAAAGCATCGAGAGTGTACCGGACGCTCATTAGCTGTCATTTGCAGTATTAAATGTAATTTACGTAAGACGTTGTTCCACAGCAGCCCGAGCGCGCACGCACGCTGCACGTGTTCTTAGTCCTTTCATAGTTATTTTACCTCTGACAGCTGCATCCCAATAGCAACCTTATTACCTACAACAACCATAAAGATCACTGTGATTGTAACCTTATTGTCACGAGATTAAACAACGCAGATGATGATGAGACGGTATAAAATCGACCATCCAGTACAGCTACATAGGATATGCACGTAGAGGTTTTAGCTGTGCACTTTATTTATTTGCCACCCACGCATACGTGCGTCGCAGTTGACTATCCCACCAGCGTTTTCGTACAATGCGTGCCACGAAAGATGAGACTTGACCCCGCCTCCCCCGCTCTTTCCGCCGCCCCTACGACGTCCGGTCCCGTCCCGCACTCAGACCTCATACCGCTAAAGATACCTTAAATCGTGTACTGCGCATGTCAAACCACGTGGTGTGTCAAGTCTCATCTTTCGTGGCACGCATTGTACAAAGCGAAGCTACAGTCCATTCAGTTATTTTATTTCTGATTTTGCTGTAATCTCCTTTGAGATATTTTGATGCATCAAATGTAGTTTAATCAGTGTTCTGACATGACCATTGCCTGGTTACCCGGTTGCAAGTATTTACATACGTACACCGGGCGATCAGCAAATTATTGCAGCCTGCTGTGTTTCGTCGATGCGTGGGAGTTCCAGTGCCTTAGGCCTGAATTCCTGTTACGCTGACGTCCGTCGCGTACGGTCAGTACCAACATATGCGCCGCTGACGTCAGCGTCACAGTATGGTGGGTCCATTCAGCAATAAAAAAACTTTAATAATTTTTATTATATCTTGCAATCAGTAACTGAATAATTTGCATAATAAAATTGTCATCATGAACCCATGATTATTGTGGGTAAAGTGTATGTTGTAAGCAGTTAAAACTAAATATCTGTCATAAGCTCTGAAAGGTGAATGCACTATACTCCATTTAATTAGGTAATTAAATAAAGGTAAACAAAAAAACCACGTGACGTGGTTAACCGACTAAACGTAATACCAATCTATTCAGTTGTCATGCTACGTCACAGTTTAACTCTTCAATTTAGCAACGTTATAATTCGTTAATAATATTGCTTAATTGAAGAGTACAGCTGTGACGTAGCATGACAACTGAAGTGATTGGTATTACGTTCAGTCGATTAACTAAGACACGTGATTTTTTTGTTTACCTTTATTTAATTACCTAAACAAATGGAGTATAGCCTCATAAAGTGCTTAGGTGCATTTTGTTTGTTGTTCGTTGTGAAATAAAGATTTGTTTGAAAATACATAATCAATGTTCCTATTTACTAAGATACATGTAAATAGTTTACGGTGTTGGCCAATAAACATTTACATTGTAATTCTTTGGTGATATACAGATATTATCAATTATATTTTCCATTTCAATTATGGTAATAGGATATTAACCAATGATCCTAACAGATGATGAAATGAAAATGTATCTAGTAAATTATACTCAGATATTACGAGCACGTATAGTACAGACGCCAGCACATCAAGCTACTACATTCTGTCAAATTTCTCTAATAGATTTTCAACTTTATCACTAAAGCATAAAGTTCAAAGTTGATTGGGAAAATTTGACAGTTTTGGGTAGCTTTGTGAGCTGGCGTCTGTACAAGTCTCATGGTAGTCATAATGCAATGTGTTCGCTTTAGTGATAAATTAATTGTAATAAACGATGTGTCCACGAACGTGTGCTATGCTATTATCATTTGTAACCAAATTCTAAGGGTACGGACACATGGTGATCGGGCCCGATACGCATGTCAAGCTGGTAGCAGACGGGGGTGCGGCGAATGTACAGACGGCAGCACATCAGGTTACTACACATTGACCTTGAACGCGCTATGAGCAACAACAGCGAGAATCGTGCGAAAGAGATATATAGCTTTTTGTCTGTTCTTACTTGTAATGTTTCGTGCTGCAGCGCGTACGTGAGGGTGTGTGCGTAAGGTCATTCGTTGTGTAGAATAAAATACTGTGCGATAAAAAGTAGCGTAGCAGGTTGAACACTTGAATCGAATCGAAATAATTTCATAGTAATAAAAGCGGCGGCCCGCGCAATGCTTAAAATACCTATGAAAGCTTATAATCGATGTTTTTTATTTCAATGATCTTTTACTTAATCCTTCATTTTTACATGGGTATTATTGGAAAATTACTTACCTAAGTATAACATTTAAACAGGTAGGTAAGTACGGTGCACATTACACAATTAATTAGCGAAACTTCACGCTCTCGATGAATATTGTTAAGTAGACAGACAGGTAGGTATAATCTGATGTCAGAAAAACATTTCTTTTTTTTTTTAATAGACCTTTTCCGACTTTTGTTACCTACTTACTGACGGGCTGGAGGTCACCTGTTTTAACGCGTTCCTTGCTCTTCTATTCTATTATTGATAGTTGCGCCACTGTTATAAACTTCTGTAGTTATCATCGATTAACTATTTTTATAATACCTATTGTAGGTATCCGTTATTGTTCCGAAATAAACGATTTTTATTTTATTTTATTTTCATGAAATTAAATGCTAAAAAGTAAAAACCCATAATACAATCTGCTTGAAATTTTGAAAAAAATATGGATACCTACTTACCCCATCACGAACGTGTCACGTGTGTGAAGTTTAGGCAATTAATTATACCTACAAACAGCCTTTTGTCAGTCCACCGTGTTTAAGATTAACGTTTCGTCGCAACACGATCTTATTACTAAAACGATAAGGTTGAACTTTGTAAATTACCTATACCTACCGATGTTTGCTTTTACATGAAGTTCAACATTATTGCGCTAGTTATGAATTTTCAAATCGAATTCTAATCTATTATTATCCCAGATACGGCGGAGCTACCCCCTGCTTTTGGTGCCATATTAACTACACAACCGATCATCATGGAATTTTGCACACCTACCAATCAGAAAAGGATATAGGATAGGTTCCTACAGGAACGCGTTTGAAACAGCGGGAAAAATATCATAATAAAATGCACAATAACAATCAATAATCTTTTTATTCTTAAACATTAATATAATTGGAAACATAAATAAAAAACAAATACCTACTTGAAATTAAAATACATATAGCGGCCACTCATTTATTACGTAAGACTATTTTTGCTAGTTTTGACTCCCACCCCCATATAAAAAATAAGAATCGGCTGACCCCCACCCCCCCTGTACTTATAATATTTAATACGTGAGAATCTAAAGGAAAAAATGAATACAAGTTTGGTTTATTGTAATGTTTATTTTCAAAGTAACAATTTTTAACTATCTACAATATTAAAATCATTAATGAGTATTGTTTACGCAAAAAGTGACAACTAGTTCACAAGCGGGGAGCTCCCTGAACGGCGGCGGCTGAGGGGTCAGCCGCCGCCGTCGCCCGATGCTGATGCCGCAGCCCGCGCGCCCCCTCAGCCACCGCGCGCCTCCAATCGTAGGCATGCCATGCATAGACATGCTCCCAGGGTTGATGTGGACTTCAAAGAGGGAGTGGACAATTAATGTTGTTAAAGCCGCGCCGAATTGTCCCTCTCTTCGTCTTCAGATCCGCGACCCTCGTGACGCCATCGCGCGCCTCCAATCGTAGGCATGCTATGCATAGACAAAAGTATTGTAACTTTGCACATTTTTGTGATCTTACGTAAGAACTATCAAGACTCCCTCCCAACCCCTTGGAAGAAAAAATAAGACATGGTCGACGCCACTCCCCCCTAAATCGTCTTACGTAATAAATGAATGGGCTTACAACAAACGTTATAAAACCAAAAAGATAATTTGTTTGCGTAAAACATGGTATACACAGGTTTTATTAAAGCATAAATGAGATTATATGTTTTGCTTAAAAATTAAAGCATGCAAACTTCACAAATAAACACATTTGAATTCATAAACATAATTTATGTTCAAAAAACCTCCTTAATATTATAGAAATTATGTTCATTCAACCATTTATATAGTTTAATTCTGAATAACCTACAATTTAATATTTTTAATACATTAGGTAATTTATAATAGGTATACATGCTTCATACATAAAAGTTTCGATAACCTATTACGTCAATAAAGAATTATTTCTATTATTTTTAAAATGTCTTTGACACATCTCGGAGACCTTTGGAAGGCGTTATTATTATTATTAATAGATATATTAAAAACAAGTAGATAATAATATTTATTTGTTACAAGCTTTTCTTTTTATTTGTAACAGATTAATTATACAGTTACATCCAACAATGGCTGCCAAGCAAAATCAAATGCGGTAGCATTTGATTGCTTAACAAAAATAATTAAGCTTTTAACCAGATTAGTATAATTTGACTGGGCTATATGTATAAGGTTCAGCACCCACTGGTGGCACGGCACGACAAGGGATTTTTGTAATACTTACAGATGATTTCGAATCTAATTTAACACTATTAACACTCACATTGCATTGAAATGCCTGCTTTGGTATCCTTCGGCACGTTCTGGCATGACGAATTGTGAACGCATGATAAAATAAGATCTCAAATCATTTGCGCTTACTAAAATCACGTGCCATGCCGCCAGTGAATGACGGCCCTAACTCAAATTATCACCAACAATAGTAAAGAAAAATTCTCAAAAATATAACAAAAACAATGGTGTGAAAAGAAATATAAAATTTCAATTTATAATATTATTATCAATTACATATCTTTGTCACTATATTAGAAGATCCACACTAATTATAAATGCAAAAGAACTTTGTGTGTTATGCCTTCGCGGCTAAACCGCTGGGCAATTGTGATGAAAAATATGGAGATAGTTTGAAACCTGGGGACATCGTCTTTCAGGCGCCTTCTGACTGTGTCCGTTGATATCTAAAACAAAGAAATTTTTGTCAATTTCAATACACACATAGGATTCTTTGTTAAGAGCTTAACTTATCTACATTCGCGATTTATTTGCCACAAAAATCGTAAACAAAAAATGACTTTAGGGAAAAATAACTTTAAATCCTACATAATAAAGTTTAGTTTACGCTAAAACTGTAACTTTTTCAATAGTGCTAGTCACTCTGAAATCAACTTAATTGCCATTAATATAAAGTTGATATTTGTTTAACTTCAAATAATATTAATTTGAAACAAGTTTGAATAAACTTTAAATTAGTATGAGACGGTTAAAAAAATATTCTACAAAATATAAACATACACAAATAAACAATCTGCCGAATTGACAACTTCCACCTTTGTTGAGGTAGGTTGTAAAGAACTGAACCGCAACGAGCGGTGCCTTTGTGTCGCGCGCGATTATATCGCGTGACGCGCCTGTTTGTAGGAGCCTTTACTCAGGACGCACACTTAGCTAGTAGGTAGGTATTATTTTAATCAATTATGTTATTCACTTTTAAAGGAAACTAGGTTTTATGTTAGTGATGAATAAGTTAAGGTGATAGGTAAGTGTGATTATTACAATCTACACATGGACTCACGCTGTACGAAGTTGAGGTTACTCGTGTGCTTAAAAAAGGATCGGCAGAGTGGATCGGCGGTGATGAGCTATGCTTCCGCTTTCTTCCCACCGCCGAAGCCAGAAGTAAACTGTTTTTTTCTGGAACGAAACAAATAGCTGTAGTTTATTTGCCCATTATTATTACTCAATCACTATAGGCAGAGAGAACCTTGATTTTAAGCCATTTTTACATGTAATTTTCACACACACACACACACACACACTGACACTTTAAAGCCCTTTTTTAGGGTTCCGTAGTCTACTAGGAACCCTTATAGTTTCGCCATGTCTGTCTGTCCGTCTGTCCGTCCTCGCTTAATCTCTGTGACCGTTAGCACTAGAAAGCTGAAATTTGGTACCAATTTGTATATCAATCACGCCGACAAAGTGCTAAAATAAAACTTGGAAAAAAATGTTTTATTAGGGTAGCCCCCCTATATGTAAAGTGGGAAGTGATTTTTTTTTTAATTTCAACCCTAACGTGTGATATATTGTTGGAAAGGTATTTAAAAATGAATAGGGGTTTACTAAAATCATTTTTTGATAATGTCAATAATTTCGGAAATAATCGCTCCGAAAGTAAAAAACAATGTGTCCCCCCCCCTCTAACTTTTGAACCATAAGTTTAGAAAATATGAAAAAAATCTGAAAAGTAGAACTTTATAAGGACTTTCTAGGAAAATTATTTTGAACTTGATGGAAACAACAGTTTTTGTACAAAAAAGACAAAAAGTTGTACAAAATAATTTCTGAACTAAGTTTGTAGTATAATCGTATATGCAAGCATTTTTTTCACTTCGTTTACATAATTATCTTATTGTGACGGACGGGAAACTACGGAACCCTACACTGAGCGTGGCCCGACACGCTCTTGGCCAGTTTTTATTTCTTTATGCCTGTTCGTTACAATTTCTTTGTATTGTGTTATGTGTAGCCTATGTAATCTTCTTTCGTATTACGTAACAACATTTAAGTATCCTATCTCTATACAATAAAAACTTTCTAAAATATTATTATTAACTTTACATTAACTTACTGAAATCAAACTGGCATGTTTTCAATATACAAAATTCTTTCTATCTCTAAAACCCGTGGACCGATTTACATAATTCAAACGGGAATAATATCAGTTTTAAACATAATCCTCTCATTTGACACTAAAATCACGCAAACATTCCTATAAACGAAAAGCCACGTTTTCAAGTTACGTAATTATTCTACCTATAATTTTTCTTCGCATTAAAATTCTCAAAAATTCCCGTCAGATACATACTAATAATAAAAACAAGTTGGAAAGCTAATTAGAACAATACAAAATATTTAAATCGAATTAGAAATTCAAATCTAGTAAGATTTGAATTTCTAATTCGATTTAAATATTTTAGCGTAACTACATATTACCTAATGTTTTACTGAGTACAGTAAAACAGTAGGTAATATGTAGTTACGCTAGTAGTTTATAATAAGTCGATGGTTAATAGTCGGTATCAACTTGTGCCCTGGAGCGCGGATAGGGTCCTATATAACTATCGTATTATATTCCTATACTATCACTTTTATACTATATAATCATTCACTATTCGCACGCCCGGTGTTCGTTACAGTGCTTAATTGCGTAGGTATTTAGCGTAGGTATTTAGGGTAGGTAGGTAGGGAACAATTAGTTGAAATAGAATATTTTAACCATAAAAATAATGAAATCGAAAAAATCCGATCATATAGTAAAGCAATTAATGGCTCAATTCCTCAAGGAAGTGTCATAGGATGCCTCTTATTTTTACTTTATATTAATGACCTACCTAAGACCATAGAAGGGCCACGTGTCTTATTTGCGGACGATATATCCATATTGGTCTCTTCCCAAAACAATGAAAATATAGGAGAAACTCTCAATTCCATACTTACTAAAACATGCAACTGTATGAACAATCATAACCTCGAGATAAACTACTCCAAAACCAAATTAATAACTTTCCACCCTTACCAAAAAACACCTATAACTTTAGATTTTACTTTCAATGACTCTAAATTAGAAACCATTAATGAATTTACTCTACTAGGACTAGTTATCCATTTATTTCAGGTGTCAAGGCCCATATAAAACACATACAATACAATAAACACACACACACAGACACACAGTTATAGACACACATATAAACTGGAAATCACACATACAGAAAACTCACTCAAAAATGTCTAAATTCTCTTAAGCCCTTCGTGACATAAAAAAGACCACCAATTTACAAACAGCTCTCACCACCTATTATGCTTAGATGATAGAATCCTGGTTAACATTGAGCAAACAGATAGTTGCAAACTTTTCTTTCAAAAACATAATATTTTAACCCTTCCCTGTATATTTTAGAAACATGCGAATTTGTCCGGAAACATCAAGAGTTATATTCAAAACGTGAAGACATTCAGACACGCTATCTATTCAGACAAGTTCTCAACTAAAAATGCACTCTACAAGTCCCTATGTAATGTCCATTAAATTATATAATGAACTACCCGCACTAATAAAAAAAAGAAGAGAAAATTAACACATTTTTAAAAAAACTTAGACAATTCTTGCTGAATAAAAGCTACTACTCGGTAAACAAATATCTAAGTGATAGACTTAAGTCAGAACTTAAGAAGAACTTGATACTTTAAATTTTATTTATTTATTACTAGCAGCGCCAACAGACAGACACACTTTCGCATTTATAATATTAGTATGGATTATTACATCTCTTAATATTTATATTTATTGTTTATATTTTATATAGAAGCTATTAGTTTATCTCTAAAAATACCTACATCATTATTACCTATAATATAGTAGTTTGTTATGTAATGTTATAAAATTAACAAATGCTTCCTCTCTCCTAACTCACTTATTTTGCTGTGCCCGACAGGGTCCATATGATCTAACTATAAGTTTACCACCTAAGAATGCCTACATGTGGAATGCAATAAAAGTATTGAGTATTTACTTTAAAATCCCATCACTACCTACTGGAATAACTTTTGTTTAGAATGTCCCATGACAATGCAATCAAAAACAATAGATCATCGAATTTTGTTTACGTAGGTATAAATCTGAATATAAACTTTCTGTTACTTATCCTACATTTTGATGACGCTTGGAACAGCGGGCACTCATTAGGAAAGAACACAAAGAAGATACCTACTTATCTACCTATCCCTTCTGTTAATTTTAAAATTCTATAGAAAAACACCATTGACACTATTTTTCAATACTTACTAACCTTTATAAAATGATAATTACAAAAAATATTACTCACCGATATGCCCGTCTGCCGACAAATATCAATCTCGTCATCCACTCAATCGAAGGGCTATGATGCCTTTCAATTTGCGTCGATAAGCATATGCATTCGATAATAAGACAAACTTGTAAAATAATTAAAACACAACCGACTGAACCGACACAAACACGACTCCACCTGACGTAATGAATAAACGTCAAACGAACGATGTCAAATTGTCAATGTCATGAGTGACATTAGCGGGGGTGTGGCTTATTCCTAGTGAGACATGATAATTGGCTGCCAATTATTAGTATGTGCAACCATTGGGCAATATTAGAAACGTTGAAAACTCCACCAATCAAACCAAGAGTACTTTCTTTCTAACACTATACGGCGCGTCGTAGTTATAGATATGTATAGAGTTTACATCGATGTGCTGCCGTCTGTACCTACAAGTACCTCCGGGGCCCTCGATTTATCTCACTAGAAGGAAAATTGGGGTTTAAGTCTGTAGGGGTCCGACATTGCCCTCCGTTCTCCCCAGACGGAGGGTATCTATGAAAAAATTCCTTACCTGGAAAAAAGGGTATGGTCGCAGTGGCCAGTGTGGAACTAACGGCTAACGAATGAAAGTATTACCTCTGATCATCGAAGTGTTGTTACCGGGAATATTAGTAACATGGAGGATTAGGTAAAAGTTTGAAGAATTTGCGACGATTTTTATTGCCCTGCATCTTGCCTAAATTGTCTCGGACTACCAGTTGTATGAGGCAATGTAAAAATCGTATCGTATTTAGTATAATTATTTCCCGTGGATTTCGTAAAAGGCGACGAAGGGACTTACTAAAGAATGGAGAGAATGGACAGCAGCGTTCTCTATGCATTTTTAAAACCATACTGTGGTCGCCAACCGTGTCAAGCGTGGCGATCACGGTACCCCCCCCCCCCCCCCCTAATGACAAGCACAAAGGTGCTACGGGGAAGGTCTATGTCCAGCAGTGGACGTTTTTCGGCTGAAATGATGAATGATGATGATGTTTTCGCATAAGATTATGTAAAGGAAATATTTATTTGAGGTATGTTACCTTGTAGGTAATTTCACTTGCCCTACGTGTCATTGTATTGCGTCATCCAAAGACCAAAATAATATCAGGACTTTAAACTGTAATCCACCAAAATACTGTTTGGTAGCAAAAATAGGTGATGGACTGAACCCAGTTAAGACTAGCTGTTAACTAGAAACTCTACTACTGCACTGATAATATTAATTTAATTTTATTATTAAATATTAATTTTATTATTATTATTCTTTAATGTATGATTATTCAAAACTTGACATGTAATTTTTATAATTATTAATAAATAAACTAAACTAAACTAATATTCTTTTTCTTAGCGTATCGATGGCAGAAAGTTCAAACATATTTTGTCCAAAATTTAGCTGCGGGAACTCCACTCATTGATGCGGTCATCAAGTACACAGGTGCACAGGCATGCAGCTCAGGATGAAAGGTGGGTCGGTGGGCGCCGCATACGAGATCTGAGCCGTCCATGAACCTGTGGAGATTGTCTTTGCTCCAGCCAACTTGGGTTTAAAATCTCTACAGAGATTTCCAACTCGGCCACGGTAATAATGATTAAATATACACTTTATTAAACTTCAAAAAATAAATCGTTTAAATTATTTTAAACGATTTTTTTTGTGTTTTTTTTTCGATTTATTTTCGGTTTATTTTTTTTTTTTTTTTCTGATTACCACATTTTAATTACCACGTTACGTATGCGTTTCATGGTAATGGGGATGCATAAGCGTGTGCAATTGTTAGTTTTTTCTTCAATTACATAAATTAGTTTACAATTGGTCATGAATCGTATAATAAACACATGGGCTGGAGCCGTGGACATATGACATGGACAGGCCACGATCATGTCAATTGCATCTGTATTGTATCGTTAGATTAGATTAAACGTAGAGATTGGTTTAAATATAGTCTAACTATTGGATTGTAAAGGCGCGACACAATGGAGCCGGGACGAGCCTTCCTCCTACCTATTAGAAAAGTAAAAAAGTCGTACATTTTACAGGTTATGTAAATGTAGTTTGTTAACTCATACATTCATTGAATTGATAACAAGAAATGTCATGTCGTTGAATTCATCTTTATCGATAATGACTACAGATGGTCATGGCGGACGCTAGGCAGGTTTCATACATGCATTTCTACAAAGTGTGTTTTAAACGTGAATATTATTAACCTACTACTAATATATTAAATAACTCTTGCCTCTGGGCTCTTAGTCACATTTGCTTTGTTATGATATTCGTAGTATTTTGTATATAAACTAGTCTGAATATCGACAGACTCAAATAGTAAATCAAAATGGAGACTATAAACTAGTGATTACAATCTTTAATTTTATTAAACTGCTCCTTATGAACCACAGTGTTGTCGTGTTATGTTCAAGATGACCTGAGAACACCTAGCGCAAAACAATTAAACAGTATTAAGCTCCGTTAGACTGAACAAGTTTAATCGAGGCCATATAAGGCGAAAGTCATCTGCGAACATCAGCTGTCAGTTATAACAGTGCATGTGTCAGTTTACAGCAAATCGTATTTTTTAAACATACAACGTTGGATCTAGATTTTCAAGAATGTATATGCGTTACAGGGCTTATTTAATAACGCCCATTCGAAATTTGACATTAAAAAACAGTTCAATCAAAATTATTGAATAAAATTCAAGAATAAATTATGATTGCATCGTACACAATTATGGATGCACCTTTAGCTAATGTGTTGCTACCGTAGTGGGGACAATATAGGAAACTGACTCGCTCTAACCAACACAATCGGACGTCGGCTCGCAGTCAAGATGTCAAAACTACTTCTCGTAGTACTACTCGCAGAGTTTGTGAGAGGTTGTTATTGGAACGCGCCGTGCACCTACCAGCTGTTTGGGTCGAAGACACCGTATGATACCATCAGGGGGGATATACGAGACTACGCGACGCCAGCAAGTAAGTTTATTAAAAAAATTAATTAAGAACATGTACATAATTATTTATATTTAACCTAAGGGCCAAATGATTATCATCTAACAAAATAAATCTTGAATAAAGTGCAATATGTGTAATTCAAATTTTTTTATTGGAAATGTGATAAACTAAAATAATTTATAAATAAAACAATAGATTGTTGAAATAGATCGAATTACTGTCGCTGTTCAGTTGCGGGTTATGTAGAGATTTAAGTTGGCGCCAAATAGTTGTTCCGTAAAAATGACGATTTTGTTGATAAAATATTAATGACAGGTTTCTATCAACTTGCTAACCCATTTGTTCCTAATATACTTATTAGGAACTTAATTGTTTTTTTGTAATCTAAGTAATAATTATTAATGAATGAGGATGATCCGCGCGCCGCTTATCCAGGGATACGCTACGATAAACTACTAAGCATAAAACCTTCCTGATGAATCACTTCGTTCATTGGTAAAAATCCGTTCGGGAGTTTTTGTGTTTATCGCGTTCAGACAGACAGACAGAGGCGGCGGGAGCACTTTGTTTTATAACATGTAGTAATAGTGTAGACCGCCACCAATTCAAAACATTTAACGAGCATAATATATTTCTCTGCATATTTTTTTAAACATTCTTGGCACGTTGGGTAGCTGGTTTTTTGATATAAGAATGTTTTTATAATTCCTAATCTCTACGTTTAGTATCACAGTAAAATCTTGAGATGATGGTATATGAAAGTCACTAAATAATCCTATCTTTAGAACGGTAATAGCCAGATTGTTGAAATATTCATAGAATATGTGTCACAGCTATACCTGCAAATAATAATAAAATATCCAGATTCAAGTGAGCTCTCCATACAAGAACCTGCGGAAGAAATGCTTAATTGAGAATTTTTCTCAACACGATAAGAAACACATGAGTCAAACTCCGTCGTAAATATTAAGATCTAAGCACACAGACGCAGACTTAATGTTATAGGCATTTTTTTATCAGTCAACTAAATCTAAACCTAAGTGGCAGTGGGCAGGGACATTGCTCACAGAACAGATGGGGCCGATGGGGCAGAAAGGTTCTGGAGTAGCAACCGAGTACCGGAAGACGTAGCGTTAGAAAGCCTACTGGTGAACCGGTGACCTTGGGAAGGCCGCAGGAATTTGCTGGATGCTGGAAGCACAGAACCGGTCGAAGTGGAGGTGCTTGGGGGAGCCCTATGTCCAGCAGTGGACGTCTTTCGGTTGAAATGATGATGAATCAAATCTATGTTAAAAATTAAAAATAACAAGTAATAAATAGGTACCTCATCCCAGACATATGAAGTATGGAAGATACGGAATCCTTCCCCTTTTTTAATGAATTCCACGGGTGTCGATTGTTAAGTACATTGTAAGTATTCAAAAATCTTTGAAAAATGAGGACCTTGAACTGTATTTTTTATTGGAGGTCAAACTCAAAATCTCTACATTTTGTTATGTAATTACAGTCAGCGTCAAAAACATTGACAAGAATTCGTTTAATTTTCTACAATTTGTTCCATGATTTTGTATCAATGTGTAGCAACAAAGCTGTCATTCGTGGTTCTTTGACATAGGTTTTCGTTACGGGTCGTCAGTAGCCCGAAAGTCTGACAACCTGTCTTATCAAGGGGTATCGTATTACCCAGTAACTAGGTTGTGGAGGTCAGATAGGCAATCGCTCCATATAAATGTATTCAGCTGTATCCGAAGCCGACCTCAACATATTTGGGAAAAGGCTGACCCATAACGACTGTCCCGTCTGTCTGTGTTAATTAAAGCTCCTTCAAACAGGCGCGTCACGCGATAAAATCGCGCGCGACACAAAGGCACCGCAAGTCGCGCAACGAGCGGTGCCTTTTTGTCGCGCGCGATTTGCGTCGCGCGTCGCGCCTGTTTGCAAGAGCCTTTAAATTTATTTTGGTTTGCCGGAGCAGAAGTACCTACAAGTAATAATGCAATGTTGCCGTTGAAGAATGTCATAACTGACAATTTCAAATTGAATTTGTTTCAAAGAAAAAGATTACAATAAGATATACTTCTGTAAAGAGATTGTTCAAAAAAATTAAGACATCAATAAATATCTTGACATAAATATCTTGAAATAAATATCTTGACAATTTGACATGTTCGAGACATGTCAAATTTTTATTTTCATAGATTGCATAGATATTTGTGAACTTAACTTTGCGCTAAATAATATGAACAAGGGATTACGCACAATTTTTAGAGTCTTTAGCAATATTATTGATATAATGTAGTCACATATGATGTCACACATTGTTTACAATTTATTGTAAGGCAAAGCTGTTTTCAGCGGGATTGTCCGAAAGGGTTACCGCTGGCCCGGAACATAAAGGGCGAAGGAAGGAACACGGGTGGGTTTTAGTCAGTAAGAGTCTGACACTCCCTTCCGCTCCACCCAGAGTCATTTGATGATATCCCAACCTGAAAAAAAAAAAAAAGAGGCAAAGCTGTTTAGAGTTTTATGAAACTTATCATTGCCTATATATTTTTAATTCATGAACATGCTCAGATATTAAAGAACTCGACTGTACCTATGCACAGTGTTATTATTGCCCCGAAAAACGGACATCCCCTTTTTATTAACTAATCCGATAGAACAGATTATTTAGAAAGTAAGAGTAAAATACCCGTGTGCCAATTTTACACCAAACACGAGTAAAAAAATTTTGTTTTTTTTTTTACTTTTTCTAAATTAATTAATTACAAAAAAAATACGCATTATTTTACCCCTTTCTTTATTATGTGTAATAATACTATATTAAAGATATGTGAAAAAAAATACAAAAGGGTACTAACTAGTATAGATGTAAAGGAATATGGTTTTTTTGTGTTTTTAGATTTTGATTTATCATGGTTGTATCTTTGCTTAGTTGGATTCAATATTTATTGTAAATCATGTTTAGACCCCAACCAATCACTTAAAAAAAAACCGCATCCAAATCTCGCGGTGTTTAAGAGTTATTCACTTCTAAATTTTATTCTGATAATTTTGATTTTAGGGTCATCACTTCACAAAAAACATTATTTTTGTTTATAGATTTTAATTTTATGTTGAATTTTATTTATATCATAGAATAATACACATATACATATTTACGCCCACTCCCACAAAATTTTACAAATAATATTCTTAAATCTTTTTATTATTTTTACATCGGACAAAAATACAAATAATAGTACATTTTGATACAAGTGGAGAAAGTTTGTTATTGTATTCGAGGCGGAATTATAATGAATGTTTTTGAGCCGACAACTGCAACAACAAATGTCCACATGTATCAAACGACGTTTTTCAATACACTTTTGAAGAAATAAAATATAATAACGAAAAATATTTTTGTCATGAATTAAGAAACTATTATTTTAATTTTCTTTTTTTTTCGAGCTTTGCATTCGCCAGGTTGAAGGAGAGGCAAAGGTATGAAGCCGTTAAACAGCCTAATATAAAAAATAGATTAATTTTATGTTTTTGAATTCAGTACACAAATAAATATTAATTTGTTAAACACAACTAAAGTAACTAATAGTTTCTAATAATCATGTTTATCTATGATATTCTATTTATAAACACAATTTGAATTTGCACAAAATATTTATGCCGGAAAGACGCGTAGCGCTTTGCCGAAATTAGAAAAAAAAAACAATTACCTGAGATTAAGCATTGAACCAATTTGAACTAAGTATAGGTATAGTTATCTGTGGCAATTTTCATCCCCGCACACGTGCGGGAAAATGGAAAAAAACGCACACGTGTGAAATACATTGCATGTTATACCTAATCGTAGTGCGTTATGGACCAGTTTTCGAGGAAGTGTATTGAAAAGTTAATTACTTATACTATAATTTGTTCATGCTTTATTGCATGTCAAGCCAAGTTCAGAGATAAACAGGGTGAAGTACACCTTACACGAACCATTTCGAGCTACTTTAGACCACCTAAAACTAAAATTGCATAATCAGTAGCAAGGAACTTAATAAACTCACTTTTACCTCCTTAGAACTTGGTACTCATTTAGGTTTCTATTTTATTATCGTGTAGGTACTTTGTACCGAACTCGGCCCTTATTTTATATACATATATGTGTTTGGTGGGATAAAGTTCATTTTTTACTTATTATCTCACAGCCTGAAACACTTGGTCGAAAAACTTGAAATTTTTAAAGTAAAATACTAAATATTTACAGAGTTCAGTTGCTTAAGTACCTTCTTTAATTATCATTTTCTGTAGGTAAAACTTCAGTGCTATCGTCATTCCATTCCACCCTTCTATAAGATTTTGCATAACGTCTTCTTCGTCACTTAAGCTGTCGCTATCTTGGGCCGAAACATATTCCTTTGGTATTTCGTACGGTTTTAATAACTGGAGAACGGCAGGTGGTAATGGCATCTTTCTCAATTTTTTTTTTTTTTCAATGATAGTGTAACTTCTTTCAGATAACCGTGGCCACGTTATTATGTCCTTTGTTTATTTTAAACACATTTTACGTTTTTAAATATTACTAAACATAAAAATTCAATAAAAAAAAAACATCTTAAAAAATACGACTTCTGCCAACCCTAGCGCCTAAATTTCAAAATCCTGTAAGTTCTAAACACCATAAGATTTGGATATGATATTTTGAATCGGTGCTTCTTAGTGCCAAAGCAACATCTTGTCTCGATGTTGAATCCAAATAACATGAAATAAGCCCATAAAAAAATAAAATCGAAAATATATAAAATTCAATGTTACTCACAACATGTTAACGATAAAATTTGAGCGTTTGCTTAGTAATTTACTTAATATAAAGCATCAATTAATTGCGATCAAAGACATAACAAAAACGCATTGGATCTAAAGTAATTGCGATTTCTATGGTTTTTATGGAAACCATAGAAAAAAGAAAAAAAAAATTATATCTCCATATTGGGACAAAATTGCCACACGGGTATTTTACTCTTACTTTAAAAATAACCTGTTCTATCGAATAAGTTAATAAAAAGGGGATGTCCGTTTTTCGGGGCAATAATAATACTGTGCTATGCTAGGTAGGTATCACAATAAGTATGAGGTTGTATATATTTTTTGCGGATATGAGCTATTTACTTTATTGTAGGTACATACACTGAGAGGAAGTGCTCTGTAAGTGCCCTATTCTGTAGTTTTAATTATAGTTCGTTAGGTTTTATTACTTTTTTTGTGTTTCTATTTTTTCTTAAAATTTTTTTTTTGTCTTATCTTCTTTGGGTACGTAAGTTTTTTCGTCTAAAGTACTTTGTTTTTCTTTATTGGTACACATGACGACACATCAAGCTATGCATTTCCAGTTTCAGCTGAACACGCATTGTACAGGCTTTTCGTACAAAGAGAAATTAGCTTATATTGGAAATTTATAACTTGATAATTATGTCGTCGTGCGTACCAATACAAGAAGTTTTGGAAAATCATCAGTTGCCCCACGCAAAATTTTAATATCTGATGGACCTAAATGTATGAGAGAGCTGATAATTTTTTCGCGATTACGATGTTGGTTCCATCGAGAAAGTTGTTCAGTTTGATGGTCTGTATCACACCCTTAAGCCACACTTTCTCGCGGCGGGTTCGCGGATGAGTGCTAACGCGTGCCCGTGTTCCCGCCGTAAGCGGCAGAGGAGGACACCGTGGAGTTTTAGTGGGTTAGAGTCCCACATAACTGCACTATCTCCCCGTGGTAGTGCAGTATGCATGAGCATTTCTCCACGATAAAAAAAAAAAAAAAAGCCACACTTTCTAAAACACACTGTATAGGGAATTAGGGACTATAGGGTGATGTTTAATTTCTCGAAAGATCTTTCGTTAAAAATCGCGTCCTGTGGTTGTGTCGGACTGTAAATACAGACTTAATTTAAATTCAATGACGTGCTAAATAATAATGTACTTAATGACAGGAAAATCCAAACACTTTGATTAGATCAGAGTATTCAGAGTGGTGATATTCACAAACATGACTTTTGAATTACCTACATATGCAAATATCGTGTATTTATTTATTTTTGTTGCAACAAAAACAAAGGAGTTAACGACCTAAGAACAAACTTGTATTCACAGTTTGCACCACACCTACAAGTTGTATTTTATAAGTTTAAAACTTATAAAATATCAAATGTTCTTAGGTCGTTACTTCTCTTTTTTTTTTGGTGCCAGCGAAAATAAATAAATAATCTCTGGTCGAGGGACGGTTGGGTTTGATTTTTTTATTTTTATTATTATTTGCCATGATGGCAACCACACGTAATATATGAAAAAAACAGTAGGTGGCGTATTGTTTCATATTTAATTTAAACAAATTTCATGGTTTTGTGTGTAACCACTGTGACGTATTTTACCGATACCGTCTTTCTTAATTTTATACATCGTTCTCACATTATATAATTTTAAAATCAAAAGTAATGATGTAACTAATATTTTTGTAAAATATAATTTAAAAAGAGTGTCCATGGAGTTTCTTGCCCGTTCTTCTCCATAGGTACCTACGCTTTGGAATGGGCTATGGAACTAGCTTCATATTTTCTGACTGACCGACTTCTTGACAATTCAAAAGTGCCTGTAAATGGTTTAATTGAAATAAATGTTTTGAGTTTGAGTTTGATAACTTGTAGGTGTGGTGCAAATTGTGAATATAAGTTTATTATAAAATAATAATAATATTATAATATGTACAAGTAAATAAAAAGGAGAGGAAATAATCAAAGGGCATCAAAAAATTCATCCGCATCGCTGTCAACAGGAAACGTGCCCAAAAGACTGGCAGCATTGCCACGTTGTATGGCAATGCTGATTCTTTGGCCAAAAAATAGGCCAGCCCTCTGGTCACGTGAAGAAATTTGTTATTAATAAATAAATAGAGACATGAAAAACTAAGGCGAAGAAGTCTTCTAGTTCGAGGATAAATAAATAATTATTATTCATACTTGTAACGCTAAGAGCGTCATATCACTCGTAAGATTATTTGTTTTCTGGGATAAAAAGTAGCTACCAAAGTTATCTATGTATTGTCAGACAAAAAAAACTTATGATGTTTTTTTGTCACCATACTCACGAGAGTAAAAAATCCAACAAAAACAGTGACTGTATCAAATCGCAGTCATTGTCGCAAATGCTGAGCCTACAAAATAAAATATCAAAAGGAACAAAAGAAAAGCGGATCAAAGAAAAAAAAAACTGTTTGGTAGATTAGCCGTTTAAAGTACCTACTTAGTAGAGCAGGGGCCGTATTAAGGCTCCTTCAAACAGGCGCGACACGACACGCGACACAAAGGCACAGCAAGTCGCGCAACGGGCGGTGCCCTTTTTGACGCGCGCGATTCGCGTCGCGCCTGTTTGTAGGAGCCTTAGAGTGGTCGGCCTATATGCGGGCGGCGCGGGCGGCGCGCGGCGCGGCGCATCCGATCGTGTTCCGCGAATTCGACTCGGTCGTAGGTATCATTCAACCGCGGCGTGTGGCACAGCGAGGGCACGGTAATATTATTATCTCACCTTATTTAGAGCCATACGAAAAGTGTTTACATAAGAATATCAACAAACCATACCTACCTACTTAATATTGGCATGGCGTTGATCTAATGTAGCGCTACAAGTCTAGGTGCCATATAAAATGTATGGGGTCCGACGCGTCCACGTGGCCCACGTGGGCCTAATGTAGTTTCACCTTAAAGGCTCCTGCAAACAGGCGCGACACGCGACGCGAATCGCGCGCGATTTTATCGCGTGTCGCGCCTGTTTGAAGGAGCCTTAACTCTGTCCGTGTGTGACCTTTTCGCGCCTTAATGGCTGAACGGATTCGATGTGGCACCTGGCACATAGCTAAACTATAACTTGGGTTAGGACAAGACATACTTCCAGGGGCGACGGACTCGGGGACGTCCGTCGCCCCCCACCTGGACCCGAGGTGGCGGCGCGTAGTGTACCACGCGCGCCCCTCTTCGATGTCGCGGGGGGAATCAAACACCTCACTCCCCCCCTGACCAAACGAGACCCGCAGTTGCGGGCCGGCACCAGTCAGGGGTTGCGGAAGGATCGTACGTTCCCGCGACCCCCGGCGTAGGTGTGAGATGGAACACCGGGGTTTTTAGTCAGTAAGAGTCTGACAGACCGCGCCGGCCGCCCCAGGGCGACGGACATCCATGAGGATTTTCCACACCGGATCAAAAAAAAAAGGACAAGACATACTTTAAGATACTTTTTGTCCTGGTAGTACCTACGTGTAACTAAATGCGGGCAAATATGTGGAGAAAAACTAGTTATTGTAAGTATAAATACTCTAACCCACTAGGGTTAGAGTATTATACTTAACTAGTTTTTCTCAATTCAAATTTCAAATTGACGGTTACCGGTGTTTGTCAAGTGTTGCGGAGTGGTGTTTGTCAAGTGTAAACGACAAAATTATGATGCGCAAAAAAAACATTTATCAAGCAAACATTAAAAAGCAGTTTGTTATCATTATCAAGCATGTAGGTACATAAAGTTGAAAAAATACTCATCTTCGGTTTTTATTTGCTCGTTTGACGTAGTTTTGTGGGTTTCCTGTTGACAATAGTGACTCTAGGTAAAAAACTCAGAGCATTTATTAAACCGATTCTCCGAGCATGCCGCGATGTCGTTTGCCATAAAAAAAAACCGGCCAAGTGCGAGTCGGACTCGCGCACCGAGGGTTCCGTACAAACCTGCAAGGTTTACAAAGTTCGTTCATTACGACAATCGAGTCATAACTATGGTATTTTTTCTGTAAGCTATTGCTTCTTACCAAATTTCGAGATTCTATGTCAACGGGAAGTGGTCTTTAGGTTTTAATTCCCTTGCGTGTAGTTGCGAGTTTCAAAATATGCGGTATCAATGGTTGTACTTTTGCGTTTTGCGTTTTACGTTGACTTAGAATTTTTTTTTTTTCACGGGTTAAAGGCAATTAGATCTAAGTATTTGATATGAATTTCAACTTGATAGCTCTACGCGTTCATGAGGAAAAAAGTAATAAGTTTATATTTATTAAAAAATAAATATATATTTTGTAATGTAACTAAAAATTTAAGGTTTTCGGAATTTTTCCTTTATGTGTGCTATAAAACGTTGCTTCATGTCAAATTTCAAGATTCTAGGTCGACTGGAAGTACCCTTTAGGTTTTGATTCCCTTGCGAGTACTTGCGAGTTTCAAAATATGCAGCTTAAATTGCTGTTTCTTTTGATTGCGTTGACATAGAAGTTTGATTTTGTTACAGCTTAAAGGTATTATAGACCTGAGTATTTGGTATGAATTTCAATTTAATACCTCTACGCGTTTATGAGGAAATGGGTAGTAAGTTTAAAATTATTAAATAAAAAAAAATATATTATGTGATGTAACTAAAAATTTATGGTTTTCGTAATTTTTCCTTTATCTATGCTATAAGACGTTGCTTCGTACCAAATTTCAAGATTCTGAGTTCACGGGAAGCACCCTGTAGGTTTTGATTCCCTTGCAAGTGTCGAAAATTTGCGGCATAAACGGCTGTATCTTTTGATTGCGTTGGCTTAGAAGTTTGATTTTTTCACAGCTTCAAGGGACAGTAGACCTGAGTAATTGATATAAATTTCAGCTTCATACCTCCACGCGTTCCTGAGAAAAAGGGTCTTGACAGACGGACGGACAGACGGACAACAAAGTGATCCTATAAGGGTTCCGTTTTTTCCTTTTGAGGTACGGAACCCTAAAAATAGCAATTTAGTGCATAAACAAAAATAACATTGCACTGCATACATTCAGTTGACATAATAAAAAGATAGTTTAGGTAAGATTTGTATAAATAAATAAATAATTCAATACAACTTTAGCATAGGAGTACACTAATTCCCTTAAAAACTAGGTCTGGCCTGTATCTTAAGGCTCTTACAAACAGGCGCGACGCGCGTCGCGAATTGCGCGCGACACAAAGGCACCGCTCGTTGCGCGACTTGCGGTGCCTTTGTGTCGCGTGTCGTGTCGCGCCTGTTTGAAGGAGCCTTTATGAGATGTTCAGCCATTATGTTGGACTAAATTAGTATATTAAACGGGATAAACTGGACTCCTTTAATAAAGATTGTTCCTTGTCAGTTCTGGACAGAGAGAGAGGTGGAAAGGGAGTACGGAGGACTTTGCCCAGCTGTGGGACATTAATTAAAAAAATATCAATAACGGCAATTTTGAATTGCCAAGGAGACGGTCAGTTAGAAAGGTCCCTATGGAGAATTGGAGGTGAACTGGCAAGCAACTCCATGGAAACTGAATGTGGGTGTGATGTAGGCAACACACTAATTAATCGACTTCAAAAAAGGAGGAAGTTCTCAATTTTATTACTCCATTTTCAAAACAAGATGGATTGACCTCTATTGATTGCATTGAACACAATAAAAAAACGAGATATTTTTGTAAATTGGTATTGAAACTCGAATACGAATGTTTAATAATGACCAAACAATGGGATCAAACGTTATGCCCTATGACAGAACGATGATGTCAGGGTACTGATGATCAATTAATTAATGAAGATAGCACCTTGTTATTTTAATATTTGCATTAAAATGCGAAATGTGTACTAACAAATATATTCAAGGAGGAGATGACAATACTACAATAAATTGACCGACGTATATCAATTGGAGTTCCCAGTCTGCATTGATACGAAAATTCAATCAAATATATGGCAATACTGTAGTCACTATAGGCAAAATTCATAATTAGCCCATCACTACTACTACTTAGTTTAATGAGAATAATTATCACTTTTATAATTTCGGTGTTACGATATATTTGATAGTTCCAGAATACTCTTAAGCATTAGTATTGCCAGTGTTTTCATTTAAGTATTGTCGTCTCCATATTGTATACCTACCATCTTTTATCTTTTGTATCGCATTTACTGCAAATAAATGACTTTGACTATATTATTATGTGGCCAGCCTTTCTGTTTCCTGTAATTATTTTCTTTTCCTGATGTTTTTCTGGAATCAGTCCCTGGACTATGAGCAGATTTGTTATTGGATTTGATGGTGCAGAGTGGTTTCTCCATCGAGATTTGCCTTTTCTCACAATATTTCACGGCAGCATGTCCTAGTTGGCATTGGCAAGGCCCACCACAGCTAACCTTTTCAGCCGCCGCCGGCGCCAAACAAGCAAATTAATTAATTACGTAAAGCGTGATTCGCGGCGGCGCGGCGCGACACGCCTCTTCGCCGGTAAATGCCGATGTTCACGTAGTTTTTTCCAAATTTATATGGGACCAACTTCTTCCCTATCCAATAAAAAAATAAATATCACAATCGGACTAGTCTGTAAAAAGTTATGCGTGGTCATACACAAAAAAAAAATATATACGCGTCGTCTTGAGAACCCCCTCCGTTTTTTCGTCGGTTAAAAACTAAGCTAACACTCTCATCTTTTTTTCCAGATTGCCAAGCGGTGTCAATATGGACGATAAACCGCCACGGCAACAGGAACCCTGGCATCAGCGTCACTCTTGGCATGAAGGAGGTCGCACTCTTAAAAGATGAAATTGTCAACAGCTGGAATACTAGTACCAGCAAACTTTGTGCTCAGGTACTTATACCTATTATAAATTATGTCTTTGAATGTTGGTAATAATTGTAGGTCAGAACGCCAATTCTCGTAATTTAAAACGTACAAAGTCTAGACGCAGTCTTATTTCGGCGACAAACAAATGTCAAAAATATAGGGAAACTAGCTGACCTGGCCACGCGTTGCTGTGGCTAACATTTTTGTGCAATAAAATAATATTGCGATTATAAATGGAGATGTGAGCTATCCTATCTTTCAAGTTGGATCAAACTGCACACGGTGTACAAATTTGATTAAAATCGGTTAAGTAGTTTAGGAGTCCATCGCGGACAAACATCGTGACCCGTAATTTATATATATTAAGAAGATTAGAGGATTTTTTGACAGATTGAGACTGAACGTTCTTAAAATTACGAGAATTGTCCCTCTGGTGTCTTGATCTTGGTAATTAAGGCGAAAGCGCCAAGTAAGTTCAAATTACCCCAATGAATGAATGACTATTACATAAAGATGTATTGATGGTTCTAATGATTATAATTCTGTAAATTATACATATTTGTTGCGGTCGCGAATCATATTTTGATTATTACACAACCTGACACTAACTTGCAAAGTGCAAAAAACGTAAGAAAAATTTAATTTCCTTGGCTTCCCCAGCCCAGGTTATAATAAAAAGTAAAAATAAATAAACTGGAGAACCTAACATTTTAAAAGATAAAATCAGACGATCTAACATTTAATAAAGATCCTGGCGTTGCGTCAAATATTTTGTTTAGAAATAATTAGACAAATATGTATAATGATGTGTGCGTCTTTTCAAATAACACTCACTCCCATTATATGAAAACGGACCAATTTAACTATAAACAATGAATCATCTAATTGTAGGACATCGAAGACTTCAGAAACTTCAAATGGAACGACACCATGGATGTGGCCACGTCTTACCTCACTGGATCCGGATATGATGAACTATATGACCTTGGCAAGAGGATCCGGGAGAAGTACCCTCACCTACTCTTCGGCCAGGCTGATAAGTTCTACTTCAGGCCCACGAATGAACAGAGGACTATCACCAGCTGTATGGCGTTTATACACGGGCTCACACATGGCATGAACTTGAATGTTACTGTGGAGGAATCAAGGCAGAGGGATGATGTTATTAGGGTGAGTTTGGAAGAAGAAAATGTGATCCACACAGTAAGGATTTATTCCGGTCTGATTCCCTGAACTCCGTCTCCCCCCTCCTCGATCTCTCGATCCCCTGCTAGTTCGTCTTCTGTTTTAATCTCTGTCTTATCCACTTTATCTAGGAAGCTGACTTGATTGACCTTGGTTTATACAAATTACTCAAAACGGGAATACTTCTTCTAGCTAGCCTTTTCCCAACTATGTTGGGGTCGGCCTCCAGTCTAACCGGATGTAGCTGAGTACCAGTATTTTACATGGAGCAACTACCTATCTGACCTCCACAATCCAGTTACTGGGTAATACTGGTGAGACCCTCCCCCTCCCCCCCTTGGTAAGACTGGTTGTCAGGACGATCCGTAACAACTGTCAAAAATCCACAAATGAGAACCGGGACTAATGGCTTAACGTGCTTTCCGAGGCACGGAGGGGTCTTGGTATGTAAAGATGGGCACCCATCCTTGGACCAACCGTGGAAAGCGTAGCTTACCCTGATCGATCGACCGGTGCGGCTGTTATTACTTACCCGCAAGCTCATGTTCATACAAATTACTGGGGTTTGCTATAAAACCCAACACGATTACTACTAGTGATTTTGTATCATACAAAATAGATATTGAAATTCCTTTATATTTTAATCAGGCAAAATGTAATGTTCCCTTATATAAATAAATGATTATAAGAATTTTAATAGAACAGTGAATCTTAGCTGCTGAAATAATAGCTGTTAAGATATAGAGAAGGTACAGGTTAATAACTTTTTAATGTTCATCAAAACTATTTTTTGCGCAGGACATTGAACTAGGAGAGGTGCCAAAATTTTTGTAAATAATGTGCTAATTTATTTCTTATCTTTTTGCAGCCGTATGAGTTCTGCGATCGTTATCAGCAGGAAGTGAAAGGTGCATACACTCTGGCTCGTGAACTGGACTCATATTTTGTTACTCCGGAGTATGTTGCTGTAAGTGTTATTTTAAAATCTAGTAGGTACTTCCGTCAAAAAAATTATGAAAATTGAGAAAATTATGACGTGACTATTGCAACAAAAAAAACTGTTGGTAATAGCGAACATGGCATGTTTTTTAATAGGTTTGTAAAAAGTGCAAATCATAGACTTATCATCGTTAACCATCTTAGAATTTTGATTTTGAATGCTCAATCGACATTTGGTAAAAATATTTTCCAATAATTTTCACAGGTCCAAAACGCAGTCCAAGACCGTCTAGGCATCACGACCAAGCTGAACGCGTCCATGGTCTACTCCATCTATGAGATGTGTCGGTTCTTCCGCTCCTGGGAACCCGACCACAAGTCCCCGTGGTGTGCCGCCTTCACTGAAGAAGAACTCATCGTCTTGGAGTACTACGATGACATCAGACATTATTACAGGAATGGATATGGGTCTTGGGTGAGTTTGAGAAAGCATTTTTTTATATTCGATGTAAAGTGATGCTGCGTTTGACGGTGTCGCTTACCTAGACGTTACCTATACAAATGTGAATTCGTTACACATCACAGGATCTTCATTTATTTCAATTAAGGCGACTACATGACCTAAAGCGCAGTCTTTGTTGGACTGCATAGAAAAGAAAGAGACAGCAAACATTTTTGTCATATAATCAAACATTTATATGACCTTGAGTCTTATTAAAGTTATTTTACAGTAATTTTTTTAACTTTTCGTCATGATCTGGTGCGTTATGTGTCCGAATAGTCATATACATTTTTTGTCGTATAATAATGTCATATAGACGTTATTTCGATTTTTTTTTACAATCGTTATATAATAGCGTCTACGACGACATCTATAAAACTTACGTATACAACTTTTCGTCGTGTAAACGTTTTCGTAGTATAAACGTCATAATACTGTCAATTTTGTCATATAATTACCTTTTAAACATTTGCTAAACGGATAATAATTGTATAAACGTAGTATTTGTAACCATTATATATAATTCGAATATAAGTATTACGAACGACCTCTATACATCCTAATGTATCACAAACATGATAATACGACCGCTATTTAATTAATACTCATATTAAAGGTTTATAATAACCTTGTATACCACTTCCACCATTTCTAACTATCATGGCGTAAACATTTAATACATGAACTCGCAGTGTATAGGTCGGGAAGTTATATAGTTGTCTTATAACGCATTCACATAATAAATTATTAATAAAAATATGTGAAAACATTAAAATTTTAAAAGCGCATTAAAAATTTGTTACAAAATAACCTCACATTAATCAGTAAACTTGATTGCACAATGGTTTACAACTGATGAAATGGTTTTATCACCTCAAATAACAGAAAAAATGCAATATTAACTCAGCTGTCAAAAACTGCTAAATTAAATTAATATTTTATAATAATTCGTTCAATATCATCTTTAAATGACAATAACACAACGGTTACATCATATAAAAGTCATATTTTGTGACACAAAGTCGAATACACGCCGCAACAGCTATCATTACATGACATGTAGTCAAATCGCCGACGTGTATATGACTACTATGCGACTAAGTAGGTATTTATATGACTGTTACACGAAACTCTTAGCGCCGTAAGTTGAATAAAATGGGCCCTAATGCCGTCGAGTAAACGTCCTTATGACATTTATACGATTATACTAAATAACATTAAGTTGCCACCAACACGTCTACTCAACGTCGTAAATGTTTATTGGGGAAGCGCGATGTCACAACGCTGGTAATTTATTGCAAAATATGAAGCAATTATTTATTTACCAAAAATCTATTGTTTGGACGAAAAAATTAAAACAAGTGTTTTAGTATGTTGCGTGTAGAATAATCTGACAAAAAATATGAATGATTGTATGTATATTAGTATGGTTTTTAGAGGTATCTTCATGATTTTTTCTATCGTATCAAACTAGTTGTATTATGCTTTCACACACTATCTACGTATCTACCTAGCATATATCCTGAAAAATATTATATATTTTTCTGATTTTATTTACTGTAGCCTTTCATATACTTTTATTATTTCTAAAACTTGCGTTTTTTGTGTTGAGGTCCTGTAAGCCCCTTAAAACATTTACAGGCACTTTTTAATTGTCAAGTAGTCAGTAAGTTAGTCACAAAGTTCAAGCTAGTTGCCCGTTCCAAAAAGTAGATAACGGAAAAAAGACTGATAAAAGTAGAGAACGGACATGAAACTTCATGGACACTCTTCTGATTGAATTATAAACTTGCTGTTCGAAGAAAATAAGCGAATATAACTTATAATCAAGTCTTTCACTCGACTTTAGGTGAACGAGAACCTTGGCCGTTTACCAATGAAGGACCTATACGACAACTTTGTGGCATTTGTCGAGGGTGGAGGCAGGAAGGTGAGCGCCCACTTTACCCACGACACCATGCTGGAGATGGTGTTCTGTGCCCTGGGGCTTTACAATGAAGATCCTCCCGTGCAGGCCGGGAACATGGACCCACAACGAGTGTGGAGGACGAGCTACATTGGAGCGTTCTCTGTCAATGTTATTGCTGTACTTAACAGGCAAGTTTTTATCCATACTAATATTATAAATTCGAAAGTAACTCTGTCTGTCTGTATGTCACGCCTAAACCACTGAACGGATTTCGATAAAATTTGGCAGAGAGATAGATTGCATCCCGGGGAAGGACATAGGGTAGTTTTTTATCCCGATATTCCCACGGAATCGACACTTACGCGGGTGAAACCGCGGGGCGCAACTAGTACTATGTATATCTGAATGAAAATAGTCTACCAAATTAGTAAATAATCATAATGTTGGCACTAAAATTAAATTCTCTGTAACATTGAAAATATCACAAGTACGTTTACCTTTGCAAGCAGGTGCTCCATTTATATCGCTTCTTCCGACTATTTTTAGACAGTCTTCGTCTATTACCCATCTTTTGCACAAACTTCATCGTCAGAATAATTAGGTACTTTTTATTCAGAAACCAAAAAAATGTGATTAACTAGCTGCGCTATATGTTAATCCAGGGTGTGTCAGCTACCTACATATTTTTTTTTATCAAAATTGATCCAGCCGTTTGAGCGTGAAGAAGTAATAAACATATAAACACACACACGCACACATTAATTCGAAAGCATTATTAAAGGCAATTGGTAGGATTAATATATCACGCAAGCCGTCTCATTTTTATTGACATTTACCTTATCTGTGATAATAGGTACTGATCCAATAAATTGTATAATTTTGAATACTTCATCAGCTGTTACATACGTAGGTACCGTGTATATTGATTTCCGTTATCTACGCACGAGCTTGTCACTCATTGAAGAGTTGATATTTACTGTCAAAGCGTCCTTCAATAACTTGAGTCCACCTATTTAAACCCCTGTTTTATGAGCAAATACTATCAAAGTTTAATGATACCGTCTTCTTATTTAGATATTTATAATTTTTTGTTATCTGGTAGTCATATTTTATTCGGATTTACAATCATTCTTCATACGGTTTCCTTGCGATTAGTCTTAAAAATATATCATCCGTATAAAGGCTCCTACAAACAGGCGCGACACGCGATATAATCGCGCGCGACACAAAGGCACTGCTCGTTGCGACTTGTACTATTTGTACTACCTATTTGTACTACAGGTATTCAATCTGTATTATTTGCTATTTTTGAAACCCTTAACTCCATTATAAAATCAACTTTCTCTATTAACTCCGCTTGACCAGAGTCGATGGTTTGAAGAAATACTCACGTCACCTATCTTAATTCTTCCAGGTGTGACGAACTCAGTGGTTACCCCAGCAGTCAGTCCTACCGCGTCCAATTCTTCATCAACGAAAGGAAGACTCCCATCTGTCCCTTGGAGGGCTGCAGCTGGTACGAGTTCCAGAACAAATTCAAGTCATTCACTGACGCTAACCTAGACTTCTGCAGTATGTCTTACGTGCACAAAGGGAATGAGCCGTTGACGAATAGCGCGGCGCCTAAATCAAAACTTTGGGGGTCTTTTTAGTTATTTAGAAGTCTGAATTGAACTATTTTAAGTAAAAATCGAAGTATTAAATTATTGACATTGCTACCTACCGCAGTATTTAAATAGGTACAATTTAATTTAGGCCCGATACCTATACCGTACATCAGTACATACATATTGTAGCGAAAAAAGAAAAACAGACTTACTTGGGTACTTAACACGTTTTTTTTTAATTGCGGCCGGATATCAAAAGTGTCAAAAATAATATAAAAATGGAGAAATACAAAAAAACTCGAAAAACTTGTCACTAAACAAATAAAAATTAAACAGAAGTAAGAAATAATTTAGGTTTTCATACCATAAATTGGGCAACGCAACGAGTTTAAATTGTGGTTGGAACCAAAATCCTCACTTGATTCAATAAATCACAACATCACTTTATAGAATAAAAATGTTCGGAATATAAGCGTAATATAAGTTTCCAAAATAAATTATGCGGCACTCGACTGTGACAAATTTTCAACTAGTTTCTTAGAAACGTTGGTCACGTTTCTAAGAAAAAATCCCACATGACGTTTACGTCATTCAACAACAAAACAACAATTCAAAATTTAAAAATTACGAAAATTAAATTTCTGGTTAAGCCAAGTACCAAAGCTGAGAGAATTCCAAAAAAAACACTACAAAGTGAAAAATAACTTTAATTTCGGAAGTCGCTGTCTTTGGATCTGTATTTTAGTTTTTGCCACCGAATTCCGAAATTGAAGTTATTTTTCACTTTGAAGTGTTTTTTTGGAAGTCGGTTATTTTTGTTAAAAAGTTTTTCTTTTCTCGCTTTTTAGTGGGTCTGTTTATAATGTGAATGTGTGATGTGTGTGTGATGTGTGTGTGTGTTTTTAAGTTACAATAGCCTAATGTCAACTTGCCCATCGCCTTTTATAAAATATTGCTTTTCCTGATGCAGGGACGGTAATTGTTGAGGAGTTCTTCTAGTATTCCACCATCAGCTCCATGTCACCATTCAAATTGTGATGAGCATAAATTGCTTAGCATCCATATTAAAGTAATCGAATCGCAACCCGTGAAATACTTATTATTGAGTAGTTCCGGTGGCCATTTGTGGTCTTCTTCATCAGTTCCACTTCACCAAATGATGGTTTCCGAGAGCAAATGCACAAGTTTCTATAAAAAATGCCTATAATATTTGAGGAGTTCACTCAATTTCTCATGGATCCCAGCATCAGAACTGGATTTTGATAAAAATAGGACCAATCTGGAAGTGTATCCTTTTAAATAAAAAAGAATTTTCCAAATCGGTTTATAAATGACGGCGTACTGAGGTAACAAACATAAAAAATACTTACAACCGAATTCAGAACCTCCTCCATTTTTTGAAGTCGGTTAAAAATTAACAGAAGCTTACACAAAAAAAAAGATATTAAAACTGATATTTCACAAAAAAAACTCGTCAAATTAATTAACATTTTGTTTTATCATGTTTAGATATCGATACCACGCCTGTGGAGTTTCGCTAGGGAATTTAATTTGACCCTGTAGACTTTTTATTCCTATCCTAAGCACCCTGTAGTCAGGACTAGAACCTGTTAGTCTGCAAACCCATACGTTTATAGACTTCAGAAAACCGAATATATATTAGATAATAAATAAAAATCGGTTGTCTGTAAAGTCGGTTTACGGACGATAGTTTAACGTGACAACGTCATAACGAACGCGGAGGCCGATTCGGCAGCGTGCGCGGCAGCAACGCTACAGAGCAAGGCCGCGAGGTAACGCTACATGAGTCATGTTTTTTCGTGTGTGCAGCCAGCTTCATCGATTTATTAGACGTTGTCACGTCAAAAATAATAATATAGAGATAGAATTGTTGAAAAGAAAATGTTTGTTATGAATTCCTATTCAACACAGAATCATTAATACATTGTGCAGTTGTCATGCTTAGATTTTCTTTTCTTTCTTCAACTGTTTGTTTTAATCCACGAGTATGAATGTTGATGGCGTCTGTGATGCATAGATATTATATCTGATGCAGTCACGACAATAATCATGTGAAATGTCATCTAATTTAGTAACACCGTCTGCTTGACGATGTTCCATTAATTACGAAACTAATAAATCATGTTATAAATCTTGATGATGAAGTGACGATGTGTGATTTTAATCATCTGTTTATTTCACAATACTTAATATTGTATGTAAGGATGTCAGTTCCGAAAATTACTGACGAAATTCAGTTCCTCGAGTTGTTAAAATAGATGTAAGAAACTAAGACAACAGCGAGATTTATATTTTGTAAATAAATGAATACATGTACGGGTGTCTTTTTATATCCAAGGAGTTTCTCGACGTTCCTTGTGTAGGTTTTAACCTTCGTAAGGAGCAGCTTGGTTTGCGTTACAATGCTTCGGCAGAAACGGGTGACAAAATCGTGGCATCGACATCGACGCTCAAAATGTAACCATGAATTCAGTACATAATCCTAAACCCCTAGAAAATGTATGCAATAGATTTTTTTTTTGGTGTACTGAATCATGTACTGAATTTATCATAGCTGGTTGCGCGTCGATGTGCATGCCAGCCTGTATAATATTTTGCCGCAACTGTGTAGCATATGTGTATTTATTTCTGGGGGCCTAAAAAGGCCAGTTTGGCAGAATCATAAAAAGATAAAATTATGAATCATATTATGGCGAAGACAGTCCGTGTTTTTCTTTTTTTCGCTGCACTACGTAGGTATTATCAAAGAGATTGGATTTGGATTGGATTGATTGGTATTTTAGCACAGACAAAAAAAAATAACTGAAAAAATATTCACCAATGGGATTTGATACGATTTTAACAGTTAACTGTCCATTATGATTCATAATGTTATCCTTATAAGATTCTACCAAAGTGGCCTTTTTAAGCCTCCTGAAAAAAGGAGTATCATCTAGTTTCGTTAAAATAAAATTATCTAAGTGTGTATTTATTTCTGCTACAAGGAGTATCTAGTTTCATTACAATTATCTAATTGTGTATTTATTTGTGCTACAAGGAGTACCTAGTTTCATTATGAATATTGTCCTAATTCTACGATTGAACTGTCTTTCAGTAGAGTTCGGTTACCAGACAAAGTAACTATAGCCGAGTCCTAAATTTATAAATACTCTCTCCTGTATATGACATTATGCCCGTGACTACCGCAGGACCACCAACGCCAATCGCTTCCATATTTGGTAAATAATTAGTGCTCAATTGGTACTAATTAGTACTCGAACAACAGAATTGGTACCTTAGTAGTTTTCGAGAAAATCGACTTTGAAGGTGGTCCTGCGGTAGTCACGCTCCTTTCAGCAGGACCACCATGAGCGCCGAAAAAGGGCCCACGCTACAGCTATTCTAAGTATACAAATAATTAGTACCCATAAATGTGATATATTTCGTAAAAAAAACAGAACTGTAATATTTGTATTTACCGAGAAATCAACGATGTTAACTTTCTCGCAATTGTTCAGCAGGACCACGATTTTGAATGTTGATTCCAAGTTAGAGAAGCTTGTCGCTTTCCTCAAACCTACATAGAAAATTAGTACCCTGTAAGATAAAATTAGTACCCAAAATTCAAAATTAAAACTCCAGTAGTTTACGAGATATACCATGCCAATGGTGGGGTGGCGGTAGTCACGGTGCCAAATTTTCATTTCAAGATTTCTCTATTAAAAACTCTGTGATTTCTTCCCAAATTTATACAAAAATTAGTACTCCTAAAGAAGTTAAAGCGACTAAAAATCCAGATTCCTAAGTGTTGTATTTTAAGAGAAATTAGCTTTCATTACTTTTCCATACTAAATCTTCGCGTATAACCCGACCAAATTAAGTTGTCAATTGTGCCATTTCCATTGTTCACAAACTAAACTAAATTTGAGTTCAGTGCATCTTTATCTTTCTGTTTCATTATGAAAAGGACAGACAATAAATCTTAGTTTAGTCCTATATATATTTAAAATATCTACTAAATCAACTTTTAATATCGTTAACATCATTCATCATTTCTGTAAATTTCGATTTAATTGGCCCTAAAAAGAAACTTTTTTTGTTAATAAATATTATAGTTCCTCAGCTCGAGCAGTGGTGGTCAAGTGGTAACGGCCGCGACTTACGAGTTGTAGGTCGTAGGTTCGAACCCAGACAGGCGCTTTACTTTGTGTAAATTATTTCATCACCACTGCTCACAAAACGGTGAAGGAAAACATCGTGAGGAAACCGGCATGTCCTAGAATCAAAAATTCGAAGACATGTGACATCTACCAACCCGCACTGGGCCCGCGTGGTGGATTACGGCCCACTCCCTCTCACTGAGAGGAGGCCTGTGTCCCAGCAGTGGGAATATTATAGGCTGATGATGATAGTTCCTCAGGAAATCATTATTATTAATTATATCATTTTCTGAAACCTTTAAATATTGAGACGCGTGACCTTTTTGAAATTGTATACATTTATTTCTCTAGTTAGAGAGTTATTTAGTTAAATACAATTTTGAAACCATAAACGAATAAAAAAAGAACTCAATGTACTGACGCCAGCACGTCAAGTTACTACAATCTGACAAATTTCTGAGAAAAAATCTGAGATTTAAAATTTAAAACAGCACGATTCACGATAGTAAGTGAGAGAATAGTTAAAAGTTTCAGCCAATCGGCATGCTTTGTAGCGACTAGCGCGGCTACCTAGCACGCGTTTTCAGTTCTATTTTGTACTAGACTTTGAAGTTACAAAATATTGGTAGAAAAGCTTTAACTAAAACTAAAAGATCTCTTTCCAAACTGCTCATACAAGACGACTCATAATATTTTATCCAATCTGTATGATGGTGAATTTTTGATATAGAGGAATAAAGGCAGATACCTTAACTCACCTTTCAAACTGTACGTAACAGTACAGACGCCAGCACATCAAGCTACTACAATCTGTATTTTTTTAATAGATTTTCAACTTTACTGCTAAAGCGTAAGGTTCAAAGTTGATTGGGGAAATTTGACAGTTTCGGGTAGCTTGATGTGCTGGCATCTGTACCACGACACGCTTCGCTTGCTTTACTTCGGTAATAAAATAATATAGCGGTTTTACATTAAAAATAAAACCGATATTATGTGCCGAGAGGGAAAACATACAGCATTGTTTATGAAGAAGCAGTGTATACTTAGCCTTATTAGCGCGGTCAATAGTACGGATACTTTAGTTTAACTTAAGAATACTAGGTGGCGTCACATTCGCCGCCGTTGTATTTACTCTGTGCCAGCTAGGACGCGGGAACCGCTGTCACTTTCCGAATTCATAGTCTTCACCAGGAAGAACTTCCTACAATGCTGTATGTTTTCCCTCTCGGCACATAATATCGGTTTTATTTTTAATGTAAAACCGCTATATTGATGTGCCTCCGGAAAACATACAGCATTGTTTATGAAGACGTGTTTGTTATCTGCTGGTGAAATATTAATTATACGTAAAAACACAACGCTATGATGATTATCAAATGATTATACTGAGAATTAAGTGGATACCCATGTAATGATTTATTTATATTGTTACAATATATATATATATTTTTTTTTTTAATTCTAAATTAATATATATAAAATATCTGATCTTTACATATAATGGTAACGATAATCACGATTAAGATGTTCTACGAATTAATCAAATACTGTAGGAACGTATTACCGATTAAAATGATGATTGCTTACGAAATATGACATTCTTTGTAATTTAAGTAGAAGTAAATGTATTGAAAAATTAATTACGACTGTCTTTACGGAGTTCTATTTCGCGACAGTAATGATTAAATAAGGTATTGGCTGATTTCCAATTACCTCGTAATAAAATATCGTCAATTGGTTGGTTATCTAACCAATTTAAGGAAGCTACTGCTGACCTACAGCTTCCCGGAGATGCAAGAATGGCGCTATCTCTGAGAACTGTGCGTAACCAGATCCCAATTACAGTACGTGAGGCAGCTTTTGAGTTACTAAATACAGTGATAAAAAGTTTGCTCAAATTGTAAACTTCAGAATTTGAGATCTCTTTGTCGTCGTTTTTTCTATTAAAAGCCAAACTAAAGTGACAGGGCATATGTTTTTATCATTATGTTGTAAGAGTTTCCATGCGGACTGTTCATAATTGTGTGTATCGGTTTTGGATCCAAATGCAGGTATTAAATATATATTATCGCCGTCATCAAAGAAGCTGTAATTTGAGATTTTCTGCAAAGTCAGGTCGTGAACCCTACGGCCTGATGCCAGCAATATTTTTTTTTTTTTTTTTTTTTTTAAACGTTTCCCCACACTAGGAATTACTCCTGTATCGTGGGTGCGTTTACAGACATTTAAATTCACATACACAAACAGCCAGACCCGAAACAACTACCTGTAGGCAATACAAATATTTGTTCCGTGCGGGAATCGAACCCGCGACACGCAGCGCAGCAGTCGATCACTCAGCCACTGCGCCAACCGTGTCGTCGAAACTGTGGCTGTTCTACGTGCTAAATCGAACAATGTGTCTTTGGGTGCATTTGATGACAGCCAATTTAGTACGATACGTGGATCCACGTGAACGATGGCCGTACTTCTTTTGGTTTGGCTACTCCTATTGCCTTAAAGGTGTGTTTTATAATAAAATTAGAAAAAGGTTTGCTGTTCCACATGAGGGCCACAAAAAGTTAAGACTGCCGATTTGTGGACAAGGATAGTACTATAGAACAAATTATCTTTTAGATAGAGAAACATAAAAATAAAAATTTGCGACGTCAGCAGGCCGAGGGCATTTTGGGTTTATTTTATTTGGGCACCCCACCCCCAATTTTCCAAACTTTCAGGGTCAATGTCTGTACCCGTGATGCTGGTAACAACATCACAGGTACGGACACCGACCAGTCAGACACTGAACCTGTCAGAGACCATGATAGATGTTCGACAGGCTCAGAAGTTCGTGTGGATGGTCCAGAGCTCTGGACTTCAGGTCTTGAAGCCAGAAAGCTCGAGGCCACTCTGGAGCCACAACCAAGTAAATTCCCGTTGCATTATTCAGAAGTGCCAGAACTCAGGGCAGCAAGCTGGGAGGAGGAAACACCCACGCTAGCCCCTGGTTCCATGGTCTGCTGAAGGCATCTATATAGTTTGCCGATCGATCTCTGCAGTTTAGAGATACGTAGTTTTTTACTACCGCGGTTTCTTGTGTCGCAAACAAGTCTATTTGTGGAAGCTCCCACTTCCAAAAGACTTCCGCTGTTGCTCGAGGATGACGAGATGTCATTTCACGGGTGGTGGTCCTCGTGAAAGCCTGTCCGCTATTACTACATATAGCTTCTTTTTGTTGTAGTGCCATCTTCTTTGGTGCATTGCCCATGCACCTGACATTAGATTCCCATCTATGTGGGCGCCCCAACCCCGATCTAAAGCATCCGTTGCCAGAAAATGGGTAGCAGGCTTTTTGTTTATCGGCAACGTGTGACTTGTGGCTCCGAGCCACCACATTATCTCTTGATACACAACTTGAGGTAGCAGCTGTTTTTGACGGGGTCGTGTTTTGTTGAAGTGTCGCAGGAAGATTTGCATTTTTCGACAGTGTAGTCTTCCTCGGGGAACAACAAAGTTGGCGAAGTTTAACTGCCCTATCAGACTTTGCAGTTCTCGGAGATTGATGTGCCTTCTCAACAACAACCGGTCTAGTGTATAGTTTATGCTTTGTTTCCTTTTTATTGGTAGAGACATTGTATTTACAGCTGTTTGCCAACGTATGCCAAGGTATTCCAAATCTTGAGTTCGTATCAAGACAGATTTTTGGCGGTTGATTTGCCAGCCCAGATGTTCCAAGTGCCTTACGGCTTCCGCAGCCTGATGACAAAACTTGGATTGGTCTTGGTTGACCAGAAGGAAGTCGTCTAGGTGGACTAGCACTCGACATCCCTTCGCACTCAATATCTCCACGACCCAGCATGTTACAGAGGAAAATAGGTGCGGCGCTGAAGCCAGCCCGAACGGTAAACATGTCATCTCGCATAGTTATACGAGATGACATGTTTACCGTTCACAAAGATCAGTTGGTCTTTGTAACTAATTCTTAAGAAAAGCTGGTGAGATTCTGCTGCCCGTGGGTGAAAATAAGTCTTGGATATATCTATTGTTATCATGCAGTCTCCAGATGTTCCAAGTGCCTCACGGCTTCCGCAGCCTGAAGACATAACTTGGATTGGTCTTGGTTGACCAGAAGGAAGTCGTTTGGGTAGACTAACACTCGACATCCCTTCGCACGCAAGGTCTCCGCGACCTAGCATGTTACAGAAGAAAATAGGTGTGGCGCTGAAGCCAGCCCGAACAGTAAACTTATCAAGCAGTCTTTAGATGTTCCAAGTGCCTCACGGCTTCCGCAGCCTGAAGACATAACTTGGATTGGTCTTGGTTGACCAGAAGGAAGTCGTCTAGGTAGACTAGCACTCGACATCCCTTCGCACGCAAGGTCTCCGCGACCCAGCATGTTACAGAGGAAAATAGGTGTGAGAAATCAGACGGGAGTTTTTAGTTTTGACGAACTTGTTCAATTCTCGAGGATCGAAAATTGGGCGCATCGATCCGTCGCTTTTCTTCCGCAGAAAAAGCTTGGGTACAAAACTGGGCGTTTTCTTGGAAACTAGCCACAAAGCACCTTGATCCAATAGATCTTTGATTATCTGAGACATTCCAGGGGATGGCTTGGTTGCATATTGCGTTATGATCCTTCTTGTTGTCATTAACAGAGGGGGGTTTTTTATAAAGGGGTATCCGAAACCACGACATTGCTGAAATTATGAATTTGTTTGCACCATGTGCGTGCCAACGGTTTTTGAACGAAGTTAAACAACCTCCCCTGAAATGTGTTGGATAGTCACTTTTTTCCCTCTTTGTTTCGAAATGAATAATTTTTAGTTTGTTAGCTTGTGGTGGTGATAACCAAAATGAGGCCCTCCGAGGGACTGGATAAGAGACGTAAGTTTTGTCGTGTCAAATAAAAGCTCTTCACTATTAGATTACTAGATTTTACTTAGATTAGATTACACTAGGGGGTATATTAATAAGCGCAGCTTGAAATACTTTTATCCGGAACTTCCAGAATTTTATTCTTTTACGTCTAGCCTCCATACCTTAATTTTTAAATTGTAAAAGCCCGGATACGCGAGCATTTCTAACAATGCCTTCATATAACGGATATGTTACCACGTGAGGCTATTAAAATGCTGCAAACTTATTAACTGAAGTACCGTAACCGTTTTATATCAGCTGATTCTCATCAAAGCTGGTTTTACAGGCGCCCAAATCCAACGACCTAGGCATTTCTGTTGATGGATTAGTAAAAAAAAAATCATTGTTGATAATATCTGCTTGTTCGGTCACGTTACTTGTGTTTACAGTAGTCTGCGGTACATGTTGTTGGTACATTATAAAGTTTATAAGAAAACTGACCTGGTTGTATAACGCGTCAATCCGAGGATCGACCGTTACCTGTGAATCCCTCTTTTGTTTCTTGCGTGGAGGTTCCTCTCGTTCGGCTTCGCTGTTCGATGAACTACTAGCGCACGAAGAGTCCTCCTTTTCTTGTCCTTGATCCCTCTCGGAAGTCGGCGAGCTCGAAACGATCGACCGATTGGCTCCGGCGGTGGCCTCATCGGGTTCGTCACTCGGCGCGGGATTCATAACAAAGTCAAAGTCAAAGTATTTATTTGTATGTTTTTTGGTTATACAATTGTGGTCTTACAGAAATGTTACGTTTCTCAAAAAACAACCCATTAGGGCATATACAATTAAACAAATAAGAAATTTAAAGTCATACGTTAACAATCGTTTCAATGTTTGGTGTACAGCCAATAATTAAAAAAAAAAAAAATGATTAGGATTACAATTAATTAAATACACAAAAAATAAATAAAAAACAGATTACAATTAGATAGTCAATTTTTGAATTGTTAAGAATAAATACACACATAATTGTCAGTTTAGTTTGTTACATTTTGTCAAGAAGGAATTCGTCAATGGTATAGTAGCATTTTTCAATTAAAAAATTATTTAGCTTCCGTTTGAGTTGTGTCAAATTTAAATCCTTAATGTCATTTGGAATTTTGTTGAATATTTTCGGAGCCATGCAGAGAATGCTTTTGTGCATAAGGGCGGTCTTTGAGGCTCTTAGACATAATTCGTGTCGATATTCTGGTCTCATCGACCTAAAGCGTTGGTCTGAAACTTTTTTAAATAGTTGACTGTTTTTCTTAACGAATAATGCGGTCTCATATATGTACAGACAAGGTAAAGTTAATATTTTAAGTGTTTTAAAATGCGGTTTACAGCTTTCCGTTGGTTTAAGGTTGCATATTGACCTAATGCACCTCTTCTGTGCTTTAAAAATGTTATGCTTTTCGCAGGAATTTGCCCAAAAAATTACTCCGTAACGTAATATAGAGTCTACGTAACCATAATACGCAGCTACAACAGCTGCCTGATTAACAATTTTACTTAGTTTATAAAGAGCAAAAGCGAACCTACTTAATTTTGTTATAAGAATTGCTGCATGGTCTTTCCAAGTCAGTTTAGAGTCAATTGTCAAGCCTAGAAATTTTGTATGTCCTACTTCTTCAATTTTATTATCTTCAAAAGTTATATTAATGTCAGGAGCGGTTATTCTTTGTCGAAATTGCATAATTTTAGTTTTATTTAAATTTAATTTTAGATTATTATGTTCAAGCCAATTAATTGATTGTTGTAATGCGTCTTTGATGTCACATTCATAAGTTCTATTTTTATTACGTCTTACAATGATCGTGCTGTCATCAGCAAAAAGAACCATAGGAAAAGCGATGTGTTTTGGAAGGTCATTTATGTAGGCTAGAAACAACGGCGGGCCCAATACACTGCCCTGTGGTACGCCAAAAGTGACTTTACGTTTTCCTGAAATATATTTGAGTTCTTTTTTATCTCTTTTAGAAATTCGTCTAATTTCTGTACACTGCGTTCTATTGGCTAAGTAAGACTGTATAAGAGAAAGTGCGTTACCTCTTATTCCATACGCATTAAGCTTCTGTAGTAGTATATTATGATCCACTAGATCAAAAGCCTTCGTCATGTCCATAAATATAGCGCTAACGGGAACTCTTTCATCAATGTCTGTCATTATAATGTTAATAAAATCATAGATGGCCATATTTATGGATTTGTCTTTTCTGAAACCCTTCTGTTCACTTACCAAGATGTTATGTTTTGTGAAAAAGGAATTCATACGGCAATAAATAGCCTTCTCAAATATTTTTGATATGACTGGTATCAGGGCAATGGGTCTGTAATTATTAATATCAGTTTTGTCATGTTTTTTAAATAATGGCTTAACTATTGTTGGTTTTAGTTTATTGGGATAAATTCCTGAGCAGATACTAACATTAATGATGTGGCAAATTGGGCCACTTATTACATCTGAAACAAATTTTAATACTTTTGTTGATATATCATCATACCCTACGCTGACTTTATTTTTTAAATCCTGTATTATCCGATATATTTCATTAGGTGTAGTCGGGGCCATGAACATTGATTCGGAACATGTATTCGGGGTTCTATAACTCGCAGATCTTGTGGCATTCGATAGTAATTCTGCTTGATTCACAAAGTGATCGTTAAATGCGTTTGCTATTTCACTAGGGTTTGTTATTGTAACTCCGTTATTTTTTATTTCTGTTATATGTTCGAGGGGGGGGCAATATTTATTTTCATTTATGATCTTCCAAGTATCTTTTGATTTATTTGTAGATGATATTATCTTATGGTTATTTTTTGCTTTTTGTGTTAGTTTTATTATTTTCTTAAGTCTTTGTGAGTAATTTTTAAGTTTAGCTAAGTTATTGCTGTTCGGTTTTGATCGAAATTGCCAAAGGAGTTGTCTTTTATTTTTGCTACACCGTCTTATACCGGGTGTTAACCAATTCGGATTCCTTTTTAACTTAATTTTTTTGTTGATTAAGGGAAAACATAAATTATAAAACAGCTGCAGTATTTCCATAAAACCATCGTACGCTACATTAGGATCATCAGCTTGATAAACATCATAAAATGATAAAGCACATAAACATGATCTAAATTTCATAAGGTTACCGTAACTGTAATCACGTGCTGTAATATTCCAACTGTTCAATGTACAGGTCTTCTTTACGGGGATCTTTAAGGTTTGGGCTGTGTGATCTGACATGTTAAGGTCAATTACATCGTGAACACACTTTTGCGTAAAATTGTGCGCAAAATTATCTATACATGTGTTGCTCTGTAACCTAGTGGGCTGGTCAATTTGCAATTTTAGATTATAACTTAATAAGAAGTTGATAAAATCAAGGGAAGTTCTATTTTTTTTCAATGTATTAATGTTAAAGTCACCACATATAATGACATTTTTGCGTGCTTTGTAACAAATCTTGGGTAGGAGAATATTTAATTTTGAATAAAAAGTATCAAGATTATTTGATTTAGGTATTCTGTAGATACATACAATGATAATGTTATGCTGTGTTAGTTCGATCGCACAGCACTCGAAAACACCTTGAATTGATAGTTTCTTGATATCTTCAAGCTCTCTACATTGATGGTCGTTCTTTATTAATATGCACGCTCCTCCTCTTTTTGTATCTCTGGAGTAGCATGCTGCCAATTTATAATTAGGTATAGTGAGAAAGTCTTCATACCCAGTTTCCATGAAGTGCTCGGTCACACAGATAACATCTATGAGGTTTTTAAGATCAAGCAGGTTCAAAAGCAATTGGTCTGCCTTATTTATTAGCCCTGCGATGTTTTGATGCATTATTGACAGATAATTATAGAAAAAACTGGTTTGATGTGTCCTCAAATGCGTCTTCCTTCTCAGCAATATAACTATTTTCAAACTGAATTTCATAAATGGTCTTCTTGAGATTCATAAATATATTTTTCATGCCTGTGTCGTTTAAAAGACCTTTACGGCCCGAAAACATGGTTTTATCATAACATAAGTCAGCGTTTGAGTCCAGTAAATAAGCATATTCATATGTTGTGTTATGCAGATACAAAAGATTATTGAATATTTCAACCCGTGAGTTGTATATAGTTGTATATTCACCACATTGTCTGTAAGTTGGGAGACATATAATTATATTGGTATGGCTTAGTTTTTCAATGGTATCTTTGATATGGTAGATTAAGTCGTGATAGTTTTTAGTTCTTATGAAGTCCATTTCTCCTATTAATATGACGCAATAGTCGGTTTTAGTGTAGTGTTTGATCTTATTTTCTATACCTAGTAAGAGTTGTTCAATGCTACCATTTGGATACGAGTAGTGGCAGAAGTCATAATTAGTTGCAAAAGAATCTTCGATAATGCTGCAAACTCCATTTCTGTTGTTAGTGCTTATTATACTTATTTTACCTTTTGTCGTTTCTTTGGTTAGGTGTCGTTTTTCGATTAAGTCATTACGCGTTGAGTGTTTTATTTCATATGTGTCACATTGAGTTGTCTTATCAACCATCTGGGGTGGTAAACCTGCAGGTGTTGATTTATCAGCCATTTTAGGAGTGAGCAGAACTTTTTTCGTCGACTTGGGAGTGACGCTGAGATCTATTGTAGGAACTGCTTGAGAAGATTTTTTCTTTTTTGGGGTGTTAACAATGTCCGTTGTCAGTTTTTTATAAATATTTTCCTTTTTTGTTAAATTCTTGATAGTTTGTTTTAGATTAGTGTTGTCCATATTTAGGGATTCAACTTCGCGGTGTGCAGTCTCTAGCTGTAGCGTCAATTCTTTTATTTTGTTTTTTAGTTGAAGAATTTCTTCGCAGTCTTCGTCGTCTGATATATTCGGTAGACTGTTACTAGTAGTGCCATCTAGTTCACTATTTGTTAAATTCAAATCTTCACTTTTTGTTTCGGAGACTCTTCGATTACGACGCTGGCGCTGTGTGATATTTCCAAAGAAGTTCATGATGATTTAAATTTGAGGTAGTATGAAGAAATTGTTTACGACGGTACGGTACTATTTATTGGTCATCAATTTTATTCTCTAATTTGTAAATATTCCAAAAAGAGTGTCCGTTTGCGGGAATCGAACTCGAGTCACAGGCGATGCGAATAGCATGTAGGCCGTCTGGCAAACTCGCCACTGTGATTGTTACTTACAACTTTGAAATTGTTGATCACTAGGTTCTTCGAAGTAAAAAAGTTCGTTAAAGAAGTCAGTTGTAATTTGATCGATTTGAATATTTTTTCTCCAAGTGTCACTTGTAAGAAAATCACTTTTTTCGTTGTTATTGTTTATCTTTGTATGTCACACTTTGTTAGCTTAGTATTTGGTGGTAAATATTTCATAAGAGACATAAATACCCCACGCAACTGTTTTAATCACAAAATTTTTATCCACACATATAAGTTTTGTTTACACAGTTCACAGTGAATAGTTTGTGAAGATAACACTTCCACACATGTATTGTCCTATTTTCTTGATTTTTTGGTGTACTTAGGGAGATACTGTTCAAATAACTATTTTAAAGAATATAATTACGGGAGCACAATGTTTACATGACAGCTAGCGCCATCTACACGAAAAAACCGATTTTTTTTTTTTTTTTAAAGCTTAAGATTAAGAATACATTTAATAATAAATGCACTATTAAATTGTCTAACACTATGATAAATAACTTTTAATAAAAGTTAAACGATTAACCAAATATTTTTGGATTTCGACCGCACGCGGCGAAAGTACACAACGCTATGAATTCGGAAAGTGACAGCGGTTCCCGCGTCCTAGCTGGCACAGAGTAAATACAACGGCGGCGAATGTGACGCCACCTAGTATTCTTAAGTTAAACTAAAGTATCCGTACTATTGACCGCGCTAATAAGGCTAAGTATACACTGCTTCTTCATAAACAATGCTGTATGTTTTCCGGAGGCACATCAATAACCAGCGCGCCATGCCACAAAAAAAGTTTTGGACCATAGACATGATAAATGAGATTCAAATGTATCTTGTCTATGGTCCAAAGCTTTTTTTGTGGCATGGCGCGCAGGTTATTATTTGCAATACATGCCTACTAAAGTTACGTCTATTTACGTCAGACGCTGATTACTTTGGCAGGACTAAACTAAAATTTATTGTCTGTCCTTTTCATAATGAAACAGAAAGATAAAGATGCACTGAACTGAAATTTAGTTTAGTTTGTGAACAAGGGAATTGGCACCATTGACAACTTAATTTGGTCGGGTTATACGCGGAGATTTAGTATGGAAAAGTAATGAAACCTAATTTCTCTTAAAATACAACACTTAGGAAGCTAGATTTTTAGTCGCTTTAACTTCTTTAGGAGTACTAATTTTTGTATAAATTTGGGAAGAAATCACAGAGTTTTTAATAGGGAAATCTTGAAATGAAAATTTGGCACCGTGACTACCGCCACCCCACCATTGGCATGGTATATCTCGTAAACTACTGGAGTTTTAATTTTGAATATTGGGTACTAATTTTATCTTACAGGGTACTAATTTTCTATGTAGGTTTGAGGAAAGCGACAAGCTTCTCTAACTTGGAATCAACATTCAAAATCGTGGTCCTGCTGAACAATTGCGAGAAAGTTAACATCGTTGATTTCTCGGTAAATACAAATATTATAGTTCTGTTTTTTTTTACGAAATATATCACATTTATGGGTACTAATTATTTGTATACTTAGAATAGCTGTAGCGTGGGCCCTTTTTCGGCGCTCATGGTGGTCCTGCTGAAAGGAGCGTGACTACCGCAGGACCACCTTCAAAGTCGATTTTCTCGAAAACTACTAAGGTACCAATTCTGTTGTTCGAGTACTAATTAGTACCAATTGAGCACTAATTATTCACCAAATATGGAAGCGATTGGCGTTGGTGGTCCTGCGGTAGTCACGGACATTATGACATTGCGTCCAGAATTTCATTTTAAACTGGTTTACGTCATTGTGAAGCAATTTTTTTATGTGAATCTATGGTGGGTAATCCAGATTTGTACATATAGGTTTTTAAATGTGAGTGTGCGTTGTGTCAAGCTTATGCCTATCAACATATCTTACGAAAATAGTGTTCATTTATTTGGAAATATTATTCAGAGAACTGATCAAAGTTCTGTATATACTGACTTATTTCATGTGTCATGTGTGTCACCTAATTCTTTAAGTGTATGTGGATTAAGATTGTAATGCATTGTACATTATAATTATGAAGTAGATTAGGGATTGATAAAAATAAAAGTCGAGTAATAGTATTTTATGACAACGATATCGCTTTATTAGATGTCAAAATGAGGCAAGCGAGAGAGGCGCGCGCGCAGGCGGCGGTGAGGGGTTGGGGGGCGTGTCTCGAACGAGCAAGCGCACGCACGGCTCGCGCGCGTCTTTCGGGGCCTCTCACTCTCGATACATACTCCACGGTAATAAATAATATAAATAAATATCAACAAGTTACAAAATAGCCTTTGGTAAAAAGATTAGATCACTAAAGTGTATATTTTTTTTTGTTTGGCTTACAAAATTTTTTTTTACAGTTTTTCGTTTCACGCATTCGTAACTTTCAACTGCTATGTATAAAAAAATTAGTTACATTTCAACGAAAAATCTGTACAGTCCGTTTTTTTTCTGTAGTGGAACGTTTAGAAATCTTCGGGCGCCAGGTCGAACCTAGGTGGGAAGGTGCCGAAACCGTCAGCGAAGCCGGGACGCGAGCGCTGGGGCTGCGGATGAAAACATACATTAATATCTTACTCAACATCACCTGTGAAAATAAACGACATGCGGGACCTGGATACTCGTACATGCCTAGGAATCAAAGATGCAAGACTAAAATATATAATTATGTATGGAATAAGTATGGGGAAAACTTCCACAGGTACTAGCTCTACTTCAAAGGGCTGCACTGCTCATAGTGCTGTATGTGGCGTGCAATATATTGCCAACTTACATATTACTCTCCAGTGCTGAATTAGGGACGCCCTTTAACGGACGCCTGAATCAGAGAATGATGCTTAGTATCTCGAATAAGTATTGACGGTTCGGTAAAGACTTAGTGAAGGAAACTCACCGCCGGACTGACTCCTCTTGCGGCGGAACCCGCGCGTCCCTTGCCACGGAATTTGCTGATGGCCTGCTCGGCAAGGTCTGCCCTTTCTTCGGCCTCCTCCAACTCCTGCTGTGCCTTGCGGAACTTAGCCAAGTTGAGGGCGGCGATTTCTTCGGCCTCCTCGATCTGCCTCTTGTAGGTCTTGATCTTCTGTTGCAGTTTGTCGACCAGGTCTTGCATGCGCTCGTGGTTCTTGCGGTCCTCTTCGGCCTGGAAGGTGAGCTCCTTGATGCGCCTCTCGGACTTGCGCAGGTTCTTCTGGGCGTCGGCGTGTCTCCTCTGTTCACCGTCAAGCTCGTTCTCGAGCTCCCTGACCCTCTGTTCGAGCTTCTGGATGGCCTTCTTGCCTCCCTTAAGGGCGTTGGCTTCAGCCTCATCCAGCCTGACTTGCAGTTCCTTGATTTGTTGTTCGAGAGCCTTGCGAAGTTTCTCCTGGGTCTGGGCGTGGTCTTGTTCGGCGCGCAGCTCGTCGGCGAGACGGGCGGCGTCAACCATGGCCTTCTTGGCCTTCTCCTCGGAGTTCTTAGCCTCGTTGAGGAGCTCGTCGAGGTCGGAGTGCAGGGTCTGCAGCTCGGACTCGAGTTTCCTCTTGGCGGCGGACAGAGAGGCGGCCTGGGCGGACAGCTCGTTGAGCTGTTCGTGAGCGTCACCAAGTTCCTGTTCGGCCTGGCGGCGGGCGCGGTCGGCCTGTTCCAGAAGTGTGCGGGACTCCTCAAGCTCGTTCTGGAGGGCGTTGGCGCGACGCTCGGCAATGCCGCACTGTTCGCGGGCATCGTCGCGGGCGCGCTGTTCCTCTTCCAGGGCGGTCTGGAGGTCCTTGATCTGGGCCTGGTAGCGCTTGATGTTCTTCTGGGCTTCAGCGTTAGCCTTGTTGGCGTGGTCAAGAGCGATCTCGAGCTCGTTGATGTCAGCTTCGAGCTTCTTCTTCATGCGCAGGGCCTCAGCCTTGCCCTTAGCCTCGGCTTCGAGGGAAGCCTGCATGGAGTCGAGCGCGCGCTGGTGGTTCTTGCGGGTGTTTTCGAACTCTTCCTCTTTCTCTTGGATGCGCCTGTCAATCTCCTGCCTGACCTGGGACAGCTCAAGTTGAGCGCGGAGGACCTTGTTCTCCTCCTGTTCGAGGGCAGACTCAGCCTCCTCGAGGGCGGCCTGGAGCTCGTCCTTCTCGGCCTCGAGGCGCTTCCTGGCCTTCTCGATCTCGTGGATGTTGCGGCCACCTTCACCGATCTGGTCAAGCAGATCCTTGACTTCGTCGGCGAGGTTCTTGTTCTCGCGGCGGACAGCCTCGAGTTGTTCCTGGCCTTCTTCGTAGGCACCCTTGAGGCGGAACAGTTCGGTGGAGTAGTTGCGGCACTCCTTCTGGCTGGCGTCGAGCTCGGCGGCAAGGTCGTCAACCTTGAGCTTCCATTCTCCAATGATCTTGTCGAACGCCTTCTGCTTCTTCTCGGCAGCGTTGGCGATGGCGGTGGCACGGTCGACCTCGAGCTGCAGGTCCTCGACCTCGGTGGAGAGGCGCTGCTTGGTCTTCTCGAGAGCGACAACCTTCTGGTTGAGGGCCTCAATGGTCTCCTCTGCCTCGGCGAGGCGGGCCTGGAGCTTGCGCTTGGCCTCCTCGAGTTCCTCGGAGCGGGCGACGCCCTCGGACTCGTACTTGGAGCGCCAGAGCTGGGCCTCGGCGTTGGCCTTAGAAAGCTGGCGTTGAAGATCAGCCTTGCCTTCGGCCTCCTCCTCGACCTGTTCGCGGATGTTGTCCAGGTCGTGCTCGAGGTTGCGGAACTTGCCAAGAAGGGTGGCGCGTTCCTGTGGATAGAAAGACTCGATTAGTCATAGTTTAAATAAAATTTTGAATTATTGGAAGATCTTTTAGGATGTGTACATACCCTGGCCTCCTCGTCGGCGAGCCTCTTGGTGTCCTCGAGCTGGGTGGTGAGGGACACCTTGATCTTGGAGAGCTGAGACACCTGGGACTCGGCCTCCTCCAGTTGGCGGAGCAGGTCGGAGTTCTCGATGGAAAGCTTCTTCTTGGCGGCATCCAGGTCGTTGAGGGTGCGGTTGGCCTCATCAGCTTTGTTCTGGACCTCGTTGAGCTGGTGCTGCAGCTGCTTGACGATCTTCTCTTGGGCAGCCTGGAGGATATGTATGTTTTAGAATGCATGTATTGATGATATTGCATGTTAGTTTCTTTGTAAAAGCAAAGTGTAAACTTTTTAACGATTCTTTATTTGTTAACAATATCAAAATGAATTGTTTTTAATAAATTATTAGTATTCGTCCAACTTTTTAAACCAATTTATTCCTTACTTGGCCTAATAACATTTAATTTAAAACCAATTAATATGATTCAAGTAATTCAAACTTTTTTTTCATTCAAATCTATTTATTAATAAATCCATGCACTGTTATTTTTTTTCTTTTTTGGAATATTATTGTAATATTAGGGAGGTCATTCAAACATCGAGGCGGTTTTAGCTTCCATGCTACACCTAATCAAATGACATTATTAGATTATTATGATGAGTATCATTGTCATGGGTTGGATTATGTGTTTTCATGTGTAGTGTTTCGACATTTATTCTCCTTAGATTAAATAAGCTGCAAAGCGAAGCCCTGTAATGGCAAAGGCCCAAAAATATTTCTTTTCATCCTTTGTACCTTTTCGTTGGACACATGGTCGAGTCCGGCACGAAGGTCATTGACTTCGCTAAAGTACTGAGAGCGCTCTTTCTCAGCCCTGGATAGATAAATAATGACAAAACATTTTAGTATAATGTCGACAACCGTCTAACACAGTCGAGGAATGAATAGAGAAACATCGATCGTATCACAATGCCATGTGATGTGTAATGTGGGTCGTAAGGTTCCATGCAAGGTTCACCCCAGGCGGTACATATGCCTCTACGGACGACATGTTACCTTCTCTCTCGCTACTTGATCGACAGCCGCGCGAGTGTTGTTAAGCTCGTTGTAGCAAGACGCGCGGTCATGCTCAGCCCTGGATGTTGCATTATAGTTCAGTTAATGTAATCTCTATATTTAATTTGGACATAAATCTATCAATCCCACATGTATCCGTCGACCGATTCTGATGAGTCACGCGTAGGCGTTGATACATCACATTTCATTTTATTGATTATTTTTATAGTAATGTAAAAATATACTCACTTGGCCTTGAGCTTGTTGAGTTGGTCGAGCTGCTCACCCATCTCCGAGACGGCATCGTTGTGCTTCTTGCGGAGGTTGGCGAGGGTAGACTCGTGCTGGATGTTGGCCTCCTCGAGGTCGCGACGCAGCTTGCTGAGCTCAGCCTCGCGCTTCTTGTTGAGCTCGATCTGAGCGGAGGTGGCGCCACCGGCTTCCTCAAGGCGCTCACCCAGCTCCTCGAGCTCGCGGGCGAGGTCGGCACGCTGCTTCTCGGCCTTAGCGCGAGCCTGGCGTTCGGATTCGACCTCCTCCTCGAGCTCTTCGATGCGGGCTTGCAGTTCCTTGATCTGTTTCTGGTTCTTGCTGACAAGAGACTGTTCGTCCTCGAGCTTGGCGGTGAGGGACGAGATTTCCTTGTCCTTGCGCTGGACGGTCTGCTCGAGCTCCTTCTTGTTGCGCTCGAGGTCGGCGACAGCCTCCTGCGTGAGCTTGAGGTCGCCCTCCACCTTCCTCCTCTGCTTCTCGACATCGGCACGCAGCTTCTTCTCGCGCTCCAGAGAGTCCTCGAGCTCGTCGAGGGTCTGCTCGAGCTTCTGCTTGACCTTGTTGAGGTGGTTGACCTTGTCTTCGGCGGCCTGGAGCTCCTCGGAGGTCTTCTGGGTAGACTCTCCCTGGAGCTTCTTCTCCTTGTTCAACTTGTTGATGAGCTCGTCCTGGTGGGCGATCTCGTCGTTCAAGTTGCGGATCTGGTGGTCCTTGGTGGCCTTGTCCTGCTCGGACTTCTGGACGGAGAGTTCCAAGTCTTCAACATCCTTCTTCAGGCCGGAGACTTCCTGTTCCAACTTCTTCTTAGCTTGGAAGAGCTGGTTGCGGGCATCCTCCTCCTGGGTAAGGCGGTCCTGGGTGTCCTACAATATAAAATGTTCGAGTCAGTTTTGTGAATCTGCTTTTGACTAAAATAAGTATTAGCGCCCGCGTCTGTTTCTTTTCAATTAACACTTCTAAGAATAAGACAATTAAAGTTTCGCAATAAAATCCTGTAAGCTGCAGACGTGCAGTTATTTTAAACACGATCGAACTATTTCCCGTGTAAACAAACCTGGAGTTTATTTAAAGAATCGCGTCAAGCAAACTAGCGGTGAGTTAACTCGCTACACTGTATAACTCTACATATTTGGTTTGTAACACTGAGTGATGTTTATCGACCGCAGGAAACTTCACTAATTTTAATGAGATTAATTAGCTGTAGACTTTCATCACGTCAACTCTTCACGACCTAAATTCTAGTTGCTATTTCAGTTCCAGTAACAAAATTTAAAACATCAATTTGTTTATCACTACATCTCATTTTAATTAACGATAAGTGCACTTGTTTCTATTAGCAATAATGTAAATGTGAAGTACTCACCCTGAGCTGCAGCTCGAGGTCGGCCTTCTGCGCGTTGAGCTTAGCAGCGCGCTCCTGCACTTCGGAGAGGTTGCCCTCCTTGCCTTCGATGGAGGCAAGCAGATTGGTCTTCTCCTCGAGCAGCTTGGCGTTGAGGACCTCCAGCTCCTTGCGGAGCTTCTCTTCCTTCTCAAAAGCCTCCTGGGCTTTCTGGGCCTTCTCCTCAAGTTTCTGTAAATCGTTGACACCTTTAGTTTCCCCGTTCCATTCCGATAAGTGAACCGCGGCCGCCATTGTTTATTAATTAATTAATTATTAATTAAAACATCAATAAAAAATAAATGGGAATGCAAATGTGTTCGGTCGTTCGTAAGTATAGGGTAGGGTAGGTGGTGCGCGCGCCGCCGACCACTCCGCTACTGAGCGGCGCTGGAGTTTTCCAGCGGGTGGAACATCGCCCACGCGCCCAACATTATGAGTAAGGAGAAAAGGCGCGCGGAGGGGGCGCGGATCCAGAAATGGCTGCAGCACCTGCTGCGGTGTCGCGTAACCGACAGGTGGGCGCGGTCCGGGCTATTTGTAGTACCTTGATTCACGCGTCCTATATCCGTGTATAGTGTGTCAGAGTGTACAAACTAATTAATAACGATGATGGATGCTTACCGCGAGCTCATCCTCGACGCGGGTGACGTTGAGGAGGGGCTTGACCCTCTGCCACAGCTTCCACCAGGGCCAGGTGCGGAGTTGCAGGTACTTGCGCAAGTTGCGCTGGACAACTTGGAGAGCCACCCTTTGGAAAAATTATCAATATGAAACGTCCGTGCACTTCCAAATATGGCGCTTTATCCAAGTGTCAATGTCAAGTACGCCTACCTCTGTTCCTGCAGCTTCTTGTACTCCTTACGGGACAGGTAACCACGGATGTAGGACTGGAGCCATGAGACGATCTTGGACAGCCTGTCGTCACGCAACTCTTCCATCTGACCCAGGACACCGGCGCGGAAGAATACCTGCTCGTACATGGAAAGTGTTAGGGGAGGAGCACGTCATGGAGTGGAGGTAAGCAATATGCAAACATTAATTTAATTGAATATTACAATATTGAATTTACCTCATATGGTGCTTGAAACATTTCAACATGTGAAATTTATTATAGGCGTAATAAAAAAGAAAAACGATAAAATCATGTTGTGTTAGTCATTTTGTCATATATTGTGAATCATCAACGAAGAATTAACTAAAACAGTAATGGCACAAAACAGACCGATAGAATAGAAAGATAGGGTTATTTTAGTTACTGCGTCATGCAATGAGGATATAAAGGGAAAATTAGTTTTATGTAGGCTGTTCGTGGCATGCGTGAGTTCTACCTTCGTCTTTCCGAGCCTGAAAGACTCCGAATCCAGTCCGGTATTCTCGAGAATTTTCTTAGTAGCAATCTCAGGTGTAATTGGTTCTTTGACGAGGTTCGGGCACAGAATTTTGTATCTGCGTTTTAGGAGTACATACAATATGATAACAGTGTTTATTATGTACGTGTCGGGTAAGGAAGGATAGGGTAACACAAACAAGAGTCTTAGTAGCTTGGACTCCGAGGGGTTTAAAGGTCAAATTATGACACCAGTCTCATGAGGTGTTGAATTCGACAAAGCACATTTAAGCCTAGCGGTCCAGGTGTTTGGGGGTTTTGGACCGCGCGTCTCAAATAGCTAACTACTTTCAGGGTTTAAAGACATGCCTTGGTGTGACCGAGACGGTAGGACTCGACGTCTAAGCCAGTCGCCTCCAGGATGACTTGAGCGATTTTCTTAGGATCGGATTCCTTTTCCACAGCTTTAGGGGCCAGGATCTTGTAGCTACATTATCAAAATAATATGGACACACAATGAGGAAATGTACTGATAATATGTTCATGAGTATACCAATGCATAGATACAACGTCCTTGGTATCTTCGGGGGCAATGGGGGCGGATCAAAGGGTAAACCAGAAGTTTCCAAAAAAGCGTTTACGTTCTGGACAATACTTTACGTCGGGGTAAAAGGGTTTGTATGACTAGATTACAGGTGATTTCTACGGGTGTATACCATTCATGACAACTAGGTATGATACATACTCGGTAGGAGGCAAACCATGTATGGTAGGATCTAAAAACAAAATCTAGTTTCTTATAGATTTTCAAAAATCTATAAACTATCACATGCTATCTCCATTCTAGGATGGTATCAATCTCTGCCTTGCCTTTGTGTGGCCAATACGATAGCTTTCGGGGTCGAGACCCACTTCCTCCAAACACTTCCTAGCAGCCTCTTTAGGATCTTTTTCTGCTGTCATGACGACTGGTGCAAGAATCATGTAACTGTTCATTAAATAACAAGTTAATTTAGTACATCGTCATAAAACATGAGTGGCTTCAGTATTAATATCAATTCGCACCTTGATCATAAATTTAGAGGTGCGAGTGAGTGGGGATTCATCAAAATAATTTTAGATGTTATTAGTCACGCCTGCACGAATGTCTGATGACGTCAACCGCCAGTCAGCTGCAGTACAAGAATAAAATCGTGTCGAATATACCAGAGCCCAAAGAATTTGTTTTGACTCGCTAACCAAAATTATGTGCATTTCTTCATAAATTTAATCTCATATATAAAAATAAAATAAAACTATTTGATGGCTTGAGATACCAGAAATATTTACCGAATGGGTACTCAAGACTAAAATAGATTTGGTTTGTATCCTTGAGGTTGAAATCTTACCGGAGCTTGAAGTCGGGGTAGACCATCCTGTTGGGGAAACCTTTACGGCAAATACGGATGCCTTCAAGCACACCGTTACAGGTCAGCTGGTGCATCACAAGGTGAGAGTCGATGAGACCTGCGCGACAAAGTTACACATACCGCTCAAAACAAACATTACATTTTTGTACGGAACTCTGAGGAAATTCCAAGTACGGTGACTGTGAATCTAGAAATTATGCTGAACATTTTAATTAACTACATTTTCTTAGAGAAAATATTCAACAGATGTAAAAATTAAAGAAATCAAGTAAGGTAGTTACCAGGCTGCTTCAACTCGTTGGGGATGATACAACGTACGAAGTGAGGCTGGGTAGATTTCAGAGTGGCCATCAGGTTGTTAAGTTGTTCCTGTAGATACGATATATATTAGAAATCATGATACCTGCTGCTAAGAGTTGCACAACAAACGATTTTGCACTAAAAAATAGCAAGAAAGAATTTTCTTGTAAGCTTGATGAAGATCATTTCTGTCGTCAGTCTTCAGAAATTATCTTTGAAACATAGAGAAGCAACACTCAAATGTAACGCAACCAGAAGTATATTTTGATTGAAAAGTGCATAAACAAACATTTAGGTTAAAACATGAAAAAACAACAAAATTATTAGTTTTACATTTAGCAGCAAATGTAGCTTAGTAACGTTTTTCAGTAACTACTTTGCAGCAACGAATAACATTTAAGACACACTTTAGTACGAAGAGTGCGTCTACGATGGATGATGGTGAATTATACATACCGTACATGTATCATACAATACCGTACATGTATCATACAATACCGTACATGTATCATACAATACATGTAGGTTTGGTAATGAGGTGATTCTAAATTACCTTTCAGTCAATCCAGGTATCGAACTACAATAAACTCAAAATCCGAAGCAGGTCTACCCAAGTAGTTGCTTCTGCCTCAGTGGTGACAAAAAAAAAACAAAAAAAAAACAACTAAATAATTTGAAACATTTAAAAACCTTGTAAGCGGAGGAGACAGTAGCGAAACCACCGCCCTTCTTACCGCGACCGCCTATGAACGTACATTAACAAGCAACGATTAGTACCAAGACAATCACAATGACATCACTTAGGACACTACAATACTCGCAGACAATACACCTGCGGGACGGCGTCGACATGAGCTGTGTTTAAATAGACAAGGACAGATACATGATTATAGTGAGAGCGTGCAAAGCTGGCCCTATCGTCCTGGAATCTATGAACCAACATCATACAAATTAACTTAGATAACTTCGTGAATGATTCCATAGAACGGGAGCCAGCCTTAAGCGTGTACAAAGACGAAGACAGTAAAGCCACGTAGGAATCACAGAAGCAAATCGCGGTGGTTGTATGTTCCGGTTTACCCTGTAGAGTGATGATACAGTCTGGAAGGCAGAACCCTTAGTGCGCTTGCCACCTATTTTCATTGAAAAAATGTGTCAGAATAAAGTAAAGGTTGCAGAACTAACCGCTGACGTTTTTAGTCAGTGTTAGTTCTGGATAAATACTGTATAGAAAGTATGAAATGGACCAAGTACTGAAGTATAAATCTTGGTGTGATGTGGTGGTGTTGGTATCGATGTGAAGTTCTGATGGGTGATAATATAGATGTGTAGACTTATATGATGGTGATGTATGAACGAGCTCATGGTACCTGTCACCTTAAATACGATTATTGTCCTCTGAAGTATTGATCATTATAGTATTTGATTCAAATATTTCATTAAAGTCAAGTGTCGAAATGATACGTACCCTTGCCGCCACTAGGATCGGCACCACCGGACTGACCAGGATGGTCAGCAAAGATCTCAACAAGCAACTTGTTCTGTCCCTTCTTGAACTGATCAACGACGGTGTCGTTGAGGGGATCCTTGTTCTTCTCAAGCCATCCAGTGATGTTGTAGCCGACCTGTTACAGGATAAATTGAAGAAGTTAGCTCAGATAACAAGGGGCCCGGTAGGACCCGAGGTGGCGGCGCAATGTGTACCACGCGTGCCCCTCTTAGACGTCACGGGGGGAGTCTAACACCTCACTCCCCCCCTGACCAGACGGGGCCCGCAGAGGCGGGCCGGCACCAGCCGGGGGTTGCGGAAGGATCGTACGTTCCCGCGACCCCCGGCGTAGGTGTGAGATGGAACACCGGGGTGGTTTTTAGTCAGTAAGAGTCTGACAGACCCCGCCGCCCGCCCCAGGGCGGCGGACATCAATGAGGATTTTCCACCCCGGATAAAAAAAAAAAAAGATAACAAGGGGCAATGTAGGTCCCAAAGATGATGATGTAACTGAAGTAGTATGTGTTTTAGATACTTACGTTACCGGCATAATGGCCAATGGCGAAGTGAGCGGCCTGGCAACCGGGCTTGGGGGGCTTAGGCTTCAGGTAAGGCGCAGACTTGCCCAAATGGTTGTTGTTCAACTTCTCAACGAAGGTTAGATCGGTGGCTTTGGGGAACATAGACTCTTCCTCAAGGATGGAGAGGATACCCATGGGCTGTAAACGTACCAAGGAGATTAGAACACGAAGGAAGTACGGGTGATGCAAAGAAATGTCTCATGTCTGTAACTTTATGGGGAAGAAATGGTGCATTAGGTATACAAAATACATTAAACAGCGTTTAAATTAATTATCTGAATACTTAGAAATACCAATGATTTCTTTTTAATCTTTACTACATAATCAGAAGGAAAATTTAAAATGAGACATTGTAGCTTCTAGATAAAACGTGCAGCATGCAACTTGCAAGTACTTAATAGTATGAAAATAATGATAGTGAATTAAATATCGTGTAAAAGTGTATTGTCGTAAAAAGCTGTAGCTCAATATTTTGTACAAAAATATGTGCAAATTAAAAATAATTACATAATAACTCAGGCAAATTATTTATGCAAAAAAAGCTAACTAAATAAATTAGATCGTTCGAGCTGTGCATTTATTTTTTTATTAATTAGGGATTATTACAAAATTAACTACGTATCGCGTGCGATCCTGAGAGCGGTGTATGTATTTTACTTGGGACGCGATAGCTAGATGCACATTAAAATATTTCATAAGTTTTGCAGTAGCTTCGCTTGCATATTGTTTGCGTGAGGTACAAGCGGATACTGTCATATTTCTGCCTAGTGATACTGTGGCAAGGGGGTCAGCCAGCAGTTTGCACTTGCAGGCGATGGTTCAGCTTGAAGCTCTCGCGGCCCTACTTCCTCAAGCTATGCACTGATAGTCTCAATACCTTCTCTATTAAATCTATTGTCGCTTGGAGGTCCATACCAAAATCTATGAAGGCCCATTGGATCCCTTCTCTTTCATATTCCTCTTGTTCTAGGACGAACATGAAATGGTTAAAGTACTGTTGCAATTTTTCGTTGGTAAAGTTAACACAGAGCTGATTAAACCCGTTCATCTGGATCGCGGAGCGTCATGGAAAAAACGATCGAAATACTGTTATTAGTTAACCGATTATTTTTAAGAGTAGTATGTTGCGTGTTCCTGAAGATTTTAGAAATGTAACATTATTATAATAAAAAGAAAAAGACACACAGAAAAGAAATCACACAGAAAAAACACAAAGGGCAAACAGCATTGGTGAGGTCCTCGAGTAACAGCACGCTACTCGAAGACCCCTGTGGCGTGAGCAAGCTTTTATTGTTGCGTTGACGCCAACTACCTTTTCAATAAGGTCAATGCAGTTTTGTAGATCCATGCCAAAGTCAATGAATGTCCATTCGATGCCTTCACGCTGGTACTCTTCTTGCTCCAAAACGAACATGTGATGGTTAAAGAATTGCTGAAGTTTCTCGTTGGTGAAGTTAATGCAGAGTTGTTCAAAACCGTTGAACTGCAGGGAGATAAGTAATGAGGGGGGTTAAGTTTGGGGGCTTAGGTAAATACGCTACGGATCTCATTCCGCAGTTGTTTGATGACGTGGTAGACCGGAATGAAGGGAAGTACGACCAAGCCAGTTCCTTGTGGCTTGCAGAGTTAATGTTACACGATATCCCGTCAAGTTGCTTCCTGCGCCGACGGGCTACGACGAGACACGACGACTATTACCTTTTCGATAAGATCGATACAAGCGAGCAAGTCCATTCCGAAATCGATGAAGGCCCAGTTGATACCCTCCTTCTTGTACTCTTCTTGTTCGAGTACGAACATGTGATGGTTAAAGAACTGCTGCAGCTTCTCATTGGTGAAGTTAATGCAGAGTTGCTCGAAACCGTTGTACTTTTGATAACATCATGAAGGAGGTTACACACACACACATTAAAGCATTTGACTATTCAATAACACTAGCCTACAGCAGCTGAAAACTGAACACAAAATAGCCCAACCGAGAAGTATGCACACTCGGTGTACCTTTTCAATAAGATCTATGCAGGCGAGCAAGTCCATTCCAAAATCAATGAACTCCCAGTGAATGCCTTCCCTAGTATATTCTTCTTGCTCCAATACAAACATGTGATGGTTGAAGAATTGTTGGAGTTTCTCATTTGTGAAGTTAATACAAAGTTGTTCAAACCCATTGAACTAAGGAATAAATTTGGATTAATATCTTAAGAAATTATTGATTTTAATTTCTTTTTTTCTTATTACTAAACTAAATCTAATGCGTATTATTATCTTCATTCAATTTTTTTCCAATAGCCTTAGCCTTTGAGGCCGGCTCAGGTAACGATACTTACGTCGAAGATCTCGAAACCAGCGATATCCAGCACACCGATGAAGTGCTGCCTCTTCTGCTTGGTGTCTAGGGTCTCGTTACACTTCTTCACGAGCCACTTGAAGAGACGATCGAACATGCCCTTGCAGAGAGCACCGACGGAGTTGGTGACCTGGTCCTTGTTACGACCCTGGGTGACGAACTCGTTTCCGACCTTGATGCGGGGCTTCAACAAGTTCTTGTACAGGTCCTGCATATCAACTCCGAGGAGCTTAGCAACCTTCTCACCATCCTGTAAAGAGAGAGAGTAAAGAACGTTAGATATGCGATAATTATGAGACAATGATCTTGAGACGAAGACATGTACAGGTACACTATAGAAGAAATCGTAACGTCGATGTTTGTCATCAATACAACTCAAAATATAGGATTGTCAATGAATCAATTTCCATTAGATACTGACCTCAGTGCCGTCGGCTTCAGCCTGTTCCTCGCGACCCCTCTGCTTGAACTGCATGCGACCCATGTGCATGACAGCGGCAGTGATCTTGTATACGTTATCCTTCTCCTCTTGGGTGAAACCAAGAACGTCCATGGCTTGCTATATTACAAAATACACATTAGTATATAATAAGGGGTAGCCCTTGTTCAGCAGAACGTTTGGGGGCTGGTAGGAAGAAAGAAAAATTGTGATCGGAAAAGAAAAGGTTCAAGAAAGTTGAATTTTGTGATAGAATTTGTAGATAAGTAAATTTTTTCTTTTACTGTGAAGCGAGTTATACATCAAGTTAAGTTTCAGTTGCAAATAAAGGGGCCTTATAACATTAGAACATAGTTAAAAGAAAGAACAGCTTAATTCTAGGAAGTACTTACCATATTAGACAGGTTAGTAAAGTAAAAGGGAAGCGTTAGCAAAATTAGGCATTTGTGGTATTTTTTTCGTAATATAGGAGTTGGTGCACAGGATACCATTTTTTTAACTAGTTTTTTTTCGTAGGTTCAGAGGGACGGATATACTATACAAATTTTGATACACATCATGTGTAGTAGTTCTAAAGTGTAGAGGATCGGAGTGGTATAACAATTTTTACGGTTTCATAAACTACGGAAATTGTCCATTAGCGTCAATGTTAATGGTACGTTCGACTCTGTATTATCTTATACAGATTTCTTGTGCGTCTTGTGACTACATCAATGGGATCACTTTATTCTATTCTCATTCCACTTACGTCTGTCAGTACCGATTCTTCTCCGTCATCGATGTTGGGGATAGTAATCTTACCCTGGGAGACGCTATGGTAATCGTATATGTCGTTGGATAACTGACACATGTCTGCCGATTAGATCATAAAATAAGTATTAAAAACCAGTAATAACCACGAAAACCTATGAAAGTTTGCCTGAAAATGCTATCTAATAAAACCTAACCATCCCGTTTCGTGTATTTAAACATATTAGTTCGTGTGGTTGTGCTTGTGCTGGATCGGGTATGGAGTGTCACCGTGATCAATAAAAACCTGTGCATAAAGCCCTTTGAACTCTTGCGTGGAGCGGGCAGCATGTGTATGTCATAAATTTTGTTTCCATGACCGACAGTCGACTACGCAACGTAAGACACTAGAAGACTACTCAAATAGTTATCTCGAGATGAAACTTCTGGGTGACATACATGGACATCCATCTTTAGTGTTGCAGACGGGGATGGACATCCATAGTCAGACAAAATGCTATGAGTGTATTATGCCTTTCGTTGTGGAATCGATACAGTCATCCGAAATCGGACCCAATACACGGATATCTGCATCAAGACGCACGCTCCATGCGCAGGTTCAAGACTTACGATCGTGAGATCGCACTCTTCCGTGTCGTTGATCCCAGGTATTCGTGTCTTCCCTTGACTTATGAGGGGATAATCCGAGATGCGGTTGCTTAGCATCGTTATTTCTGTAAACACCAAAATACCTGACATACACATGCGAAAACCGAGCGCCGTCTCCGAAGTAAGCAAAGCAAGCAGCACTGCGATAGATGAACACGAAAGTAAGGATAGAATGAGTGGAGCCAGTTGTCAAGCTCTGGACTCACATCGGTGAGCTTTCCTTCTTCGCAGTCGTCAACGCCAGGAATGCTAGTTTTGCCTTGCGCTATGATGTTGTAGTCATTGACGTCGTTGGATAGTAAACAGATTCCTAAAAATGACACCAATCATAGTCATGAGGGTAAGGTGTCTCAACTAAAGGTAGGAAGGGTCACTCCACAGTCACAGAGTTTGGTTGGAACTAAAACTAGAGGTAAGTATCTCATGGTAGTCCAGGGGCGAGATACGCCAGCCACCAGTCGGTTACATGCGAGCCGGTGGCCGGCATCACACAAGACACGCTCTAACGACCGTCTGCTATACAGAGGCCGGACTTACGTCGGTCAAAGTACACTCCTCGCCATCATCTACGTTGGGGATGGTAGTTTTTCCTTGCGATATGATGTTATATTCATATACGTCGTTTGACAGCAAACACATGTCTAAATTTCAAATAAACAAATTAATGATCTCAACATGAACAGTATGTACACGTTGTTCATTCAATGTTTTTTTTGACGAAATGTGTAATTGTGTGTGTTACTGACCCAGGCTTTGCTAAATGGAATAGGGGAATAAAATTAACACATCCTAACATCGAAACTAGGATAATATAGTAGAACTGTAACGATTTCAGATCTTAATAGTCAGGAAATAATAGCCAGCTACAAAAGAAAAATATTCTGATAAATTAATTTTGAAATATTATATCAGTTATTTTCCTATTCATAATTATGTTTGAAATTGTAGTGTCATGGGACCTTCACTTCAGTGGTATTATAAAACATTATATTCATTCCTTGCTCGTTCCGATATTCGTAAATAAGTTATTATTGACGATTGAATTTAACAAAAGCAAAACTTTGTAGTCAAGTATAAAAGTTTTGTAGCCAAGAGGAAAATCCCGTGACCCTAGCAGAGTTTGACTCAGACCAGAGTCCATACGCACCCTTAAGTCCAGGTACGGCGCCAGACATCATCTGGTAGAAGATGTGGTAAGAACGCTCAAGAGCCTGCTGAGAGATGACACGGGCCTTCTCGAGCAGATCTGGCAAAAACAAGAACATTAGGACCAAGAACATAAGGACCAACGTACAAAGTGGCTCAAGAAACTATAGTGTGAGAAATACTTACAGGTCTCGATATCAGCTCCAGCCAGTTTTCCGGAGGGTCCGAAGTGAATACGGATGAATTTACCCTGGGTGAGGAAGAAGAAAGGTTTTAGTGTCAACAAAAAACAAGTCGAAAAAAATGTGCAGAGGAATAATTTAAGATGTTTGCTGCATAAAGAAAGCAAGGAAACTTTTAATAAGAAAATAATTTTTTCAATCTAAAGGTTCTTTTAGGATTGTTCTAAGAAAAGTATGAAGTTTAGTATACTTACGAAACGAGACGAGTTGTCGTTACGGACGGTCTTGGCGTTACCGAAGGCTTCAAGCACAGGGTTAGTTTGTACGACCTGGTCTTCAAGGGAGCCCTTCTTCTCAGTGCTGGCATCCTTCTTCTGGGAGGCACCGACGGTGGCGAAGTACGCAATTACCTTCTTCGTGTTCTCAGTCTTTCCGGCACCAGACTCACCGCTGTTGGATTAAAGGGTCTTTCCTTAGTGGTCGTGGCAAAATATTTGTTTTGTGGTAGAAAGTCATTATTTGGAAATAACAACGCCCCTGACATTTACCGTCGTTTTTAGGTTCCATTCTTTTGATATTGTTACTTTTTTTTTGTTGTTAATCCTTTTTTTTCTCTTTTTAATATCGCATTTTTTGAAAAATGATGTATGGGGACTTTATTCAGAGAATTTATACGAAAATAAAAACAAACTTACGTAATCAACATAGATTGATTCTCGTGGTTGGTCAACATGTTGACGTAGGCACCGTCGGAAATGGCGAAGATGTGGGGAGGCACCTCCGAACGACGCTTGCCACGGTACAACCTGGCGCATCGTATGGTGTATACGGGGAATCTCTTGTAGGGGTTGATAGCCACACAGAAGAGACCCGAGTACGTCTGTGGTGATTGTGAGAAGATTAGATATGCTGCTGATAATGGAGATGAAGGTGATGCGGCTGAGGTGGGTGATTAGGAGTACTGGGAAAGATAATATAGTAAAAAAGGTAAATGAGAACTCTCAAAAGAATACGTTTTAGAAGAGATTTTGGGACATATTGTTACAATTACATTTTTGCACGTTAATATGGAAGATTGGAAAAGTCATGGTAAAAAAGGGTAATTTCAATGGAAATAATTCTCCAAGGTAAGAGATTTTGAACAGGGTTTTTTGGTCACTATGTAAAAATTACATTTCTGCAATTTTACTCGGTGAAAAGGGTAAAACAATAACTGGTATAAATATGAAGGGAACAACCCAGGAAATTCTGGAAACAGGAAATAGAAATACTGTTCTGGTTTACAAAAAAATGGACAGTAAATTAACGTTAGGGGTAGGTATACAACTTTAAGAAAATGTAGATGCAGAATATAAAAAAAAAAACTGGAAGGATAGTTCATGAGACATGGTTATAAAAAGTAAAATAAAGCTAAATCTAAAGAAAACACCAAAACATAGACGGGTACTGTCCAAGTACTTTACGTCTCAGTTCTTGAAAAAATAAAACCTTGAAAATCACAGGATTCTCTATACATTTCATATTTCACCATTCATATTTTTAAGAAACGTTCGTGTAAAACGTAAGTATTATAATAGAGAATCCTGCTATTTCTAAAGCTAACACTTTTCGTTAAAGGGACGTCAATGAGTCCTGTAAAACAAATAATGGAAAAAGTGCAGAGCGAGGGTACAGTAATGATACCTTTCCGCTCTACGTGAAGAAGAAAGAACCACTCCCAACGTGAGCTACGTGGAAGTTAAAACACAAAACTATTCTAGACGACAGAGTTCTCTATTCTATGAAAAGAGATGCTAAAAATGTAGAAAAACAACCACAAAAGGATCCTCCGGACGCTGTCGAGTCCTTTTGCACCGACTTGTAAACAAGAACGGCCCAGGAAGTTTTTAGTTACAAAATGGGTCAAGATTTGGCTCTGTAGACACATTTACTACGATAAAGAACCCTATTGCAGATAGGAATAAAGTTTATAAAGCTATAGCGGAAGCTACCGAAATTAATTTACAAACAATCTATTTTGGGAAGCTTCGGCAGTTTTTTTCTTATTGTATTTTAGTCTCATGTGTGTATAACTTTAAAGTTAGAACACTCCAACTTTGTTTATAAATGTTAAAAATACTATTGTTTACTTGTAAATATAACGGAAATCATTTATAACTTCTGCAATCATTAGCAGTCATGAGCTCGGACGCCAAAATAATAGTGTCGAACGAGAGAGAAACTTTTCTATCGGGACAGAAATATCGAGATGCTAAATAAAATGTACTGAAATAGCATCAGCTGGCATGTCTCTACTGCTATTTATGTACCAAATTGAGACATCAATCCAAGATTAATTGCGCCGTTCATGGACATCTATCGCACTTTAAAACTTGGTATCAATCCAATACTATCGAGAAATGTGTCTACCGTGATGAAAGATAGGAGAGGTGAGGTGCATGCACACTGCAAGGCCGGAACTCTTGACCGCTCCCTAGACTTACGTAAATGAGCTTATGATAATATCTCTGCTTCAAGTTATACAAAACAGAAGCGTCGTTGAGGTATGTCAAGTTGGACATGTCCTCGGCTTTCTCGTACTTAGGTGGGTTGACTTGAGCAACAAGATCTTTCTTGAAGTCTTTGGTCTGTGGGATAAATGATTACATTAGTATAAAGTAATGGTAAAGGCGCCAGGAGCGCCTACTTACATAGATGAGTTTCGCATAGTATCGTTGTCGTAGATTGTGAAGTACGGCACCATCGTTAAGATAAGTTAAGTCAGCCATGTCCTCGACTTTCTCGAATTTCGGCGGGTTGACTTGTGAGACAAGTTCCTTCTTTAGCGTCTTTTCCTGCTCATTTAATGTAATGTTTAGTTAATCATTAAAACATAAAAAAGATTGAAGCCTTCCTCTTTGATAATGATTCATGTTTGTTTATCTTTAAGGGCCCTTATCGGAGAAGTTAAGAAAACCATGTTTATCTAAACAAAACTATCTAAATATTCAGTCAAAAAAAATGCTGTTACGTCATCATCATGTTTACTTAGAGTTAAGTAATGATAACTATATTAATAGTATATCTTATTCATCATACTGCGAACCTAACCCATATTCCGAAAACATCAATTTCACTGATCTGAGTTCCACTTAGAATGCTTCAGATCCAGCTCCATATTCTAAGTCCATTAGGATATGCAAAACTGTATAATTACCTCGCCACCGGGCAGGCTGACGGTCACCAGTTCACCCTTGGTGGCCTTGATCTCGCCCTGCAAGAAGCCCTCCTTTTCGTCAGGCACCCAGCATGCCTTTTTGCCATCGTACGGCTTGCTCTGGTCGATACGCTTCTGTTCCAAAGAAACGAACAGGTACGGAGTCGGATCGGGGTCATCGCCCTCTTGGACTACTGGCTTCGGCATTTTCGGAGGGCTAACGAGACTTTTGGGCTAGTCGAGACACGAGAACGTTGCCCTGGAGCCTTCCTGTAACACACCCGGCACGTTAGTGAACCGACACGACTTTATCGACGGAGATAAAGCGGCCGAGAGGCGCGTGCGGCTATTTGTGGCTGTAACCCGAGTAGTGGCGGCGCGGGAACGGTGCCAGCTCGCTAGTTTGCGTAACGCCGACTTTTATGCTCGCGTTTTTTATTAGCTTACACCGTACGGCCCTTCGCGGATATTACGTCACAGAGGTATGCGAGCCTGGAGGCACGCCAACCGATTTATCCGTCAGTGGATTGTTTATTGTCTTTTATGGTGATGGCTGACGGGTCACTGTTCACAACACCTGTTGGATCATTGATATCGATTGCGTTGTTATTATCGATTATGATTTCGATTGATTGATTAATTGATTTCTGTTTTCAGTTAATCACTTCAGTCTATCTCATCGACCCTGTATTGGGTCAACGCTATTTACAAGAAAGCTTCAACGTCAATTAGTTAATTACTTTCTTTTTAAACATTAGGTTCAAAACATTGTGTATCCAAATAATTTATTACATTCAGGACAACAAACTGTTTATCAAAACCAATTAATCACTTCAAATTAAGAAACGTTTAATTTATTTCGTCATAAATTAAAAAAAAAAATTGATTCTATTGCTATTTAATTAACAACAAATCGATTCGGTATCATAAAATTCATTTCAAATAACAAATAAATGCACTGAATTTCAATATACCCTCAATAATCCAAAGCTGTCGAGTGAACACAAACCCACCAGCACAAAGCACGGCGACCACTGAACAAGTGAACACAATCAATCCAATGCACGCGATAGATCAGCTGTCGTCCTGCTACGTCACTAGCAGCTCCTTGCACTGAGGCACTCGCGATGCCACTCGGTATGCACTCCACTAATAGTCGCACCACGCGGCGCGTGCGTCGTTACTCACGTTAGAAGCCGTTCTGACCGGCGGCGGGGTGCTCCGCTGCTTTTTATACGCGCAATACGACACCACCGCGCGCGATCACCCCATTTTAGGCGGATGCCAGCCTGGGCTTCAGCTACACTTTCAGACGAGCTTAGCTTTCACTTGGGTGGCAACGCGCTACGGAGCGCTTCCCGCTGCCGGCTTCTGAAAAATAATCAAATGAATTATTGATTTTTGTTAATGAATGTTTTTATGTTTATCGAACAGTGTTCCAGCAGATGACCGGTGGATGGAGCGGTAATTGAAAACAGACCTATGGCTTATACCGTGTTTAAGTACCGTTGAATATAAACATTGGAGCGTTTACACGTTTGATAGGGAAAGTAACTTCTATTGATGATTGGGATCAATGGTTTGCCGTTAATTAAATCAAATAAACTCTTTCTCGTTACCATGTCATTGACTTTTGGATAGATTCTGCAGTTTTTTGCAGTTATTTTAATAATATTTCATAATAATTATTGTTTATTAGGCGGCTGATAGCACATATTTCAGTTCAAAAATATTTCAGCGACGGCTATGCTGTATGAGCCATGAATATTATCGTACCGTCTTCAAATCTGTGCTACACAGCTTTGCACTCATATCTGGAATTGAAAAATTGTTTTTCTCAATACTTTTGCCAATGACGGATGCCTACATCAAAGAGGACACCATCACGAAAATAAATCTGATTCTATGAGCATGTATCAATTTTCTGAATAAGATTTGGTATGATTGAGCATGGTGTTCTATGTGAAGGTAGCAGAACGAGCTGATGTGAAACTGATGACGATGATAATGAAACATCTTGATTACTAAATTCTTTAGTACCACAATACTACCATTTGGAGCTGGTTATTGAAACATGTAATCTTAGGAAAGTAATGGGTTTAGGATGCTGATTGAGCTTCCGCGCTACAGCAGGGTTTCGCAGATGTTCGCGGAAGCCCATGTTGACGACTTTCATGCCATTATGAGGAGGAGAACAGTGTCAATTGTGGGTAGGTTGCGCGGAAGCTTCATCAGCATCCTAAAAACATTATGGACAGTCCCTTTGTAAGGCGCTGGGTACGGAGGCACGTACCATTGTGTTTTGGGCCACGTCATATTTAGTTCGTAAAAGTTAACTAACATAGTTTTTAAGTCATTGTTACTAACATTATAATAGATTATGTGTACTTGTATGTGTAGTCCGAAATAAAGAATATCACACTAATATTATAAAAGCGAAAGTTTGTGAATGTGTGTGTGTGTGTTTATATGTTTGTTACTTCTTCACGCTCAAACGGCTGGACCAATTTTGATAAAATTTTGTATGGAGGTAGCTGACACTATGGATTAACATATAGGCTACTTTTTATCCAGATATTCCCACGGGATCGTCATTCACGCGGGTGAAACCGCGGGGCGCAGCTAGTATTATTATAAAAAAGGGGTTAATGAATACTAAGGGCAGAATAATCCATAGGGGGATTATTCTGCCCTTAGTATTCATTCAATGTCTCCACTGTTGAGACACAGGCCGTCTCTCGATGAGAGGAAAGGCAAAATAAAAGAGTGCAATCTATTTGACAGATGTATACCTTTAATTATATTTGACAAACTTTATGTTATCGCCAAATATTCAACCACATTATTTATTTTAATTTGATGTTCAAATTACTTACTGAGCAAAATACGCAAAATACGCGCATTGACGTGGAGTTGCGGACACCAGCCCGTATTACCTACTTACTGAGCCATCGTTTTAGCAATTGCATCGATGTTTAATTCAATAATTAATGATAGTGTGTTTAGAATAGCGTTTGTATCGAAACAATAAACGAAAATAATGTTTAAGTATAGTAATGTTGCTGGGAGATATTTGTATTTATGAATTATTTATGTGATTAGGTGTCTATTAGTTACAACTGGTACTTTTAGCGTATCTTGGCTAATCTTCACACCACGACATGAGCTATTCTTGCTTATCTAGTGTCGGCATGAGAAGAATTGGAGCTTTCAAAGTTTCAAGTCACTCCGTCGACACGACATCAAGATATTATGCTAATCATGGACTTTCAATGTTTCTTGTTTTTAAGACTGGTTGGTTACACTTCAAACAATCTGTGCACCAAGTTTAGTATCTTCGTTCACTCTTCATCGTGAAAGAAGTCCATTCAAGAGTACCATTGAAGTTCATGGGATGCTGATATCCTGGTGGAAGCTATTCAATTGTTTTCCTTAGTGGTCAAATGAGTAGAATTATGATATCCAATAACTTTCCTAATTGTAATATTTCTTCTTCCAAGACCGTCGTGTTGCTATCACGGAGTTTTGATTAGCTGATTATGATACAGGGTGTATTGTAATACTGAGAAATTTGTTGTCTCTTTATCAGCGACCATATGTTTAAATGTTTATCTATCGTCGCCAAAACGGAAATTTTATGAAACTTTAATTATAAGTATCGTAAATTGGCTTAAATGTGATATGACATGTGTGTATCGAAGTATAAGAGAACGTGTTTATGTAATAAATGCATACATATGTGTGTCTGCCTAATGGGTTATGTCGTAAATAATTTATGAATATTGAAAAAAAAAAAAAAAAAAAAAAAAAAAAAAAAAAAAAATGGCGAGAAGTGTGTTACACTATTTTTAATTTCAAAAATAAATCTGAGCTTTATTTCAAAGCGAAAATCATTTCCAGAGATTCCCAAAATCGTGTATAAAGTTTGAATAAATACCAGCATATCAAAACGCTCTACTGTCGGTGGTTTACATTTATTGAATACAGTAATCAGTTTCTAGTGAGCATAAGAACGTTCTAACGTGCAGAAATATACTGTGTTCCGCTGGCAAATATTATCACTCATCCCGAGTTCCCGACGCGAAGCCTGCAGCCAAGGCAACGGGTGCGAAGGCTGCGCCCTGCATGCGCAGCACCCCAGGCCACGAGCGCGACTGCGCCGAAGTCGTCAAAACCATTTGACAATTTTTCATAATGTGTCATTTTGTAAATAATGAAAATAGTGTTTTAAGTTTATTTTTTTGAGTGCGTGTATATATAGTTAATTTTTACGTAATTTTTATTACATTTTAAATTCTAATTTATGTTACCTATATTGTGTTCGAAAAATCATGTAAGTGTTAGTTTTTTTTAATGTTTAACAATGACGACAGTAGTGACGCCGTACGAAGCGCCAGTCAACCTTCCACATCGCTGGATGGCCTAGTGAGATGCCCTCATTGTCCCCAAGCACGTTTTTTTAAGGGTGAACGAGGCTTGAAGGTACATTTGGGAAAGAAACACAAACCCCACAATGTACCTTCATCATGCCCGACAATACCCAGTTCGCTAACACCTAATTCACCCCCTCAACCTTTTTGGAAAACCCTTGCAAAATTAAAAACAGCAACTCCAGTTTTAAAGAGAGTTCCTCGTGGCGCGAGACCATCCGTGGCTTCGAGTTTAGCGCGTTGCATCCGCCTCGCCGCCCGAGAGAACTCTCAAAGTGCTTGGGAGCAATTACTCACTTTCCCGTTTAGAATTCTACATGTGCAAAAAAATTTGGCAAATAAAAAAACATTAACAGCACAAATCAAAGATAATTGTAATATTTCGACCCAAAATTTCGACCCTAAATTAACAACGCACCTCCCCCAAAGAGGTTTATTGCACCATGTGGAGTCTAAACTAGGCGAGGGTGATATCAGAGGTGCAGCTAGGATCATCTTTAGCAGCGATGTGGTTGCGCCGTACTCTCCAGAGACACTTACAGCTCTGGAGAGCAAACATCCCGCCGCGGCAGATGACCTCTCCTTCCCTGACCCACCCGTTCCGGAATTCAACACACTTGAAATTACAGCTCATCAAGTATGTGCAGCCGTTTGCTCCTTTCGGAGTGGCTCCGCCGGCGGCCTCGACGGCCTGACGCCTCAACACCTAAAGGACTTAATATGTTCAGGCGCCGGGGAGTCTGGTGAGTCCCTTTTGAAGGAGCTGACGGCCCTCATCAATCTCATGCTCTCTGGCAATGTGAACGAAGCCGTCATTGATATTTTGTATGGGGCAAATTTATGTGCCCTGCGCAAAAAGGATGGCGGCATTCGTCCCATTGCCGTAGGGTCCACTTACCGCCGTATCGCAGCCAAAATTTGCTGTGCTTTTTACAGCGAAACACTAGCCAGCAAATTCCAGCCCCTACAGCTAGGTTTTGGTTCCAAAGGGGGCTGTGAGGCTGCGGTACATGCTTTATCCACTTACCTCAATAGCGATAAAGGTGAGGTCATCCTTAAGGTTGACATTAAAAATGCCTTCAATTCCGTAAACAGGGACACCTTGTTGACAGAAGTTCAAAAAGAAATACCCAAAATTTACAGTTTTCTCTATCAATGTTACAGACAACCCTCTAAATTACTTTATAAAGACAACCTTTTGAAATCAGCCGTTGGTTGTCAACAGGGTGACCCTCTTGGGCCAGTCATTTTTAGTTTGGCAATAAATCCAATTATTCGACAACTAAATTCAACGTGTGGTATTTGGATGACGGAACCCTAGGAGGTGATGTAGACACAGTCTTAAAAGATTTAACGTTTTTAAAAGAAAATTTCAGTTCCATTGGCCTAGACCTTAACCTTTCAAAATGCGAAATTTATCTTCCCCAAACGACTGACAGACAGACTACCATAGCAAAATTTAATACAATAGCTCCAAATATCAAAATTACGGAAAGAAATTCTCTTCACCTACTAGGGTTCCCAATTTTTGACGAATCCTTTCCAACATTCATTGAGGAGAAGATACAAAATTTTAATGATGTCTCGGAAAGACTTTTCAAAATTAATATTCGTTCGGCCTTCACACTAATTCGGTATTGTTGTTTTGGACCAAAATTTACTTATAGTCTCCGCTCCTCTCATCTATGGAAGCATCCACAACTTTTAGAAAAAGTAGACCAAATTATTAGAAACACACTAACTTCCATCCTAAATGTGGCCCTGGACGACCGTGCGTGGCAGCAAGCCACACTACCCATTCGCTTGGGCGGTCTCGGCGTCCGCAAAATTTCAAGTATAAGTTTACCAGCCTTCCTCTCCTCGGTCCACAGTACCGATAAATTAACCAGGAACATTTTATCTTCCTCACTGGTCGATTTTGAAGTACCGTGTTTGACCGATGGGTTGAACGCTTGGAAAATGGCTTGTCCCAATACGGTTTTGCCCGATAACCCGTCTTCCCAGAGACGGTGGGACGTGCCGCTCTGCAGTATTATACGGAATACCCTTGTAAACACGTCACGTAATACTGTTGAGCGTGCCCGTCTGCTGGCTGTGGGAGAATGGGAGTCAGGCTTATGGCTTCAGGCGCTCCCATCATCCACCATTGGCACAATGATGGATGACTCATCGTTTCGGCTCGCTACGTGTCTCCGCTTGGGCGCACCTTGTGTTGCTCCGCATCGATGTCACTGCGGTGAAGCTGTCGACAGTTTCGGACACCATGGCCTGTCCTGCTGCAGGAGCGCCGGTCGCATAGCACGGCACGCCAGCATCAACGATATTATTCGTCGAGCCCTTGTCTCCGCCGGCGTACCAGCGGTGTTAGAACCAAACGGCTTGGTACGTGACGATGGGAAGAGACCAGACGGCATGACGTTGTTGCCTTGGAAGGTGGGTAGGCCTCTGGTATGGGACGCAACGTGTGTCGATACCCTTGCGCCATCTCATGTTCCTTGCACGGCGGTCTGTGCTGGCGCCGCTGCTGCGGCTGCTGAGTCCCTCAAGCGGCGCAAATACTGTAACCTTTTGGGCAATTACAGCTTTGAGCCGTTTGGGGTCGAAACGCTAGGGTCATGGGGCCTGAGTGCGCGTCTCCTTTTTAAGGAAATTTCTCGCCGACTGGTCGACGCTTCACGTGACCAGAGGGCTGGGTCGTTCTTTGGCCAAAGAATTAGCATTGCCATTCAACGTGGCAATGCAGCCAGTCTTCTGGGCACGTTTCCGGATGACAGCGATGCGGACGAGTACTTCGACGCCTGATTTGGCCTTTATTTTTGTTTTTATTTATATAGTAAGTTAGTTAGTCATTTAATTTAGTATCTAGTGTAAATAGTTTGTAATAAAATAAGTTAATTGTATATTTAAAAATAAATACGAATTCATTGAAAAATAAATTACTTATAACATTCTTTGGTGTAGTTTAGTAGTTGTATTAGTCAAATTAGCATGGAATATGTGAGTTATTATTAGTTATTTATTTTCTTATCTGTTGCAATTCGAAGACATGTGACATTCGCCAACCCGTACTGGGCCCGCGTGGTGGATTGTGGCCCACTCCCTCTCACAGAGAGGAGGCCTGTCCTAGCAGTGGGAAAATCATAGGCTGATTATGTTAAGCTGTTGCAAGAGGCCTCATGTCATTATTTATGTTTTAATCAACCTACTACCTATTGGTCTAAGGCATGGCGAAAGTTTAGCCACAAAACCTTTTCTACCATAAATAGATCGGCAAAAAAATCAAATCCATTTATTTCATTATCATCATCATCAGCCTGCAACAGTCCACTGCTGGACATGGCCTCTCCTATTGCACGCCATTCAACTCGATTTTCGGCAACTCTCATCCAGCTGCTACCAGCCATCCTGCGAAGATCGTCGCTCCACCTAGCCTGAGGGCGTCCCACCTGACGTTTATCGAATCGCGATCTCCACTCAAGAACACGTCTGCCCCAACAGTCATCGGTTCTGCGGCTAATATGGCCGGCCCATTGCTACTTCAGCTTGCTTATTCTGTGAGCTATGTCGACAATTTTGGTTCTCTGCCGGATCACCTTGTTGCGGATTCGATCCCTCAGAAAGACTCCAAGCATAGCCCGTTCCATAGCTCGCTGAGCGACCTTGAATTTATTGTCCAGCCGTACCGTGAGTGTCCACGTTTCACTGAAATATTTTGACAGAAATAAGGAAAATATAGACGCAGTTTACTAAATAAACTTTTACAAATAAAGATCAATCTAGTTTGTTTGTGTCCCAGTTTCTGTTACCTGCAACCAATGTGTATTCTTCACAGTTTAGTCTACTGCAACACAATTATTTACCTTATAAACAGCTTTTTATAACCTTTTGGGAAGAAAGATTGTATAGTATACAAGTGTTCAGTATATTTTATGTTAACCATGCAGTCTTTCAGTTTTCAGAGGTGATAATGCAAGAAATCATAATATTACCTACCCTACGTTCTACTAATATCCTTCTATAATATTATAAACGCGAAAGTTTGCGAGGATGGATTATTGGATGTTTGATACTCTTTCACTCAGAAACTATTGATCGGATTTGGATGTGACACGAGCGCGTCACGCACGAACAATAATTAAAATAAAACATTGACGTTTAAGACTAAAAGAATTAACATAAAAAATATTATTAAAAAGAGAGTTTTTAAATTAAAATCTCGATTATGATTGTAATTAATGTTTGCTTGGTCAATCCCTAGCATCAGTGGGATGACACTGACGGCTGACTCCACGCAAGTTTTCACTGTGACATTTTTACAGAATCGAACAGCAGCAATCCTTTTCTATTAATAAGCCAAAGTTTAATATTAATGTGTTGTTTGTATGTAGGGTGTTCTTTATTAAATAATTAAACATTTTGCCCGGGCATGACGCTTAACAGTCGACAATTATGCCAAGTTGCGAACTCAAACTACTTAGTATTATTCACCCGGCCTTGCCTGCCACTCTTCGCTCTCACTCTGTTAATGTACGTCGACGCCTTTAACACACGAGTATTATGCTCAATCGTTCCCAATCGGGAAATTAATTGATACTCTAATACTTTATGGGATTAGCCAATCGTTTAGTGGTTTTCCTATGGGGTAAGGATTGGAAACTGTTTAACCGAAACAAAGTCGATATTTATGTACTTATTTAATATGTTGTGTGGTTGCCAATCATTAGTGAACAATTAATAAACATGTGTGGCAATTTACAGGCGTCTTAGGATGTAAAAAATCCATACTCTTTGGCCAAAGATACCAAAGTATTTACGTGAGTTCAGTGTAAGAGATTAACCGATTATGGCAGCGGAATCGGCATCCTATAAAAATAATTAAGTATATTGCGATCAGATGGTTGACAAGTGTGGCAATACCTTCTCCTTTTCAACCAGCAATAGGGTCAATACAAAAGATATTTATAGGTCTTGAATGCACATTCAACAAGCGAAAATTTAAAGCTGTTTCAATTATACTGTATATCTCACCGTCCGATGCAGGCCCGTGCTGGACGGTGTACGTGTTCCACGCGCGCCTCCAAGAGATGTCAGCATCAAGTGAAGGGACCCGTAAGGGCCGAAGCCTGCCGGGTCAGCGGGATTGTCCGAAAGGGTTACAGCTGGCCCGGAACATAAAGGGCTAAGGAAGGAACACGGGTGGGTTTTAGTCAGTAAAAGTCTGACACTCCCTTCCGCTCCACCCAGAGCGGGAGGGGTCATTTGATGATTTCCCATAGGTATAGAAAAAAAAATATACTGCTACCTTATCATTATGTCTTGAAAGCAATATGGTTGTTTTAAATTTAACAGATTTTAAAAAAATAGATGGGTGTTTGTCGAGAAGATTTATTTTCTGTCAAACTTCGTAAAAAATTGCCAGGAATTCTACAATTGACCCTTCAACATGACAATCAGCTGATATATCAGATTCCCGACCGAGTTAAGATTAGAAAAATAAAAGAAAATCGTTCGTAAATCGTTGCCAATTAAAAGTAAACATGCATATAATGTCATGCGCTGTTCGATGGTAACGCTCGATTAAAACTAATGACAATCAGTGAATCTCCGCCCACGACACACCTCTTCGGTCTAGTCTAAATAGATAATCTAAGAACTCATGAAGTGGCAATAGTCCAGTGGCTAAGTCGATGACCTGGCAAATGAAAGGTCGTGAGTTCGAACTCCATCAATTGCACTAGGCTTGCGATACTGGTTTTTTAACTTTGTATACTAATTTGTTGGTAATTAATACCTACCTCTTTCCTAATTGAATGCAACAAATATTTAACAAAGGCAACAATGAAACGTAAGTGTTATTTTAGTTATGCAATATCTCCTTGTCTTTTGGCAAGACTACTAAGTCCAGTTTTCCACACAATATTTTCTTTTACCTCTATGAAAATATTAATGAAATTCTTAATTCTATTAAATTTAATTTATAATTCTATTAAATTTATTAATATTATATTATTCTTAAATACTATTAAATTTAAATAGAATACTTGTTATGATCTTTTCATTTATAAATTTAAACAATTATACAATTTGTAAGCTGCTTACCAGATTTTGCTATGTAGATTGTAAGTATCTAAATATTTTACCTACCGAAAAAATATCAGCTGTTCACTACATTTATAAATGTAGGGAACAGCTGATTTTCTTTTCGCGATTTCAGGTTTGGTCCCTTAGTAAAAGTAGTTCATAATGATGAGTACAATGACCTCTTAAGAGGTTATTGGTGTTTTTCTGATACGCCGCACTGTATGCAGGGTGCATACAGTGCGGCGTTTACGTTTTAAAACCACGTAGGTATTCTACATTGCTTACTTTAAACATACAGTATAATGAATAACAATTAACATTCTTGTCGTGGGACCTTTTTTCGTTTTAGTATTTAACAACATCAAACGTAATTTGTTATTATTTGGTAACAATACCATAAAATTTGTGTTGAATTGTTGATACCATCGCCCCGCGCGTCTTTAGTGCCTTATTATCAAGGGTTGGTTTCGTGCCAACTTTTACGCTATTTATTGTGTTTGAAAAATTCAGTTTTTTATTTTTATTCAATTATTTATTTTATTATTATAATAGAGTGATAACAACTTGTAATAACCGCTGTACTGTTTAATGTGATAACCTAACCGTAACTCTGTGTACCTCCCTTACAAAATCTTTCCCAATATCGCTGGACAACATCTTAAATCATAGTTGTTATCGTATCACAGAGACAAGAGTGAGATATATTTTCATTAGAATTCGTCGTGTCATAACACGTCAAATAATTTAGTTTTGTTGATCCTAGTAATAATAATAAATAATAATAAATATCTTTATTTCCCAAAAATACAGATACAGAAAAATACAGAGAACTTTTACATAAAAACATTTGGATGCTACATAAATCTGTACACAATAGATTAATCTCTATCTCTTAAACTAGGGTATCAGCTGTATCTTAAGAGAGAGTGATTCGCAATGAGGTTCCAATTGATATTATGCATGAGTGGACTGTGTCAATTTACCTTCAGAAGGGAAAGAAAAAAAAAAATAAAGAAAGAAGTAACCTGAGACAAAATATGTTTTAAACTGGACGTGGGATTTGATAGTATCGTATACTACACGAGGAGTTCTGGAGCCTGAATGAATCTACAACTAAAATCCACGCCTTTTGGGAGAAAAAAAAAGTGATGAAATTAAATGTTTATCAAAATCAACGCATGCTAAGGCCAATAATAGGGGGAAAGAGTTATATTGGAAGTCTAGATTAACAACGTTTCTTTAAATTATCAGGTATGTTTTTTAAAAGTTGCTCACACGCCTATGTTTTCATTGTGTTGTGTTGATAGGTTTACAAAAACCCAGACCAGTAACAATTTGTTATCCATAAATGGATAACAATAATGGGTAATAATGGGTTTTTTGAACCATAATAATTATGTATGAGTTGGAGATCAAAGCCCCCACAATTTTAAGGACTACTTTTATTCACCCAAAGATCTACTGATACAATGAAAGCTCCGACGTTTCTATGATAATTAGTTACAGTGATTCACTAATTGGATACCATAAACAATATCTGAACTGATTAATTGGGTGTTGACACTCATATTATGTAAGTTCTGGCACTAAATAGATATCTACTCTAATCTATACGACTCTAAAAGACAACAGGTAATTTACTTTGCATACCGAGAATATAGCTGGTTGATTAAATATTACGTTAATGACAGGTTAACTTTTGGCGTTCGCGCGTGTCGAACGAGTCATGGGCCAAATTTACATCAAACCCAGAACCTTCTCGCTCGTCCCGTCATCTTCATCACCTGATGAAGATGACAGGACGAGCTTGACGCTTACAGACAGGATTCGTCCACACTAGTTCAAGACAGAGAGGAGTGGAAAGGAGAAAGGGAGATATTTGCCCAACAGTGGGACAAAATAGGCTAAAAATAAAATAAATAAAAAACCAGTGGTACTCCGGGAGTGCCGACAGCAGTGAAAACAAAACACAAACAGAATATTTTGCCATCACTCACTGACATATCGGATATACATTACAACCGAGCACATCCCGAGGACAACCGAACACATCCAAAGCGGTGTCGGTTACTGTAACAGTGGCGCGAGTTGTTTAGATTTTTCCCCATCTCAAAAAATGCCCAACGCGCATAAAGAAGATTTCACTTCAATAAGGTAGGCCACACTTCTGATTATAGTAACGGGCCACGGAGGCCCCAAAAGCTACAACTGTTAAACCTAATAAAGTCAGGTCTTTACCAATACATTGTCTTGCAGTACCTACCTACTTACTTTGTGTGTCTGTCACATTGTCTGATTGATATTTATCTGCGTCTAATTACGCTGATCTACAGCTCGGTCTTTGTCGGACTGCATAGATAAGAAAGTGAAGCGCGATGACACAACGCTGGTAATTTATTGCAAAATACGAAGCAATTATCTATTTACAAAAAATCTATTGTTTGGACTAAAAAATTAAAACACTAGACTAGTGTTTTAGTACGTTGCTTGTAGAATAATCTGAAAAAAAATCATAATGATTGTATGTATATTAGTATGGTTTTTATTGTAAAAAGAAAGTTTTTAGAGGTATCTTCATGATTTTTTTCTACCGTATCAAATTAATTGTATTATGTTTTCAACACACTATCTACCTAGCATATATCCTGAAAAATATCATATATTTTTCTGATTTTGTTTACCTACTTAGTTGATCATATACTTTTATGGTTTCTAAAATATGCGTTTTTTTGTGTTTAGATCCAGTAAGCCCCTTAAAGACAGTAATAGACTAGGACGATGTAACAGTATCAACCACGTCCTTTATTTTGCTAGTTTCACTATACACCAATTATATATGTATAGTCTCCTATTGCCAAATATGGTGTTAATTGCATCATTTCTTATGACTCTTCATTCAATTGGGACGCGTGGATTGCTTTGACTGGCCAATGTGATAATCTGGCAGTAATGATACGACCATGTCTTCTTGCCACGAGACCCTCGTCCAGCAACAGACACCCACTTAAGAATGATTGAATATATGAATGAAACATCAAGCCGACAACGTCACAGCGAATCACTCACTTCAGATAAGAGCTATGTACTCAGCAATAGTACACCATTTCTCATTCAAACATTCCAGTTACGTCCAAAGCAGACCACCAACTATGAAGTTGTCATATATATCTGCGTCGAACGTAATGCGTATGACACACACTTTATTTCTTAGCACAGAACCACAGCTGCATCCATTGCGTAACAGTTTGTTTTGATGCAATGCACTTTTATTTTTGTACTGCTGTATTTTTTTTTTTATTTTTTTTTTTAAAGCTGTGGTTTTTTTAACAGTAGGTATTTAGATTTTTGTTAAGAGCGATACTTTAAAGATTTTATTTTATTATATTTTTTGTAAAATCTTTGGTCTTTATTCATCCAACCATACAACGTTATATCACGCTTGTAATCCCCGAAGGGTTAGTCAGAGGTGTATCAATAACAACAACACAACAACAACACCACAACAACCCACTTCAACTTTGCCTGTTACATTATCAAATTTTATGATGAAAGGCCTTCATTAGATCCTTTTTAGGGTTCCGTACCAAAATGGTAAAAAGTAACCCTTATGGTGATAGTCTGTCTGTCACAGCTGGATATCTCAAGAACTACTAATGCTGTCAACTTGAAATTTGGAATAGTTTTAGATGACGTTTGCCCAACTATTTTGCAAATTAGAAATAAATAAAAATATTTATGTATATTATTTGCAACAGGGACTGAAAGGGGGTCTGAAAAATTCGAAGTGGGGCTACTAGGGCATGTAGGGTATCATATGAGCACATTCTCAAAATTTTTTTTCTTATTTTTTAGGCCTCATAGTTTTCGACTTTTGATGAAAAATGTAAAAAAAATACCGTTACCCTTATCTCTGAAGCTTGCAAAGAGAAAAATCTGAAATAATTCTATGCGATAGAAATGTATGTAAAGATTACAGGAAAAATAAAACAAAGTCTCTAAATAGCACATTTTTTCAGAAATCATCAACAAAAGTTACATTAGTTCCACTATCGGTCAAGAGATGGCGCTGACATAAAACTGCAATATTCTACACCGCAGTGCACAGTATTAAAATTCTCTGACGAATATAGGTCTTGCCGATGAAAATTTAAAAACATATGATGGTACGGAACCCTCGGTGCGCGTGTCCGACTCGCTCGTGCCCGGTTTTTTTAAGTATAGGAGCCTTATTTATAATCCCACCGTATAGTTAACACACGTCATCAGTAGTCTTTTGTTTATGAATACAAAGTCAAATTAACAAAAATAATCTCCCATCACATTCACACTCCAGAGAATCTCACATGTCAGCACCATATACAAATTCCATCGCCAGAGACGTCTTTACTCCTGGTGTTTCTTAACAAAGACAAAGTACACCTCAGAGTACAAATACACACCCTCCTTCCTGCAGTGATACAATAATATACACCCCGTCCCTCCCTGTGATACAATAACATACACCCCTCTTGCCCCCCTGTGCGTCACTTGCTTCGATCCTCTTATGCCGTTCCGTCTCCGTGTGAGTCATGTTCGTTTTGTTCCAGCTATTAATATACACTCAATTATTTACGGTACATTTGCTCTTATTTGGGTTACGAGGAGCAGGTTGCAGTTGTAGGTATGTTAAGTATTGCTACAACCATCACAAAGACGCAAATAGACGTCAGCTTGTCAGGGAAGGGAGTGTCGGGGAGTGTGTTTAGGGTTCCAGACATGTCATCTTTTATGATTTTTTCTGAGTAATTATTTGAGCTTTGAGAACGCTTAAGGGACAGTTTACCTGGTCAGCGGGATTGTCCGATAGGGTTACCACTGGCCCGGAACATAAAGGGCTAAGGAAGGAACACGGGAACACACCTAGAGATACTCCCGGGAGGCTTAAAAGTCGTATGAGCTTCTTACGCTTTACGCAGGCCATCCAGAACAATCCATCCAATGAGAGAAGCAAATCGTGTGGAAAGAAGAATCCACTTTGTTAAATCCAGGGAGCATTTGCCTCCCGGGCGTGATCTGCAGTGGTCTATATGGAGAGCTCTCAATCGATTATGTACCTAAATAGACCGCTGCAGATACAATTTGTCAAAGTAAAGATTAATGACCCATCCAACACCCAGTGTGAGTGTGGTGCTGCTGATACCATGGCCTGATGACCATGCCCTGCTTGATGGAGTGTCCTAAGTGCCCGTTTATCTGCATCTCAGATGACCTAAAGAATGCCACTTTGGCCACCTAAAAACATCGAAGAAGAGTACCATCGACACCAAAAGAAAAAGAAGACCTATGTATAGTTCCCGTAGCAACAGGTCGGTTGCAATCTACTAGGAATTTATTTCTGAACTCAATTACATTCTAGAGATGGTAATAAATATTTTTATGAAACATTTCACGCAGTCATTTTGAATTGATTTTGGCTATTTATGATTATAAAAAACATTTTTGATAGCCGACTCAAATGATACATGAAAAATATCAATGAATGTAGACAAAATACCAAGGTATGCGAGGACGGGCTAAAATTACGTCTCGCTGACGTCACCAACCTTAATAGCAAACCCACAATTCGTCTTTGATGGCTTGAATCCCGAATCAGGTTCCCGTATTATCAACATTGGTGGCAGTGCAAGGTGACGTGTTACTAACATATTCCTTATTTATTAGCACAATTGTATAATTACTTTATATTTATAATTGTTTGTATGATATAATATTGGCCATTGTAGCCAGAAATAAATGTTTTATAATTTCATCGATTATTTTTTGTACATAATTATTTAAAACACTTATTTATGAATGTCCTTGATCTCGGGACCCAGGACATTCATTTTAGTTCACAATTTTAGTTCATAACCCAGCGAAACCGTCGCCTATCTTAATTTTCATATTTTTCCTCTTAAGAGTGAATAATTGTATCCTTATTGAGTGGAATAAATTATTTTAAACCATCCCGGAAGTATGATCAAGATCCCTATCAGCATCTTACTCGAATACTTCCTTCCTTCGAGCACGTTTGGTCTTGTGAATCTCTACTCAAGCCGACCAATAAAGTCAGGCCAGAAGTTGAAGTGAGCTGCTGGTCTGACCTGTACAAATCTCACCGTGAGAACTTAGGTGAGAGTGAGCTCTCAATAGTGCCAATTGACAGCTCACTTCACCTAAGTTTTCATAACGAGATTTTTACAGAATACATCGGCTAGTCCTGTCTTATTGCAACGGTGATTACTTACCATCCGGCAGTGTGTTCATCGTTCAATAAAGTTACAACAACTCAATGAAAGATATGACTCGGTTTGTAAGCAAGTAATAGTGGTAATCTTTATTATCAAATAGCTGCGTCCCGCGGTTTCACCCGCGTAAATATAGATCCCGTAGGAATATCGGGATAAAAAGTAGCCTATATGTTAATCCAGGATGTCAGCTACCTCCATACAAAATTTTATCAAAATTGGTCCAGCCGTTTGAGCGTGAAAAAGTAACAAACATATAAACACACACACACACAAACTTTCGCCTTTATAATATTAGTGTGAAAAGCAAAATACAATTAGTCCATCTATCATGGGGTTTAGGTTTCCGCACTTAGTCCTTGAAGTGGACCATTGTGCGTACAATTAGTCCATCTAAATGAAACATAAAAGCAATGAAGTATAACGCTACTTATGCATTATTTGAGACAGAGTGTACGTACCTATCGGTCGTATAAATACAACGGCATATTCTTTCATATCTATATTCCATTTGAAATAAGATTAGACTTTTAAATAAACTTTTTTTACAGTCCGTTCAACCAATTTTGAATCCTATTACGTTGGTGGCATGACATATGGCAGCTGCAGTAAACAGTTGGTATTGTAACCACTTTTTTGCTTTTAATACCATCCTTATGCCTACGGTATAGCGGTGTAAATCGATTGCACGGACTGTACTGTACTTCAATATTTACTCAGAAAGGACCTAACTTTGTACCAAAAGGCATTAAATCTAAATCGGTAACTATTATGAAAACCGTAATAAGGCACGGATCGTAACATTTTCACAATTACAACCCAAAAATACGTCTTACGTTATCGAGAAATTATGGAGCTTTAATTAAATTGGCTATGGTCGTAAGCACAGCGTCCTGGGTTCAACTTCCAGGTTGGGAAAAACCACCACTACTATAGAATAGAATACTCTTTATTATGTACACCATAATCAAAGACATACTCGTAAATATAGAAACTGTACAAAGGGTGACACAATGGGCGGTCTTATCGCTAAGAGCGATCTTTTAAAGACAACCTTAGGACCTTACTATCTTCCTGTACGAGTCGCAATAAATACTTTTTCTTTCTTTCTTTTTCTGGTATCTGGATTTTTGCCCGGTTCATGGCAAAACTTGTTCCCTAATACAATAACCGGTGAAATATAGGTGTGGGTAGGTACACTTCTGTCTAGCCCTTCGGGGAATCGAGGCGTTATCTTACAGTAACGAAGCGTCAATTTTTGTAAGAGGTAAGCCGGAGTAGATATCTTTAATATGATTATATTATTTGTCTATAGAATACTGACTGTGCCATTTTTCAAAGGGAAGCCGGTAGGAATCAAGTTATATGGAATCTTCGCCACTGTTATCTTATGTTATTATTAGGATTTTGTTTTCTCGCTGATCTTTGGGTGAATGAGGTGACTCAATCGAAACTGGGTGAGGATAAATAGGATTATTCATTTCCGTTCTAATTCGGGAATGAAGGAAACACTGTTTATATCTTGGAAAAATACTGTTCTAGATTTGAAAAAGATTGGTGAAGTGTTCTTGCATTTTTACACAAATAAAATTAATATTACTAAAATTGGAATCGTGATATAGATCCTCAACTGTTGTTGTTTGGTTCGAACAGAATTTGAATGTTACAAAATATGTGTTAGGAGGAAATAGGAATCCGCAATCCGGCAATTGGGTGTCGAGGTGGTATTGCACAAGTCCGAGGCCATGTAGTTTCATGGGCCCCGGAACACGCCACCATTGGGAACCCAACTAACGGTAGGAGGGGTTCACATCTGCGTCGAGACGACGACGAAATACCTGGGTCTCGTCCTCGACAGCCAGTGGAACTTCGTCAAACATTTTCGACGTTTGGCCCCCAAACTGGAACGGGCCGGGGCCGCCTTCAAGCGACTCTTGCCCAACCTGAGGGGGCCAAACGCCTCTTCCCGGAGGCTTTACGCAGGGGTCGTGCGGTCCATGGCCCTATACGGGGCCTCGGTTTGGGCGCGTTCACTGCGGCGGCGAGCCACCCACTATTTGAACGTGCCCCAGAAGGTGGTAGCCATACGACTGATCCGGGGCTACCGCACGATCTCGGGCGAGGCGGAAAGCCTCCTTGCCGGACTGCCGCCATGGGATCTGGAGGCGATAGTCCTCGCGCGACTGTGTGAGTGGCGCGCAGAGGCACTACGCCGGGGAGAAACTCCGCTTCCGCGACAAATCGCGGCGGAGCGGACGGACCTCCGGTGCGATCTCATGGCGGCACGGAAAGAGCGACTGTCGCAACCCAGCGTAGGACACGCCTCGATAGTGGCGATAAGACCCCTCTTTGAGGAATGCCTAGAGAGGCCCTCACCTAACGCCTGACGCTGGTCCTCACAGGACACGGATGTTTCAGGAGGTTCCTGCATATCATTAGGCGGGAGGAAACGTCCGGGTGTCACCATTGCCAAGATCGACCAGAGGACACGGTGGAGCATACGGTGGAGCACCGCCGTGTCTTCGTAGAGGCGATCGGCAGCCTGGTTCAAGCCATGGTCCGGAGCGAGAGGGAGTGGGAGGCAGTCACCTCGCTCCAGGCGTTGGAAACTGCGCGACGACTCCCGACCACCGTAGGCGCGGGCCTGCGGGCGGAGAGTAATAGGTAGCTCACCGCCCGATCAGGACCGGGCCCGTGCCGGACGGCGCGTACGTGTTCCACGCGCATCTCAAAGTGATATCAGGATCAAATTGAAGGGGCCTATTAGGGCAGAAGCCTGCCGGGTCAGCGGGATTGTCCAAAAGGGTTACCGCTGACCAGGAACATAAAGGGCTAAGGAAGGAACACGGGTGGGTTTAGTCAGTAAGAGTCTGACACTCCCTTCCGCTCCACCCAGAGCGGGAGGGGTTATTTGATGATTTCCCATCCTGAAAATAAAAGAAAAAAATATGGAAATAGGAATAAAGATAACATTTTGGTATGTCTCTATTCATTTCAATATTATTTTAATACATTAAAACATGCATCGATCAAAAATTAATAAAACCGAACCGCATCCCGCCATAAAAAAAAACAAATCAATTCCAATTTTAATTGAAACATAAAATATCTAATAAAATTCGCAAACATCTAATGCAATTAATGAGATAGCCCATTAAAACTTGCTCAATCGAGGCGGCGTCCTGTCATTACGGTGCAACTTGGCTCAAATTAAACATCATTTAGTGGCTCATCACGGCATCCGATGAAACATGTCACTGGCCAGATGAGAAAACTACGCATTATATTATTATGTATAATAATTTGTGTAATAACTGAAATGTATGGACATAAAATATGTGATGAGACTGATAAAAAATTGCTGTCCATATGGTAAAATGTCACAATATTATAATGAATTCGTAGACACTCTACGAGATTGTTGGTTGGTGCCTCTACGCGGCTACGGCGTAGCTCTCTTTCGTAGCACGTTTTGAAGAATGCAGGTTCTTTTTTGATGAATATGACGTCTGTCAGTTTTTTAATACTGTGAACGCCTACTTTTTTCTGCGTTTGGTCATGAACAGTACTAATGTATAATAAGAGAATCAGTTGGTAGTCGCGGAGACACCTCTAGAGTATCCAATAATGATGTAGACAAATCCTTATTTTACGATTAACATGATTGGAAATATCACCTATTTCGAATTTAGCTTAGATGTTGATGTCTCAGTTGATAATAATAAGGTCACCCCTACAACGACGTGCAGTTGACGATCTCGCTTAACGTCGCTCCGCGCAAAAACACGGAACCGTCGCCTGTCTAGCTGTGTCATATTTTCTGTATAAATCCTACTGTCCCCAATGACATCTGCCCTCTCTCCGCTCCGTAATCTTTGCTGGCTGCATGACACATCAGCGCTACTGGCGCGTCGCCAGGCGGTCTCCACTCCTCACGCACACTCCTCAGTTGAGGTTCACTTGCTATTCGCCTTTAATCGGCCATTCGCGCACTTGAACAGTAACTGTTTGTGCTGGAAATAGCTTATACAGCTCTTCCAGGTGTATGAAATGAAAGTTATTGGTATTACTAAGTAGTTTTAATATAGATGGGGTTAGTGCTGTATTAAATCTTTGATGACTATAAATAATACTGTTAAGGGCCTCGGTCTTAGTCATAGACTGCTGCTGATCATAAAAAGTGCACCAAAGGGATATAGAAGCAAAACAAACAGTGAAAACATAAACAAGTAAAACGACGCTTCACCTACCAAACGTAGACTTATTTCCAGTTTCTACGTAAGGAACAACGGCAGAGCTATAGCTGTTTTGAAGTGCAATTGTTCCTTTTCAACCGAATTAAAAAAAAGAAGGAGGTTATACTTGAAAACGGAAGAATTGCACTCAAAGATTTTGAACCTCTCACACGTGTGCCCGCGGACCTGTCGATACACCCCACGTGTCGAACAATGACACTAGTAGAGTACACTTGGTGTACCGTTGATGTTTCGAGCACTTTCTCTTATGTACAATTGATGTACAGTGGACGAGTTGAGGGATATGAGAGAATATCTTTCCCAGAGTGCTTTAGATCTAAATAAGTAATTTCATTGAATACAACAACCAAATGCAATATTCACATTCCAAAAACATATTATTCCCTTACACAGTGGTCACTCTCTCTCCTCTCCTCCTCACTCCTGCATCGTTCGCACATACCGTCGCCTTAGAGTGAAAACCTCGGGAATGCAATACCTCGTAAGTAGCATTTTATGCATTTCGGACAATCTTATAGTATCGGACAGCTCTGGGTATAAAAGCGGATTAAATAAAAATAATAAGAATACAGAACCTTCTTTTTTTAAGTCATTTAAAAAAACATAAAAGGTGGTTCTGTAACGTATTCTTATTAATTAATATGGAAATTTAACCCGCTTTTTTTATCCAGAACTGTTCGATACTATAAGATTGTCCGAAATGCATAAAATGCTACTTACGAGGTATTGCATTCCCGAGGTTTTCACTCTAAGGCGACGATACAATACCCGTTTTAGTGACCGCATTACTAAATGCGTGACGCTCGAGTACCGTTTACATTGTAGTTTAGTACTGACATCAAGTATCAAGATACATTGTACTGTAATGTTCAGGATTTATCGTGAAACATGTGGGGTGGAAAAGCATTGCCAAAACGAATAAATTAATTCTCACTCCGTATATATCTTCATTCGAATAACGCCAGTATTTCCCGAAAGGTCAGTCAATGGTGTATTTATTTAGTGTACGGACGCCAGCACATCAACCTACCCGAAACTGTCAAATTTTCGCAATCAACTTTGAACCTTATGCTTTAGTGATAAAGTTGAAAATCTATTAAAGAAATCTGACAGATTGTTGTAACTTGATGTGCTGGCGTCTGTACCTACTACATACCAGTGGCGAAGGTTCCATACAACTTGATTCCTACCGGCTTCTCTATGAAAAATGGCAAAGTCAATATTCTATAGACAAATAATACAATCATATTAAAGATATCTACTCCGGCTTACCTACAAAAATTGACCCTTCGCTACTGCTATATACAGTAACTCGTACCTCTGTCGATGCCTTTGATGGCCTACCAATCCCCTCCTATTTCACAAGTAAAAAGGAGGGGCTTGTGGCAAAATTATAACAGCCGCACGGATCGATCGATCAGGTTAAGCTACGCTTGCCGCGGTTGTTCTGTGGATGGGTGACCATTTTTAAATACGAAGACCCCTCCGTGCCTCGGAAAGCACGTTAAGCCGTTGGTCCCGGCTGGCATTCGTGGATCTTTGACAGTGTTACGGGTCGTCAGTAGCCCGAAAGTCTGACAACTATTTTTATCAAGGGGTAAAATAAAAAGAATTAATTATAGTTTCGTATTATCCGGTTACTGGGTTGTGGAGGTCAGGTAGGCAGTCGCTCCATGTATAATACTGGTATTCAGCTGATTAGACTGGAAGTCGCCCCGACTATGTAATTGGGAAAAGGCTAAGCAGATGATGAAGTTTAATGTAAAAAGTCTCCCCCATTTACATGGGAGTTGAGCCCTATGCCATAAACTTACTCGTAAAAACCTATTATCATCAATTGGATACAGGTAGCTACCGTGAAATTCCTGACGAAAAAACTCAATAACACTTTACCCAACTTGATGATTGAACCAGCAACCAGCTCCAAATTCCAAAACAAACTTGATGTTCACCGCTGCTTGCTTAGTTAATGTGCCCGCGATGTCGCTCATGTAGCCAGCGATAGAGACGTTGGTATAGACTGATTATAGTTTGTGTCACACGTGACCTATTAAATAAAATATCTTTATTTCAGACCTAAGCAGTCCATACGTAGTTAGTGGTTAGTAACTTGATTAATAAATATTTTATTGTATAGTAAATACTGAACATTTGATGAGCCTGTTATTGTTCAGAGCAATAAGCTTACTTTGTGATTTAAAGGCCGTAAACGAACAGCTTTTGTGCCGGATTTAGAATCTGTTATGGTATGTGGAATGCATTCAACGTGCATATTAAAATATACTTACAATTGTCTTAGGAGACTGATGGTGGTTTGTGTCATACATGACCTATTAACTTGATTAATAAATATTTTATTGTATAGTAAAAACTGAACATTTGATGAGCCTGTTATTGTTCAGAGCAAAAGCTTACTTTCTGATTTAAAGGCCGTAAACGAACAGCTTTTATGCCAGATTTAGAATCTGTTGTGGTATGTGGAATGCATTCAACGTGCATATTAAAATATACTTACAATTGTCCTTTTATATCTTTGTTTAGCTTTGGATACATATGATAGATTATACTGCCGCTGTAAGAAAAAAAGGCGAATACGAGGTAAAATATAAGCCTTACTAAATGCGCCTTTTTTATCCAGTACCTACCTAAGGTTTATTTTACTTTATTTCATTTTCTCGGCGGCAGTATATTGTACAGTATTTATATTATAAAGTGCATGTGACAGAGATACAGGCATCGAAGTCACACCATTACTTTTATGTAATTTGTTTTTACTTTTGGCAGATTAAATAAGATCGTACATTTGTGTCATATTCTCCAGATCAACACGCAAAAAACCGTATAATTATGAACATCGTTAGTTTATAATCTATTTCGCGAGGTTATAAACTATCGAACCAGACAGGCGTTTTACTTTGTGTAAATTATTTCATCATCACTACTCTCAAAACGGTGAAGGAAAACATCGTGAGGAAACCGACATGTCGGCGTGAGGAAATAAAAAATCGAAGACATGTAACATCTACCAACCCGCGCTGGGCCCGCGTGGTGGATTACGGCCCACTCAATCTCTAAGCGAGGAGGCCTGTGCCCCAGCAGTGGGAACATTGCAGGCTATGCTATGTTAATACAGTCAGCAACACAATTCACAGCTTCTATGATTGACGTACGAACATTCGTCGTGTATTGAATTCTGTACTATCCATTGCCAAGAATGTACGATAGTCCATGTTATTTCTGTAAAACGGAAAAATAAAATTGTATGTTGCCAGCTATTTTATTGTTGCTGAGTCGTCACTAGTCGTTATTTTGTCCCCAACTGACTTTTATTGGGTTAAAAAAATTATAAGGTTTAAGTGTCGTTAAATCGTACCTAGGTACGTCATTGTTGAGCTGTACAATGTCGAAAGTGTAATTAGTAAATAGAAATGGGTTTTGTTCGCGAGTGTACCAAGTTGGTTATTGTAGTTTAAGTACTCTACATTTTATGATCTAACAGGATTTTTAATAAATTTCATAAAAATATTTAATTATTGAGTTCTAGAAATCATAAAAATAAATAGCAATAAAATAAAAAAATGTAAAATTCTTGAATCAAAATGTGTATTCTACGTTAAATCAATAAATCAGAACTTTAATGTTTGGGAACAAATAAGCAAATACGTGCCTCTAAACATTACATTCTATAATATAATTATAAAGTATCAGCTGTTTATCTGATGTCGGTCATAAAACCTAACTGAAGAACGAGGCTACTGCTATTTCAGTAGCTCGGTGGTAACCTGTTTATACGTACATTCATTTTGCCTTATTTGGTATCAAACATTTTGTTTGATTTTTAGTGTCCAGTAATACTACAAATGATGATATAGCTCGTTCTTAACGCAGAATCACGCTGAGATAGGAACCTTTTGGCCTCGTATAGGACTTTCGGTTCCATTTTTCTTTTTGTTACTTAAAAAAAAATGGTTTTTATTTTTGATTTTGTTTAATTTAGTTTGTGATCTTCCTGTACGATTTGCAATAAATATTATTTCTTTCTTTCTTTGTGGCTTTTTTAAAGAATCTCTACTCAGACCGGCTTCACTGCTGCTTCAATGCTGGGGCCCAATATAAAATAACTAAATGATTTTTTTATTTATAAGTAGAATTTTAAGACACATATATTGATATATAACAATTATATTTCCAACTCCATCAACCCACATTCCATTTTGGCAATGTATTTACACTCTGGTTGCCCAGATTTGGATCTCATGCTTGGCTATACTCGTATATGTCTGTGTTTGTTTGGAAAACGTTCCATAAATGTTCCTTGCCAGATAAACGGAAGCCATCACTCAAGATACCTAAAGCATAGGAAGACATCAATCCTTTGTAAGCTGTTGGGGAGTTACATCGTGGTGCTATGTGGTATTTGTTGAACGATGGTTGAAGGTAACGTAATAGTTATGTCTGATGGGTTGTCGATGAGATTGAGATGACTATAAAAACGGTGGTATTTCGTCATGTAGCAAAATGCGCGATGTTGTGGCAACTTTTCTGTAGTTTTCATTCGAATTCCTGTTTAGTAAAATATTTACAGTGGCATACCACTGAATATACCAAATATTGTAATTAATTCCTGTAGTGCGCCAAAGGTCGAGTTGTGAGTACAAAATATTAATCCCCACCGATTAAAATTCTGACTTCATCTCAGGCTTTAACTCGCTGAAGCAGTTGCAACATATTTTTAGCTAAAAAATTCAAACACCTTTATTTTTTTTTTCTTTTTCTCCTTTTTCATGTTACTAACTCTATACGAGTCTTCGAATTAAAGATTTTTTTAAATTTGATTTTACAGTTACACAGGTACTATGTATTTTATACGAGACATGGCTCCAGTTAAAACTTTAAAAATAATTAAATCAAGAGTTTTTTGTTAGTTGCTAAAACTACAAATAGTTTTCAGAATGCTAAAAAAAACTAATGAATGATGGGACTCAGACGACATTTCAGTGATTTCATTAAGATTATAATCGCTGTATTCGTCTGCCGGTCCGTCTGTCTGTCACAGTTTAATCTTTATATCAGCAACCTTAGTCTACAGACGGCCTTGTCACTATACGCAATTTCAGAAATACTGGAAACGATGAAACTAATATATCTTTTTTCGAAGTTTCTCAATATAAAAACATTTTTAAAGTGGAATTTTTCACTGCTGTTTTAAAATTTTTGTTAACTTTGATAATCTTTTTCAGAAATCAGCACTTTTAGGCACAACCGAAATATTAAATTGCATTTATCAGATTTTCACACATTCTTCATACCATTCAGACTCCTTTCATCTCTCTCACAAAAACACATGCATTTTCTCAGCCTCCGCTCGCAACTTTCAGGAAAACTAAATATCAACGCAATTATTCATTTTATTTACGTTTTCAGCTATTTTCTACCACAAACACATTCGGACACATAAAAAAATCAACCGTCACTACTTCCACACCTCACGAACACACAAAAATTTTAAAAATAATGGAATCTAAATTAAAGATTTCAAACTGTATTACTCAATTCAAAATTGAAACTGTAATTTGTTTTAATTAATAAAACGTCCGTTAAAAGATTTTAGTCAGCGCTTGAATTATGCAAGGTGTGCACATGCCGATTGTGGATCGAAAGAAAAAGGTATCTCGACCCACATCGCGCCGCGATCTTTGTCGTGGTATATTTAAACCAGCTGAAATAGCCGTCAGGGCACACGACCGATTTAGATCGCGTTTCGTTTGTTCTACGATTGTCACTAACGGAGGCGCCTTTCGTTGCTATGATGTTACAACTGAATCGGATACGTGTTGCAAAAAAGGATGTAATGTTTTTGTTAGTATGAACTTAGGGGTTTAAGTTTTTAGGCTAGTAGGTTTTATTTGTTCTTTGACTGAATTTAAAAAAATAAATTAAAATTGATTAAAAATAAGATACTTAATGCCAAAATTAGACCAGGTACTCTTTTTGAGCAACTACAGACTTTTACCTTCAGTTGATATTTTTTTTAACTTTGTTAAAACTTAAATACATAATTTTAACTTTATAATAAATATTGTGTGACGGGATGTTATTTGTTTTAATTTAATTATATGAAAAGTGTCAAAATTTTATACAATAAACTTTTTTACAAAAAAAAACAATCGACTTCCAAAAAAAGCACTACAAAGTGAAAAATCACTTTAATTTCGGAAGTCGGTGTCGTTGGTTCTGTATTTTCGTTTCTTGACACCTACTTTCGAATTTAAAGTTATTTTTCACTAGTTAGTTAGTTTTTTTTTTCTACACAAAAGAATAACGACACAATTGACATTCGGCCTACTACTGTCTACTACAAATACACAAATTCCACTGATAGCACGGATTTATATCCGGACGCATCCATTTTTAGGGTTCCGTAGTCAACTAGGAACCCTTATAGTTTCGCCAAATCTGTCTGTCCGTCTGTCCGTCCTCGCTTAATCTCTGTGACCGTTAGCACTAGAAAGCTGAAATTTGGCACCAATATGTATATCAATCACGCCGACAAAGTGGTAAAATAAAAATTGGAAAAAAATGTTTTATTAGGGTAGCCCCCCCATATGTAAAGGGGGAAGTGATTTTTTTTTTAATTTCAACCCTAACGTGTGATATATTGTTGGAAAGGTATTTAAAAATGAATAGGGGTTTACTAAAATCATTTTTTGATAATGTCAATAATTTCGGAAATAATCGCTCCAAAAGTAAAAAACAATGTGTCCCCCCCCCTCTAACTTTTGAACCATAAGTTTAGAAAATATGAAAAAAATCTGAAAAGTAGAACTTTATAAGGACTTTCTAGGAAAATTATTTTGAACTTGATGGAAACAACAGTTTTTGTACAAAAAAGACAATAAGTTGTACAAAATAATTTCTGGACTAAGTTTGTAGTATAATCGTATATGCAAGCATTTTTTACTTTTAAACTCATAAGTGGGAACACTTATTGTGACGGACGGGAAGCTACGGAACCCTACACTGAGCGTGGCCCGACACGCTCTTGGCCGGTTTTTATACTTTTTATGAGTTTGTTTTAGTATCAACTAATAAGTTTGTTAATCAATTTATCGTACATATCGTAATTCTTTATTGGAAAATCATACCGTAACGACAAAGTAACGGTAGGTAACGAATTTGTAAGTTTAGTCTAAAATTCAGTTATGGGAAACTATAGGCCGACCGCTTAACTGAGTCGTTGCCTGAGGTAGCTGCGCGGTGCGGGAGGGGTGATAGTTGTCACAAACTGACGAATCACTGAGCTCTCACATCACGTCACCCCTCCCGCACCGCGCTGCTACCTCAGGCAACGTCTCAGTTAAGCGCTCAGCCTATAGAACATTTAACGAACTTTAACTTATATTTCTGTAGTTATACAGTATTATGACTTGTCTAAGTCTAGTCTATTAAGCATAATTTTCTTAAAATGAGTGGATTCAACAAAATACTTCTTGTCACAATCCAACAAAAACGATTTGTTTTAAAGTATTCTATCTAATTTATTTTACAAAGATTGAACTTTGGCGGTGTTCAAACTAAAATAGCTGACTAATCCTTTCAAATATCAAACCAGAATATCCACACATACATTGATAAATCATCAATCTATTTCCATATTTTTCCGTCTCCGTTAATTTTTGTGCGAACGTTGGCAGTGCGTACGCGGAAGCCCCACAGACTATTGAGGTCGATCTGTCCAACGGTTTGGAGCAATCAGTAGGCAGGCAGGCAGATTTTATGTACCCTTTCGTTGGTAATGGTAGAAATATGGACGAAATGAAGATGGTTGGTTAAAAGAATGGTTCGATTAGTGGTGATGGTTAGTCAATATTAACCATAAAAATATTTTAAGAAGCCTGTTCACTCTTACTTTGAAGAGATTCGGGTTGTATGCACTCGGCAACACAAACGCAGGTAGAGAGTTGCTCTCTTTTGCTTGTGTTTTTTTGTTGTGTATATGTACAACAAGTATATAAAAAGGAGGGGAAATAATCAAAAGGCATCAAAAAATTCGTCTGCATCGCTGTCAATAAAAAAGTGCCCAAAAGGCTGACAGCATTGCCACGTTGTATGGCGATGTGGATTCTTTGGCCAAAAAATAGGCCAGCCCTCTGGTTACGTGAAGAGTTGACCAACCACTTGGCGATGTCTCGAAATACTAAGTGGGCACTCGAGCCCCATGGCCCTAGTGTTTCAACCCCAATCGACTTGAACATGTAAGTTCCAAAGAGATTGGCACACTTGACTTATTTACCTGAAATTATCCAACAGCATTTTATAGTCATTTTAGTGCTATCTATCTGTATACCCTTTTCCAACTATGTTGCGTCAGTTTTCAGTATAACGGCATGCAGCTGAATACCAGTATTTTACATGGAGCGACTGCCTATCTAACTTCTACAACCCAGTTACTGGTTAATAAGATACCTCTTAGCAATATTAGTTGTCAGACTTTTGTGGTTCTGACTACCCGTAACGACTGTCAACGGGAACTTAGTAGGTACCAGGATAAAATGTATCATGTGTCTTAACCCAGGTAATGGTCTACCTTTGTGAAAAAAAAAACAGTGACACTCGGGGAGTGCCGACAGAAGTGAAAACAAAACACAAACAGAATACTGACATATCGGATATACGTTAAAACCGAGTATATCCCGAGGACAGCCGAACACAAATCCGAAGTGGGTATTTTTTTAATCGTCTTATGAACAAAACACACGCAATGTCGCTCACGGTAACAATGTAGCGAGTTCAATTCATGACGGCTTGGCGGGTTAACTTTCGCATTTATAATACAGGATGAAATTGAATAGGTGCGCCAAATAAAAATATCTAAATCAACGTGTTAGAAAGTAAATTTAGAGCATGTCATTAAGGAAAGGGATGCATAGTATATATACGCGTAAGTTAGCGATTTGGCAACGTCGACGCGTGCCCTTTTTTTTGTACGAATGGTCAAAGTTTGGTAAATACCGCTAGTTCAACGTGTTGCCAATTTGCTTCATGTTATCAACTCTGCGATGAATGGATTGCTTATAAGGCGCGCGCTAAAATTTACCTATACTTTAATTTTCTTATTTGAATTGATAATTTTGAAAAAAAAAAAATTGAACTACGATAATTCGTGTCTACTTGAAGGTACTTAGTTTGCAATATCTTTTTCAAGAATTTAGATTTGGGAAATGACAATTTATAATGATTATGTAACAGTTATTGCACCACCTATTTCGATTTGTTGCAAGTTTTCAATTTCATCCTGTATAAAAAAAACTATTAAGTATAGTTGTAGTATGTTTTTGTTTTATGAGCCTTAAACCTCTTCTTGAGCAATCTGACAAATCATGATAGAAATCCACTGAAAGTGAAAACATTGCCACACACACAATACATTTACTCGTAGAAATAGATTCACAAAATATACGACCGATTTCCCGTAAGTGTATTTAAAGCTTTACCCCACATATTAAGTGTGGAGACAATTTAACACCTGGACTATTTGTCACGGGGCACTGCCAACAAACTAGAGTGGAATAACCGTATTAATGGTGTTTTACACAAAATAGTACTTGTTTTGATACCTTAGCAACGGGAAACTAAAAGAATGTTTGTGCAATAGTGCAAACTTTAAACAAGTCATGTTTTATTTCATTTTATTTCTAAGCAAGGCTCAAAACTCAAAAGTGAATACAAATAAACGCGTAAAGTGTAAAACATCTTTCAACTGTGAAAACTCTTCTAAATGATAAAAGCTGTTTATTTCTGTAAGTAGGTTTATACAAACACTTTTACACGTCATTCTACTAAACTTCCTCTCTTTTCTATTCTAATTTAAATAATATAAATCATTGCCATAAAATATCATAGTTAAATATCTTCACATTGGGGTAAGCAGAAACTACAGAACGCGACCTGCTACCTTACATACCTACTCGTTTATGTTCATACATCTCTACGCACCTGACATTTCTGAAGAACACCATCAATAAAGTCCACTATATACCTATATCCTCCTAGGGTATTTCCCTCCCGGAGTTTCCACTCATATCTATCTTCTAAATACCTTTTGTTAGTCGCCTTTTATTTATCCTCTCAAACATGACTGGTGAATACAACGTGCATCATTACATTTTTAACAAGATCCGTCTCCTTTTAAACTCTAATTTTATTTAGTTATAGGGGTAACAGGAATGTTAGAAAAAAATGCATCACACATGTCTAGTAATTCACCATGGGGCGAGTCTATTAAATTTAACCGGACACAAATCAAAACTCCGGACTATACTGCTACACTCCTGTACAAAACCACTCAAACCAACACGTCACAAAAAAGCCGCTAAAGACGCACCAACAATGACGATGTTGCTCGTCATTGGTCTGATGATCATTCCTCTATATTCTGCGCGTCATTAATAAACACTGAGACAGATTGTCGAAATGGCAGTTTGCGTCAATTCGCCGTGTGCAAACGTAAATGATAAACATTTAAGCTATCTGGTTGGTATTGTGTGCTACCTCTTTTGACGTCTACAGTATGCCATCAAAAACTATGCACATATAAATTGATAATTTGGCTTGTCTTCCCAACTATGCTGGGTTCAGCTACCAGTGTAACTATATGTAATGCTACTGAATATCAGTATTTTATTGCAAGTATCTGCAGCTACATTGAAAGAAAAGAGCAGAAATAAAAATGAAAAAACATCGATCATGAACTGCTTTTTAAACAATTCCATACGAGCCTAACGTTCAAAACAGTATTTTTTACTGATCCGAAAACAGTTAAACTTGAGGTAAAATGTTACCGTCATGACAGTAACCTTTAACGTTTTAAGTAGCTAAAAGGTCACAAAATTAACAATTTTATTCATTTGGTGATATCGTTCAAACCATTGAAATTTACTTACATTACCTACAGCAATGGTGGTTATACTTTTTTTTTTCAGTGTATAGTATGTTCAATCTTTAAAAGTTACTGTTTTACAAACATTTTTTCTTACTGTATAAAGTCAGTAAGTCTTAATGAAATCGCCTTAATGTGGTATAGTAAGAAATTATTTTTTCCAGTGTATCGGCAAAACTCCGATGCCCCATGGATTGACCGATACACAGACTTTCAGGCGCTGTCATGGATATTTGAATAACAAACGAAACCAATGGTATAATGGACCCTCTAACTAAGTTCCAAGAAAGTAATCATTAATCTTTGAAGCCTATGTTTACCGTGGCAAGAATCATGTTTCTTTATTAGATTGATCAAGCAAACACAAACTGAAAATCCAAGCATTTATTTCAATTAAACCATTTACAGGCAATTTTGAATTGTCAAAGAGTCGGTCGGTTAGTCGGAAAATTGAAGCTAGTTGCCCATATGAAGCATAGGTCTCTATGAAGAAGAATGGGCAGGAAACTCCAGCGTTGGGTTTGTTAGTGCTCACGAATTAATACGTAAGCCCATAAGTTTTCATAGAAAAAAATATTTGGCAATAAGAAGATGTACGCTTAGAAGAAACACATGTTTATAAGAATGTGGCATGTATACGTATTACCCCATGTACGTGGGCAAAACGTCAATAGTTTTTGTTGAGGTTATCGCTCTAAAAATATAGGTAAAACGTCTTGTTTTCGAAGGCTGCCGGAGGTGAATATAAAGAACGAATGGAAAACGGAATATGTAAGTAATAGTCATTTAGTTCAAGTCATGGTCCGGGGCGAGAGGGAGTGGGGGGCAGTCGCCTCCTTCTGCAAAGCAGTCATGCTAGGCCCGGAACATAAAGGGCTAAGGAAGGAACACGGGTGGGTTTTAGTCAGTAAGAGTCTGACACTCCCTTCCGCTCCACCCAGAGCGAGAGTGGTCGTTTGATGATTTCCCGTCCTGAAAAAAAAGGCAGTATATATGCAGTATCTAGTGTTTGTTCAGTAAATTCTACAGTACATTAGTAGATATTTGCTGAAGGGTAGTTGATGTTATTGAAGGGTCGCCAAACCATGATAGAATCGATTACTAAATAAAAATCGTTTACTTTTACCATGTTTGTAAATATGTGAGCACCATGTATCTGATCTATCAAATTATTAATTTATGTAATGGTTTCATTTTTAATTCTTTTACCTATTGTGGTATAGTAGTTAATTTTATTTTAGGTGCATCGTCTTCACATATTATGATTATATAAAATGTATGCAAAATATTGAAATAATTTTAAAAGAGTAACGGTGGAGTTTCTTGCCCGTTCTTCTCCATACGAAAACTACCTTTTGGAATGGGCGACTAGAATCAATTCTATTTGTTGTAATTTTTGACGTTCAAAAGTGCCTTTTGTGTGCCTATTTGAAATAAATGCTCTGACTTTGACTTTGAATTTGAACTTTTAGCCAACAGCAGTATCAAGTGGCACTGGCATTGAATGCATCTCTTCTTGCCCGATTAGGAGAGGCCAGGAATCATGCAGATATTGGTATGTATGTACGTGTGTATATCAGTTACAAGAGAACGAGTTACAGTAATGTTATTAACTACCACAATAACACATTGACTGAGAATGTTGGCAGCCGCTGAGAAACAAGTAGCTGATGATTTTCTTTTCTTTGACATAATACGAAAAGTATTTGAAAATTAACAAAAGTCGAAAAATTTATGATCCGAATCTTTAGAACAATAGAGGAATTTAAATGGAAATTCAATTTTCCAACATCTGTTGGGTTAATTGTTTTCAGCAGACTTTGGAAAGGGTTAGGTCGATGCTGATTGACCTACGCCAATGCCGGACAAATCCTTCTCCTTGTGTCTAGCATCGGTCTCAACTTCTCAAGTATTGGCTGATTTTTCACTGCTCCTATATGTAAAAATAAAGTTTTATATTTTAAGAAGGCGCGATGCCCCGCGTGCCAACATCAACTGTTTGTTTAAAATCAGCTGATTCTTTTCTGCATAATCCACATTACCGATTTGGAACTCAGATTTTCTATAGGTACGTAGGCATTCAAGTCATAGTTTTTAAAGAAAATACCCTATGTCCTCTACCACCAGCAAGCTTACAATTTTAAATATATTTAATTTGTTTCGTGTAAAGTAGGTACCTACTAAATATTTTCTTGATCAGAAGTAATATTCAAAGGAATGTTAAAAAGAGTTATGACCACATTCATCATCGCAATACTACATATTTTATATCAAGGTTAATTAAAGAAAACTACTCGTCAGTAGCTACTATTTTGTAACATTCTTCTTTCAGTAAAAAATATCACACCAATATTATAAAGGCGAAAGTTTGTGAGTGTGTGTGTTTATATATTTGTTACTTCTTCACGCACAAACGGTTGAACGGATTTGGATGAAATTTGGATTTTTGATAAGCAGAATTAACACATAGCGGGGTGCAGCTAATTATTTATAAAACTACGTCGTAGCGGGGTAATGACACAAATCATAAATATCGTGTATTATCTCGCCTCCATCCATATCAATTCATGAAATCTTTCTCAATGACAATAAATTACTTTCTTAAGAGAATACGAATGAAGATCTGCTTTCAGAAGACAGGTCTAGTTAGCTGACTTGTCAAACGGTGACTCAGCGCCCGCCAACGTCAGAGATCTTATAACCACCTCACAACCTGTGCCCTGCCAATTCTATTCTTAATAACAGGTAACGACATTAACAGACGAATTTAAACTTCAAATTGAAGACGCTAAAATTTATTTTCTCTTGGCACGATACCCAAAATTTTCTGCTTCGGGAATTTGAATTCTAATTTTGGCATAAGAGAGTTGGAATTCGATTGCAGCCGTCTCCTGCATAGTTCTAATCTAATCACGTATCGCCAAACGTCATTTTATAAAGTGTATCGAACGTAATCGAACATATTGTCTGGAATGTTCCACATTGTGTAGTAATAATTTGCCACAAAAGTTATATCATAATCGGTCCTGAAATAGCCAGGCGAGGTGACGAGGAACTCGATCTTGCTATTTAAATAAACGCAAGCTGTAAGCCGTCAATAGAATGTTACTACGTCATGACGGTAAACGTGTCACTACACAGAGTCCAACGCTCAGCTCAGCAGGATTTGACTGAATGAGGTGTTGAGTTGCTTGAGCTAATATTTAACAGAATATTTAACAAGGCCCCAGAGACAAAGGTATCTTGAATTATACTACTGACTGAATCTGGGAGTTTGATACAATATACTCGAAAACATAGAAGAAGGTACTACATGCTGCACTACAACTTACAAAATTTGTAACTGTCGGTGAATTTATAATTTTATGAAATTTTAAAAATTCCCGGAATTCGTAACTAAATATCACTTTTCTCTAAACTCTCAAATATGAATGGCCTTTATTGCTATTTCATTGGGTACCTAATACTTTAATAAACCTTTCGATGTATGCAAATTCACAAAAACATCAAAAAGTTAAAACTTAATGGAACAAGATTATTAACCATTTTCAAAAATCATCTACATAAATGAACATTGACACCAGTTATCTCAAAATTTTACTATGGCTTTAAGCAATATAATACATGTTGCACTACAAGTTACAAGACATGTAAATGTTACTGGACAGTCCTCTGACTGTTGAAAATGTCATCAACCTCCCCCTGCGTTACCCTAATTAATTTGTATTCATCGCGGTACCCTTTTTTATTGTAACATCTTTACCAGCCGTCATCTCAGTGTTTACTTCCTTCCCAGCCATATCAACTGTATTATTTATTTATTTTTAGGCTATGTTATCCACTGCAGGACAAAAGCCTCGCTTTCTTCTTTCCACTCCTCTCTGTCTTGACCTAGTGTGGACCAATACTGTCTGTAGGCGTCGAGCACATCCTACCATCTTTTTCAGGGTCTGCCTTGTTGTCGCCGGACGTTTTCTGGGATCCAAATGGTGTATTATGTGTTACATTTTCTACTTACCTCCTTATAATATCTGTTGTTTATAGTGCAACGCTTTGATATAAAGTTTATGACGTCTACTAGGCTAAGAGTGTTCAAATCATAATGTCTAGACATATATTTCATTTCATGACTGACCTCCACAACCAATCTAAAATATCTATCCTAAGGTTACACCAAACATTAATATTTTCAGTATATTTACTAGATTCTGTACTTTCTTAATGAGTATAACGCCCATTATATTTACAGATTAATTAGAAGATGGTATGCATCAGTTGCACTCTAATCAACGCGTTGAATCGTATTTGCCAAATGTCTTTAACTCTCTCGAAGTATTTCTATGTTGGTATTTGTGATGAGTACCTACTATCATATACCTTGGAAAGATCTTCTTAATCTTTAACATTATATATATTTTCTTCATCAGGATATACAATGGCGCCGGTTATAATATCAACAGCATTATTCTGCAATTATAGGTATTTCTGATATTTAAACGATAAACTACTGGCATTTTTTTTAGCATTTTCATAATGTTTTCATAAATAAACCTATTCTCAAAAATTACTGCCCTTATTAGTACGGTTACATAATCATGATCATTTATTTGTCCGAAAATGATACATTAGGAGTATGGTCTTCAGATTTATTAATGGTACATAAGACTCTATAGACTACAGCATATTGACTTCCTGATTTTATATAACCTTTAAAGTATATAATTATATTTCTCAGGCTAGGGTTTGAAACCGGGTTCTAAACAATGTAATAATCTTACATTGTTTAGAACCCGGTTTCAAACCCTAGCCTGAGATTAGATGAGATGAGAATTCTTAAGATTTGATTTGTCTGGCAAATATGACAAATCGCTCGTCAGTGACTACAATGTTTGGCTCGCGACAGTCTCGTGGCGCAAGCGCAACTTCTTCGCGCCTGACATGAGTGGCGCTACCTATCGCCAATCTGTAGGCATACCCAACGTTACCTTCTGATCTATTGGCGAGAGCCTGCAGCGATTTCAAAATCGATCCGGTTTTGATTAATTGTCTGTTCTTGCATCAGATTGGGGTTGACTGTCTAGGATGATTCAGACACTATTCTAAATTCGGATTAGAGTTTGATGCAACTCAAGGGTATATAGACATTAATTATAGACTTAACTTACTTTTGGCTCTAGTGAATTTCTTTTTGGAAATATTAAGGAAAATATTGCAGCTTTAACGAGAGTGGTCAAGTGGATAAATAGATAAATCAACATGACCCACTTTAATTTGGGCCTTTTTAGGCTTAAAGGTACGATACCTACGAAACTTACTTCGTTTTTATCAAAATCTTTTTTAAGGAAAGTGTGTTTAAGTTTTGAAATAAACTGAATTAAGTTGTAAGTGTTGTGTGTTGTACTTGTCAGTAAGTAATAATTTACTAATGCAAACTGAAAACTTTCAGTCATTATACTTTGTTTTTCTGCACTGAAACTATCATAAAAGTACAGTAATAAAGTCGCAGTCTAAAAATATGTGTCATGGCTGCCATTCGTGGGAAACACATGATTGACAGTGTTTTTAGCTATTTACACTCCAGCTAAAGTTACTAAAATTAACAGTTTTTAAAACAGCAAATACTGAACGTTGTCTTACAGACTTTTTTCCTATTTCACGTTCCATAACTTTCTGAAACAATCGTAATAAAAGTTAACTAGTGTTTCATAGAATTGCCAAACTTAAGTGGCAGTGAGCAGGGCACATTGCTCGCAGAACAGATGGCCGATGGGGCCGAAAGGTTCTGGAGTGGCGACCGCGTACCGGAAGACGTAGCGTTGGAAGGCCTCCCACAAGGTAGTCCGAAGACCTTGTGAAGGCCGCAGGAACCCGTTGGATGCGAGAAGCACAGAACCAGTCGAAGTGGAGGTGCTTGGGGGAGGCCTATGTCCAGCAGTGGACGTCTTTCGGCTAAAATTATGATGATGATGAGTGTTTCATATGCACGTGCTTCTGTAACATCGAAATAATTTTACTTTCTTTCATGATTGAATTCAATTAATGCAAATTGAATAGTTATATTTACTTTAACCGCTGAATAGAATGCGTGTCTTTTGCCTGCATTTTTATAAGAATAAAAGGAAACGAGCAATGTAAAAACTTAGTTTCCCATTCGACCCCATAGCACCAGCATTGACCTTTCTCTTCTAAAATCATCGACACTACTAGTTTACTACCCAATATCCAAGGTTATTTATGAATGGTTCTCCACTGGAACCGCTCCAAGCCGTCTCCAGCGGTATTTATACTCCGTGAACACAGCATGTCCTGTTCATTGTACGATTATCGAGTGACCTGGAAGGAGCGTGGTGACAATGATGGAAAAATGGTTTGGACGAAAAAATTTGTGGGGAAGTGAAGACCCAAAATGGAATTGCTTGATTTTGGCGCGGAAATTATGTATCGCAGGTATAACTGTCAGAAGACATTGGAGAGTTATGTCGCGCTCGTACCAATTTTAGACCCTTTGGGGTTTCTCAACCAAACAAATGAGTATACACTAAAAAGGAAGTGTTTCTGATCTATGATCGTAGTCCATACTTTACTTGCTTAGCCATTTATCATTTCTTAACTGTTTGTTAAATTGAGTAGAGCAAGCTACAGTCACCTCTTTTTGTCTTTTCAACACTATATCTCCCGTCTAGACTTATGGAATATTCCCGAGGTAGATACATCCCTCTTTAAACGTCTTCAAAAATATTCATTCATCGTATGCGTCTAGTACTCGGAACTCCAAGTGTCTGCATAGCTGCAATGAATGCAGTTCAATTGAACAGGACTTCAAACAGTAGACTATCAACAGATGCATAGCCAGCACTCAAAATAACTCATGTATTAGCAGACACAAATGTTTTCAGAAAGATAACTGTACAGGCAACTAAACTGGCTCAAGTAAACTTGAAATTCTAGGCGAGAACGTTGTGAAAATGCGGCTTGCCTGTTCATACGAATTAGGTAAAATCAAAAGCAATATTTTCCTTAGCAAAGTTCTACTTTAAAAAATATTTAGCAGACCTATGTTTATATTAAACTCAGCATTTCCTTCACCTACTGCTTTAAATCGACCACCAAACAGGGCTAAAATAATACTTTCAACAGCTTAAACTCCACAGAAAGACACCTGCATAATATATCACACATTTTAGGCCCCTCAGCATCACACATCACCATAAAAACCTTAATTTAATGAAATAACGAAGTACTGGGACAGCTTAAATGTATCGCTGGAGCAATTTATTCTTCAGTTCTGAGATTCAGCCTCTATTTATTTTTAATGTAACACAGCGCGGGTATATGAGTGTTTGTTTGATATTTTTAGCACTAACGTCTGTTACGTTTGAGAAATCTATGAAATTATCAGCTTCAGTATTCTGTTTAATGCTGCATAGATGTATGTACAGCTGTATTGCATGTATGCATGTGTGTGTTATATTGTAAATGTGTGTATGTATAGTAAGATCGTGTAGGTATGAGGTTATTTTTGCTAATATCGGTTTTTGTTGGCAGGTGTTTTCGATCAGTATTCAACAGGCATTTCATTGTGCTAATGATAGATGGAATTATTGTGTTTTTGGTATTGTTCATCGGCTCTAATTGTAAATTGTTATAACAGGGTTAGAACAATTCCTTGTGCTAAGTTTAGACGTCAGACGAGAGTCATGTTATCTACTTTTTGTGAAAGAAATAGAAGAAAGAGTTCCACCATTTATTTGAAGAAGTTTTATTTGGCACAGGACTATAACTGTAAATAAACCGTTTTAAACCAACACCAGAAAATATGGTTTAATACCAAATGGTTTAAAACGTTTAAAATCCGTTTTGCATCTATACCTACACAGGACACTGGATAGTACCGACATGCAGTGTGCTGAAACCTAAAATCTTTCGGACTGACTAGAGATAGTACCAAGGTAAATCATGGTACTGTAGGTAGATCAGGAGAACAGATACTAACGGTCCAGAACTCTTGGCCATGGCACAAGATATATTGCATTTAAAAAAACAATTCCTTCAGTTTACAAGATCATCTCATTATGATATAGGCGCTTCCTCGCCGTGGTGATTCATAAAAAGCGCCAACTGTTGTAACAAATTCTGCTATTTTTATTTTGAAAATATCTTATGGTTATCACGATTCCTGCACGTGAGGAAAAGACTGAAATTGTCAAAAAAAAAGCGAAATTTCAGCAGATATTGTGGCACTAAAACTTCTACAAAGTTTTTCTGTCTTGTCTTCTGTAATATTTCGACCTGTTGTAATAATCTTGAAAATCGTTGTTTTAGATTCAATTTCATTTGTATCATTATTTCACTACTACCTAAGTCCAGTAACAAAGACTACCATTTCTCATACTTACTATACACATAATTTTTTGTACTCAAAATAGTATGAGTTTAGAATAATTAATCATCATTATCATCTACCTGCCGTAGTAGGCTATATAGATGATAAACACAGTGGAACTACGACTTTATATAGTTCCCAGTCAAATTGCTGCCAGAGTACTTGACCATCCGTATCTTACTAGTATCGACCCCAGGATGCAGGAACCCTATTCGTTCAAAAAGTTATCATAAATTCCCCCATGCTGCCTTGTAAGGCGCATTCATAAAAGACATGTAATACTCAAATTCCTGTGCGGGCCGGCCCTCAGTTGTGAGTCAGTGCGGGCTAAAATTATCATCCATGACGTCATCCGTGTGTGCCACTGCCACAAAAACGGATTAGCGGCCACTTGCCAAATTTAGTTGTTATTGCTCTGACCTGCTTGAGAAGGCGGCTCCAGGAGATGGTCATTAGTGATGGGGAAAGAGAGAGAGAATATTCCAAAGTGTTGGCAAAATTGGCCGTTTAACTTGCACGCAAGTGTAATGTGCAACAGAAATAGGCGCTTGGGCATTAAAGACAACGCCCACCGTCGGAGGAGCAGCGTCGGGCGAAGTAATTTTCCATACTATGCCATTAATAGGTTATCACCTGAATTTATAGCGGTCTTACATAAATCTGTACCCGAAACAGTTTGTAACAATAAGTCTTGGCTTTCTGGGCACCTTTAGGCATATTCAACAAACGAGTGAGCATTACTAATGCATCTAAACAGGGTGACAGGGACTCCGACGCGCAATTGGTTACCGTGGATTCAGTAGGTACATGATTCTGAACCCCTAGCCTTGAAATTTTTCGTAGGTTATTTAAAAAAAAAATGCATTCTGTATGTACCCGAGCGACAAGTCTAACTTAGTCTTTAGAGTTTTATAGCGCTTGTACTTTCCAACTGCTGGGAAAAAGCCTCCTTCGCATCCCCTTTCCCACCTTTCTCTTTCTTGCACTCAATTTCGTCTTCAGCAAAAACTGACATACGGTACAAATGACAAAATATAAGTGGACTATTCAGAATCTAGTTGTCTGTCTGCAGTAACATCTACATCAAGAATATGTGTGTGTAGAAATGGGAATGAATGCGTATTGACGATTTACAGTCTATGAAACAAAATTGTTTGCGGTCACAATTGCTCCAACAAACGTCGATGAAACTATAAAAATGGTCGTTAAACGTAGATTTATGTGCAATGAAAAATAAAGAAAATATGCTATTCACCTTAACATATTTATTGATTCATGTTAATAGTGTTTCCTCTGCTTTTGTACACACAAATACAAACTGAGTTCCTGGGTTCGTGAGGTCCTGGGTTCCGGGGTCAGGCAAAGTTTTATTGAGTTTTCCATTAGGAATTTCTTACTAGCAGCCCGGAGTTTAGAAGTTGGCGGTGTGATGCCCCCGTGCCTCGGGAAGCACGTTAAGCCGTTGGTCCTGCGCCTAATCCCTCTCCGGTCGTGTCGGATTGCCGTCCCATCGGACTATGAGTGTGAGGGAAGAGGGATTGCACCTGTGTCTGCGCGCACACTTGTGCACTACAATATCTCCCGCGCCGAAGGCTAGTCTCCGTTGAGATTGACCGCCGTAGCCTAAATACGGTCTGGAGGATTACCAGACTCCACTACATATAGTACCATAATATATGTAGAATGAAAATATTCTACACATACAGTGTGGCAGGGACATCGACGCACAATCTATTACTGCTATGGATTCAGTACGTGATTCTGGACCCTCTACGGTGAAATTTTTCGTCGATTATAAAAAAAAATCTGCTGTTTCTTACAAAAGTGTAATACCTACGCGGTCAAAATGTATAGACCAGCAACCGACGAAAAATTTCAACGCATGAGCGTTCATAATCATCTACAGAATCCACGGTAACAGATTGCGAGATGATGTCTCTGCGACCCTGTAGAATAGAATGTAAGATGACTATGACTATTAGTCTGCGTTTCCACCAGAGATGAGGGAGGATGCGTAGCGAGGAATGTGTAAAAAACTAACCAATAAAAACGCTAACTTAGTTCAAGCTATGAAAATGAAGCGATGTTATTGGTTTGTTTCACATACATCCCTCGCTACGCATCCCTGGCATATGCGAATGCAGCTTGTTCAATTTCATATCTTACTTTCCGGTAGGTATATTCCTTCCAACGGTAAAGAAAAATAACTTGAAGAAACAACGATCGTGCTTTATGGTCTCGTCAACGACATGTCAGTAAACATTGTATTGCAATCTTTAGCGTCTATGTAGGAAGAAGCTTTTGCACAGCAAGTGTTATTAATAGGTATCGTAGAGATCATAGCCTGCTTGGTTGTACTATGCAGCCTTCGTGAATATTTTAGAAATTGATGGCTAGTTCCTGTAATGCGTATTCATTCAAATATTTACATAATTTCAAAAGCTAACAGTCTTAAAGTAATAATAATAATATTTACAAGTATGTAAAAAGGATGGAAAATAATCAAAGGACATCAAAAATTCGCCCACATCGCTGTCAATAGAAACAGTGCCCAAAAGGCTGACAGCATTGCCACGTTATAAAGCAATGTTGATACTTTGGCTAAGAAATAGGCCAGGTTACGTGAAGAGTCGACCAACTTCTTGGCGATGTCTTGAAAAACTAAGTGGGCACTCGAACCCCATGGCCTTAGTGCTTCAACCCCAAACGGCTCGAACACATAAGTTTAAAGATTGGAGTATTTGCACCGTTTGAGTTGACACTATTTCGTATTAAACATATTATAAAATAATTAGGAGTCAGCTTGGTGGCTGACAGTGTGTAAAAAATTGTAGACTGAAATATGGCAATAATTATGCAAGTTATAGGTATTATGAATACGCGTTTTATTTCGTCTCGGTATCTAATACAATTTCAGGGTGATAATGGAGAAGTTTTCAAGATTCTTATTCGTTTATTTATTTGTTTTATTATTTATGTACATACTCACAGTAAAATGGATACAGATACCTACGACATATGTACATATTAGCATTGAGTATTGATGTACTGCTTATTTCTTAAGAAATTTCTTCCAGCAGACTTGCGAAAGGAGAAATGTAGAATAGTGTGTGAGAACAAGAAGAGAAGAATTTGATTAGATTCGTCTTCCGTACGAATATTCCAATTTAATTCATTACTAGCAGCGCCCCGCGATTTCACTCACATAAGTGTCGATTCCGTGGGAATATCGGCATCTACTATCCTACTAACTTTCCTATCAACAATCCTTTGTCTTTCCCCGGGAAGCAATCTATCCCTCTGCCAAATTTGATCGAAATCCGTTCAGTGGTTTAGGCGTGAAAAGATAACACACAGACAGACAGACAGAGTTACTTTCGAATTTATAATATTGGTATGGATTCTGACTAATTAATATATTAATAATCACTACAGGTCATGTTGCCAAACGACGGCTAATCCATACCAGACAAATATACAGGCTTTAAATAGCTTGGCGAGACTGTATTGGTGTTCGTGAATCATGGCACAGACTCGTAGTTACGTGGTGGGGACTAACGTAATAGGGCGTGGGATCAAGAGCCCTTCGAGGAGCACACGTGAACTGGTGGTGGGTGGGTGGTACAGGTGAGAATCTAACATTGGAATATTGTACTCTTTTTTTTCTAAAAAGACAGCGTGGAGTTTCTTTTCGGTTCTTTTACGGTACAAATATAATGTTTACCTATTACTTTTCATACGAGAGATATTGTGTATGGTTAGTTATAATAATCTTTTGGGGGAAATATGGGTGGTGTAGAAAATGATAATGTGTTTTATGTCTTTCGGTGGATAAGTAAGTGTCACTTTAGTTTCTAAGTAAGTACTTACTTAATACTCTAAGGATGAGAGCAGAGCATACACAACAAACCTGGGTTTCCCCAAAAATAGGTTTAAAAAAATTGTTGGTGATAAAACTACTCATGCTTAACAAATTAGCTGTACTGCAAGCAATTTAGTTTTTGCATATATGCGCTTTCCAAGAGGAAGCATTTAATGGTTCTTCAGAAGTTGGTGAAGTTTTTGTGTATGTGCGTTCAGAAAGGCATATTTATTTAGCTCTAAACTTGCAACACCAAAATTACATAAAAGTCGTTATAACTGTTGAGAAGTTTTCATTATTTTTATTAACCGCGATGACCACGTAACCGCCACCAAATAAAACTGCAATCAAATTAATTTTGATGCTTTATTGTAATTTTACTAATTAAGATTAGTTTTAATCAACTATATTCCAACACGTAGCACTGTCGATCACTCAACGTGTTAATTTTGTAGTAGATCGTCGAACGAATAATTATAAGATATTAGAGCCAGCGATAAAATATTATCCAATCGCTGATTGATCAGTTAAATGAGCTGCCACTGAATTAGAACATTGACACCGATCGGGTGTGAGTAACGCGGGGTGAGGGAGCGGGTACACTGCACAAGCGGGGTAAGGGAGCGGGTGCACTGCAAATGCACTGAACGAATGCAAGAAAAAAGGATGCCGAGAAGGAGAAGAACAGAAGGTCATTGAAGGTCAAATCTCGTACCAAAAAACGTTCAAATTTAAGTAGCAATCTCATTTCAGTGATAATCAATGTCAAAACTGACTGAGACTAAGAGTGAAATTAGAATGCGAACTTTCTCAAAAATACGGGAATTGCCCCCCCAAATTATGCATGTGCACAAAGTCAGTATCACAGTACGAAAATATTGTTTTACGCTCCCAAGTAACATTTTAGGTCATTTTAGGTTTTAGAAAGGTTTTGAAAAGGTTCTAGAACCTTTCAAAACCTTTCTAGAACCTAAAATGTTACTTGGGCTGTGCATTAATATAAGATCTAAACGGATAAAAGAGTCAAACTTGCCTAGTTCGGTTTACATAGATCGGTATCTATAAAAACACTATAATGACACTGCTCTTTCCTTTCCTCAGAAATCATCAGTTACTTTGCTTTTAAATTGGTGGTAGCAACAATACACGTATCAAGCTAAACATTTAAGGCACAGGCTATCAAGCAACTAGTGGTGACTTCGATCCTCACCTGAATAGGTGTGATACTTTTGGCATCTTTTTTGAAGCGACACCACTGTGTCTACATGTATGTTACTGGAATTGTGTCCTTTAAACGAACCATTGTACGTGGTGCGAAACCCATTAATAAAGAATAATCCATACTAATATTATAAATTCGAAAGTAACTCTGTCTGTGTAACGCTTAAACACTGAACGGATTTCGATAAAATTTGGCAGAGACATAGATTGCATCCCGGGGAAGGGCATAGGATAGTTTTTATTGACATACCTTGCGGGCGAAGCCGCAGGTGGAAGCTAGTATTTCCATATATAATTTTCTCAGACTTTCTTTCAGCATCAAAATCGCTCTTCCTATGCAACTTAACAGCGGTACAAGTGCATTCGTCAACTGCAATGCATTTATTGTTCGACATTTGCCAACAGTTTCGATTTGGTTCAACATGACACTCGTTGATACTCCCGGGTTCGTTCGCGTTCCAACTAGACAGAAATGTCGAAATTCTTATTGGGAACATTATAAATGCCGTGAATATGTCAAACTAGAGAGAATTTAAATCTTTAAATCGAGTCCCGCCTGATCTCACCAGATTAGTTACGGGGTTATTATAAGATTGTTATGATGCGTCATCAGGGGCCGATTTCACGAAAACTTCGGTTTTGATGAAGTGTTTTGGCGACACTGTTCAAAACTTTGAAAATATTGACTGTTCCCGCCATGGTGATATTGCAGGCGGCAGTATATGTGAGGCAACATTTGAGTGACTACAGTAAACGTGGAGATAGGCATAACTACTGTACTCGTGGTCGAGACAAATTAGCTGGATGCCCACACTCCCTAACTAAGTCTGGAAAGCTAATTCATGTTATGGGTCCAGCGGTATATAACCGACTACCAGATAAAATTCGAAGTGCGACATCTGAAAATGCTTTCAAAACTAAACTGAAAGACTGGCTAACCGACCAGGCATTATATGACCTAAAGGAATGGTTTTAGATACTTACTTCATGACGGTAATTTATTACTGACTTGGTTCTTTTATCATAATTATTTATTGTTGTATTCAAATTATTATTATGACCTGGGTAATTTTATTATTATTAATTTTCTTTAATGTATGATTATTAAAACTTGACATGTAATTTTTATAATTATTAATAAATAAACTAAACTAAACTAAACTAGACAATCTGACTTTTTAACAAGTTTCCTCCATATTTTTTCTGTTTTATAACAATACATGTCGTGAAAATGAAGCAATTATGTCATATTAGGAAAAGTATGTTCTGGGCCCGAAAGGCTCTGGAGTGGCGACCGCGTACCGGAAGGCATAGCGTTGGAAGGCCTCCCGCAAGGTGGACCAACAACCTTCTGAAGGCCGCAGGAACCCGCTGGATGCGGGTAGCACAGAACCGGTCGAAGTGGAGGTGCTTGGGGGAGGCCTATGTCCAGCGGTGAACGTCTTTGGGCTGAAATGATGATGAAAGATAAATATGTCGCGTCAATTATAATAAACTAGCTGCGCCCCGCGGTTTCACCCTCATAAGTTTCGATCCCGTGAGAATATCGGGATAAAAAGTAGCCTATAATGTTAATCCAGGGTGCCAGCTACCTCCATAGCAAATTTTATCAAAATTGGTCCAACAGTTTGAGCGTGAAGAAGTAACAAACATATAAACACACACACACTCACAAACTTTCGCCTTTATAATATTGATGTGATAGGGCCTAGTTTATCTGACAGATGAACACTACAGTATATCTGCCTCCTAATTATCCCATCATTAAAAACTAGATAAACATACAGCTTTGGCCTTTTATTTGGCTTACGCACATTAGAATAATACTTATTGAATTATAAGCTGCTTGGCTCATTTAGCTGTTCAATTATTCCCGGGATTACAAGAGCTGAAGCAAATACTAATCTTAACTTCAGCGAATTTTTGTTAATCGTAATAATAATACCAGGATACCTTACTTACTTTTTCCGTAGGCATAGTGGGATGTTTATAGACATTAATCTTGCAAGCACAAATACCTAGACACGGAAATTCTATCTGTGTAGGTATGTAACATTTAGAAACCATAGTTAAAGAAGAGCAGAAAACTCGAACATTTTTCTATTTTTTTTTTTATTATATATAAAAAAAAATATGATATGGCCCGCTCTTGACCTTGATCACGCCTGATAGAAAGCGATGGATGAGGTCTATGATAAAACGAGCGTGCCCAGAAGATGCCTAAGGTGTATGTAATTGCGGTAAATGGCTCGTCCTCTTCCTTAAACCAAACTTTCGAAATGTGGATCTATGGTACACCAATGTCTTAATTAAATTAAAAAGACATTTATTCAAATTACGTTGAGAATCAGCACTTTTTGAACGTCATAATTAAGGCGGTCCCCCAAAACACCCGCATCTTCCCAATCTTTGATGATCATTGGAAATACAGGCTTGATTTCAAGTAGATATCCCCTTACAAATATAGCTATTTAACCTAAATCATATTCGTAACGTAGATGATGTGAAAGCTCAGACCTTCAACCATTTACTACTGGCGTCATCAATTTATATCTATGGGTTAGGTAACCTCGCATACCGCGTTGTGTCTAAACATTACGTCTTCCCGAACGTTGGTAAATGAATAGATATAATACTTATATTCATTTAAGTTGTTAGGTTGGGTAAGAATTCGGTTACCATGTAGGCTTTGGCTTAATCTTTCCCCTAAGAAGTTTGAATAGGCCACCAATCAACAAAATAAGGCTAAAATATATCGATAAAAAAAAAAACGAAGTCACCTAACAAATATCCTGCGCCCTGCGTGTTTAATAAAATATTCAGGGCTGTTGCGTTATTGCAATACTTTTGCAACGGTTGATGACTTTCATGCCATCATACGTAAAAGGAGAAAGGGGCATACGCGGCACCACAGGGGCACCACGTGTTTCGCTCCCCAGTAGAATGCGTGCTAGCCTCAACAGTATCCTGAGTGCAATTTCTAATGAGTGGACTATCTGATCCTACATCACCGGATACGACTGCACACATAGACAGTGTCCCAGCTAACCACGTGTTAACAGTCTACGAAGTGTATAGAATAGCATAATCAGTATATAATGTTCCCACTACTGGGACACAGGCCTCGTCTCGGTGAGAGACAGTGAGCCGTAATCCACCACGTGGGCCCAATGCGAGTTGGTAGATGTCACATGTCTTCAAATTTTTGTTTCTTAGGACATGCCGATTTCCTCACGATGTATTCTTTCACCGTTTTGAGAACAGTAGTAATGAAATTATTTACACAAAGTAAAACGCCTGCCTGGGGTTGAACCCACGACTTACAACTCATAAGTCGAGGCCATTACCATTGAACCATCACTGCTCTCGTATATAATATCTATATTAAAATAATCAAAATATTACAATTAAACCCATTAATTAAAATGTAATTTATTTTAATCTAATGCAGTTGGCATGTGCAGCATTTGGGCCGTTGTCATAGCACGCTGACAGTCGGTCAAAGTATTGCAATAGCCCACTCGAAGTGACACTAGATTTAAATAGGCGTCACTCATCAGCTATGCGTTGTTATGACAGTCGTTATGTGCGCGGTGATGAAGTATGATAGATGAGAATAACCTTACGATAGTTCTAACTAAGTAACTACTAACGTGCCCACGTTCCCTACGAGCTCGAATCAGAAATGAAGAGATCCGCAAGTTAATCAAGCTTACCGACATAGCCCGAGGAATTGCGTAACTTAAGTGGCAGTGGTCAAGGCACATTGCTCAAAGAACAGATGGCCGATGAGGCCGAAAGGTTCTGGAGCGACGACCGCGTACCGCGCGACGGTTGCAAGTCTTCCCACAAGGTGAACCAATGACCTTGTGAAAGCCGCAGGAATCCGCTGGATGCGAAGAGCACAAAACCGGTCGATGTGGCGGTGCTTTGGAGGAGGCCTATGTCCAGCAGTAGAAGTCTTTCGGCTGAAATGACTAATGTAACCTAACCTGACCAGACGATGGTCCATTTGTTGGAGTGTACAAAGTTACCCTAATCCGTTAGGTACACTTGAGGACGTAAAGAACGCTACTGAAACCGCGATCAACGGGACCATCTGCTGGGCTAAAGTAATCTTGTTAACATTGTATTTGAAAAGAAGAAGGAGGAGACTACCTGTAGGTAAGGTAGTTAGGACAATGCGAGGAATGAGCATATGAAAACCACTGTGGTTTTGCAGCAGTTGCTTAAGCTAAGGTGAAGAGTGAACAGACATCGACTGGGTTTGTTTATTCCATCGTAGACCTCATCCATTGCTTTCCATCAGGCGAGATCATGGTCAAGAGCAGGTCCATCCAGAAAAGGAAAAAAATAATTTAAAAAGATATCTGCAACTAGTGCAGATATCTGAAGTATGATTCAAGTAGTAGAAGTTAAGTAACTTGTGGAAGGGCTCATCCTCAAAAGGCACTTGGATACCACTTTTATTTTACTAGTGTTTCTGTTTCTATTCACACAGATTAATGAAACTCGTCTGAAAATAATCATGTTTTTGATAACATTCTTTTGAAATGGAAAACGGAAACAGTTTTAGTGTTTAATTACCGATGATTCTTGAAGTAACAGCTGCTATTATGGTGGTTGTAAATACTACCGACTCGACTCACAAAACTTTCAAGAAAAAAGCTATTAAGAGTAATAAATAAATAAATACAGAGAGTTGTGATGTTATGGTGATGATGATGATTTTTGTCAAACTCAACCATCATCTGCCTTGTGTTTTCCCGCTGGGGTCAGCTTTCAGTCTAACCGTATGCAGCTGAATACCAGTATTTTACACGTTTACCCTTTTTTCACGACTCACAATGCGAAGCATTAGAAGGTGCTTAAAAAAAACATAAAATATTATAAATCTCTTAATTGAGTCAAATTTTTTTAATAGTTCAATAGGAGGAACCCTATTGAAAATGGCTCCTTTATTGAAAATCGTATAATTATAATTATGAAATAAATAACTAACTAATATCTATATCTATGGTTTTTTATACGATCTAATGAGCATTATGAGACGTGCAATTTAGGATGTTCCATTTTTTTAAATTACAATTTTTAAAAATTTGGAAAATTTAAGTGTGGGTTATAGAAATATTTTATTTAATTAGCCATACTTACATTGAAAGGGATTATGTTATAGCTAGGTATGGTGAAAAAGAGCGCAGGCCAAACAGAACACAATAACCAGATGATACGGTGGCAGGCTACACAAGAAGAATGACCTTGACCCAACCAAGACTATCAAACAGTGTAAGAATACATTTATGACATAATACTCAAAGTAATTCCTGCTATTACATTCTTCACATGTTGTTGTACCAAATCACGAGACAACATGTGTCACACATAGAAATATGGCAGCTGATTCATGAATACTGAATAGAATCACGCTGACAAGATTAATCTTGTCAGCGTGATTATCAGTATTTTTAGGCACATCAATTGTATTTTAGGCTTAGGAAGTCGGTGTCGTTAGTTCTGCGTTTTCGTTTTTTGACACCGACTTCCGAAATTAAAGTTATTTTTCACTTTGTAGTGTTTTTTTTTTGGAAGTCGGTTGTTTGTTTCAGTAAAAAAGTTTTTATTTTTCACTTTTTAGTTGTACCTACCCCACGCAAATTCATATAACATAACTTGACATGTAAATCAGTGAAAGGACGTCATTAAAAAAATATAAAAAAAAACTATTAAAAAATTAAAAGTGGAAAAAAACTCAAAAACTTCCCAAGCAAAGTTAATAAAATAAAAATAATTTTGCGAATCCGTCTATATATGACGAAGTTATGCCCGAATATACATTAAAAAATATATATAAACATCCAAATTGAGAACCTCCTCTTTTTTTGAAGTCGGTTAAAATTGTTACGAATTCTTCCTTAATTTTGATGCTGCTATTTTGGCTACTTCATTGGTAAATGTGTGCTTCCCATTCATTTTTACCTTTTGTTGAGAAGTAATTATCCAAAATCCTCTTGTAGAATACTAAGGTTACCTTCTACCATTGATTAAAATAAGTGTTGATTTGAACTCTAATGTCTATGTAGGTAACTACCCAATCATATATAGGAGTCACGATCTGTTCATCATACACCTGTACACCTGTCGTCCTGTATAACGCTTTTCATTCCTTACACAGTCAACATGAATATAAAAAAAAAATACAATTGAATGCTCATTATTATTTTATATTATTATATTAACTTAAAACAAATCTACCATTGATCAGCCATATTCTTCCCATTCCACTTCTCGATATACTCTTGCCTGACGGTCTTCACATCGACAGTAGCCCCGGAGCCGACGCTTCCAGCAGTGTTGGTCTTCTTATTACACCTGATGAAAGGGTCTATGAAGGTGCGCCAGGTTTTGCCGAATATCTGCATCAGGCCTATCACGGAGAGCCCTAGGAGGAAACCCTGGGAAGAAAGAAGAACTTTTGGAGACAATACATTACACTTTTTTCCTTTGTTAGCATAGGAATCATAGCTACATTAATCAAGGTTTGAAAGTCTTATTTTACAGACCTATATTTATTTTTTTTATCTTTTCGGCCCACACAACAATAAAACCTCAACGTTACGACAATATTGTCTCGATACTGGTTTTAACCGAGCTGTTATTTTTAAAACTTATGTCTCGAATTAGCTTCTTACACTCATACATCATGAAAACAAACAATATGAGATAATATAACACGACCTCCAAATATACGAATTCTAGAATAACTGAATCAAACAATAAAAGTGCTTGTATACATATTAGAGCATTTTGCAAGCGTTTTTTTAAAAGATCCATTATATCCCAAAGCTCGCTTTAAAATTCGCTTTTGTTTATGGTTGCTTTCCTCTGAGCGTTAAATAGTGTGTTTAGTAATGCTTTTGTGCTCGTGAACGTATTATTTAAAACTATCTCGGACTGCACGTTCTTCATAAAGAAATTATATCCCAGATGCATCGAGATATAAGTACTAACGTTAGTACTTATATCTCGATGCCCAGATGTTAGTTTTTACCTCATTCGTTGTGTATAGTGTAAAATCAAGTTGCCACAAAAGATCAAACTATATGCTTAAAGCTATGCACTAGATATGTGAGTCTGTATGCCCCATAAAATTTCATTCCAAAGATACAGAGTTACCTAGTCTTTGAAATAGTAGCATGGCACCTTGCCAGCCGCTGGCATAATCAATGGCATCATGTTTATCTCATCGGAATACGAAGATGTTTGTGTAATATCTAGATTGGCAGAGCTTAGGATTGAGCCTTTTGAAGACGGAGCCGCGGTTCCGGGTTCAGATAGAAATTAGGGTCAATGAAGACTTAATGTTAAGTTTCGGATCATGTGGAGTGACATTTGGACGGCATTTCAGGTGCAATGGAAGATCTCTTGACACCTTCACTGAAAACTGATGATATAAAATTCCAATGCTATATATACTAAGTTACAGGAGAAATTCCAGTGGATTTCATCCTTACCCTTGCAAATCTGCTCTTTCGTCATCCTATAAAAGTGTCATATTGACTGGATCTACCAGAATAGTCTGATATTATATTTATATGCCAGATTCCATATCAATACTTAAGTTGTTGCTGATATTATGATGATAGCACAGACATAAGTCTGTGGATGATAGGCATCAGTTCATATTTAATTCTAGAAGTTGTTACTAACAAAGTAGTAGGTACTTACAATACTACCACCAAGGTCTGACACGAACAAGTTCCAGTCGTAGTTGTAGCATTCCTCGTACACCGACACCATCATGCTGTTGAAGTAGACGTACAGCTACAACGAGATACATCCATTATCATTCCATCATAATATGCGAACTTATAATATGTCGTAAGCATTCAGTAAAGACACGTTGACTTGTACTAGTTGATACGGCTTCTTCTCTAACTATTATTTTAATTTCAAGTTACACAATGGGGGATACTCGTACTGCTGGCCATTCAGTCGAGAGGGGATTTGAGGGTTTAGCTGCACATTATCCTTCCTTTTTTCATTACGACTTCCATACGATTATACGATTTCCATGAAAAGAAGAGGCAGAATATTTTTGACAAGCAGACCAGCAAGTGTTAGAACTGTTTATAGGAGATCCCTTACATGTGTGTACAGACTTGGGTGTTCCCTTACATGCGTCTGCAGAGCTGCTTCACCTCTGCTCACAGACCACATCTTGGCCGAGCTGTCCCAGAAATAGAATAGTTGCCTGTCAGTCACGAACCCGTTGTAGAGGAGCGAGTGGCAGATACGGGGACAGACCTTGCAAGAATGGTTCTCGTATGTTCTGGAATATTGAAAATAATGTTTACAACCTGGTGGCTTTGGTTCATAGAATACCCACTCCACTCATTACTACTTCCACTATTGTACTTCCTTCGACCATCGCCATTATGAGCTAACTGTTGGACAGCATAATCAGCCTATAATGTTCCCACTGCTGGGACACAGGCCTTCTCTCTGAGAGGGAGTGGGCCGTTATCCACCACGCGGGCTCAGTGCGAGTTGGTAGATGTCACATATCTTTGAATTTTTGGTTCTAGGACATGCCGGTTTCCTCACGATGTTTTCCTTCACCGTTTTGAAAGCAGTGGTGATTAAATAATTTTTACAAAGTAAAGCGCCTGTCTGGGTTTGAACCTACGACCAACAATTAAGTCAAGTACAGTTAAGTCGCGGCCGTTACCACTGGGCAACCCCTGCTCTCACTGCTTGACATAAGACTCTCCAATTGCATGCCAAAGCTCAACCTTTATAATATAGAACATGAGGTAACAACTGAATTTGTGTGGGTTACACATGAAATTGAATATTAGTAGACATTATGGCTCAGATAAAATTCAGCTGGGAAATTGATATCTTGGGTATCTTTGCTACGTTTGGTGGACGAGTGGACACGTTGGTCGATACCATAGGCTAATCATTAACAATCAGTGCTCAATAAAGACTGAATAACGAAATTATTTTTCTCCACCACGCGTAGCATAACCACACAAGGAATAGACATATCTCCCCTGTACAATGTGACATTTTTTTCTTCATTTTTAAATCGCGCTTACAGATGTTTCGACAATCGGTCATCTTGTCTTTTCTATGGTAGTTATGCTATGTGTTTTATATTTCTAAAACAAATTAAATAATGTAAGAAAAAAATTACGCATATTAGAATAATTAAAAAAAATGCTCACCGGCCGTAATAAGAGATCAGTGCCCTCATGCTAGTGTAGTTGTTACAGTGGGGAACGTAGCTTTGCATCCAGGGTCCAGAGCACCCTGCATGCTGCACCGCCTTGTCCCACACGTACTTTGTAGTGCACTAGATGAAGTTAAATAATTAAAGCACTTCATTTTTTGCCTTTCATTCGGAATATTTCACTCGGAGAAAAACGTCTAAACACAAAATTAATCAAATGTGGATTTCCTGCACTCAGCATCTTCACTTACCTACCAAATGATCGATAAGAAATTAAATTAGTAGGTGAACGTTCATTCCTATGTAATTTTGTTGGTGTCGTGTGAACGTGGAATGAAACAAAAATGGCCACTCACTCGAGTTAACCGTTTAATCGAGTAAAGCGTCTGATATCAGCTTTAGTTCCCTAAAAATCGACTTACCGAGACACAGCGGCCGAAACTTGCTTTCATATTTCACCGTCTAAATATTCTAGTCCTCCCACCAATCCACTTGAATTCTAGACTGAATCATTTCTAATCCAATGGCCAATGTAGAAACTATAAATTGTATTAATTTGTTATAGCTATTAATTTCCTCTGCATGTGCAATCCAGTAATTTATATCACACGATTAGTTTTGATGGTCTGGATGGATGTAACGTAGTATATACGTGAAGAAATTATATCCAAATATTTCATTGGCAGACGAGGTTAAGATACGCTTGGCGCGGTCAGGTATTGGGTCTCCAAAGGTTAGATTGCATGAATCCGTCAGTTCCTATTGCCATGCAAATTTGTACCTTGGTTGGAAACATTGAGCAACATTTGGGTTTTGATGGTGATGGTGATAAGCGGACACAAGAATTAAATTCGCGAAGGATAGACTTGGTGATCATACATTGCTTGGCACACGTTGGCCTGACAGCTCTGCTACCATCTTGCTGCTGCTAACAACAGCTGCGTAAAGTTGTAGCAGCCTATTGGTCACGGGTCATTTAATAAAAACCTCTTTGACATAGGAATCACAGACAATCCACCGTGCAGGCATGGAGGACGACGAGACAGCAGCTCATATGCTTCTGAATTCTAAACTGCCCGGTGGTAACAGGGCAAAGCACTTCGGTAATCCAGGTAACCTCTGTGAGACGGTCAGTAACATCAGCGTTGCTGGCCTTCCTTGAGAAGCTGGGGTGGATAGAATAATCAATTTTCCCAACCGTATGCAAAATACGCGCATTGACGTGGAGTTGCGGACACCAGCCCGTATTACCTACATTACAAATTTTAGGCTGCTTTTGCACCAGAGATGTGCATAGCGGCCTATATTGCGAGGATGTGAAAGCTAAACTACGAAACTATGTGACAGTATCTACTAATGCTAAGCTGTGTATCAGAGCGACGTGCTATGAAGATGCGCCGCCGTGGGGTGGCTGTGCGAGGAACTTGCGCAGCTCGAGCTATGCGATGCATTGATAGTAGGGAAGGCACGGGGAGTACTCTGCTCAGCACATAGCTACACCACTCGCGCATCCATAGCTACCATCCATGGCACGCATCCGCCCGTTTAAAGAGCTTAGTTGAACCTGTTTTCATTAGTACTATGCTATGTGGACCAATCATATTCATGATTGGTGGATATCAATCGCATCCATAGCAACTGATAAAAAAGCAGCTTTACTGACTTTTTACAACGGTAAAAGCATACTCGTAGTATAGTATTAGTAGTAGTGCTTTATAGTGCTGATATGAAAGAAGGGGAACTAACCTTTAAATATGATGAATCACTAAGTTACCTCATTAGTACTGTAGTTAACCTGGTCTATGCAGGGATCGTCGTTGCTGCTGATCATCTTGTACTGGTCTACCTTCAGCTTCACGGTCAGGGTCTCGCCCACGTTCACGTATAAAGAGTCTACCATTCCTCCGTTGTACACTGTTACCTCTAGATTAGAAATAAAAAAAATAGAACGACGATTTAGAGAATGATATTATTTTAGTAAACATAACTTTAGGACCACGAATTCAATAATATAGAAGTAAATTCAAAACACTGAAAAATAAATTATGCTGTAAATATAAGTATAGTAAGTTAGTTAGTAATTTAATTTAGTATCTAGTGTAAATAGTTTGTAATAAAATAAGTTAATTGTATAAAACTATAAATAATACAATATTCATATATATATGCTGTTTCATATAAAAAAAGTAGATAATAATTGCAGTTTGATTGTGATTTATAATTATGGACGAAAATAAAAAAAAAAATTAAATAAAATAAAATTATCCGAAAATAATTCTTTGATATTATTTCATTTATGGACTTTCGGAACATATTAGTTTTTTTTTATATTTTGATTAAAAACACATTTAACTTTTTTTTAATGGTAGTCCATAGGTATAGGGAACAGGGCTCCAGGCTTAATTATTTTTGTTGCATTTTTTAAATTAAACAGCCATTTAGTTTTAACGATACCTACTGCTGCAGCAGATGGTCGTGAGCAGTGAGGAAAAAACAAGAGAATATAATCTTAAGTTTCTAAACCACACACGTACCTGTAAATGGCTCCTTCGAGTAATGGATATAGACGTGGTACCCAGGTGGTATGATGCTGGTCGTGGTGGCTACGTCCCGGGCGGTATGCTTCAGCGACACCGAGTAGCCAAGGGGCTTGGTGGCGTGGGTACTCAGGACCTTAGGCGTCAGGGTGTAGCAGCGCCCGAGCGCGAAGCCCATTGTCTCGGTTAGTTCAACATCTGTTGAGGTTGGTGGAAGATTCAACGCTAGAGTGTCTTCAATATACAACACCGTTAAGATATTATGAAAATTATCCTCCTTGTAACCCATTTTTGATGTGCTGGTGCCAGACAAAATGCTATCATTTTCGTCTCATCCGTTTGTGGTGACAAATGATTAAAGGTTGCCAGAAAATGGACAGCAGTAACATTCCTTTTGCTTAAACAATAATCTACAATCTCCAAATAGTAAACCCTGGTGATAATTATAATCTACTTTTTACACTATCATTGTTCTTTGAAAAGAAATGAGTGATCTGTTTTTGTATTCGTTGAAAATATTGCTTTCTCTTAGAAAGCTCAGACAGTTTTAGATAGTGAGAATAAGAAATACCTACATGAGGGAAAAGATCTTACTTTTCGGCTCCCCAGCGAGACCGTAATGCAGGAAGAAGTCTTCCTCATTGAACGTGATATTTTCCCATAGGTCGTCCAGGTTAATGTTTTTGAAGTCAAATCGCTGCCACGTGGATGTGTAGTGAGGATGAGCGTGCAGGCCGTATTCCTGGAAACAGTAACTATGACAGATTTTAAACTATAGGTACTAGATTTTGTAGCAGATCATCAGGCGTCATCGAGGTCAAGAGCAGGTCCATTCAGCAATAAAAATAAAAAACTGGCCAAGTGCGAGTCGGACTCGCACACGAAGGGTTCCGTACCTTGTGGTACGGAACCCAGCATAAACGCCGAAAAAAAACACGTTTGTTGTATGGGAGCCCCCCTTAAATATTTATTTTATTCTGTTTTTAGTATTTGTTGTTATAGCGGCAACAGAAATACATAATCTGTGAAAATTTCAACTGTCTAACTGTCATGGTTCATGAGATACAGCCAGGTGACAGACGAACAGCGGAGTCTTAGTAATAGGGTTCCGTTTTACCCTTTGGCGCACGGAACCCTAAAAATATCCCACAGAAACGTGAACATACTACCGAGATAAAAGTATCCTGTGTCCTAATCTAGGTGGTGGTCTACCTGTGTGCCATAATTATATCGAAATCCATTTAGTCGCAGAGTTTCTTTCGCCTTTATAATATTAATATGGACTTGTGCGGAAAGTCTGAGGGGTCCGTGGCTAAATAATAACAGCCGCACAGGTCGATCGATCAGGTTAAGCTACGCTTGCCGCGGTTGGTCTGCGGATGGGTGACCATCTTTACATACCGAGACCCCTCCGTGCCTCGGAAAGCACGTTAAGCCGTTGGTCCTGGCTGTCATTCGTGGATCTTTGACAGTCGTTACGGGTAGAAGCCCGAAAGTCTGACAACCAGTCTTACCAAGGGGTATCGTATTACCCAGTAACTGGGTTGTGGAGGTCAGATAAGCAGTCGCTCCATGTAAAATACTGGTATTCAGCTGCATCCGGTTAGACTGGAAGCTGACCCCAACATAGTTGGGAAAAGTCTAGGAGGAAAGTCTGAGAACAGCGTGGGTACCCCTAAGTCGTTTACATCCACAAGGTGATTCGACGGCCTTGACTCCACTGGATGTAGGCAGTACAGTACAGGTCGCTGAGTTTAACATCCACAGCTGGAAGCCCTATAACTGTACCAACTGATTTTTATACCTACTCTAGCAGCGCCCCGCGGTTTCACCCGCATAAGTGTCGATTCCCATGGGGGGAATATCGGGATAAAATCTATCCTATGTCGTGCCCCGGGACTCAAACTATCTCTATACCAAATTTCATCTGAATGGGTTCAGCGGTTTAAGCTTGAAGAGGTAACATACAGACAGACAGACACACTTTCCCATTTATAATAATAGTATGGATTCATTACAAATAAATATCTATTTTATGGCCAAAGAATGAAAGGGAAATATTAATTTTGCCTTGATACGCGAGAATTTCTCGCAAAATTCTTATCAGTACCTACACACAACATATCTTTAACCAATGACGCTTAACTCTCTTTCATTCAAACAAGATGTTGAAGAAAAGGGTAAGCAGGCTCTTACCCTCATTTTATCAAACTTGTACGGCGGTTCCCTGCAGAAGGTGATGCTCGGGTAGATCAGGGTCTTGTTGAAGTCAAAGTGCGTGTACGTGGTGATAGGGACGTCTATCAGTTTGTAGATGCATACTGTTATCTGAAATAGTATATTTTATTAAGAGTTGATGTAGATGGGTGAATTACTTTTCGAGGGAAATATTAAACTGATCCTATAAAAAAACAGTGGCAATCCGGGAGTGCCGACGGAATTGAAAACAAAACACAAACCGAATACTTTCCATCACTCACTGACATATCGGATATGCATTAAAACCGAGTAAATCCCGAGGACAGCCGAACACATCCGAAGCCCGCAACGTCGAAACTATATCTAGTAATCGTGACTTTTGGACGCGCATCCTATGTCTAATAAAGTAAGTAATAATTCCTTGTTTTTTTTTTAACTTTATATGACAATATTTTATTAAGTACCTGATGCACTGCAATTCCAATACACACAATAATGACCACCGTTTTGATCAAATTGGGACCCTGAATACATTCTGCACACTTCTGCCGTATCTTCCATCTAGGGTTTTCTTCAACCTGAGGAAAATAAAAAACGCAGCTCCTCAAATCTTTAAGCAAAAAGCTAAATGTCAATCAGCAACTGCCATGTCTTGAAGAAACAAAAAAATACAGGTGTTATGTTCTTTTTTAGCTTGTTCTTTATTTGGTAAAGCGAATTAGCTAAATGCTAAAAAGCTAAATGGAATTCGAGATCAAAAATATAAACAAAGAAATCTCATTGTCAAAATTACAGGGGTAGTCAACACTTCACTTGTGACCTCTGAGTTTGTTTCGGCCTTTCTTCTCAGAGTAGTCAGATAGGAAACGCCGACCTTATCTAGTTTAAAAAAATATATGATTGACGTGTAAAAGTGTTTGTGCAAACCTACTTACAAAAATAAAATCATTTATCATTTACTTCCCTAGTCATTATAATTATTTGATGTTATTAAATTTCGTGCTTTAGAAAGTTTGAAGTGGCGTATAAAAATTAAACATATTTATTAGAGTTGCCGCGAATAGTGTTTATAGCGAATAGTCGAATACCGATTAATCGCCATTCACTTTGGCGAATAGTCGAATAACTCGACATTACTATTCGACATAAAAAAAAAACATTAAACACATTAAAAATATTTCTAATTTCTTCTAAGGTTGTGAGAAAAGAAAACAACAAAGTTAAAGAAACCTGTTTCATGTTATACATACCTACATATATGTAGTAAATTAAATTTTCCATTTTTAAATGCTGGCAACCCTTTTCTTGTACAAGTCTTTCTCTTTAGTTTACGGGGAATACCCCGTTTTGTATAACCCAGCGATTATTATTATTACTGAAGAGCAACCCAAGAATGCCACTGCTGAAGAAATCGCCAACTACATCGCATTAGCAAAGGCTGACAGAAAAATAAACCCATATGAATGGTGGGCTTTGAGTACCAATAAGAATAGATTTCCTATTTTAAGTAAGCTTGCTAAACGATACTTAATCACACCAGCAAGCTCTGTTTGTTCAGAAAGACTATTTTCCGAGGCAGGTTTAATTTACGAGGAAAAACGAAACCGACTTGCTCCAGAACGTGCAGAAAAAATTTTTTTTTTGCAGCACAATCTGCCTCTGTTGGATTTTAAATATTAATTAAAAAGCCTTACTAATTTAATTTCATGAATATGATAGGCACAGGCACATATTACAGATAATAATAGATATTGTGTATTGTTTTATTAAGGAAAATAATTTAAAAAATGATTATTTTTAACTCATTAGGTAGTTCTTTTGTTCGTTAAAAGTTTATTTTCGACGACTATTCGCCGAATGCCGAATAATACTAGCCATTATTCGGTATTCGACGAATATCAAAAAAATGACGAGTAATGCCGAATACCGAATAATAGCGAGTATTCGCGGCAACTCTAATATTTATAGCCTTAGGCCTCGTAAATTAATGAAAATAAAAGATATCTATTCTTATGAACAACTTGCTCATGTTTACTTATTTGACTAATATTGATCTTTATAACTGTGCTTTGTCTCTTTTTAGGTGGTGATAGGTGATAGAATGTCCTTTTGTTCAACGGCCTTGGCTGACCATCCATAGTAGGTACGTCTATTTTATTACGCGAATAAATTCAACGCAGGGGTGTTCGAATCATGTCCTGAATCCATAGTAGCAGGGTGCACGGCGATGTCCACGCCACCCTGTATGCCTGTAATTTCACCGGCAATAGTTCGCCTTACAAAGTAAACAAATAATAAAAAAGAATGCAATACCTTCTCTTCAACACTCATTTTCTTTGTTCCAATGTTCCTTCAAATTAATTTCCCATGTTCCACGACCGAATTTCCGTTCACTACAAAGTGGAAGTGACCATGAAACGCGTTATAATATTCTCAAAAGGGTAATTTATTGAGTCGTAAATAGCATTATATTAATATAGATAACACTTATTGCAGTTTAGTGGATAATCTAATGGTGGGATTAAGTGTGTCCAGGTACTCTTTTTTATGTTATTGGATGGTAACCGCCATACTAGAGCCATCGTACATGCGTTGCCATCCCAGAGGCAAAGTTGGCATGTCTAATGTGGCTGTAAACACACTGGCAGTGCCACAACCAGAACAATGCTTGGTGGTTTAAATAAGTATGGTAATAGTACGTCTCCGAACGAGCTCATACACAAACAGCCCTACAACAAAAAAATACATACAGGTGGCAACGCATCGACGCGCAAACTGGAATCATGGATTGAACACGTGATTCTAGAAACCCCAGCTCAGAAATATTTCGCCGGTTGTGAAAAAAAAAACTGTTGTTTCATAGAAAAGTCAAGATGTATGGAGAAGCATTTTTTTTAATAAGCGATAAAGAATTTCAACTCGGGGGCGTTTAGAACCATGTATTCAATCCATTTTTACAGTTTGCGTGTCGATGTCCGTGCTACCCCGTATAATAGGACAACTACCTATAACTATAAAATATAATTGAACCCATAGGAATTGGTTAGGTATACTTGTAACCCATATCTATAGTATTAATATTATAAACCTGAAGAGTTTGTTTGCTTGAAAGCTCTAATCTCTGAAAGTATTGGTCGGATTTGTAAAAATCTTTTTGCATTTGATAGCCCTATTCTTAGGAAGGCTATAGGCTATTAAACATCACGCTAGGATTCTTAGGAGTTGAGCAAAAAGAAAAAAAAGTGAGAAGTTTTCGCTAAGCCAAAACGAAGTAATAGCGCAGGCGGGCGATGCGATGCGACGGGGTGGGTCAGGGGAATCTTAGAGCTTTGAATAAGCGACCCGGTAGATTTCTCTATGACTGCCATTCTAAGAACTTGTTTATAAGATTTAGTACTATATTTCATTCACATTAATACTATCTATTTATATCATTTACTATTCTTATAAACAGCGCACAGTGTTATTATTGCCCCGAAAAACGGACATCCCCTTTTTATTAACTAATCCGATAGAACAGATTATTTAGAAAGTAAGAGTAAAATACCCGTGTGCCAATTTTACACCAAACACGAGTAAAAAAATTTTGTTTTTTTTTTTACTTTTTCTAAATTAATTAATTACAAAAAAAATACGCATTATTTTACCCCTTTCTTTATTATGTGTAATAATACTATATTAAAGATATGTGAAAAAAAATACAAAAGGGTACTAACTAGTATAGATGTAAAGGAATATGGTTTTTTTGTGTTTTTAGATTTTGATTTATCATGGTTGTATCTTTGCTTAGTTGGATTCAATATTTATTGTAAATCATGTTTATACCCCAACCAATCACTTAAAAAAAAACCGCATCCAAATCTCGCGGTGTTTAAGAGTTATTCACTTCTAAATTTTATTCTGATAATTTTGATTTTAGGGTCATCACTTCACAAAAAACATTATTTTTGTTTATAGATTTTAATTTTATGTTGAATTTTATTTATATCATAGAATAATACACATATACATATTTACGCCCACTCCCACAAAATTTTACAAATAATATTCTTAAATCTTTTTATTATTTTTACATCGGACAAAAATACAAATAATAGTACATTTTGATACAAGTGGAGAAAGTTTGTTATTGTATTCGAGGCGGAATTATAATGAATGTTTTTGAGCCGAGAACTGCAACAACAAATGTCCACATGTATCAAACGACGTTTTTCAATACACTTTTGAAGAAATAAAATATAATAACGAAAAATATTTTTGTCATGAATTAAGAAACTATTATTTTAATTTTCTTTTTTTTTCGAGCTTTGCATTCGCCAGGTTGAAGGAGAGGCAAAGGTATGAAGCCGTTAAACAGCCTAATATAAAAAATAGATTAATTTTATGTTTTTGAATTCAGTACACAAATAAATATTAATTTGTTAAACACAACTAAAGTAACTAATAGTTTCTAATAATCATGTTTATCTATGATATTCTATTTATAAACACAATTTGAATTTGCACAAAATATTTATGCCGGAAAGACGCGTAGCGCTTTGCCGAAATTAGAAAAAAAAAACAATTACCTGAGATTAAGCATTGAACCAATTTGAACTAAGTATAGGTATAGTTATCTGTGGCAATTTTCATCCCCGCACACGTGCGGGAAAATGGAAAAAAACGCACACGTGTGAAATACATTGCATGTTATACCTAATCGTAGTGCGTTATGGACCAGTTTTCGAGGAAGTGTATTGAAAAGTTAATTACTTATACTATAATTTGTTCATGCTTTATTGCATGTCAAGCCAAGTTCAGAGATAAACAGGGTGAAGTACACCTTACACGAACCATTTCGAGCTACTTTAGACCACCTAAAACTAAAATTGCATAATCAGTAGCAAGGAACTTAATAAACTCACTTTTACCTCCTTAGAACTTGGTACTCATTTAGGTTTCTATTTTATTATCGTGTAGGTACTTTGTACCGAACTCGGCCCTTATTTTATATACATATATGTGTTTGGTGGGATAAAGTTCATTTTTTACTTATTATCTCACAGCCTGAAACACTTGGTCGAAAAACTTGAAATTTTTAAAGTAAAATACTAAATATTTACAGAGTTCAGTTGCTTAAGTACCTTCTTTAATTATCATTTTCTGTAGGTAAAACTTCAGTGCTATCGTCATTCCATTCCACCCTTCTATAAGATTTTGCATAACGTCTTCTTCGTCACTTAAGCTGTCGCTATCTTGGGCCGAAACATATTCCTTTGGTATTTCGTACGGTTTTAATAACTGGAGAACGGCAGGTGGTAATGGCATCTTTCTCAATTTTTTTTTTTTTTCAATGATAGTGTAACTTCTTTCAGATAACCGTGGCCACGTTATTATGTCCTTTGTTTATTTTAAACACATTTTACGTTTTTAAATATTACTAAACATAAAAATTCAATAAAAAAAAAACATCTTAAAAAATACGACTTCTGCCAACCCTAGCGCCTAAATTTCAAAATCCTGTAAGTTCTAAACACCATAAGATTTGGATATGATATTTTGAATCGGTGCTTCTTAGTGCCAAAGCAACATCTTGTCTCGATGTTGAATCCAAATAACATGAAATAAGCCCATAAAAAAATAAAATCGAAAATATATAAAATTCAATGTTACTCACAACATGTTAACGATAAAATTTGAGCGTTTGCTTAGTAATTTACTTAATATAAAGCATCAATTAATTGCGATCAAAGACATAACAAAAACGCATTGGATCTAAAGTAATTGCGATTTCTATGGTTTTTATGGAAACCATAGAAAAAAGAAAAAAAAAATTATATCTCCATATTGGGACAAAATTGCCACACGGGTATTTTACTCTTACTTTAAAAATAACCTGTTCTATCGAATAAGTTAATAAAAAGGGGATGTCCGTTTTTCGGGGCAATAATAATACTGTGCAGCGTCATCTATCAGTTATTATAGGAACTAACAATGCAAGCAACAACTGCTTCTAGATCACTACAGATGGCGTTGATCATGACAATAAATATTAAATTGATAAATCAAGCCTTATTTTTCCAATGGGGTGAGCACAGATGAACCAGTGACAAATGGCAGGAGACTTTATTATGTCCTTTACAATACAAATCAAATTGATGGCCAATAATAACTTGGCCATAATTCCAAGCACTTATTAAAATCATATAGTAGAAAAGTTCATGAATACTTCTCTAGATTTTAAAATTGAGCCTTGCTTGTTACCAGGACCGAGGTCAGCGTTCTATAAAAGGTCTGGGTCACTTGTCATTGATCATTATAGTTCACATTGGACGTGTGACGGCGCTAAACGACGTCCGGTAGTCATTGCCTGTACCGAACCATGCTAACTGGCTTATCATTATATGGCTTGAATATTGTTTTATACCTCGTGCCGACATGGGACGTTAGACTTATCCTGTTGCCGTGCAATAAAAACGTCCTAAAGACAAATAAAGATAAAGATAAAGAACGTACCAAGTTTTAGGATGCTTCTAATGCCTTCTGTTGTCGATAGTGAGGACCTCGGAGAACGTCAATGGCGGCTGTTTTTCAGACCCTAGTTCTGTTTTTATCATCCCTTTTAAAATAATGTTTATAGCATTGTGTGACCTAAACCCGCACTTAAATCACGCTTTTCTGTGACTTGAGTAGTCCATATTTATACAGAAATGCGTGACTAAGTGCGGGTTTTGGTCACACGAGCTATAAAGTAGTAAACGATACGTGTGACTTAAGTAGTCTATTACGGGGCTTACATGACCTAAAGTGCACTATCGGACTGCATAGAAAAGAAAGAGAAGCGCGATGACACAACGCTGGTAATTTATTGCAAAATATGAAGCAATTATCTATTTAGAAAAAATCTTGTTCTGTTGTATTATGTTTTGAACACACTATCTACCTAGCATATTTATATCCTGAAGAATATCATATACTTTTTCTGATTTTGTTTACTTTAGTCGATCAAATACTTTTATTGTTTCTAAAACTTGCGTTTTTTTGCGTTTAGGTCCTGTAAACCCCTTAACACCCTCGCTAATTTCACGCCGTCCGAAAGTGGCTTAAGTCACACGTATCGTAATGTATGTACTATAATTGCAATTACGAGGTTTTCACCGAGGTTTTCGAGGTTTTTTTTTCGGGGTTCACTGGACGGCGACGATATAAATAACATGAAATAAGAAAACGTGTTCCAAGCTTTTAGCATTTTTTATTAAAGTTAATATTTACAAAATACACGTACCGTGCACTATTCTAGATAAGCTTATAATATGTGATATCACGTAAAGGCACAAACTAAGTACGAATAACATTACATTATATGCGATCACAATAAATAAAGCGGTAACATACTTGTTACAGTATCGCTGCTCATCACAGCTGATTAATTTAAGGCCTTTTGTACACAAGGCGATATAAATTTCCATACCTGACGATTGAAGTCTTTTCAAACAAATTACTTTGCAATAGCGAACTCATGTCACCTTTTCGAACAGCCGTGCGATTCTGGAACCATCTCACCGTGAAAACTTAGGTGAAGTTAGCGTGGAGTGAGCTGTCAATAGTGTCAATGTCTAGCAAAAACAAACTCAATTCACCTAAGTTTTCACGGTGAGATTTTCACAGAATCGACCGGCTGTAATTTTCATTCAAAAGGTCTGCATGACGTACCTACCTAGTCGGAAATATGGTGCAAATTATATTCGTAATTTAAATCATCCATTATCGGATACTTGCATAGCCTTGCGTAAAAAAGATGGGAGGGGAAACTGAGCTATAGGTACCTGAATTATTAAGATTAATTACAAAATATACTCACATACAAAATTTGTGAAAAGGCAATTAAATAGACAAGTACAAAAAGGCAGTATCTATCAAAGCTAAGAGCCTGCCTATTCTAAGTCGAGCTTTAGCCGAAGAATGTCTAACAATTTTTACATTATGCATGGACAGTGACTATGTCTATACTTAGTAAGCAGGCGCGTGGGTTCATTCTAGACAGCCCACTTGTTATCAAACCTGAACCTGATATGAATCGGACGATGTCCTTAGAACCAAAAATTTAAAGACATGCGCATCTAGGAACGCGCAGTATGCCCGCGGGGTGCATGGATAACGGCCTACTCACACTAAGAGGAGGCCTGTGTGCCAGCAGTGGGAACATTATAGATGATTTTGCTATGCGAATCAGATCTGCTATATTATCCAAATCGTTTGGAATGTTTATTAATTTTAAAATATTTTTATAAAACCACAATGCACCTAATAATAAAATAGACTATAATACTAACGCTTCCGACTAGCATACGAACTGGGATGTCAGTCCCCTGTCACTTCAGACTCCAAGCCACAAGCACTCGAACATTCTGGACGCCAGTTATTATTCCTAAGTTCACAACCTTATATTTAAGTCCTTAAATATCTTAAATTATATTCCAACTCTTTCTCCCATGCAGGCGAGAAGAGTACAGAGTTAGTGTCATTAAAGTTTGCATAACTGACGTTCAAAACGAAACTTGTTCGTAAAAGCAACGCAATTACAGACACACCCTAACATTAATTTGTATCAAATACCCTTTAAGCAGTAAGGGTGATAATCCAACTGAACAGCAGTACGGTTACAACGGACAAGGGACTAAAAGCTGCACCACCAGAATTCTGCTTAATCTTCGCAACGATCGAGTTCGTGGCATTCTTGACTTTATTCACGAATTTATCCAAGATGTCAGATCTAGGCGTGATATCGCAAGCGGTATGACTGATCGCGTCTACAACAGGAGCTGAAAAGACTCTAAAGTTCACTTCATTAGGGTCTAAATTTCCGTACATCCAAATTGGCATCCTGTTTGATAAAATCCACAAGTTGTCATTATAGTCTACTTTTATGTCCGTCGGGTACACCATAGTGACTTCGTTCATGTAGATCCTGCCTTGGTTCTTCATCAAGTACTCCTTGTTCGACGTCTTCCAACACGCAACAGCGTTCAGGTTCACCAACGAATAGAACAAGACTCCAGTTTTCGGATCAACAAACGAGGCACTGGACTGAGCGTTTGGTCCGCGACTTCCCAATACCTTAAAAGCGTCGAAATTGTTTTCAGCGAGCGATTGGTTCCTCAAATATTTCGTCGATACAGAAAACTCATCGTAGCTCGCCATTGGATGGAAGTACAGGGTGCTGTAGTTGTCAGCGTTCGGGGCAGAGATACCAAGACCGAATATCGCGTCAGTCCAACTGAAGTTATATCCTTTAACACTGAAGTCGCAAGCTAGTGGATCGGGGTGGAAGTAGTGGTGGGTGATCCTCCAGGATTCATTCTTTTCCCAGGAGTACACAACAATCGCAGGTTTCTCCAGATCCCCTGCATAAGCATAAGTATTCATGCAGTCAGCATCTTCAACGGCTATGTTTGCGAAGCCAGAATCTTCTTTGACCTGATCTGCAGGGAACACGTACCTCCTGAGGAGGTTATCGGTTTTCAAGTCGTAAACGATGATGGAGGGTGGGTATTTCGTCACGTTTTTCTCTAGGTGGCCTATTTTCCCGTTGTCGAGGACCCAGAGACGTCCGCAGCGGTCGGCCCTGACGCGGAAGGGGGAGATGATCTCCGAAGGCTTGCCGTCCATGCCTGTGGAGTGGGCTGCCCAGCTTGGGTACGGGATCAGCTTCGGTGAGTTTGTTGAGTTATCTGAAATGATAAAATAATACGTTAAAGGAAAAAATACGAAATAATAGGAAATACTTATGAAATAATATATGTATGTGAAATAATACGTTTTATTCCTTGTCCATTCTTTACAAATAAAATACACATAACAGGAAAGAATTACACAAAATTCAGAAATAAAGAAACGCTGTTATCCTTGACATCTTTACATTGGCCAACGATGGTTATTTTGTAACCTATGGTAATTTAGGCATACCCACATGAAATAATGGTGTCAATATACACCAAAATACAACTAGGTATATTTATTGTCTGATGATGGCACAATTTCATGGTTTAAGTTCACTAAACTCTAATAAAATTACTCATAGAGTGATTCATTCATTCTTTTCAGTACAATAACTGTTTTCCATTAATGTAGGTAATAATGCATGAAGCCGAAACCCGAAGTTTATAATTAGACACGTCACTGTCGATAGACTATTACAAATAAACTTAATGGTAACATTAAATTCTACTAATGGAATCGTTTGTTGTTCCACTGCTGAATGGTAGAACAAAATAAATGTATCAGTGTAATGAAACGAAATCTAATAATGAATCTTGAGTTGTTTATCTTAAGAAAGCTGAAAAAGCTACCCAAGACACAGACACGAGTGTGGAAATCAGAACAATGAATGTTTCTGATTTTTTTATTACATTTATAAATTAAGTTTTTTCCGACAAACCAGCACCCTGTTTGAGTAAGTTGCGTAAAACACTATTAATCACAATCCGAATCATTTTGTAGGATAATTATCTAATCCATTGCTTTAAACCTATAATATTTTCGGAAAATTTGTCTGCTCAACAACGTAAATTAACGCAATGAATGTTTTTGAACTGCTAAAATTAAAGACAGTGTGTTACGCAATTATCCCGGTGATAAAACAGTAAAAGATGTCGATGCAAGGTTCGACATGATGAGCAAAAGAAGGAACAAAATATTTTTCTCGAAGGATGCAGAAGGCATCATAATCATCAACATCATCTAAAGCAGTGATGATAATGAACAGGGGGCCTAAAAAGGTCATTTTGGCAGAAAAGTAAAAGGATAGGTAACATTATGAATCAAAATATGGCGAAGACAGTCCGTGTTTTTCTTTTTCGCTGCACTACGTAGGTATAATCAAAGAGATACAGATTGGATTTGGATTGGATTGATTTATTTTAAAACAGACAAAAAAAAAACTGAAAAATGCTTCATCAATGGGATTTGTTTCGATTAACTTAATAATTAACTGTCTATTACGATTCATAATGTTATCCTTTTATGATTCTGCCAAAGTGGCCTTTTTAGACCCCCAGAGTAAAGAACCAATTCATTCTAACGACTTGCGTTGACATACGTCTGCTTGGTTAATTAAAATAAACTATTGTGCAAAGAATACCTACTAAGTAAATAATTTATTCTCATCTTGTGCCGTGACAACCTAATTTGCAAGCATAAATGTGTTAGATTAGCGACTTAGATGTCATTACTATTGTATGCAGGTTGTATCTAAGCAAATTAAGTTGCAAGATTGTGTAAGATTTAGAAACAACGGGGCATTTGATATCTTTGTCATCGTTCTGTCTATATAATCATTATTGCCTTTTCAAATCTATTCTACCTAAGCAAGTCTAGCTGGCTTGTATTTTCCCTTAGTATTTTCATAATTTTCTTACGCGTTATGATTGTCATCTGAACTACAATACTTCTCTTTTGGACTACCTTTAACTCGTTTCCAAAATATATATTATTACAACGTAATCGATGATTTAGGGAACTCAAATTTCATAGTTTTCGTTAAGAACAAGTTTCAAAATTAAAAACTACAACACTATATAATACAATATTCCCAAATGGTCCTAGCACCTAAATCTTTTGATTGACGGAGCAGTGAGGTCAAGACCTTAGTAATAATTGGCCATAGGCTCGCAAAATGGGAGCCTAGCGTACTTTAAAACAGTTTCAATAAGACAAATATTAAGAGATATGACAAATTTTAATCCCAATTATCAATTTGCTAAACTGTTTTATATTAGCTATAAAGCAAAAGTTTTACGACTCCGTACAGAAAATGAAAAGTGTGCTGTTTAGGAATGATGAACATTTTTCTGAGACATCATCTGACAACATCTTTCTGAGAGTAGTCTACAAAACAATTTCGCGAACAATGTGATGTTCATTAAAGTAGAAGTGGTGAAAGCCAAACAATTAATTCCCGGTAATAGCTAATAAAACTGCATTGACAGTCTTAATGATTACCGACACTTCGCAGTTGCAGCTAATTTGTACACGTAACTCGAATTACGTTTTACTTGATATTTTAGAACAAAGATTCCTCTTTGCTGTAAAATTACTTACAAACATTCTCAGATGAATGTAATATGTAGCTGTGTCTATGTGAGAAGTATACTAAAGTTTTATGTTTTTTTTTTTATTGTTATATTAAGAAGCTTTCGTTCTCTGTTAAAACCTCGACATCATCCATCTAGTATGATAGCCATTTTCACAGGATTTCTTCCAACGATTTTGTCATTCACAAGTAATTCTGTATGCTATTTTTGATGCCTTATGATTTTTTTTCTTTTTTTTTCTCTTTTTCTTTCTTTTTTTTTTGAGTCTGTTAGCTTATTTATATCCTTCATAAATTAGCCATTTAGTTTCCATTGCATCTAGACTTCCTTCTTCCTACGACACTATAATGCCTAAAGTAGTATTGTCTATAATTGTTTGCCTGCAATTCATAATTAACTACTTCGGTAATGACTTCCACCATAAAGCTATCTCCTACTACCTAATCATTACAGAAACCATTATTACCTTTCAAATTGATGTAGTTCAAACTAGCAGGGACTCCCGCCTTCCATCTTGGTACAGTTATAAACAGTCTGTCTTCATATATCTCCAGGCCCATAGGCATATTGTTCTCCGGGATGAAGGTCTTGGCTTCTATAGCCTGAGTCCTGGCTGCATTGCTGGGGAACTCGTAGTCGATCTGCTTCCACTCGTACACGATGTGCAGCTGGTCCATGCACACGCAGAAGTAGACCAGATGCAAGAGAATGAGGGTCTTTAGGCCCCCCATCTTAAGAGCTGGAAATTAAAGAAGAAAATTGGTTACTTTAAGTTTAAAAGAATAGATAATGGTCGATCAGGAGTCCAGGAGTCCAGGGGGCTTTTGGATTAGAAACTGGATGTAATAGGTTTAAAAAGACATCATTTTATGCGAGATAATCGCCTTGGCAACGTTGTTTTCTGTCATGAATTCTACTAACATTCGTATCCGTAACGCTTGCAGTGTTTTGAAAGTTGTAGATAGTGGTTTTATCTCAACAACTACAACCACAGGACACTCATAACACCACATTTGCATCACAAAAATCCACTTAATATCGGACGCACTATCGTACCGTACCACGTAGGTACCAAAAAAACCACTTTTAATAAGTCAATCTTGCATAGTAATTATATTATTACAATCAGAGTGTGCCGGGTGGACAAATTGAAAGGAGTATGGCCTTGGACGAGGTCAGAGCATATTTCTTGTGACCTTGGCTTATAGGAAGTAGGTACTTGTTTTGGTCGTAATGTTAAAACCGATTTATTATGTAACTAGTGTGAAATTGTTTTTGGGACCTGTTTGCTGTGCTTGTTATCTTTATTTATTGCGTATTGTTATTGTAAATTATGCGAGAGGTTGAGTAAGGAGGATTAACTAGTTATACAAGTTTTTTTTCTAAGTAGCTTCCTACGTGATTGTTTCAATTTATTCTTTGAAAACTTGTTGGTATTATAATAATATAATGGTCACAGTATCTAAGCTATGTCACCCCGACCAAATGAGTTTGTTTAGGTTAGAACTGTGCTGTGACCAACAGCGCGCCAGCCGAGCGAGCGAAGCGAGCTTTTCCGGAAAAGCGGTCGGCGAGCGCTACATGCAAGTTGGTTGCAGAATAGTTACTTGGTTATTTAGTTTTTTTAGAACATCAAAATAGGTATTCATTGAAGATCACAAAAAGACGGATATTATAATTATAAGTGTCCGTTATTATCCAAATTGGAATTATTCAAGGTTCGATTATAGTATAACATGCCTTTAAGAAAGATTTTTGGCAAAGTTTAAAAAGTCAAACTTGCATTGCAGTCTTGAAAGCACTATTAATCCTTCAGGAATAAAAACAAAATAAAAAACGGATCTAACCGGAATGAGAAAGTTTATAGAGGACAAGACAGAGATTAAAACAGAAGAGGTACATCGAGGTATATTTCGTAGCATCGAGGAGGGGTTCAGGGGATCAGGGGGCCTAAAAAGGCCACTTTGGCAAAATCATAAAAGGATAATGAATATAACATTATGAATCAAAATGGATAAACCCATTGGTGAAGGATTTTTCAGTACTTAATTTTTTTTTTGTCTGTGCTAAAATAACAATGAATCCAATCCAAATCCAATCCCAATCTTTTTGATTATACCCACGTAGTGCAGCGAAAAAAGAAAAACACGGACTGTCTTCGCCTTATTTTATAATTCATAATGTTATCCTTTCATGATTCTGCTAAACTGGCTTTTTTAGGCCCCCAGACCGTAATAACTCTAATATGTCTTATCCAGTGACAAAACAGTTGTTTGAAAAGCTTTTAAAGTGACTCAAAGTCTGTGTAGGTATTAGAGGCAACGGAAGTCCCAGTGAAACAAAAGGCTTTATTTAAGGAATCTAAATAACCTGTTAATTCTATATTTCGAGTCACGTGGATGTGACTCATGCTTTCGATAAATCTTCACTTGGGTTTTTACGCTCAATGAGAAGTATGAAAATACATTGAGGATATATTGGACATCTTTGAATGTCAAATAGTAGACACGTCTCCTTGAGATTCATAAAAGGCCATTGAACTCAGACCGAATTCAAAATTCTAAACTAGATTTGATTTAAGATTTGCATCAATTTTGTCAGTTCTAAATCAAGGCTCATGAATCTTTTATGAAAATTAAAACTCAGTTCAGCTCAGACATGTCTGAGCATCGATTTAGCATACAAAATACCTAACAGTGATAATTTGACGGTCAGGTTTAAGTAGAGCCACATTTTCACTGGGAGGCTGGTAGCAGCTCGATTTAAATGACTGAAGTTGGAGTTACATTACGAAGGAATTGGAGAGGCCTTTTTCCAGCAGATGACAAGTTCACTGCTAAACATTATTAAACATACATAATACGGTTAAGGCCAGGACTCTCGGAAATCTCGGAATCGACCTATTTTTGATTCAACATTAAACAATCAAATATTCTTTGTTTTAATCTGAAAAAAATATATGGCATAGTTTAACTAACATTCTTGATTATTCTATGGTTCAAAACACGATATTTACAACTTCACTCGATCATAAAAAATCGCAAACAAATCGAAAACAGCGAAGTTTTTAATCGTTTTTCAAGTCGCATTTGAAGTAGACTTAACTTTTACTCGCAAAAAATATATGAAAAAATAGGCAATGATGTATAGTAGAACATTCTACGGTTAATTTTTCTCAAAACTGATTTTTATTGTCTTAACTAGATATAATCTAAAAAGGCGGCCTGCGCGCTTCACTTCAGTAGCCCGCCGGGCGTTACCGAGGTAGGACCTGTGTCGCTTTTGCTGGCTCGCCGCGTTCCCGCTAATCGATCGAAATATACGTTATAATATTGTTAGTTAATTTCCGTGTTTGTGTATTAGTTTCAAAATTCAGTCTGTAAATATTGTTTAGGTTCTAGTATTAATAATTAAACTAAATATTAGTTTGTTATAATATAGTTGTAATATAGTGATAATTAAGATTAAATTATGGGGAATAAATACAGAAGAAAGAAAAAAAAACGTTCAGCATTGAACTGCAAAGCTTAAAAAAAAATAAGGTAATTTTGATTATTATTTTTCTACGTATTTATAACTACCCACTTATAAGACGACGCGACAGAATAATATTGTAGTTGTATAGGTTCTCTTGCTTTCGTCACAGTACTAGCAGTAGCAGGTCGGTACCATAAATTTACAATTATCGTAATATCTGTAATAGATTTTCAACTTTACTACAACGGAATAAGGTTTATATTCAATTGCAAAATTTGAGTTTTTGAGTTTGTGTTTCTAGTTTTGTGATTATATAGGTAAAATATTATATTTTTTCGAAGTGAAAACTTCTTTAGCATTATTGTGATTTGAAAATTTTATGAAACGAAAAAGCTACAGTAGAAAAAGCTACAGTAAAAAGAGACATAAGATTTAACGTGGGAGAAAATGAGATAGGAAGCATTATACAGTGTTTTTGTTTTTTATTATTACAAATGACATCACATTTAATCCTATGCTACTAATTTGTGATGATGATGGTGATGGTGTTGGCGATGGCGATGACGATGGTGATGGCGATGGTGATGGTGATGGCGATGATGATGGCGATGGTGATGGCGATGGTGATGGCGATGGTGATGGCGATGGTGATGGTGATGGCGATGGTGGTGGCGATGGTGATGGTGATAGCGATGGTGATGGCGATGATGATGATGGTGATGGCGATGGCGATGGTTATGGCGATGGTGATTGCGATGGTGATGGCGATGGCGATGATGATGATGGTGATGGCGATGGTGATGGCGATGGCGATGGTTATGGCGATGGTGATGGCGATGGTGATGGCGATGGCGATGATGATGATGGTGATGGAGATGGTGATGGCGATGGTGATGGCGATGGCGATGGTGATAGCGATGGCGATGGCGATGGCGATGGTGATGGTGATGGATGGATGGATGGATGGATGGATGTTCTTTAGCATCGTTGTGATTTGAAAGTTTATGAAACGAAAAAGCGAGAGTAAAAAGAAACATGTAAATTCATAAGATTTAACGTGGGAGAAAATGAGATAGGAAGCATTATAGTTTATACAGTGTTTTTGAAGGTTTCACTTCTACCACGTGTGAATTGCACACTTGCTGTTTTTTTATTTAAAAATATGAAATTCGTTGTGAATGAAATAGGAAGAGTTCAATAAAAATACGTATTGTGGTGTTTTTGATTAGTAGATTTAATTAAAAAAACTTATTGACGAATTCAAGCAACCAAAAAAAGTGTTTTACAAAAAAAACAACCGACTCAAAAAAAAAAACACTACAACGTGAAGAATATATTTTCATTTTTTGACACCGACTTTCGAAACTAAAGTTATTTTTCACTTTGTAGTGTTTTTTTTTTTGGAAGTCGGTTTTTTTTTTGTAAAAAAGTTTTTATTTTTCACTTTTTAGTTGTACTTACCTACCCCAAACAAATTCATATGTCACTACTTGCTATGTGAATATCAGTAACAAAGCTATTGAACACATCTGCTTTACCCTTTGAAGGGTACAGGCGTGATGTTATGTTGTGTGATTGCGATTACATATGCTATAGCAGCAATCGCGGTTGATTTGCTGGCATTTATTGAAGAGTTCCGTTGTTCTTGTTTGTCTTTGAAAGTCATCATCAGATCTTTACAAAAATAAAAAAAACAGCATGTGTGCAATTCACACGTGGTAGAAATGAAACCTTCAAAAACACTGTATAATGCTTCCTATCTCATTTTCTCCCACGTTAAATCTTATGAATTCATGTCTCTTTTTACTGTCGCTTTTTCGTTTCATAAACTTTCAAATCACAACGATGCTAAAGAACATCCATCCATCCATCCATCCATCCATCCATCCATCCATCCATTTATCCATCCATCCATCCTTCACCATCACCATCACCATCGCCATCGCCATCACCATCACCATCACCATCGCCATCACCATCGCCATCACCATCGCCATCGCCATCACCATCGCCATCACCATCGCCATCACCATCATCAACATCGCCATCATCATCGCCATCACCATCGCCATCACCATCGCCATCAACATCGCATCACCATCATCATCATCGCCATCACCATCGCCACCACCATTGCCATCACCATCGCCATCGCCATCACCATCATCAACATCACCATCGCCATCACCATCACCATCGCCATCACCATCACCATCGCATCACCATCATCACCATCGCCATCACCATCACCACCACCATCGCCATCACCATCGCCATCATCATCATCGCCATCATCATCATCGCCATCACCATCACCATCGCCATCACCATCGCCATCGCCATCGCCATCACCATCATCCTCATCATCATCATCACCACAAATTAGTAGCATAGGATTAAATGACTGTGATGTCATTTGTAATAATAAAAAACAAAAACACTGTATAATGCTTCCTATCTCATTTTCTCCCACGTTAAATCTCATGTCTCTTTTTACTGTTGCTTTTTCGTTTCATAAAATTTTCAAATCACATCACAACGATGCTAAAGAAGTTTTCACTTCAAAAAAAAAATTGCAGATCTGTCTATTTACGATGGAGTTATGCCCCCCCTAACATACATAAAAAAAAAATAGAAATATCCGAATTGAGAACCTCCGCCTTTTTTGAAGTCGGTTAAAAATATAATATTTACAATCACAAAACTAGAAAGAAACTAAAGTAGGATGATGAAATTAAAATACTGTAGACGAGCAGCCCTATATTTCAAGAATAGGGCCGATTCACAATACTATTACTTATAAAAATAACCGTGACAGGGGTCAGCGAGTTCATTCGAACTGCGCTTTCGCGGCATTTGCCACGCGAGGACGGAGGTAACGCTAAATGCCTACTACGCTCGAAGATCCTGGCCTTAAGGATAATGAAATATGTTTATCAGAAGACATTTTAAAGGCACTTAAAGTCCAATCGGAAAGACGTAAATAGGTAATCATAATAAATAATTTAAATGATCAAACCAAGCCTCAGACACAATGCAAACTTACAGTATCCTATAAACATTAGAATTCAATGCGAACTGCGTGCATAATATGCTTTGTTGATCATCACAAAGGATTTTGATATTAATTGCTAACAGGTTAAAGGTGGCAGTTGAGTGAGTTTGTAAATGTTTCGCTGGCCGATTGAATACTTCGTTATTGACTGTAATAGTTTTATGAAGTTCTGTGATCACGCTTATAAAGGTATTATCGTCATAGTTTTGAATTCCTGCTCAAACGCAACATGAATTCCTGATGGGTACGCTTAGACATGATGTTATGATACGTCTTGTACGGACTAAACGTTTCAATGTACGTATAGTCGGTTACGCGTACATTGGAACGGTGAGTGTGATACGTATCGTAAATCTTATGAATCATGGCGAGTAAAGCAGAAACTTCGAACGACCAAACACTATATTAGGGGTTATCATTATATTATCATCACGCCTTGTTTCCCCCAGGGATTGTTCAGAGATGTACCTATAGTACAGCCACGCCAGGTATCTATTTAAATCTCATATAATAAGAGGCAAGCCATCAATGGGGCACAAATATGGGTTGCAACTAAAAAAATTCAGATCGAAAAACCTAATAACGCTTTACCCGACCTGGGAGTCGAACCCAAGGCCTTTTTTTTTCAGGATAGGAAATCATCAAATGAGGGTCGTTTGATGATTTCCCATCCTGAAAAAAAAAACTGCTGGACATATGCCTCCCCCAAGCACCTCCACTTCGTCCGATTTTGTGCTTCTCGCATCCAACGGGTTCCTGCGGCTTTCACAAGGGACGACCTTGTGAAAGCCGCAGGAACCCGTTGGATGCGAGTCCACCTTGTGGGATGCCTTCCAACGCTAGGTCATCCGGAACGCGGTATATAACACTCACTCTCAATCAACACATGGAGATCAGACATTCTACACTCGAAGTAAGTAGTAGTCGATAATGTTTACCTAAAACAAACTGTCCAGTTAGGTCCAACTTCGAGCAAGAGGTCTATCGTCGATAAGAAACCTGAATAATCTATAGGAGCACTTTTTTTTTTCTGGTTGGGAAATCATCAAATGACCCCTCCCGCTCTGGGTGGAGCGGAAGGGAGTGTCAGACTCTTACTGACTAAAACCCACCCGTGTTCCTTCCTTAGCCCTTTATGTTCCGGGCCAGCGGTAACCCTTTCGGACAATCCCGCTGACGAACCCAAGGCCTTAGGGCTCAGTAGTAGCGTTTTATTCATTTGGTGATATCGTCTACATGGTCGTTATTCATTTGTTTTTTTTTTTCAGTAAATAGTATCTATGTCCAATCATTAAGAGTTAAGGCTCCTTCAAACAGGCGCGACAAGCGATAAAATCGTACGCGACACAAAGGCACCGTAAGTCGAGCAATGCCTTTGTGTCGCGCGCGATTATATCGCGTGTCGCGCCTGTTTGTAGGAACCTTTACTGTTTTACAAACATTTCTTCTTACTGTATAAAGTCAGTAAGTCTTAATGAAATCGCTTTAATGTGCTGTAGTAAGAAATTATTTTTTTCAATGTAAAAGTTATCTAAAGTCATCGATTTTCAAACAGTAGCCAAAAATAATATACTTTCCCGTATTAGCTACTTACATATTTCACACAGATATTATTACCTAATTCCACTTTAAATGTAAGCTCTTTCTATTTGCTTATAACAAACAATTTCACATTTAAGTGATGTGAGGATTCACTTGTTTTCCATTCACAGTGAAATTTTATGTGTTAGCAGCTGCTAACTAGAATAAAGTGTTAAAAGACAGATTCATACAAGCAGACATGAATTGGAAAAGTCGATTATTTTTCGAATTCTCATACCGAGTAGTTTCTTTCAACTCCTGACCAAAGCTCTTCCCTGCGGGGAAAATACGTAATTCACAATTCCAATTCTATTAATTTGACAATTCAACAATATGCATTGCGTTATTTACTTTGTCGATCAGCAGAATTGTTCAAACATATGAAGGAATGGATTTTCTTCAAAATCCTTTGGTTTGTGATAGAAAGTGTATTAAAGGTGCAGGCGTTCCTATAAAATATCTAAGAGAAACTTGCTGTAATTCCTATACTGGGTTGCTAATGGTTCTTGCTTTGTAAGACATTTATTGTGGGGAAGAATTGGCTGGCTTGAGCATTAAAAATACGTAAAGTATGTCAATTAAATAAAATTAGCAAAATACTTATACAACATTGTTTACATAATTGTCTGGTAATAAGACAACGACACATGAGACTGGTGACCTCTAGCGAGTGTTGCAATAACTATGTGATGACGTAGAAGAGGCTGTGAAGATGTGGCGCAGTGGCATAGGAAAATGAGAGACGTCGCCATGACGAGAAATACAAAGACAAGTCGAGTTTTGTTATAAGAGAGTTTTTTGACGTTCGAAAGCCCTATTTTGAATCAAACACTTTTGATTTTGAATTCTATTTAATTTTGTTCAATGAATCGGAACGCGTCTTCCGGTTTTCCGAACGCGACGATGCGACTGCGACTGTCGCTTTTGGTTAGGACACGGCCTTAGCCCTACAAAGCTGAATATGTGCAATTATTTATTATTATTTACAGTGCTATTATTATTTACAGTGGCTATTATTATTTTATTTATATCCGGGTACTGTTAGATATAGACTCGTGGCTAAATGATAACAGCCGCACAAGTAGATCGAAGGTTAAGCTACGCTTGCCGCGGTCATTTCGTAGATGGGTGACCATCCAGTACATATCGGGAATGGAAGCCGACCCCAATATAGTTGGAAAAAGGCTAGGCAGATTAATTCCCAAATCCATACGAATATTATAAATTCGAAAGTAACTCCGTCTGTCTGTCTGTATGTTACCTTTTCCCGCCTAAACCACTGAACGGATTTCGATAAAATTTGGCAGAGAGATAGATTGCATCCCAGGGAAGGACATAGGATAGTTTTTATCCCGATATTCCCACGGGATCGACACTTATGTGGGTGAAACCGCGGGACGCAGCTAGTGTAGAATAAGGGCAAGTACTGATAAAAGTTTTTGATAATGGAGTTAATTTCAGATATTTTATTGTGCTTATAAGTCCTGCCTACACCGTTCTAAAGAGTCTTGACCGAGTCATATTATGTAGGTTCTTCACAGCTCGTCTGAGTTTGCGTGGTAATGGAAAATTATGTGATAAACAATAGAATAGATGGACGATAGTGTAGGAGCTAGGTCCCGTTATTTAACGAAATCATTAATCGTGTTACTGTTATTGTTATCTGACCGCGCGGCGGCCGTGAGAACTGTATGTACTTTTATATAAAGAAAGACATCTTCATACTATTAAATACGGATTTTTTTAGACAGAATAAGAGTCATAATCATGCGTTAATTAACCGTGATTGAAAACCTACCTACTTATAATGTAGTTTTCTAAGTAACATTGAGGATATTATTGCTTTCAATAAATTAAATATCAAACTAGGTTAATTAACAATTTCACATAAAGACTGTAATTACTTTTTAATTGTAAATTGACACACTTAGACACCATGTTTAATTCAATGTCGAGAAACAGCAATCTTATTAATTTTCTCGAAGGTTCTTTCGTGAATACCTTACATGTAGAAGCTGAGAGATTTCGTCAATAGAATCTATTATTAGAAAAATTGATTCAAATTCAAAATCTAATTCGAACTAAGTGTACAGAAGTTTGAAGATGTTAACAATAGGTAGGTTCTTAGAACGTAGTTGCCTGTTAAGGCATTGCAATTTAAATGGTTGTAAATATTAAAAAAATATGTAATACTCAATATTACAGATAAACAGTTTACATTATATTATATTAATTATCATTATTCAAACATTTTATATATTATATCATACTTTCTTTTATAATTTATAACACATTATAATAAGTATCACAAGTATTTTAATATTAAATAATTATTTTTCTTCAAGGAATTCTTTTATTGAGTCTTTTTTTGAGCCTTTTTAATCAGGAAGTCTTTTAAATTCGTTTTAAGAATAACCAACTGAATGAAGAGTTAGTAACTCGTCAAAATGTAGGGAACAGCTGATTTTTTTTCGCGACTACATGTTTGGTCCCTAGTAAAAGTTGTTCATAATGATGAGTACAATAACCTTTTAAGAGGTTGTTAATGTTTTACCAATAACCCTGTATATTTTTATACCCATACAAAACATACTTGATATACAGTGCGTGCCACGTAAGAAGAGACTTGACCCCGCCTCCCCCGCCTCTTTCCGCCGCCCCTATGACGTCCGGTCCCGTCCCGCACTCAGACCTCATACCGCTAAAGATACCTAAAATCGTGTTCTGCGCATATCAGACCACGTGGTGTGTCAAGTCTCTTCTTACGTGGCACGCACTGTACTTGACTTGTGATTCTTATGAGAACTATTCCCCCTGGTAGTTTATTGTACCTTTTGTACACGTTTTCGACCAGAGGGTCAATATTCGTAATTTTAAGAACGTTAACACTCTGATTTGAGTATCAATCAGTCAAAAATACCTCTGATTTCCCTACATTTTTGACAAGTTTTTGACATTGATCGTCGCTTAGATGAGACTGCGACTACATTTTGAACGTTTTTAATTACTGGAATTGGCCTTCTGATTTAGAGATGTTTATGCCAATACACTTAATGAGCGTAAGCCGGGTAGCCTTAATACATTTATCCCCATATCCGTTCATTAAATTCACCATCATGCAGAACAACTCAATACAAATATCTGCAAGACAAATAGGCATTTCAAATGTCTGTATTCCGATTGTCCGTAAAACAATTCGAATGTTCAATAACAAGTTCCGATTGCATTGATTAATTTGCTATAGTAAGAGCCATAACGAAAACTAAATTCAAACTATACTTTTTCACGCATTTTCAAATTAAAACCCCGTTCGATCGATTTAGCATTTCTAATATTATTTAGTTTATTCCCATGGCGAATGAGTAATTTGGTCGTCAGCTCTTGACCTAAGATTGGACAAGAATAGTATTTTAATTATAAATTCCGATTGTATTTTTAATTGTTCTTACGGCATTATTTAATCGAACAATCGCCACTTGATGCTGATAATTACTTATGACGTGGACACGGAAATCCCTCGATTGAATAGAGTATCCGCAAAAAAATCAGCAGAACAAGATACAAATATTTATGCCAAACCGAATAACATTATTATAAGAAAAAAATAGACGCTGCTGCATAAAATAGATTACTCCTCCGGGGTAATTGCGTAACATACTATCAGTAGTAATGGCTTTTATTTTGATAGTTGAACAACATTCATTGTGGTATGTACAGACGCCAGCACATCAAGCTACTACAATCTGTCAAAATTCTTTAATCGATTTTCAACTTTATCGCAAAAGCATAAGGTTCAAAGTTGATTGGGAAAATTTGCCAGTTTCGAGTAGCTTGATGTGCTGGCGTCTGTACGTTGTTGAGCACCCAAATTTTTGAAGCAATGGATTAGCAATATCCTTCAAAATATTGAAATTCAGATTGAAAGTGTCGGGAGCCGCGCGGCGACTCCCGGCCACCGTAGGCGCGGGCCTGCGGGCGGAGAGTAATGGGTAGCTCACCGTCCGATCAGGACCAGGCCCGTGCCGGACGGCGCGTACGTGTTCCACGCGTGCCTCAAACAGATGTCAGCATCAAATTGAAGGGGCCCGTCAGGGCCGAAGCCTGCCGGGTCAGCGGGATAGTCCGAAAGGGTTACCGCTGGCTCGAAACATAAAGGGCTAAGGAAGGAACACAGATGGGTTTTAGTCTGTAAGAGTCTGACACTCCCTTCCGCTCCACTCAGAGCGGGAGGGGTCATGTGATGATTTCCCATCCAGAAAAAAAAAGTGTGTTACGCAGTTAGGCAACCTGTCAGATTAATCCATTGGTCATCGGGATCTGGTTTAGAAAAACATTCCTCAAAGTCAGCCCCTACTAGATATTTTCAGAATATTATAAGTTCATATATAATAATAAACATTATCCTCCTTGGACATCTTTTATTGCCTTGAGTATAAGTAGAAATAACCTTCTTTTTTTGAAGTCGATAAAAAAAAAGCAGCAGAAAGCCGAAAGCAGGAAGCAGAGCGGAGAGCGGCAGAAAGCGATAAGGCCGCCTGTTGAATTTTTTGTATTCATAATCGTATTTTTTTTTTGTTATGTATTTTCTGGTGTACAATAAAGTATATATAAATAATCAACCACACGTGTGGTAACCTAAACACACATGTAATTTTACACCAATTTCCATAACATTTAAATTGGCACCACAAACAACATAATGCCAAGACGACAACCGAAAAAAAAGGAATGGCTGAGTTCAAAACACGATTAGAGGCATTCTTGCATAATCGTAACAGTTGACAGAAAAGTCAATAGACCTCTGAAGAGATAGTAGAACCGCACCTGTTTTAAGTACTTATTGATTGCACAATGCTGACTAGACGGTGTGCGTAAAAATTCCGTTGGGGACAGCGCAAGGTGAACCGGTCGGTTTAGGAGTAATGGGCCAGTGATATACGCGCCTACACACTTACCCACTGCCTTCTTTTACGATTTGTATGATATGGTACTCGTAGTTGTACGTAAAAAGTGAGAGTCAATAAGATATATTCTCAAGAGAAAGAGAGTTGATCGCAAATTGTGTATTGCAGTGAAAGTAATACGCAGTAAATAAAAATGAAAAAACATTGATCTGAACTGCTTTAAACAGTTCCTTAAAAGCCTAACGTTCAAAACAGTATGTTTTACTGAACCGAAAACAGCAAAATGTTACCGTTATAACAGTACCTTAACTTTAACGTTTTAAGTAGCTAAAAGGTCACAAAATTAACTGTTTTATTCATTTGGTGATATCGTTCAAACCATTGAAATTTACTTACATTACAGTAATAGTGGTTTTCCTTTTTTTTGGCGTTTTTCAGTAAATAGTATGTTCAATCATTAAAAGTTACTATTTTGTCTTTTACTGTTTTACAAACATTTCTTCGTATTGTATAAAGTCTTAATAAAATCGCTTTAATGTAGTGCATTAAGAAATTATTTTTTTCAGTGTGGAATTCTCAGTTTTTGGAAAACAAATACCTACATAAGACGGAAATGGATTTGCGACTAAAACCATTCACTTTCATTTGGGTATTTCTAGAATAGAGTACAATCCTCGATGACCTCAGTAGAGCTTCCGAAAGTGTGGGTCTTAAAATGAACATGGAAAAACGAAGGTCATGTCAAACGCCCATGTAACACGGTGGGTGTTACATGGGCATTTGACATGGCCCATATAATACTCATCATTTCACCCGAAAGACGTCCATTGCTGGACATAGACTTCCCACAAGCACCTCCACTTCGACCGGTTTTGTGCTTCTCGCATCCAACGGCTTCCTGCGGCTTTCACAAGGTCGTCGGTCCACCTTGTGGGATGCCTTCCAACACTAGGTCTTCCGGAACGCTGTATATACAACACTCACTCTCAATCAACACATGAAGATCAGAGATTCTACAATCGAAGTAAGTAGTAGTCGATAATGTTTACCTAAAACAAACTGTCCAACTTCGAGCAAGAGGTCTATCGACGAAAAGAAACTTGAATAATCTATAGGACCACTTACATCAACAACAAACCACGGTTTTTGGTCTTTAGGTACAGACAATTGCGACTTAGACAAAACTAGTTCTTCAACTAACTTTTAAACTGTAACATATTCACACAGTTCTTTTTTTTTCTTTTTACACTTTATTGTTTTATTTAAACCTCACAGCGGACGGAAGTAGCGATTATTTTTAATTGGTTTTCCTTGTTGCGAAACCACTTATTTAACTAAAAGATATAATTCAGTCAGAAGCGTAAGTCTCAAGTCTGAATTATTTATAACCCCATTCGTAAGTGGAAAGGTTAAAGGGCCTTATGGAATATTTTCGTGCCTTTTTAAAGTCGACATTTCCTTATAAGTGTGTGCATCACGACCTTACAGGTCTAGAGGACCATATTGAGAAGTAGCTTTGGCTTGGTAAGCTAAGCAGTATTTTTTTCTCTTTATTTCGTATCGCACCTGCTAAAGGTTTAAGTTCATCAAATACATTTGGATCTCGTTTCGATTTACATGTTTAAGCCCGCATTAGGTCGTTAATATATCCTTTTACACATAGGTAGGTATACACCGTGTTATCTGTTCACGTTATCCATAAACATTGTCAAACGCTACTATAGGTTTCCAAAATAAATCTAACAAAGGAACTAGTACTTAATAAAAAGGCTTCGTTACAAAGATATTTGTAATTTAATGTAATTTAAAAGTGCCTGTTTGGGTTTGAACCCACAACTTTAAACTTGTAAGACCGGCCACCACTGAGCTCTCGAGCCATGCGGCTGTTATTATTTAGCCCCAAGCCCTTCTTGAAGAGACTCACTACTAGAGTAAAATGCTACCGACGAGGATTGTCCCAGAAAGACTAAGTTCCTTCCAAAGTAGAAGCCAGGCTGTTGCGCTCGCGCACACGTCTTCCGTACAAATTATCTTTACTTACATGTAACATGTCGTGTACATAAGGTACGATAAAGTCGATCAATTAAGCTTACCCAGCTTGTAACGAAATTAGTGGGTCGAGGCGAGCGGGGCGAGTTGACCAGCGCTCGCGCATGGCTACGACAAAAAGAATCAACACATGTCTCGCTCATGTAACATGCTGGTAATGGTGGTAATAATGATAATGTCACTGGTTCTTGAGGGCCGAGTCTAATGTGGTCCTGTTTGATTACTAGCCGAGCTTCTGGGGGCCTGGACAAGTGGCAATCGCTTTCAAAGCGTTTCGTATTTCTACAACGACTTTCAACAGGATTGATGCTTTTCGGTAGCTTATGTCAATCCAATACATTTTTGACTTCTTCATCATAGTTACCGCTGATAGAATGACGCTTTGTGTAGGTCTTTTTTTTATTTATTTTTTTATTGGAACTGACCTGATGGAAAGCAATGGATGAGGTCTATGATGGAACGAGCGTGCCCAGAAGATGCCTAAGGCACTGGAACTCCCACGCATCGACGAAACAGCAGGCTGCTTGACGCCGGACTCCGGTGGGAGGGTGGTCGCAAACCAGGCGGGCGTTAGCTCTACCACCGCAAGGGAAGAATTGGCCAGTCAAATAAGGTGTTGGGATTGACTGTCCAGGATGCGCCGAGCGCTCGGTTCAGTTGAGTAACTGGCGGAACAAACTGCGCTACATGAGGAGGCTTCTTCATGCATCCCAAATCATGGTCACCTCAGGTCAGTTCGAAATGTTTAATTTAACGATATGTGCCGTAAATATCCTTCGCTAAATACCAAGATATATCTCTCCGAAGTAGCATCGCATTCTATAAGTTATACATATGTAGGTACTTAGTACCTACCTAAGATATATCTCAAAAGTGATACCTTCTACCAAAGATCAAGAAAAAATTCAACCCAATAAAATTGTACGTTCGTTTTCTGGCGCGTTATTCCATTTTGTGTAACAAGCCATAGAAAATATACCTACCACTAGTTTTGAATCAAACTATTTTAATTTATCAATATCAGACGCTAATAACCAACAATTGAAGCCATATAGGTATTAACAGTCTGTTGGACATGTACTTGTACATAATTAGGCTGTAAATAATAATGAAGCACTTGTGTCAATACGTTTAGGTAAATTATATTTATTATGATAGTTAAATACATTTGAATGTCGTACAGAAATAAGTATGACATAAACAAAAGTAATAAAGCTGAAGAGTTTGTTTGTATTAACGCGTTAATCTCTAGAACTAGGTACCAGTCGGATGTGAAAAAAGAATGATGATTTCATGAAACAGTTATTCTTTGGAGTTACGTGGTCTTAGAGAATTGTGTTGATGACTTTAATGATTATAATTCTGTAAATACATATTTCTTACGGCCGCGATTCATATATTAATCAACGTACAACTTAATACTGACCAGCAAATTCCAAAAAACCAAAAAAAAAATTAATTTCGCCGGCTACCCTGGCTCTTTCGCCTTAAGGTGTATAGATGGCTCACTGACCTTGTGCATGTGGGCGGAGCTAAGCGTCCTACGTAAAACGCGTGCGGTGGCGCGCTACACTAAAACGAAATTCAAAGAATATGCAGAAGCGCAGACATGCCGCACGTAGGTCGCCATTTTTGCCTACGATTCCAGAAGGGAATGGCGGATGCAAGACTGATATATTTTGTACTAGCTGTTACCCGCGACTTCGTCCGCGTGGAATTTAAGAAAAAAGTTATTGTTGAGTTCGCAGAGTTTACGATAACTTATTAATTCTGTATTCCGCGTAAAGAAATACCTATGCTAATAATAATTACCTAATGTTTAATGAAATTCTTCTAATATTTCTCCATTTAGTTCTTTTTGATCGTTTTTGCATTTTTAGTTTAATTATTATTTATATTTAGTTTTTCGTATTAGCCTTTTTATATACAATATTTGGTGTACAATTTTCTTGGGCTAAAACAAAAACACTATATTATTATATTATTTATTCAATCAATTTCTATGGAGATTAAGGAATCTTCACGTATAGGATCCACTTATAAACATAGGTAACTATACTCCGTTTCTTTATTATGATTTGTTTACATTTGGAAGTACCTAATTAAACGGAGTATAATACAACCTCCCTATTTGAATCGGATATTATTCAATATTTCATTTCATTGGTTTTAATTTTTTTTCGTAGGAACCTATTTTCTTTTTTTTTCTAAAATAAAAGTAGCCTAAGTTACTCCTTATTCACCTATCTGCTAGTGAAAGTTCCGTCTTAATCGGTCCAGCCGTTTCAGAGATTAGCGGGAACAAACAGACAGACAGACGGACAGACAGACAAAAATTGTAAAAAAAAATATTTTGGTATATTACAAAAACAGTCGGAAGTCGACTAGCAATCTCACAAAACTATGGCATAGCAATATTAGTACTAATGTAATGACCTTCTTCTATAAGAACGTTTGACAACACTACAAATTGGCCACATGATTGTTATTACAAATTTCAATAAGGTTCGTAAGCGTTACGGTGGCCAAAGTGGCTAACACTGTACCTCGCATGGCGAACGTTCGGGTTCGAGTCTCACATCAAACATGAAAAATATTTTTTAAGTAATTACACGTTTACACGTGAAATAAGAATGCCGAGTTGCTAACCAATAATTATGTTAAATATTCCACAAATAAACGAAGATTCTTTTGTTTTACAATTATTATTTTCAATCTTAGTTGGAAGTAAAAATACTTGCATAGGAAATTGACCCGTTACCTTCTATGAATAAGGAGCACAATCGCGTTTACAATTAATATTTTCACAAACCATTAAAGTAAAAATACTTTCATACGAAATTGTTCCGTAGACTCTAATTGATAAGGAGAATGATCGCATTTGCGAAAACTGACGCGTTGGGTACCTATGTAGTTTTTGAGCGAGTAGCCGTATAAAATACTTTGAAGTCTTGCAATTATTTCGAGTCGGTACCTAGTGTAGGTACGTACTTTGGTATCTGTTTGTTGATGAAAGCTGTTTATTAATTATTTTATTTTTTGATTAGTTTTTTCTAAGTTATGTTGTTGGTGTAAATGTTTGTACTATCAGTATATAAAAAATGGTCAACAAGAAAATAAACGGAAGGCAATAAAGAGATCTTATTCGACGAAACAAATTGTAAAGTAAGTACCTACTTTTTTGCACACACCATATTTTGTTTGTACAGATTATGACGCGTAATTTCGACGTACATTACAACAGCTCGATTGGTCTAGTGGTCTCGTGCGTCACGTCACTATAGTTTAGTCACTAACGCCCGGCTTCAAATCCAAACTTTTCCATACATATTTGTTTTTTTTTTATTTTCTTATTTGATATGTTTTTTTAATTATTATTTTACTTTTTGCCGATTTTCTTGTTTGAAAATTTTCAGACTATATTATTATTGCTTACACTCTTTTGTAAAACACTGTAGGTATATAATTTTTTCCGAATCAAGCTTGGTGGACGTTTTTATTTTATTTTTATTATATTACTCTAGATTCTGAAGAAAAATAACTATAGGAATAAAAATGATTGTTTTTATTAAAATAACAATTACTTATTGAATTATTTTAAAAATAAGAAAATAAAAATATGCGCATTATAATTAAAAAATAACAAAACAAAAGATAAGTACATTATAATTAAAAAATAACAAAACTAAAGATTATGCCGTCTACTGAGATACGAACCTGGTGATTACGCAGTGAGAATCCGGACAGTAGAGCGCGGAGGCAATCGTGTATCTTATTCGAGTCGCGAAATTACGCTTCTAAATATAATGGAAGTCGCTCATCGACGAAATCCGCGCGGTGCACCCCGCCGATGGCGGGGACTATTCGTATCCCACTTCATCTGCTTCACCCCCTCAAATTCATAAAAGTCGTCTATTCACCGCCACGTAAAGAAATACCTATGCTAATTTTATTGAAATTCTTCTAATATTTCTCCATTTAGTTCTTTTTGATCGTTTTTGCATTTTAGTTTAATTATTATTTATTTTTAGTTTTTCGTATTAGCATTTTTATATACAATATTTGGTGAACGATTTCCTTGGGCTAAAACAAAAACACTATATTATTTTATTATTTATTCAATCAATTTCATTGGAAATTAAGGAATCTTCACGTATAGGATCCACTTATAAAAAATAAAAAAACTATAAGTACTCCGTTTCTTTATTATATGATTTATTTACATTTGGTTAAGTACCTAAATAAACGTAGTATACAACCTCCCTATTTGAATCGGATATTATTCAATATTTCATTTTATAGGTTTTAATTTTTTTTCGTGGGAACCTATTTTCTTTTTTTTTTTCTAAAATAAAAGTAGCCTAAGTTACTCCTTATTCACCTATCTGCTAGTGAAAGTCCCAGTCACAGAAATAAATCCGCACAAGAATATGAGAAGGTAGTAATCAATAAACTCAGTAATGCAAATACCTACTCGTAGATTGACAACTAAGAATGCTCATTTTTTATAAATTAAGGTATTTGAAAACATTTTTTTTTTATTGTGAGTAAGTATGTATGTAGTTATTTTCTAAACAGTCAAAATAAAATGGCCTGAAGCGGTTGTTTTAATATTACAAACAGACACTCCAATTTTATTTATTAGATAAAGTTTTAAAGATTTTTATTTATAAGATTAAGTATAGATAGATAGATACTTATTAGTCCATTCAACGAATAAACCAAAAAGAGGTGTAGAGTGCGTGAGCTGGGCCCTGAGCGATTTCTTCAGAAAGTTGCTCAGAGTGCTTAGGGAGTAAACATACTAAAAGTCCCCGCGTCTAGGAGGTGAGCCGGAGTGGGGGGGTATAAAAATTCCCACTTTTGAGTTTTTCGCTAATATCTATAAAACGGTGCGTCGTCGTAGAGAAAACGTATTTTTCTTGACTTGCTTTGCTTTGGCATTTTTATTTATTTACAAATTATCTTATACATATTTACAAAATAAACAATATAAAAAAAAAAACAGTATTTAGAAATGGCACCACTAATAAAGCGTCCATGCGGACAATAGAAATGGGCCCTCTGCAGCGAGCTAATCTATAAACGCATACTGATACAATTCGTTCATAAATATTTGCACTAACACAGCCAAACGCGCGTAGTCGATCGATAGCCAGGCGGAGCAGCGAGCGACACAGCCACCCCGTCTCAGTGCTAACGCACGACTGCCGCCCGCGCCCGCGCAGAGCACCTCTGAACCTATATCTCAAAATGGGGCATTGTCTTTGCAACTGTTGATTGATTTAAAAACGCTATTTCAAATATGTAGTACCTCTAACCACCAATTTTTCAGTGTAAAAATATTTCCAAACATCAAAGCCGTTTAGAAGTTATAAGCAAATGTTAGCGAAAATAGCGTTTTGGTAAATATTTTTTTAAGGCAAAAGTATTAGCCTTATGAAAAAACCCTGTTTCAAAAATGCTGTACATGAATCTATAGCAAACATATATTTTTTACAGACCTTCTAACCAAACCGTTAATGAGTTATAAGCTTCATAAAGTGACCGAGTTACGGTACTAAACGAGAGTAAGGCCCTTAAGAGCGCGCCGACCAAGCGCCGACCGCGGAAACGGAAACGGAAAATAGTGGCCACTATTATCCGTTTTAGTGATTATAATAAAACTAACCAATGTAAAACTGCCGTTTATAATGATATTAACGTATTTAAATCTTGTGAAGCACAACTTAACGCGCTTATTTTTTGCAGTTTCATTCTAAAATAAAAGAAACAACCAAACAAACGATGAGGGCGCCACTACGCGGTTGGCTTAGCCTTAAGTTATTTATAGACAGCCCAATGATCTGTTAAATAAAATGGAGAATATTTTATGAAATACTGAATTGGAGTAACGGATTAGCAGATAGCTCATCTAAGGAAACATGAAACATGCTGAGACAACCTCTGCCTATTACAAGATCAACAACTGTCTGACGACTCGGCCACCAATGACATATCCTGCAGAATAAGCAATAATATAGTACTAGCAATACGAAGAGCAATCAAATCCAACAACATTATTAATACTAAACAAACTCAAACGAAAACTTTCCACTTTTAGAAAGATAGAAAAGTATTAATTGCGACGCGTACAGGAAGATCACAAATTAAACTAAACAGTCATAAATAAAAATAAAAAACAGTGGCACTCTGGGAGTGCCGACAGAAGTGAAAACAAAACACAAACAGAATACTTTGCCATCACTCACTGACATATCGGATTTAAAACCGAGTACACCCCAAGGACAGCCGAACACATCCGAATGTAGCGCGGTGTCGGTAACAGTGTCGCGAGTTCAATGGTTTTTTCCATCTCAAAAAATGCCCAACGCGCCTAAAGATTTCACTTAAAAAAAAAAATATATCGTAAGTAACAAAAAAAAAATCAGAAAGTGCTATACGAGGGCCAAAGGCTAAAGGCATTTGGACGAGTTTCGAACACACCTAAACCAAACAAGGTTTCCTAGCCATCATTAACCATATTCCAAGTCAAATGTGCCTAATTGATACAAAATCTACGCAAAGTGCTAGAAGTTATGCAAATTTTAACCAAGGCCAATTTGCCGTTCACATCTGTTTAAAAAATAATTAACGCTACATGCTCTGCTAAGTTTCGGTCTAGATATTTTTCAACGAGGAATTAATTAGATCCTAGTAATTAGTTGAAATTTTATGAATGTTCTGGTGTAGTCTTCCTGATGTAATGGTCTAATAGACGTAGACACTGTAGCTCGAAGGTCTTGTGGCTTCTCATTGGATTCCGATTGAAAAATATATGAAAAAAAAATTAAAAACTGTTTTTTCACAGAAATAATGTTTTAATAGCAAACTATTTATTACATGACATACGCACATAGACGTATAAAAAAGTACCAGAGCTCAGTAAGTGTCAGAGCTTCTTTTTTATACATAATTTATAATTTACACTTCTTCACCTATAGGTTTACTAAACTACCTATATATTTAATATCCTGCAGATTTTAAAACAGACATACGAGTATAACAAGTTTTTTAAAAATATTTTCTACATTGACAGAACCCATTAAAGAGGTAATTATGTATTTTATTTTTAGAAGAACTTTTTGGACATATCCAAAAACTTCTTTTAAACAGATCTGAATTAAGTAACCATATGCCATAGCATATGGATACTTAATTCAGATATGTTTAACTGTTGTGGCTATAAAAGAAGACCAAAGAAACGATGATGGTGTAATGAAAGATGATATGTCTTGAAAGGAGGTGACTGAGATGATGGCGGATAGAGATAATCATGATAACGTTATTGTTGTTTTCCTCGGGAACAGCACTTTTTTTCGGGATGAAAGGTTCCCTATGTCTGTTTCTGTAAACCTGGCAACGTCTATGCAAAATTTCAGGATGATCGGTTCAGTGGTTTAGGCGTGAAAAGGTAACAAAGAAACAAACAATCATACTTCCGCATTTATAATATTAGTCAGGACAGTTGGGTTTTTTTTTTCTTTGCGCTATAACATGCCGACTACGGAAAACCGTGATTATAGTATACGCGGTTTTCCGCAGTCGGCAGCGTGCAGCGTTTCGTAACCAGCCTATAATGTTCCCACTGCTGCGGCACAGTCCTCCTCTTCGTGAGAGGGGGTGGACCACCACGCGGTTCCAGAGCGGGTTGGTGGATGTCTTCGAGTTTTTGGTTCTAGGACATGCCGGTGTTGCGGTGTGCTCACGATGGTTTCCCTCACCGTTTTGAGAGCAGTGGTGATGAAATAATTTACACAAAGTAAAGCGCCTCTCAGGGTTCGAAACTACGACCTACTCGTAAACAGCGGGCGTTTCCACTGCGCCACCACTACACTATAGCAGCTTTTGGGACAGGCTAATACAGATAGAAAAAAACCGGCTAAGTGTGAGTCGGACTCACGCACCGAGGGTTCCGTACAAAGTAGGTATGTAAATATTTTATCACGGGATGTTTTTTTAATGTAACAACAAATTTACGAATTTCGGATTTTTTCCTTTACTTGTGCTACATGACCTTGCTTCTTGCTAAATTTCATAATTCTAGGTCAACGGGAAGTACCCTATAAATTTTAATTACCTTGAGAGTGTCGAAATATACGTTTTAAGCGCATAAACAGCCGTATATTTTTTTTACGTTAACTTAGAAGTTAGATTCTTTCACAGCTTCAAGGGACTGTAGACTTAAGTAAATGATTTTAATTTCAACTCGATATCTCCACGTGTTCCCGAGATAAAGGGTCTTGACAGACAGACGGACAACAAAGTGATCCTATAAAGGTTCCATTTTTTTCTTTTCAGGTACGGAACCCTAAAAAGGTGAGAAATTATTTTTAGATGTCGATATTTAATTTGTTCAATTGACTCAAGGCCAGAATACTAAAGTCTAAACAGGTATTTAAAGTTATTATTATGAGAACAATATTTGTAACCTTATCTTCACATAAGTATAGGTACAAAAAAAATATTTAAAAAGTGTCCATTAAGCTTGAGTTTGAGAGTGTAACCAACAGTGTTAATTAAACTATATACGAATACGTAAAACTTGTTTGAATTCATGAGTTACTACGTACGTTAAAGTTCGTAGCGTTTTGTGGTTTAGCTAAGCGTCATTCATTGAGTGTTATTTTGTTAGCAATATTACCATATATTATTAGTTTACGTATAAATTAATGGCATATTATACTTACTTAGCGTCTTAGCTAGACCAAAGAAATGATGGATGGTCTGTGTGAATGGTGATATGGTTAGTGTCTGAACACATTACGCCGAACGTATGCGACCGAAGTTCGGCATGATTACGCCTGCAATGCTATTTGAATTAGTGACAACACCTTATGCCGAAATAACGTTGCGTTATAGCGTACAGCCGAATTTCTGTCGGGCGTAATTTCAGCGGCAATTCAGCGGCAACGTATGCTGTAGAGTAGAGCACACGCGACCGAAGTTCGGTTCGATTGCCGAAGAAGATCCGGGGCGGGGAGCAGCGGGAAGCAGGCATACCTGCGCCCCGCGTGTGCGCAACTGAATTTCTGCCGCGTAAGTTTGGAACTTATGGTGTGTCATATCAGCCGAATACGTCGGAATGTAAAATCAGCCGCGGAACTTCGGTCGCGTACCTTAGGCATAGTGTGTTTGGACACTTAGAAAGGGGGGTGACTACCGAGATGACGACTATTAGAGAAGTATGGAAGAAAAAGATACTCCACGTCTTTCTCTAATTTGTATAATACGTAATCATTATCATCAGCATGCAGAAGTCCACTGCTGGACATAGGTCTCTCCTATTGCACGCCATTCAACTCGATTTTCGGCAACTCTCATCCAGCTGCTACCAGCCATCCTGCGAAGATCGTCGCTCCAACTAGCCTGAAGGCGTCCTGCCTTCTGTTTGCCAATTGTGGCCTCGTAATTCGTAATATGAGAGAAAGATCAAACCAAATAAACAAAATAAAAAAATGGTAGAGACAATATACTCTACCATTGTGATCAAACAGTAAATTGAGACTCTAGCTTTACAATAATGTCAGAACGTATCTATGACCGACCGACAGTAAACCTGCATAGAGCATTCCTCAGAACCTTGTACATACGAGCTTTTACAAAGTACATAGCCATAACAGTCACGAGCATAATACCCTACACATAGGTACAGTACAATTGTTATTTCGCGATAAAATTGCATCCATAACAAATATGTACCACTAAGCAAAAACCAAATTTACAGCTAACTCTTTTCTAAACAAAGTTATTCGTGCCGGAACAACTTACCCCCGGTACTTCGAACCCCCGCCTCCCTTAGCATGTATCGAGAACATCACATTCGTAATACTAGGTATAAAATTCCTATCAATACTTCAGGAGGAACTTACTTTAAAACTTGCGTAAGTGTAACTAAGGTTTATTTATGCTTGTGTTTGTAACTATCTAAGACCTTGATAAATCCCAAGGGGGTACCCAGTCTCGGTATGTCACGGCATGTCACGTACGACATAGGAATTTGAAGGTTGGACATGTTGATAGAATAATAAATTGTCTATGACAAGTTACTAGTTTATGGTTTGAACTTGCACATATTAAAGTTATTATGTGCACCCAACCCATTACCTCACTCGCTTAGAAGAATACCATTGATAAACCTAGCCAGAGATCTTATTTTTTGCGGTGCCTTTTTGTCGCGCGCGATTTTATCGCGTGTCGCGCCTGTTTGAAGAAGGCTTTAATTGAGGTCGGCGCGACACGTTTTTTCATTCCATTCACCCCTGTCCACCGTCACGCAATCATTCCCTCCCTTCTCTTTCATATCATTCCTCGCAAAATCCATACATTTTTTCTTTGGCCTGTTTGAATTTATGACGAATAAAGTTAAACTGAAGATATTTTTAGTTAACACCTAAGTGTTAACTGCTTCGCGGACAGTATCTAAATACTGTCCGCGAAGCAGACAATTAACTTAGTTAAACAATCACCATGAACCAAAATAGGTATATAAGTATAATAATGTTCACTTGCTTAATAATGTTCACGAAACAGGAAAAGGGATAAAATTCTAAGGAAAATGGCACGTCCCACCAACCTATAAAATTAATATCAACCACAAATTAATAATAACGTAAGTACCTAATAGTTACTCGTATACAGCTAAAGAACCGTGGTTTTCCAGTACTTGTGGTCAGTTTTAATACAATCCTAAACGTAGGTATTACATTACCTGTCTTTCGTATCAGATTGCAGAAATGCAACGACTCTGCAGGATTCAGATTTTTCCAGTAAATGTTTCCTTCCTTATACGGTACGTTTAAAGTGTTTAAATATACAGAATTAATCGTAGGTACAAAGCAATTTGCTTTTTGAAATCATGCATAATTGATTCCGTGAATAGAACAACTTAGCACGTAGATATTTTATTTGATCCTAAAAATATTTCCTTACCTGCTTAAGTAATTGTATGAAAAATGAATTAGGTGCATAAATAGGCGACAACCTATTTATCTTTATCACATTGGTATGTACAACCGTTGCATTTAGTAATGCTTAACTTCTTAAATTTGTCCCACGACCTTGACGGTACTTTAATAACTCCTACTAAGGGGTGAAAGTCTCTCCTTGCTATGAACATTACGCGTTATAATAAGGCGTAGGAGAATGTAAGTCTTGATCAGGAAGATATCAGAAACTGTAGAGACGGTGTTAGCAACTATATTAAACTGCTCAATGCGACGTCATTAAAGTTTAACTCAATCAATATAAAATGTGTATCAGGAGATGTAGGGACTATATCTGTGTTTTACATTTCCATGGACAATATTATCATACATATACATACCTACATATACCTATCGAGTAGGTATACCTACTCTACTAGCAATAGTGGAATTCCACCGGCAATACAATCAAACAGTCGTAAATACCAAGTTTCCTATCAACACGATGATTTCAGTGCGAACTGCGGGACTTAATGCTAAATTCTTGACATTCCAGTTATATTTTATTGCTCACCCGTTAATCTTAACGAACGGTTAACAAAACATGTGTGGTAGGATTTCAATTCTAGAAACAGTTATTATAATGTCGAATATGATTTTGCATGCGCATTTTTGTTCACCAGAAATTGCCATTAAATTGAATGGGTAAACTAGGGTTTTATGTGTAGAAAAAGAATAAATTTTGAAAATCGGGAATGTCATAAAAATAACCAAAATTTTCTACTCACCTGCTCTTAACGTGCGAATAAATTTAGATTTTTGTCAGTTTTTACGTACGCAAACTGTCAACTTTATTCACCGGGTAAGGCTTTGCAAGGTAGGTATAGAACGTAGTCCTAAACGACTTATCTAAACTTAGCAGATCACACACCTTCGGAAGACGACATGCTGAATTATTTCTTAAGGTAAAGTTCGTCAAAAAATATCTACCGTATTGTGGGTTGTGGGGAACCCCAAGCAATAAAAGGAACTCTGATTCACCGTGACGCCACCAAAATCAGAGCTCCATACATCCATGAAAGGCGGCTATATTCACCTCATTGTTCCAGAAACGGCATATGAATGACGACGATGCACAATTCGTGACCATAACATAATTGAATTGAATCGACTTTGTATCTAACCAAATTAATATGTTTACCATCATACATATAAACATGTATATATGCAAATTGGAGATATAAATCATGTGATCACGGCACTTATATAAGAAAATAACATAGGTAAGTATGTGAACAAGTATTTCAAATTGATGTCACGTGAATGCTGATTTCCATGAAATGGTGGCAGTGGGTAAAAACAAGATGGCTGTTGGGGTTTAGAGATTATTTTTTAACCTTATATGAGGTTATTACTTCTTAAGGAGGCCGTCAGCTACTACAGGTAATTTCTTTACAAGGCTATTTCATACAGAGTTTAAGGTAGGTACTCGTATAGCCTAAAGGCTTGAAACTTTTTTAACATTCGGGGCTTCCAACAGTCTTAGATTCTCAATTCCCGAAATTGGTGCAACAACAAAATGTATTAAGATGATAGTTCTATACTAAAGTCTTTTAGAAAATAAACCAGTTGCTTTCTTAGTTGGTTGGTTGGTTTGGTAGTGGTTGGTTTCGTTGGTTGGTACATAGTTATGTACTAACACATGAAAATCACAAAAACGTTCCACTACGTAAGTGCCATGATGCAATTTCCAATATAGAATCCTTTTTTTTTCAAACCGACTTCGTCTTCGCTTTCAACAGAACCGCAGGCTGTCAAAAAGATGCGCAAGATACAGAAAACACGAGCCATCAAATACAACTTATGGTAAATGGTTCACAAGCGAACAAGATTCTAACCTATTAAATAAGAAATATACTCCCGTCTCACCCAATACGTGACCGCACGCATCTCATCAACGATGGCAATATCGTCATCCACATCATTGGTAACAATTTGACACTGACAACGTCTGTATATCGTAGCTGTAAGGACGGTTTTTGTAGGGCAAGTTTCATCTTTGATGTGCGGTTGGCTATGCCCTCAGACGACCAGTATTACAAACTGGCACGCATTGGTTATTTATTGGTACCGGTACCGTCTTTAGACAAAGATCACTGCGATTCTATTCGGTACGTAGAGTGTGAACAAGAATTTCTCTAGTTGGTGGTTTGTACTATCAGAAGCTTTATAAGGTAAAACTAGACAACAAAGTAGGTAGATATACCTGTAAGTATGAAGCTAGTAGCTGCAGAGCCTATGATCACGAAATGGTCGAAGAGCGATAAGGCTAAGGTTGTACAGTCTTAACATTGTACAGTTTACTTTAGAGAAGGTTGAAATAAAATGATGACCATGTGTACTGGAAGCCCAGAATCAACAATGGCAACCAATTTTAAAACCGTCGAGACAATGAAGCTTGGCGAATCTCAGAATATAATTCAACTGCCTTGAAAGCGGAACCAGAAAGGAAATTAATTAGGAAAGAAAAGCAGGAAATAAATACACATCGTTTTCATATCAAGCAGAAGACAGAAAAGATGCCAGATTTTTAATATAGGTGTACACAAACTATGCTCAGATAATTTTCGTAATTTTAAGAACGTTCACAGTCTGATTTCAGTCTCAATCTGTCAAAAATACCTGCAATTTGCCTAAATTTTTGACATTTGTTAGTCGCCGAGATAAGACTGCGACTAAATTTTGAACAATTACGAGAATTTGCCTTCTGATAGCTTTCTAATCTTAAGACCATATACCTAATGTTCCTTAATCATTTCGATCCTTCCGATTCTGGAAAGTTTGGGTGAATCATCGAAACAAGTCTGGAACAATTTGAAGAATTCCCCTTGAGATTAAAGGGTTCGGGCAAAAGGGATGCGTCATACTTTATAGAAAGATGCTCCATCATTATAACCAAACACAATGTTAAGACATACCTGACCCTGGGATTAACGATGCTTAAAGATTTTATGGAGCTACAGACTGAATTCATTCACTAATTTTTAAACGGTATGAAAATTACATGTTAATGCACGTTAGCTCTCTAATAGATCAATTAATGCTATTAAGTTATCAAAACGAACTTCCGGTATTACCAATTCCGGCGCGTATGAACAACCAATATCAAGCCAAATTAGACTCTGTTGAGCCATAGTATGTAAAAGATAGTGTTCCTAAAACATTGTTAGTGATTTTTTTAGGGAAACTCGTTTTGGGAGTTATAAATCCATTTGCTCGACTCCAAAGACCCTATGTCCTTATTTCTTTTCTTTCTAAATTGCTTCTTCTACAAAAAATTCAATACTCAATACTCAATACTTTATTGCATTCCATAATGTGTACATAGTAAATGGTTGGTATTTTAAAACATTGAATCAATTATGGACCCTGTCGGGCACAGCAAAGTTAATTTTTTATAGGAGAGAGGATGAAGGCGCTTGTTATAAAAAAAAAATAATAATAATATGAAATTAAAATAAATTAAAATAAAAAATTAAAATAGTATTAAAATAGTATCAATAAATAGTATCATTTGCTGTTATGGTATTTCGACTCCATCATTGCAACTGCGCATAACCTTAAATCTCGACATCCATTTCACCTCTAGTGCCGAGTGTGGTCTCGGCTGATCTGCAATTTCGTGTAGGTGATCTGCTCTTCATTTTAAATTATAATACAGGCAAGCTTTATTGTTGGGATCACTTTGTCTGATTTAAACTTGGACTAGCATCAACAAAATTATTGAAGGACGATTTTGGTCTTCTTGTAAAGACCAAAAAGTTTTCAAGCCAATCAATAAGGAAGTATTTTAAAATTTGAAATTGTCTCATTCCTGTCTCCATGGTCAAGTTGCGTGGTCATTTTAATCAAACAGGATATTCTTAAGTAATAAGTACTACTTTTGTATGCATGTAGGTACCTACCTACTTATTTAAAACATTGAAACTCAATGGCAAATCGGCAATAAACCTTTTCAATCCTAAAAGTGTCTCACCACCAATGAAATGTTAATGTGAAAAAAGTTTTTAGTGTTTTAACAGCTCTATAAAGATACTGGCCAAAAAAAAGGATAAGCTCTGACTCATCGCCAACTCGGGTTGGTAAAATTTAAGAGCACGCATGCCGTGAGGGTCCTTGGTTTATGTCCCGAGTCACGTAAGCAATTTCATTGCCTGTGGCTTGTTTTTTGTCATTCATAACTAAGTGAGAAATTATTATCTCTGGACACTTTTAACGCGTACATCTTTTGTACATCGTTCTCACATATAATTATAAATTCACATTATTGATGTAACTAATATTTTTGTACAACTATAATTTAAAAGAGTGTCCATGGAGTTTCTTGCCCGTTCTTCTCCATAGGTACCTACGCTTTGGAATGGGCAACTAGCTTCATATTTTCTGACTGACCGACTTTTTGACAATTCAAAAGTGCCTGTAAATGGTTTAATTGAAATAAATGTTTTGAGTTTGAGTTTATAAGAGGTTTTTTTTATAATTGATTCTGATGAATATATTAAATTCTAAGCTCTTAGGGATATTATTAGAATTCAAAAGGTCTGTCGAAAATAAAATGCTAATCTCATTAGCGAAACAGCATATCTTTTTAAAAATCAGAATATTTTGCAATACTGTGAACTCTACACGCACCTCTATGGAAAAAGCGTGGGTGACACTGTTGCACTAATCGCTAAGAACTCTACTTGAGCTAGTTTGCATTAAAAACTGGGTTACCTGCTAATAAGAATCTTATTAGCCAAGTAGACACACGACTACTTAACATCATCATTATTTTCACCAAAAAGTGAGACGTTTTGTGAACCTCCTTTAAATTCCTCGAAAAAAAAATGTTGTGGCGGAATTTAAAAAAAAACTTCAAACGCGTCCCAACAAACTTTAAGGCGAGACCGTTAATCGGCGCACGCTACATTTCAGCTTATCAAATTAATTGAAACAAACAAAAACACTTACCTAGAAATCTCTCCGATAATAATAAAAGTTGAATCAACAAGCACTAAGTTACTAAAAGGTCGTATTTTTTATTTGAAAAAACGAACACAACCGCTCGACGGAATAGCGGTACGCAAACTGAGGCTGAGGTAACAAACTAAACAGCCTATTGCCTCGATCGCGGCGGGGCTACCATCACACACTCGCGATTCTTTTAAAAATATATCACGCACCTTTTCCTTCTCTTAAAGAACAAAAGAGAGAAAATGTTGTGATTTGATTACGAGAATTAAGTGAGTCATTGCCCCGTAGTAAAGCCGCAACGTAAGTGCCGTGAAGGGTACCGACACTTTTGGAATTCTCGAAGACATTTTCTTATTGGTGTTAAGAACATGAACCGTAATGGTTATGCTCTTTTACATAACAAATGCGAGTCAGGAAGCGGAGTCAGGCCCCTTGCGGTCTGTCAACGAGTAGGTGAGTATTTCTACCATTTGTATTGTTGTTCAATTATTTAATAGCTAAATGAATCATCATCATCACTACAGCGGGGTAATTGCGTAACACAAGGTTACAGTTGCAAATGGGTTTCATTTTGACAGTTCAACAACATTCATTACGTTATTAACGTTGATGAGCAGACAAATTCGAGCATTTATGAAGCAACGGTTTAGCAATAAAAAAAAAAATGAGAAAAAAAAAATGAAAAAAAAAAAAAAAACTCTGAATAAAATGATTCAGATTGTGATTGATAGTGAGTGGGTTACGCAATGAGGATGCTGGTTTGTAAAGTCAGACTGCCGAGTGCGTCAGTTTTGAAAAGCTAATCTTAAAAAACTGAACGGATTTTGACATAAGTTTTCACCAATAATGTACTAGGGTAAGTACTTAAAAACATTACTGTAACCCGCGACTGCAGGTCAACTAGAATTTGGGTACCTAGGTACAGACGCCAGCACATCAAGCTACTACAATCTGTCAAAAATCTTTAATAGATTTTCAACTTTATCCATAAAGCATAAGGTCTGTACATAAACACCTCGAAAATATTAATAAGAGTAAATAGTCCATGAAGAGGGGGCTCGTAGCTAAATAATAACAGTCGCACGGGTCCATTACATTATGGAAGCTCCTCCGTGCCTCGAAATCACGTTAAGCAGTTGTTCCCGGCTGTTCTTCGTACAAGTTTGACGGTCGTTAAGGCTCATGCAAACAGGCGCGACGCGCGACGAAAATCGCGCGCGACAGAAATATTCGAGAGACTTGCGGTGCCTTTGTGTCGCGTGCGATTTTATCGCGTGTCGCGCCTGTTTGAATTAGCATTTACGGGTCGTCAGAAGCCCAAAAAGTCTTACCAAGGGGTATCGCGCCACCCAGCAACTGGGTTGTGGAGATTAGATGGGCAGTCGTCCATGTAAAATACTATGTATTCAGCTGCATCCGGTTAGACTGGAAGCTGACCCCAACATATTTGGAAAAAAGCTAGGCAGATTGATTTAGTCCATGCAGCATCAAATGATCGTAGTTGACTTCAAGAGACTATGAATAATGAGTTAATGACCTACTACAGGCCTCCTCGCTAAGGTCGCTCAGTAATTAATTATAATTAGCAGTTCTTTCATGACTGGCTACTGTTATTAAGAAATTAGCTTTAATTTGTTTGAATTAAACATCAAACTCAATTATAATGTGATTTTAAAAAGATATTATTACAATGTTGATGATGGCTATTGAATCTGGTAGCTGTGCCCGGACCCCTTACCCTTTAGCAATCTGTATAATAAAGTCTATTCAAATACATATATGTTTCAAATTAATATTATTTCGAGTTAAGCAAATATTAATTTTATTTTAATGGTAATTAAGTTGACTAGGTTGAGTGACTAGGACTATTGAAAAAATTATAAAAATGTTTGAAGTTATAGCGTAAACTTTTGACGACACGGTTGGCGCAGTGGCTGAGCGATCGACTGCTGCGCTGAGTGTCGCGGGTTCGATTCCCACACGGAACAAATATTTGTATTACCTACAGGTAGTAGCAGGGACTACTTAGTCATTGTTGCGTAGGTAATCTCAGCTTAAACTCGAAACATTTATTTAAAGTAAACCATTTACAGGAACTTTTGTCAAAGAGTCGGTCAGTCAAGAATATGAAGCTAGTTACCAATTCCAAAGCGTAGAAGATAAGTAGGTACTATAGAGAAGAACGGGCAAAAAACTCCACGTTCACTCTCTTAAATGTATTATATACAAAGAATAAAAATAATTATCAAAAGAAGCAAATCATAATTGTTTTAACAGCTCCTAATAGATACCGGACTGTTTGTATTTCGTGCGACAGAGATAACGCTCTACGAAGCCGAAATTAGCCGATTGTCTCTTTCCAAAGGTCGATGTGCAATATTTATCGCCGGGTACTGTAATAGCTCGAGCAGGCGATACGATGCGACAAGGTGGGTTGAGGAAACAGAAATTTCACGCCGGCGCAGTCGCAAGCATAAGCTAGTTTAGGATAAAGCATCAACAATATCTTCAAGAATCAGCTTCCCACAAAAATAAGTTTTATGTACTTACTAATAAGGACCTACCTAGAATCCTAGATAGATACTACGTATGAGCTGTAAGGTCGCAGACTTGCAGTCGCGCAGATCAATATTATTTATTACCTAGGTATCACTATTCTGCGATGATGTCCTTTTAGATGCACCAATTGTCCGCCTTTCTACGCCTGTCTTTATTTTACACAGAGCTTAATAAATAAATAGGTAACCATTAAAAGATGTAATTTTTAAACTGTGTGTAATTCGTCGCTCGCATGACTAAAAGTCCTATCTAATTTTTTAGCCGATTTGAGTCAGGACAACTACGCTCTTCCATTCGTGATTCTTTTCATTATGTTGCCTTTCAAAATTGTTATATTTTGAGATCCAAATAACATAGAGGTACGACGGTTAGTGAAAAGTGTAAAGAATCGCGAATAGAAAAGTGTAGGTCCCAATCCAAATCAGCCAAAAAAATGATAAAAATGAGATAGGACTTTTAGTAATGCGAGCGACGAATTGTGCCTGCCTCAATAGGAAAAAGGCGTGAGTTTACGTATCGTATCCTTAAATTCTATACAACAATGTCACCCTAGTTATCCCAATGACTCACATGCGTGCAGACTTCCCGAAGCGACCAGCGACCATCATCAACCTGGTCGCGACTGGCCCTACCTAAACCCATTCTCACGACCTCAGGTTACACCCTGAAAAAAAACTTAAATGATTTATGAACGCCTATCCTACCCTGTAATTAAGTAGACAATAAGCCTATTCGGAACCCCTGAACTTTTTTGGAAATATTTGAACAAGTCACGCTTGTTTTAAGCGTGATAGCATCATAACATAATGCCATACACGTTGGTTATTTAGATAACCAACGTGTATGTCATTATGTACCTGTAGGTACCTGTATTGTGTGTGTTTTGTTACCTAGTACTTAGGTACTAGGTTATCCTAGTAATAAAGCTACAATACACTTTCAGCACGATATGAAACGGGATACCTAATTCCTGGAAATCATTTAGTTTATCTCTGCCTGCTTTGTCGGTAAACAGCGCGTTATGTTAGTTATTTAGTTACTTGCATGTTATCGTTCAGTATAGTTTAGTCTTCAGAACAGCCGCACGGGTCCTTGCCACGGTCGATCCATGGATGGGTGACCATCTTTACATACCGAAACCCCTCCGTGCCTCGGAAAGCACGTTAAGCCGTTGCTTGGTCCCGGCTGTCATTCGTGGATCTTTGACAGTCGTTACGGGCCGTCAGAAGCCCGAAAGTCTGACAACTAGTCTTAACAGGGGTATCGTGTTACTCAGTAACTGGGTTGTGGAGGTCAGATAGGCAATCGCTCCATGTAAAGTACTGGTAAGTATTCACCTGCATCCGGTTAGACTGAAAGCCGACCCCAAGATTAGCTAGGCAGATTGAACAACAGATATTATAACAAGGTGAAGATCGTGGAGATGATAATACGAGAATACATTAATCTGCATATATACAGGGTCCCATTAAAATAGATGGACAAATTTTAACACAGCGCTCAGTTCGTCTAACCAAAGATGTCCAAGCAAAAAAAAACACTGAATAAAGTGATTTTATTTTGACCTAAAATAATAAACTGGCATTAGTGTATTTTCGTTAGCTGATTATTTTTCTTGTATCTATGCGTTTTTCTTATATATTTTTTTACCATCGTCCTTATTTTGGTGGTCCATCTATTTTAATGGGACCTTATACATATAGTGACGTTCCTAGTCTGCATACAAAAATTCAATCAAATAGATCTAATAGTTTAGTCACTATAGCTAGTCAAAGATTGGCAAAACCCATAGTCGGTCCATCGCTAGTACGTATTTAGTTTGTTTCAAATAATCGCTTCTTTAATTTCGATGCTAGGATTTATTTGATAGTTCCAAAATACTCATATATGCATCACTATTTTCATTGATTGTCGTATTGTTGTCTCTTCATTGAAGAGAGCATGACGGGTTGTTACCCCGTCATGCTCTCTTTTGTCCTTTGCGAGAATCGAACCGACCGCGACACCCAGCAGCATAATACGCCAAGTACTGCACCTAGCGAACATTATGGGACAAGGTAATTCGGTAATACCTGTTTATTTATTTTAATTATTTATCCTCAAATACATAAACTCGATGTCACATAAACTAGTCTTCAATGACGTAAAGACCAAACAGACTGGTCATCAATGTACTGGACGACGGCGACCACGGACACTGGCGGCCTCCCCTCAGGACACAATTATGTAAGAGAACAACATCCGCAATTATGTTGTCTTTAAAAAGGTCACAACGAAATTCAATTACTTACCTACAAGTGATCTGACATTCGTTTCCTTTTTTTTTTTTTGCTCGTTAATCAAGTGTTTCTGTTTTGGTACTGTGATGATTTGGTGAAGAAGCTATTTTAAATATAATTTACGAGAAATTATTTGTGTTTTCCAACATACAATTGAATGAACTGTTACAAAAGTTAATTGATTGAAATGATTGAAATAAAAAAACAGATTTTTGACCGTTTTGAATATTATAGTTACCAAAAACAATTTTTTTTTTAGACTGATTTATCTTTCGATAGGCTCAACAAGTCATCATACTATGAAGACTTTTATGGATCCCAGTCAGTCACCACTTCACCAGGCTTCAGTTAGCGAACCATTAGAGAATTAAGTCAAATTCTAAAATACAGCGCGTAAATGTCTAAACTCTAAAGGATAGAATAATATCTACCAGGTACCACGTGAAAGTGGAGAGCATGGTTCAGTGGTATCGGTTCCGACTTACGCGTTGAAGGTCGTGAGTTCGAAGCCAGGGGACGATTACCGAAGCGCATATCGTTTCTGGTTTACACAGGGTCAAATAAAATTAGCTGGAGAAACTTCACAACCGTGATAGAGTCTTGATATTATTAAAAAAATTGATGTTATTTGGGGGTCAATCACCGCTAGTAGTGATTTTCCTTGAAGTATGGGTTGAAAAAATCTATTTAATTATGTTTAAATATCGAAACGAATCAAGTCTGTAAAGTCTTTAGGGCAATTTACTTTGTGTATTTAATTTCATCACCACTGCTCTCAAAAAAATTAAGGAAAACATCGTGAGGAAACCGGCATGTCCTAAAACCAAAATGTCGATGGCATGTAGGTACATACTTAATGTAACATTCACCAACCCGGAACCCCTACTGGGCCCGCATGGTGGATTATACCCACTCCCTCTCACAGAAAGGAGGCCTGTGTCCAAGCAATGGACACATTATAAGCTGATTATGATGGGTATGCTATTGTAGAATCATCGAGTCGACGAAGAAGAAGAACGTAAAATTTCAACTCATTGCTATTATAACTATAGTAGGCGATTTGGTAGATAATTATGTGTACAATACAAGAACATTGCTTACTGCTGCCTGGTACAGAGTATGTTTTTAGATTTTAGATCGCAATAAAAAAATATATCTATTCATATTTAAATAAGTAATGTAGGTATAACTTGCGCAGCCAATGTGTACTCACTAGGAAAACAACATCTCTACATTTACCTACGCAGTACGCTTATGAGAAAGGCAGGCGGTGCAAAAAAAAAATAGCAAGCCTCCTTAATCCTTCGAAATAAACATTCAGATAGACTGGTTAGAATTCTACAAAAAAAATACAAAATAGCCGTGTACTTGAATTAAAAACAAAAATCTTTTTTACTTTTCTTCGTTCTTTATGGCTCAAATCTTCGTTTTTTGACTTTTTCCCACCAGTTACAAGCCAAAATAATGTAATTATGGCAGCATTGGTAGTTTTCTGTCAAAACATTAATCTGTCAGTGTCAAATTCAAAAAAAGTATTGATTTTTGTATCTACGGCGCGTCGTTATCTTTGTCTTACTCATGTAATTTGATATAGCTATCTCTTTTACAGCATGCCTGTGCAACTTTTTATTTAAAAATCTGGAATGCAGTTTTAGTAGTATCATTGTTATTATCAATGATAAAAGTTTCGATGAAATTATTTCATAAATTCTGTATTAAATCTTGAATTTATTGTAAAAATACACGGCCAATATAATATTTGTGTAAAATATTAAAGTAATATTACAACTTGCTTCGTAATAAGTATCAAAAATATAAACATGTATTTCTCTTCTATTGTGTTGTTGTCTTGTGTCACCTATATTTCTGCTAGTGCTTGTGTTTTTAATGTGAAACTGAAGCAAGTTCTCAAGAATCAAGGTTTCCACAGGTAAGTCTATTAATTTAAGTCTAGGTACCACTAATATCTGGTAACCAAACCTATAGAATGAGTAACTTTTTATCTGAATGATATTTAACTTTTTTGCAAGTTTGAGTCCTAAAGAACAGTAGGACAATTAAATTTAAAAAACTTAAATAATATTTCGTATCTGTAAGATACAAATACGACCATTTCCAAAGCAAAATAAGTAGAAACTCAATTAATTCTTTAGCCAATAATTTTCTTTAGTTTTGTTTATTAAATGAACTACTTACTGCATAGTAAGTTATTATATTGTAGTTTTATTTTTATCCTTGGTTATAAATCTAATTTTAAAAGCTTATTATTAACCTGCTTCATTTGTACTCATGTGTTTCCGGTTAAGTACAAATTAATTAATCATTCATTTTTGAAGCACTTGCTAGTTTTTGCAGTTATCACAAATACAAATGATTGCTGTTCCAGGAACATAACCTATGGCATAGTGTTCAACAGTGATGAGGACCAATGCTGGCTGTACAAGGACTGTGTCGTAGCACTGGACCAGACCCTGCCACATGGAGTGTATGCAAATCCTGATGAGCTAAGTACTTTGAGGAGACTAAATAAGGTAAATTAATAAAATAAATATTTTATGTCACTGATTTTGTTGATTTGTCTAAATTATAGGGCAGGAGTTTTTATAATATGACATTTGTGTCTAATAATAATAGAAAAAAAAAGAGTTTTCTTATCTTTATGAAGCTTATTAAAACTATTTGCTTTAGCAACAGTATTCAATGGTAGCTCCAACATAGATATGAAATGGCTGGGCAGGAGTTATTAATTAAAAATTAATAGGTAAGTACATGTTTAATGACAATGTTACATGTATTCATTTTTAATTAACAAACTGATGGCATTAGAATCCAAAAACAGAAGAGAATAAAACTTTTTACTATAAAATTTTGCTCTATTTTCCTTTATGACTCCGTATGTCAAATCAAACACCCCAAACTCATATATACTACATAACATTCCAGCTGAATGCAGTACCAAAGAACCGTATAAATACCGAGTTGCCAGCAGAACACTCGTACCCCACCACAACATACATAACGGAGAGGATTAAGGACTGCAAGGTTTACATGTGGCTGCCTGTTCATGCGAGGTATCATATGGCGATGCCTGGTGGTGGGTAAGTAGAACTAGCAATAGCTATGAATTTACTACAATATGCCTATCGAAAATGCTCAAAAAAAAGGTTTGATAAACATCCTTATTTACATGATTTTGATGCACACGACCAGAATCCCTGTAGGTTTTATAGAACTTGTGAGATATTGATAGCTTGGTACAGTATTTTTATCTCACGAAGGGATGCTCGCTTTACTAGTGGTATTCAAGTGTACAAAACACGCTGTGAATGTGTGCGTGAAGATATGTAACGTCAGCACGTAACACACACACACACTTCCGATTTCGCCATTATCTCGGATGGTACCGTAACCACAAGTAAAGCGCGAGTCGCTTTGTGCGATAAAAATACTATATGTATTACTGAATATTCAGGTACTTATAGATCATTTTTAGGGAACAAAATATGATAAAAGCTAGAAGTAAACCTAGCAGCCTTTTGTGGAAGCTACAATGTTTTCACAATAAACTTCAGTGAATTTAATGCTTTATGCTTTTTTTTTTTATGCTTTTTTTTTGCTTTGCTTTTTTTTTTACCCATGCTATAAATCCTCTAATAAAAATTTCTGAAACAGTTGTTTTAATGTTAGCAATAAGCTAAGTGTTTCAGAAACTTTTATAGAGGATTCATATCATGGGTGTAGTAATTTTGTATGCAACTGTACATAATTAGGTATTAAAACACTCGTGTAATAAACCCACATTCGTGTTTTAATACCCCTTATTAAACAACAGTTGCATAAATACCTTTAAAAAAATTCTAGTTGAACATAACAATAAAAACATTTTTTGGGATACATGAAGAATAAGCCTCCTCTTGTAGCGCAGTTTGTTCCGCCAGTTACACAACTGAACCGAGCGCTCGGCGCATATACTGGACAGTAATACCCAACACCTTATTTGACTGGCCAATTCTTCCCTTGCGGTGGTAGGGCTCACGCCCACCTGATTTGCGACCACCTACCGGCGTCCTATCGGAGTCCGGCGTCAAGCAGCCTGCTGTGTTTCGTCGATGCGTGGGAGTTCCAGTGCCTTAGGCATCTCTTGGGCACGCTCGTTCCATCATAGACCTCATCCATCGCTTTTCATCAGGTGTGATTGAGGTCAAGAGCAAAATTTCTTTTTCAATTCGACAATAAAATAATAACACTGACAGGACAAATTTTCTTCAATATTTCTCTTATTTTATTTGCAGAAGATAATATTTTTATAATAATAATACATATATGCCCTACAAAATTTGGGTGCAAGTATTTGAATGACATATTCTTGTTTGTGATTCCAGCATGGCGCGAAACACCATAGGCCCACCAAAGCTGTACCTCCGCTGTCCCGATCAACGCCTGGACATATGCGGCAAGGAAACAGCTCCTGTCAACTTCCTCTGTAACGGCAGCTCCAAGGAGAAGTGCAGTTGGAAGGATTTGCCTTACACCTTGGTGAGATGACCTCTGTTTTAATGGCCTATAGACCTTGCATAACCTTTAAGTTTGGGGCTCTTACGGTTCCGTACCTCAAAAGGAAAAACGGAACCCTTATAGAATCACTTCGTTGTCTGTCTGTCAGTCTGTCATGACTCTTTTTCTCAGGAACACGTGGAGGTATCAAGTTGAAATTAATGTCAATACGTAGGTCTTCGGTCCCTTGGAGCGTTTTAGAGCTCCAAGCTTCTAAGTCAACGCAATAAAAAATACGGTACATATTTTGCTACTCGCATCAAATCTACCTATCCCGTACTTCTCGTTGACCTAGAATCATGAAAGCCAAGAAGTTTTATCCACTCTATAACCAACCTCGTAATTGCTTCACACGTGCATGAATGTTACTTTTCATCATAAAACGACAAGATCTATCTATCTATACAGGATTATTGGAAAAACACCAACAACCTCTTAAGAGGTCATTGTACTCAATGATGAGTACAATGACCTCTTAAGAGGTTGTTGACAAACTTTACTATGGGACCAACATTGAAATCCCGAAAAAAAAATCCCTACATTACATTATTTTGACGAGTTATATGAACATAAATGTAGGGAACAGCTGATTTTTTGAGTACAATGACCTCTTAAGAGGTTGTTGTTGTTTTTCCAATAACCCTGTATATAAAATTCAAAGTCCTGACTGACTGATATATCAACGCACAGCCTAAACCGCTGGTCCTAGAGACATGAAACTTGGAGGGTGTGTTCTTTCTGAATAGACCTACTATTCTTTATTTATATTCTTATTTATATCCACTAAGAAAGGGTTTTTCGAAATTCCACCCCTAAGAGGGTGAATGGGGGGCGGGTGAAATTTCACGCGGACGAAGTCGGGCAGAAGTCAGTTTGTCTATATGACGGTTAGATAGTTTCACCTTCGACAGTTCTACCTTAATGAAGTTTACATTTACTGAGATTTGTGATAAAAAAAAATGCAGCAATTATGAGGTCGAGTATACAGAAAAAATCGACCAACATTTTAAAACCCTAATTCCTGTCTTCCACAGCTAACAGACACGCTGGTCTGGCCGATACCAGTCGGCAATATGGAGCACTACCACGCCATCTCCATTGGCACAGCCGTCATCATCGCGGTGGGCTCGCTGTACCTCATCAAGGCCATACACGAGCACAAGCTGGTCGCTATGACCTTCAACCCCTATAGTTCGTTGAAGAAACAGCGTTAGGCAAATTTGTGTGGAAATTCTGATTGATTTGTTGACATTTTGTTTCAAAGCGCCAAGGTGAAATTGGTTTAGGAAAGAAGGATTTTTTTTATTCTATACAAATTAGACACAAAAAAGCTCTTTCAATTCCTGTAGTTCGTTGCAAAAATAACGTTAGGAAGATGTTAATAGGAAAAAAGAAAGGCAAGATATGTTTTTTTTTTTTTGAGATAAATGGTAGTTATTATAGCCTCACCCCAATACCGCTGGTCTAAATCTGCTTCAAAAAGCATACACCTTGCTTTCTCAACAAGTGTCCGATTCAAGCGCTGAGACACGCCATTTTGTTGTGGTCTATATGGTATGGTGGTCTGGTGAATAATCCCCTGACTAGACAAAATGTTTGCAAATTTGATATTAGAATATATGGAACCATTGTCGGGTCTTAAAAATTTAATATGTTAACGGTCTGTTTCTTTACCATATTTTTAAAATTAATAAAAGAGGATAATACCTCACCTTTGGATTTCAATAAGTAGCCAAAACTCTTTATAGAATAGTCATCAGTAAACGTCACAAAATATTAGCAGGGCATCAAACTCTTGAGGCAAACCACTTAGCAGCAACTCAGCCACCTCGCTGACCTCAATGCTTTCCCTGTATCACCAAGCTGCTGAACTGTGGTTATTACATTTTCAATGTACTCACTTATCGAGCTGTAATCAGCGTAGTTGGAGCGGTGGAGTTTTCGAAGAAGTAAAACCCTACTGTAAAGACCTTTATCTTCATAGACGTCGCGCAGCTTGTCCCATGCCTATTTGGCGTTTAACATTGGTAGTTCGTAGGTGCTGTATACATGACGACTTCACACTGGGACAAATGCGCGCCAGGGCACGTTGATCTCTCGCCTCGTCTACATCTGTTCCAACAACGCAGCCCCAAAGGCCCTCCATCAGTAATGCTATCCGCATTTGGAATTTCCAATTATGGTAGGTCGCCACGCCATCTAATTTGTCAAAAGAAACCGCGACATGAGGCCCATGCCCGTTTCCAGTTGCCGCAGCCGGCGTGATCAAATAATTCTAGAAAATGTAGGTGGGTCAATGACCAATATTGCTATGCTAAAACGGAACGACTATAGTGTTTGAGAGTGTGCATATCAGATTTATGTCTGTAACCCACAATAATCACCAGTGTGGAAATATTTTAATAAATCATTAGCAATAGAGAGACACGTGGAAGTAAATAACTCAAGACTGATAGAGAAGCCCTGAGGTGCTCTATATTACGCATTATAGGACGGGGTCTAAGATATTGTTCAGTAAGATGGATTGTATTATATTAAAATAATCTGTGTTGCGGATAAAGTTCAAGCATGGCTAAACATAATGCTTAGCATATTGAGTCTGGTCTAGCATACAGATAAGATTCGGTTTGAGACAGTTTTCATGATGCTATTGTAAATTAAACTTTATGGTCCTAGGAATAAAGTTCAAAGTTGTACGAACATCGACTTAAATACATAGAAGTCGTAGAACGGCACCTTGTGCGCAAGTAAGTTTGAACTTTAAGACATTAACGTTAAGGTTTATTATTCATTATCATAAACAAACCTGATCTGCGCTTGCGCTTCTTTGGCCTGTAAAGCATTAATATCTATTGTATAAGTGACCATCTTATTTTATACTACCTTACTAAGGCATATTTAACTATTACACCAAGAACTGTCTTCTTGCCTTTATACACAAGGTTCAAATTACAATAACTGGAGGACTTCGTGAAGTAGGAAAACTAAACTTAATTGAACTGTTAGCCGTAACACAACTTGTCAGTATTACATTTATATTTACTACACAATTATTGTAAATATCTTTATCTCTGTGTAGAAATTTTAATAGCATTATAAATGTAATTTTTCTGTAAATGTTGCCCATTTTTATCCTAGATCTAGGAAACATTTGGGTAGACAATATCTTCTTAACATTCCTCTCATTGTATTGTATGTAGGTACTTATGCGAATACAGTCTCTAAAAGAAATAAATAACCAGTTTGGAAACATCATCTTTACATTAGGTAGGCAAAATTAATGATTATTCCATAAGTAATAACATTTAAACATAAATCATAGTCAGATAAATAATGTTAAAGATTTGACTAAGTATAGACGACGCGCACAGTATGGGTTAAAACATAACCTTTCAAAAAACATTACTCTTCGTGGTTAATTGGTAGAATGTAGTTAGCTGCCTGGTTACTTATATGTTTTGTTGACTGTACCATTAATGTCGTAGGAAAATTACAAAACTAATAATACATATAATATGTATGTCTATGATTTGAGAAATTAACAAACTAAATATAAAAAAGAAGAAATAAGAACAAGATTTATGTTTTTGTAATTTTCCTGTGACAGATATTTTTTTTAAATCTTAATCATTGTCTAGTCACATAGAAATTAATAAGTGTGCATACACACGAGCGATACGCGCACCCGTCGACAACACGAGCGGTAGTAGCTCTACCGTTGACGACGCGTATCGCTCGTGTATATGAGCCCTAAGTCACATGCACATTAGTGATAACATTGTGAACTGCTAGATTTTATTCAAAATAAACAATATTGTAAATACTTTCAGGGTTTGAATATTTTTTTCCTATCAGCCTGCACTATTTTTTCTTTGCCAATGAAATATCAATCTTACTAACGCGAACGTTCAAATAAAGTAGAATTTATTTCTTTAGCTTTAAAATCCACTACCTTTTGTCAGGTGTGCGCCGATTTGGTATAGCCCGAATCAAACATGATGCGAGTCGCTGCGCAGTAACTACAGTACCCGGCGATAAATATTGCACATCGACCTTTGGAAAGAGACAAGCGGCTAATTTCGGCTTCGTAGAGCGTTATCTCTGTCGCACGGATTAGGAGCTGTTAAAACAATTATGATTTGCTTCTTTTGATAATTATTTTTATTATTTGTATAAAATGGTTTTGTGTAAAAAGGTCGATGTGCAATATTTATCGCCGGGTACTATAATTCACTCGTCAGCGGGGGTGAGGGGTGAGGTACCGCGCAGCGAGTTGCACACCGCAGCCGCCATAACGTTAGAATCAGGGTGTACTTCCCGTTTTAAAAGTTTTCCAAGACTCTGTAAAAAACTTTTACACAGGTAACGTGTCATTGCCGTAACGTCCCCTACGCAGAAAATAGTAACCTGCCCAAAATCAAGAAAAAACCATTTCTTCATGAAGATCACGCTCATAACCGAAACTGCCTCCCTTCCTGTCAGTTCCTGTGACTCCCAAAACGACTGGAATAGAAGGTAGAAACTCATACTTTCTCTTATTCTCTACACTCCATGTGCTGGAAACGGCTTCCTTGTGGTGAAGATTGCAGAACTCTCTTCCCTTCCCCCAGAACTATCTTTATCATAAGGGTTTCCGGATGTTATTATTATTTATTACTAGCTGACCCGACAGCCGTTGCCCTGTTTTTGATTCGAAAGACACGTGGCGCCATCTATTATCATAATAACGTTATTGTTGTTTTCCTCGGAACAGCAGTTTTTTTCGAGATGAAAGGTACCCTATATCCGTTTCTGTACACCTGACAACGTATATTGCAAAATTTCAGGATGATCGTTTCAGTGGTCTAAATGTAACAAACTAACTTACTTTCCCATTTATAATATTTGTTAGGATAAAGACCTCCCTACTCTCCTTGCACCTCTCTCTGTCCAGAACTGCCAAGGCTGCCATCTTCATTAAAGGTGTCAGCTCATCTTCCGGATACCATAATAAAATGGGTCGAACACAAAGCGATTAGTATCCAGAGGTGGTAAAACAAAGCATTAGCATATTCTTCAAAGAAGCCGAAAGCCAACACAAGATCTGATATCGAAGATTTGCCTTATAATATGAAACTTGCTGTTCGTGCTTCGGATAGGCAGGTAAGTACTTTAATACTGATTAGTCACCTCATTCTTTATCTAAGTAATGTACAGACGCCAATCACATTTTGCCAATCGACTTTGAACCTTATTCTTGAGCGATAAAGTTGAAAATCTATCAGAGAAATTTGACAGATGTAGTAACTTGATGTGCTGGCGTCTGTACCTACTGAAGCATGTTCCAGGTGCAACTGGGAGATACCTAAGTGATACCTGTGAAGCTTTCTACCTACTCATTATTAAATGATTAATGTTGTCGACTGTTTTCTATTTTCTGCCCTTTGGCGACGGATTTATCAAAACAAAAGCGAGTCGGACTCGCGCACCGAGGCGCGAGGGTTCCGTAACATCATACATCGGCGAGGCCTATATTCGTCAGAGAATTTCAACAGTGCATTGCGGTGTAGAATATTACAGTTTTATGTCAGCGCCATCTCTTGACTGATAGTGGAATTAATGTACCTTTTGTTGATGATTTTTGAAAAAGTGTGCTATTTAGAGACTTCGTTTTATTTTTCCTGTAATCTTTACATAAACTTCTATCACATAGAATAATTTCCGATTTTTCTCTTTGCAAACTTCGGAGATAAGTAGGAACTGCATTTTTTTTTTAATTTTTCATCAAAAGTCGAAAACTATGCGGCCTAAAAAAAAGAAAAATGTTTGAGAATGTGCAAACTACGCTCTTTCATATGATACGCCCCACATGCCCTAGTAGCCCCACTTCGAATTTTTCAGACCCCCTTTCAGTCCCTGTTGCAAAAAATATACACATTTTTTTATTTCTTTCTTATTTGCAAAATAGTTGGGCAAACGTCATCTAAAACTATTCCAAATTTTAAGTTGATAGCATTAGAAGTTCTTGAGATATCCAGCTGTGACAGACAGACAGACAGACTGAGTCTCACCATAAGGGTTCCGTTTTACCATTTTGGTACGGAACCCTAACTATGAACTCTTAGGTATTCGGAGGTGCCCTTAACGTTTGGTTGATAGGTTTTGGTCGTTTACAATGTGTCAAACTTCTGGGGGCCTAAAAAGGCCAATTTGGCAGAATCATAAAAGGATAAAATTATTAAGTATTTATAATAATAATATGACGAAGACAGTCCGTGTTTTTCTTTTTTCGCTGCACTACGTAGGTATAATCAAAGAGATTGGGATTGGATTTGGATTGGTTTGATTGGTATTTTAGCACAGACAAAAAAAAAATAACTGAAAAATCCTTCACCAATGGGATTTTATACGATTAACTTAACAGGTAACTGTCCATTGTATTTCTTAATGTTTTACTTTTATGATTCTGCCAAAATGGCCTTTTTAGGTCCCCAGATGATGAGTTTCGGAGACGACGGAACTCTTCAATAAATGCCAGCAAATCAACCGCGATTGCTGCTATAGCATATGTATGCATTGTTCAAGCAATCACACAACATAACATCACGCCTGTACCTTTTAAAGGGGTAGACAGATGTGTTCAATAGTTTCCTGTCACTGATATTCACACAGCAAGTAGTGTTATATGAATTTGTTTGGGGTAGGTAGGTAGAACTAAGAATGAAAAATAAAAACGTATTTACAAAAAAAAAACAACCGACTTCCAAAAAAACGCTACAAATTGAAAAATAACTTTAATTTCGAAAGTCGGTGTCAATAAACAAAATACAGAACCAACGACACCGACTTCCGAAATAAAAGTTATTTTTCACTTTGTAGTGTTTTTTTGGAAGTCGGTTGTTTCTTTTTTGGTAATGTTTTTAGATTTTATCAGCCTACAAATAGGAATAACTTGCCGGAAAAACGGCGTTTGTGATGATTAGTGACATACCGATTAAAGAGTTGAGAAAACAAAAACATAGATGTCATGCACAGATAGACTTTTAATTGTATCAAAGAGATTTTTGTATAGAAATAAATACAATAGAGAAGAACTGCTTTCAGCTGACAAGCTCCATCTACCCGCATCGTACGAAACCGTGAGCACTGGCAACGACTTGATTTGTAGTGCAGTATATGCCGGCGTCCCGGTGAGATGGCACCACAGTCTACTGGTATTGATCTCGTGCGAGCAGTGAACCTTCCTATGACCGCGGATGAACGCGCCTCATCTGACGGATGTTGATGACAGCTATACATACTACCGCCTCTCATGACCTAGCGCTGCCTACTTCCGGGTTTGTCAAATTCATTTTCTGCTGGGAATTTCTGAAGTGCGTAATAGAAGTTTGGTTTTGTTGACAATGTGTACTAGACCGGAAGGTCGAAACATTGGTGCCTCCGGAAAACTTAGGGATTTGTCTCATGAGCGTGGTGAGGCGCGCTGACGATGCAGTGTCGGTGGTGGCGGGCTGCACGTGCTCGGCGGGCGCGCGGCCGGGCCGGGGGCGTGCCAGCGTGCGTACTCCGCGCGCCGCAGATATGGATTTAAGATTAACGAGGCCACGTAAACGCGGCGTCGCGGCGGGGGTCGGGGCGCGCGCCGTGTTTACATGCGGGTGCAGGCGGCGGGTGCAGCGGGCGGGCGATCGATCGCTGGGCGGAGCGGGCGCGGGGCGGGGGCGGGGGCGCCGGGCGGCGGGGGGCGGGGCTCGCGCGCGCCGGCCGCCAGTCCGCCTCGGGGCCGCGTCCGCGCGGTCGTCGCTTGATCCCGCGGTGCGGCGCGCCGGAGTGTCTCCGCGGGCGCCCGGCGGCGGCGGCGAGCCTCGCGCCGCCCGCCCCCGCGCCGATGCCGCTGCCGGCCGCAGTCGCAGCGCCCCTCACCCGCCCCGCGCCCCTGCCGCCGGTCGGCGCCGCGCGCGCAGCCTGGCCTACCGCGACCTAGCCGAGACTGCCCCGCCGCCCGCGCACCCCGCTCCGCGCTTGCGCCCCGTGTTCCTGTGGGCGCGCCAGCGCGACGGTACTGTGCAAGAGGTCCGCTGTGAAGATTACGATCCGCGTAACCGCATCCGTATCGCGCGCACCCCGACCGGTTGGCGAGTTATCCCGCGTACTAAAATCTTTGACTCTATTCTTGTGACTAGCGCTCCGGCGCAAGAACCCCCCGAGCCCAGTGCTCCCCCTGAGCGGCGCCGGCGCCGACGCTCGGGCAGGCCGCGGCGGAGGCGCACGGACGCGACAGCGCCCGCGCCCGCCTGGCTCGCGCCCGACCTGGAGTCGCACATCCCGTCGCACACGATCGCGGTGCCGCGCGGTCCGCCCGCGCCCCGCTCGCCACCCGCGCCGCCCGAGCCCACGCCGCTCGACAACCTGCTGGCGGTTGCAGAGCTCGAGTTTAACCAGCAGCGCGGTGAGGAGCTGGAGCTGGAGCTGCAGGGCGCGCAGTATCCCTTCCTGCCGGGAGCCGAGGAGGTGGCGCAAGACGTCATGTCGTTCGAGCTCGGCGACCCCAAGCCGCCAGACGAAATGTTCTTCGAAGAGCGCAAGACGCACGTGCCCGAGCGTGCTGCGGAAGAAGATGTTTTTCATAATGACATGGGAGTGCACAAAGACCTGTTTGAGACTATAAGTGAAGCGCACTACCTGCCTGAGCTCGGTGGGCCTCACGACGAGGCGCTGCTCGAGTCGCTAGTAGAGAAGGGCTGTGAAGATAATCAAATTCTCGGGCAGGCACTGGACAAGCTGGCGCACCTCGTGCACGGCACTGACTACGTAGAAGAGGAGGACGACATGCTCCTCGGCGGCGCGCCCGTTGCCGATATCATCGACCGGCTCGAGCAGTCGCTAGAGTCACCCAGTCGGAGCAGCATGACGGCGGCACAGGGGCTTCTACATCTACATCACATAGGAGACCACCTGCCGTTGCCAGACCAACAACAGTCCATCGAGCAGTCCTACATGACGGACGAAGTGTTTGCGCCCGCCGACCCTCCGACTGATTGTGTGCTTGAAACGCTATCTACGCCGTCACAAATGCAAAACGCTAACGAAGTTAACCATTTAGAATATGATGAGAATGCCGAGAAGAGGCTACAGAACGATGTTGATAATGCGGAAGTGATGTATACTGAACATGAACAAGTACCTGAAATCCCTGAACCCTCAGAGGAGCAAAAATATCAACCATTGCCGGATCAGAGCGAACCTACTTTACCGAGTGACCGACCAGCTCAGGCTAATGACGACTCCACTGAAAATGTCACCAATAACATTACACCCAAACTGGAAACCGACGACAACGCATGTGATGGCGAAGGTAATTTCTCCAATACTATAAAAGTGGAAGCCCCGAGCATAGAGTTTACGAAAGATCTAGAAGATACGACAACCGTGGAATTGGTGGCTACGGATTTAAGTGTCAAAAATGTGAAACCCAAAAAATCTGCCCGAGTAGTGGCTAGCGATGCTGAAACTACAAATAACATGGAAGACAATTTGTCAGAAAAGAGCGACGACCTACCTAGAGATCTAAGCGTGCAACGAAGGTTACCCACCCCGCATGCGTCGCCGAGAAGGATAGACATACCGCGAGCACCGTCGAGAGAATCGGATGCCATGCAGTCGCCTCAGCCGAGCGGCATCCCCGCCGTGCCGTCCTCACCTGAAATATTTACCATGCCTCAATCGAAGAGCAAACAATCATTGTTTTTAGAAACTTTGTTGTCATCGCCCTCGCCTAAGATGTACACCTCCGAAGTGACTATTACAAAACAGCAATGTGAACCGTTAAACTTAGGTAAACATCGAAAATCAGCCAGTCCAACTGTAACAAGCTGTTCAGACGAGATAAGAAAGTTAAATAAAGAATTTGGTGAACCTCAAGAAAAAAAAGGACGACGGGAGTCTACCGATGATTCAGTTAAAATAAATAAAGTATTCAATAATAAGTGTGATCGGGATGAGCACCATACTGAGGCTCAAACTAAGTCGAAGAAAAGCGAGGCAGAAGAAAAACTCCCAATGAAATATATCGAGAAAATGAATAAAATGAGTCCACTCGAACAAATACAAAGTCTGAGATCGGGTTCTAGTTTCAACATTCCCGATCCCATTCTAATTCCGAAAAACAAGCTGAACCAAATTCTCACAGCTCCTGGTATTGAAATTCCCTTGATGCTAATGGCTAATCCCGAGTTCAGATTACCAGAGGCGTTCCATTACCCCATGGTTCTGCGAGATCCGGATATACTGGTCATATCATTTTCGCAATTAGAAAGCATAATATTGAACGAGCCTAAACGGTCTGCGTCGCCGAAAAAGGAACCAAAGCCACCTACACCAAAAAGTACAATAAGTACAACAAGTACATCAGGTAGTGAACATACCACGGCTATAAGTCAACTCGACCATATCAACTCCAGTACTCAACCGAAGCCGATACCATCGATGGACGCGCTAGCTGGCGACATCGACGCGGCCACTTCCGCGGCGCTCAACCAAATGCTCTGGCTACCCTATATCAGCCAACTCGAGGCTATGGCCGCGTGCTCGCAAAATATGGATTTCCTAAAAGCATTAAATTCGTCTGGTTATTCCGCCGGGCAGGGTTACCCGGAGTTATCACAAGTGTTTAACCCAAATTCCCGTTTTGGTGCACAAGCTGGGTTCCCGGTCATGCCACAGATGGACTACGAGAATCGGATGCAGTACGCTATGTGGCAAGAAGCGATGAACCATTCGAATCAACAACAAGCCCAGAGACAAAGTCAAGCCAAAGCTCGAGCCGAAGAGTCTCAGGCGAAAGAAATGGCATCAAAATCATTAGACGTGCAGAATCCTTTCGTTCACTCGACTAAGAGCCATCATCATCAAAATAAATCACACAGCAGTATGTCGTCTCGATCTAGTCCCATGGCCAACTACACGGCCAGCCAGCGAGCCGCCATGCAACACAACTCATTCCTGCAGAATATATACCCGGGGATGAACCCTAACATAAGGCCGAACATGCCTCTGCCGGGCCTTCAGATACCATACTTTAATCCCAACATGATGGCTAGTCAGCGGTCGCCGAGGGGGCAGAAGAGCCCGACCTCGCCGTACTACCCAAACAACAACTATCTGCAGTCTATGCAGCATTCCGAAGCGCAGGCCCATCAGAGGAGTAGTTCGACTGGATCGCAGGATTCGCCGCGGCCTCGGATCAGTGTTAAATCTTTGCAAAACTTGTTGGCGCCGCCGCTGCGTGACGGTGGGATGCCGATGCCGTCATCGTCGTCGCGGCGGGGCCTTGGCCCGCCGGCGGCGCTGCCCCGGCGGCGCGAGGAGCCCGAAGTTGGCAGCACGACGCCGCTGGGCGAGCCTCACCTGCCGCCGCACCCGCACGACCCGGCCTCCTTCCACTTGTGGCATCCGCTGTTCGGCAAGTGAGTCATTTTCATTCATGTTTACCGCTTTTACAAATATTTGCACGTTCTTAAAGATATCGCCGTATTTACTTTTCTTATTGGAGTTTCTTTGATTTCGTAATTACCATGTGCTTATGCAGCGCTGGCGGTCCTTCGAGACGTTGTGAATTCTAAGAAAATTATTATGAATGTTAGGTAGGTACCTATATCAGTACAACTATACATATAAGTTTTATTCACAGGTGTTTCGGTAATACTGTTTCCATTCCATGTCACCTACTTCCATTACTTTCAATACAGCAATTAAAATTCTTCGTTGTTGTATTGTGCCATGTAAATACATTTTTCACTATCTTTCTTTAAAAAAAGCTACACGACATTTACATCAAAGTGCGCCGATACATATGTAAATTCTTCGCATAAACAGAACTGGTTCACTACGTTAATAAACTGTAGGAGACGTCGCAAGTTAATATAGCACAAAGCACAATATACTTGGGCAATATTGTAGGCATTGTTTATTTATACTGAGCGTTTATTGGGTCAGGCCGGCGGAGCTAATTTTGCCCAGAATCGATCGACTTCCGAAATAGAGGCGAGGTTGAAGGGTTAATCAGTTAATATGTAGGGGCTGTGGGTCAGTTCGTCGTCTTGTCAACGTTTAATTAGAACGGAGACAGAGGCAAACGGGAGCTTCGTAATTGCCATGAGACTTGGGGAACCCAGGGTCCTTTAGAATCGGTGATGTTAACCTAAACTACCAAACCGATTTTAATGGCATTCAGCTGATAGGTAAATTGATAATTGGAGAAAGACATAAACCGTCTTATGACAAAACAAAATCTGACTACAGTGGAGTCATTTTAATAGGTAACATTTGACGTCTGTCAGTTTTGTCCTCATAGTGAGGTGACCTGCTTATAAACATCGATTAAAGTGAATGAATCGATACGGACTTGAAACATAGGCGAATTTTAAAAATCATCAGGCGAATCCCTGTCCCATTATTATTATTTTTTTCGTAAATTTAAGGAGCAAAATAAGACAAGTACACAATTTAACAAAAAAATTGCATTTATTCAGTTGAACTATCAGAACTGTTAAAAGTATTGTCATCTTCATCACTGCTGTCAGCACTCAGAGATATTATTAATTCATTTTCAATAATATTGTCTATTCTCACATCTCGTTCAAAATCTTGTAAAATTATTTTCTTTGTTTTCTCTACGACTTTTTTCCAGTCTTCTGTAGTGACTTCTGCACACGCAGTTTGTAGCAGAGACATCATTTTAGCAGTACTGAAGGGTGGTTCAGTATTGTTCCGCGCTGCATAACCCTTTATTTGTGCCCAAATAAGCTCGATGGCGTTATACTGGCAATGGTAGGGAGGCAATCGAATAACTTCGTGTCCATGCTCTAGGGCTAGTTCATCGATTACATAGCGGAGCTTGGACGGCTTAGTTGCTTTTACTAGATTTAACAACTCAACTTTTAATAAAGTTGGACTTGCATCCACACCATTTCTTACCAGCCACGAGACAATTTCTTGCTTTTTATTTGCTTGAGTTGGTGGTTTATCAACTTGTACAGAATGATACGGTGCATTGTCCATTATAATTTTCGATGGGTTTTCTAAGCTGACTAGCAGCTTCTCAAACCACTCTTTAAAAACCTCAAAGTTTATTTCCTCATGGTAATCACTTGTAGTTTTAGAGGCGAATGCGAGGAGGCAGTTTTTCTATTTCATTATTTTTTGTATTTTTATACCTAGTTAGTTAAAAGAATAATAAATAATTTTTTTATTATAATCACAACGTGGTTATTAATTTATGGTGATATTTCTTCACAAGTCATCATTGCATTCGATTCTACTTATCAGCTTTCGATTTTTAGAGTAACATCCCTAGTGTTTAAAAAGAAAAATGGTTAACTGACGTAACCTTGTAACGACGTTCAGTTCTTTAGATCAGAAATTGTTTATTATGTTTAGAATGGTTTATTAATGAAAGCAAATCGTAAAATTACTCGTATCGGTCATTATTACAATAAATATGTAATCGTAATTGAAAAAAGGTAAGCAATTGTGCAGTTCTAACAAAACGAAAAAATATGTTATTTTATGCCCGCCGTTACAAGGTTACGTTGTTGAATATTTGATGAATTGTCAAATGTTACCTATTAAAATGACTCCACTTTAATAGTTCTATCCTAAACCTTTGAGCCAGTATTTGTATTACGAAGTTTATTTCGATTTAGGCAAAGTTATTAAGGGGCTTACGTCCTGTAAGCCCCTTAATAACTTTGCTATACGCAAAAAACACAAGTTTTAGAAACAATAAAAGTATATGATCGACTGCAGTAAACGAAATCCGAAAAATATATGATATTTTTCAGGATATATGTATGCTAGGCAGTTAGTGTGTTGAAAACATAATACAACTAATTGGATACGATAGAAAAAAATCATGAAGATACCCCTAAAAACTTTCTTTTTACAATAAAAACCATACTAATATACATACAATCATTATGACTTTTTGTCAGATTATTCTACACGCAACATACTAAAGCACTAGTTTTTTTTTTAATTTTTAGTCCAAACAATATATTTTTTGTAAATATGTAGATAATTGCTTCATATTTTGCAATAAATTACCGGCGTTGTGTCATCGCGCTTTTCTTTCTTTTCTACGCAGTCCGATAAAGACCGCGCTTTAGGTCATGTAGTCGCCTTAATACTAAAATGACAATTTAGCCTCGAACTAAATTGTTATCCTTATAGTATAAAACAAAGTCGCCAAAATGTCTGTACGCGCGTAACTTCCGAATGACTGCACCAAAATAGATAATTCCTTTTTTTTTTGTTGTGTTCGGTATTGTCAGGACTTATCATGATTTTCTTAAAATTTAGGAAATTCGAAAAAGAAAATTTCACCCGTACGAAGCTGGGGCGGGCCGCTACTTTTTGTATAAAGAACTACATTCCTATAACAGTTACGTTCTTAATTCAATAACTGGCTCTGTCGTTTAAACCAGGGGGCCTAAGCACAGAGTAAAAGAAAATAACTGAAAAATCCTTCACCAATGGGATTTGATACGATTATCTTAACAGTTAACTGTCCGTTATGATTCATAATGTTATCCTTTTATGATTCTGCGAAAGTGGCCTTTTTAGGCCCCTGATCTAAAGCAAAACCTTGTTTTGTAATAAGAGGAATATACTTTTGTGGAGTCTACAGGTCGTTTCATGAAAACCCTACTGATTCCCCATTTGCATTTTGCATACAAAATCATGTTTCCCCTCCTAAATAAATAACCAATGAATAACAACCATACAAAATCGTAAACAATAGTAGAACTAAATAAATTACAGTCCGTCTATCACTTCACGGTTATAAACCAGTTGCTTTCATGCATTAATTAAAGAGAATGCTCGATGCGTCTGTCTGTCCGCCAATAAAACAATTACAGTTTTGTTGATATCATTAATTAACGGAGAGGCACAAATTAGTGATAATATGTAGCCAGAGACAAATTACTGTGGGGTATCTAAGAAGTTTTTGAGTATGTATATGTATGCATCAGTGTATCTACAAAACTGCTAGAATGGATTATTTGACTTGAAATATTGGCAAACGCAGAATTCGTGATTAAATATAATTTTTCCCTAATATAGCTAAGTAATTTAATGATCTTCATTGCTATTTTACTTGGTACCTAGCTGATACTTTAACGACCCTTTCTACGTTGGAAAATAATAATATTTTAAATACATCAAACAGTTAATAGAAAATATATGTGTTTTCAAACAATTTTTTGCTCTTCTTAAACAGGAATCCTATTTAACAAGATGAGAAATGTCCATGGATTTTTTTCCGTAAAGAATTTTCATGCAATACCCAAATTAAAAAAAAAAAATTTTTAAAAATACCTAGTAGCCATACTCTTATGCAAACGCAAGAATACAGATATCTGAAATGGCTTTGTATAAATAATATTGCTTATACATTTTCCGTAGGTTTTCCAGCATGACTCATAATTTTTATGACTTCTTTAAGGCCTGTATTAATGCCGATAACCTTGAGCATTTGGGCGGAGCTAACGACCCCTTCTCCGCGCCACTCCGCTACCCGCATGTAACAGAAAATGTGCGGTTGTGTGCGCCGCCACCACGGTTTGCCTCGCCTAGTCTCGTCACAGAGTATCGAAATCACAGAAGGTCAAGTCATCGTGAAAGTTAAATAATTATGTGTACCACATATACAGGGTGTCCCAGAACTCAACGTCAAGCCGAAACAGGGTGACAGGATTGATCATAACCATCACGAGAAAAATATAAAAAAAATCTATCCCATGCAGTTTGAAAATTATGGGCATTTTAAGAAAAACCTAGAAATTTGATCAAACTGTACCATTTTTCGGTTATTGTGGTTATTCTTTTTTATTTTTGTTCAATTAAACTTTGGAAACGTAATCCTAAATAACATTTCTAGAATCCCAATAAAAAATAATGACACGATTGCCTCAAGTTTCCGAGAATTGAGACTATTCGTTAAACTACGAATTTAAAATTTTCAAGATTCGTCGACTTTGATTGGCCCTCCTTTAAAAAAAATGTACTAGAGTGCCTTGGCAAGTGGTATTAAAAGTTGGCGCGTTTAATCAGAATTATAAAATGGTACAATACTTGTTAGTTCCATACAATAAAAAAGAGTAAAAAAATTAAAACCTCAAGTAACCCGATTTTTGCTATCTCAGTTAAAATGTTTTTGATTCGCACAAGCTCTAGGTAGGTTCTTAATTTTAAGGCAAAATGATGAGAGAGATGGATAGTGGGTATGTTTGCCATGAGTGAGCGAGACAGATAGTGACGCCACTTTTATTAAAGTGACAAAAGTGAAAAAAAGTTAGTAAAATAATGAAAAATCTTGATCTAGTTTAATTTAGGTTTGTTGGAATAAAAGTCAGATAGAGAAATAACATTTTTATTACAATAAATGTTCAAATTGTTTACCATCAGCCTCAATACAAGCCCTACATCTTCTTAAAAAAGATCTACTTATTAGTCGGGCATATCTTCAAGAGTTGATCTCCTCAGCTGCTTGAGAAATGCGTTCACGCAGGTCGGCTACGTTCTCAATGGGCTTATTTATTGTAATAAAAAACTTTATTTCTCTATCTGACTTTTATTCCAACAAACCTAAATTAAACTAGATCAAGATTTTTCATTATTTTACTAACTTTTTTTCACTTTAATAAAAGTGGCGTCACTATCTGTCTCGCTCACTCATGGCAAACATACCCACTATCCATCTCTCTCATCATTTTGCCTTAAAATTAAGAACCTACCTAGAGCTTGTGCGAATCAAAAACATTTTAACTGAGATAGCAAAAATCGGGTTACTTGAGGTTTTAATTTTTTTACTCTTTTTTATTGTATAGAACTAACAAGTATTGTACCATTTTAGAATTCTGATTAAATGCACCAACTTTTAATGCCACTTGTTAAGGCACTCTAGTACATTTTTTTTAAAGGAGGGCCTATCAATATCGACGAATCTTGAAAATTTTAAATTCGTAGTTTAACGAATAGTCTCAATTCTCGGAAACTTGAGGCAATTGTGTCATTATTTTTTATTGGGATTCTAGAAATGTTATTTAGGATTACGTTTCCAAAGTTCAAATGAACAAAAATAAAAAAGAATAACCACAATAACCGAAAAATGTTACAGTTTGATCAAAATTCTAGGTTTTTCTTAAAATGCCCATAATTTTCAAACTGCATGGGATAGATTTTTTTTCAGATTTTTCTCGTGATGGTTATGATCAATCCTGTCACCCCGTTTCGGCTTGACGTTGAGTTCTGGGACACCCTGTATTTACAATGGTCCAGTTTTGGTTTTATTTAGGTATTATCTATTGATATGGATGTACTTTTCGGGCTATGGTTACGAATAAAATTGTTAAAAGCTTTCGAGGCCGTGAGTAGAAGCTATACCCTTAATATAAATCAGCCTGGCTTGCCATGTGGTAAACAACTTAATGTATCTTTTTAACTAAAATTAATGGCTAAATGTGCTGCTAAGCGCAAAACTCAAGAATGGCTGGACCAATTCGGTTTTTTTTTAAATATTCGTTGAAGTCTTAGGAAGGTTTCTATGAAGAGAAGAAGGGTAGGTAGGCATGTACGTAGATAGGTAGGTAGGTATGTAGGGTAGGTAGGTAGGTAGGGTAGGTAGGTAGTTAGGGTAAGGCAGATAGGAAGGTAGGGTAGATAGGTAGGCAGGTAAAGTAGGTAGGTAGGTAGGTATAGGTAGTATAATTATCACTAGTGTATGTCATATTATTTGTTATATTTTTTATAAACAAATATATTATAACTAAAATTCAGCTGAATAATCTTCAAGTTCTTCGACAGACCTTACAAGATGCTTGTGAGTCACCATGTCATCCAATAGAGACCGTAGTTTTTGAATGCCCAAATCATCTTGTTCCTAAAATGAATGCAGTTATACATATATTTACAAGTAAAACAAAAATATAGGTTCATAATTTGTAAAAAAAAATACATTCACATCCAAATCAACAGAATTACCTTCAACTTCTCTGGTAGAACTAATTGATTCACTACGTATAGGTAATGATTTTTTTATTTGATTTAATTAGTTGAATAATATTATTGACCCACTTTAGCCCACATGGATAGTAATGATAAGTGATAATTATAATAAAAAACATGATTACCAATTTGTTTTTCTAATTTTATGTAGTCTGTGCCACCCGCGGTCTGCGATAGGCTGATTTAATTGATTGATTGATGTCACCCGCGACGATAGAAGTCGAGTAAAAAGTATTCGACTTTCGATCTGCCATAGAGAGATTTGATCCTTATGATTGACCCTATCGATTGATGCCATAAAAGTACAGGGTATTATTTTTTCGGATTTTAGGCGGTTCGATTCCCGAGAGCGGCAAGCGAATTTTCGAACATCTTTGATTGCAGATTTGTTTTTTTTTAATGAAGGGATTTTCCTTTGAGTAAAATTTGCTATCTCCAGTGTTTAGAGTACTTGCCCTCTAGGTGAGGTTAAAAAAATCCAGCCTGTATATACATATATATTATTGAACTACTACTTTTTACTATTGTATGACATTATTATTTTTAATTCCTTATTTTGTTGACTGATCTGTATTTACGATAATTTTATTTTCAATGACATTGTACAGACGCCAGCACATCAAGTTACTACAATCTGTCAGATTTCTTTAATAGATTTTCAACTTTATCACTAAAGCATAAGGTTCAAAGTTGATTGCGAAAATTTGACAGTTTCGGGTAGGTTGATGTGCTTGGCGTCCGTACTTTATTGAATAGTGAAATTAACAGTTAACATTCTTGTTTTATATTTGCACACCTTATATGGTTATTAACAGTGTACCATATGACCTTTTTTAACATCCACTGAACCTGTTTTATGCAAATAAATGATTTGATTTGATTTTTTTATTTGAAAATAATTACGCCGGTAATCAATAAATTGACAAATTATTAGCAAGTACGTAACCTAATCATAATTAATACCTACTTTAAGAGCATTTTCAGTTTTGTGTCACAATATGTCACAAATAATCGCAACGCATCAGAATAATAGACTTTACTTAGGCACCGAAAAGTAAAATTTATAATATTGGCTGAATCATTTCGTGGACGTGGACCTTCTGTGATCATTCACTACTAGTACTTACGACTTTCGTTTGAATGAGGTAGGTATTTTATAAACAGTACCTATGTACACAGAGTAATGGACAGCGCATAAGTTTCATAAAACCCCGCTTGGGTAGGTACACTTTTTGTTTTTGCAGTAATATTTTACGATTTTATTTCGTAGTGCGGAGTTCTCGCAACGCGACATACGTCCACCTAGCAACACGATGCGCCCCGCACTAAATTTATGGACGAGTGCGGGGGTGATGTAGACGCAGTCCTTTATCAGAGGCCTTTTTAATTTATTATCATAAAAATAATACATATTTTAAAAAAGTAACAAAACCAAATTATTCTCCTTTGTATTGCGAAGATGTAGATATATTTTTTTACACTCTTTTGATAAAAAATGAAGGAGTAAAACGGTTTCATCTCAATGATTTGGAGGTGATTTGGTGATTTTTTTTAAAATTAAGTGATACCGGTAGAAAAATTATGGCTAAACCAAATTACGTATTATATCATGAAGATTACTAAGGATTTTTTTCAGATGTAATTTCTCTGTAAATGCCGACAAAAAATGGCTTCATCTGCATGCTTTTTTCAAGCTTTTTTCGAGAGAGCGGCCTTAAGAGCAAGCTCGTAATGTTTTTACCATCGCTGTTTTATTATTTCAGTCAGTACCTGTACAGTTCTTATCTTGAAAGTCGGTAAAGTTGGCTCTATAGTTATATAGATTTTACTAACAATAGAATTCAGATTCACTATCAAGATAACATGTATTGGCCACGTGGTCCTTACGTACAAAAAAATTTAAGATTATTATCTTTTTAGGAACTTTGATACATTTAGGAATATATACCATATCATTGCTGGAAGGAAGATCTGGGGCCCTAAAAAGGCCACTTTGGCAGAATCATAAATGGATAACATTATGAATCATAATGGATAGTTAACTGTTAAGTTAATCGTATCAAATCCCATTGGTGAAGGATTTTTCAGTTATTTTTTTTGTCTGTGCTAAAATACCAATCAATCCAAATCCAATCCCAATCTCTTTGATTATACCTACGTAGTGCAGCGAAAAAAAGTAAAACACGGACTGTCTTCGCCATATTATAATTCATAATGTTATGTATTTTCTTTCTTTCTTTCTATCCTTTTATGAATCTGCCAAAGTGGCCTTTTTAGGCCCCTTGCTAATCCTAATTTATTATAACATTGTAAAAGCTATTTATTTTTAAAAGAGTAACCGTGGAGTTTCTAGCTGGCTCTTGCTCTTCTCCATATCTTCTTTTGACGTCTCATAAGTGTGCCCCATTAGGTTTATGTGAAATAAAATATTTTAAATTTGAATTTTTGATATTGATTTTATTAAAAAGTTCTTCCTTTTCGAAAGATCTTTCGGAGTTCAATATAGTAGACTCAATTTCATAAATAATTTCTTCTTTTTCTCTTTTTTGTCCACTTTCCTATAACAGTTATGCTGGAAGAGATTTCAATACTCAATAAAAAAAGAAACAAGATTTTGAATTTAGATCTTTTTTTAGATTTTTTTTTTTATTTTGATTTTTCTTTAGAAATAAGCATCACCTTTGTACATATTTTTCTCTTCCTTTCTTCATCTGTCTGTTTATATGTATAAAGTTAAAGTAAATAATCTAAAAACCGATCTGCCGTTAACAATTTATAATAGTATACCATTTCCTTTTCCTTGCGGATATTGGCAATATCCTCAATGCAAGCAGATTTTCTAACGAAGAATTACTTCTGGACTTAGATTATTATTTAGGTATTTATTTCCCCATAGAACAGCAGTTTCCCTAGGTAGGAAATTACTGTACACTCGAAACCTGTTTGGTTCAGTGCGTGTCGTGTTGTCGCCACTTAACTTCTGCTCATCCAGTACATAGAACTACTATTTATTTATTATAATAAGCACACCAACAGCACAATCACTTACAATTCAAATCAAAACAACATCTAATATTGGCATTTCAGTAATCATGCAAATAACAGGAATGCATAACATTGAAATATGAATATCAGAGACAAAAGAAAACAATAATAAAAAGTGTGTCTAGTAGAACACTAAATTTATCTAGAACACAACAAAAAAAACCAATTTGAGCTACTTAGACATGCATTCATCGCATTGTTTAAATACCTCATGGAGAAAATATCAACAGGGTAATCTGTCCGTTTGGACCTTTCATTATATTGCCTTGCCATACGTGTTAGGGGGCTATTAAATGTGGTATTTAATGTGGATGTAGTCAATTCAAAAATACAATGATGACGCTTACTACGTTGGCTAGACCTATGAAGGTCCTATCAGCTTATTAAAGCGAATCACCCAGAGACTGAGGTTACTGACACGAATCTTTGTTATCTTGGGTACCTTTAGTTAGTACGCTGTACGTACTGGGTACTTAGTATTTTGAGGATGATATTTTCTCGCTACCTTACTCAACTTTAACTAAGCGCCGATTTTTCCATCGCCAGATATCTTTTATTCAGGAAATAAAATTGACGTTTGACAGTTTTTGTATAAAATAACTGTCAAAATTTCAAAATTATTTCTCGAATAAAGTTATTAGATGATTGAAAAATCAGCCCTAGATCAAATATATTTTTTTCCAAGCAATCATACAAGGCATAACAAAAAATTAAAACACGCTTGTTTTTTCCGAAGGGTTTAGCAGACGTGTACCTACAGTGCACCCACCCAGCCAGTTATGCTAAGTCCCATGTAAAATACTTACCTAAGACATTCGGGGTGTTTTATCAGCAGCTGCGTAGGTCGGTTGTTGATTGAGAAAATTGAAAAAAATACAAGGCAAGCTTTGAAAAGTTGAAATTGTGTTCTATGTGTACATTCAGGCATTAAGAAACCTTTGTGGTGATAAAGCTGTGCTAATGAATACAACGAACTATGGTTATGACTGAGATACAAAACCTTACATCTTGTGGTGTACATATTGAATTTAACCCAACTAAATATCATATTTAAGTTTTAAGTGAACAAATAGATGTAAACAAGCAGAAACAAAGAACAGAATCAATACAGCTCCAAAATCGAAAACTCGGTCGATTGATTCAACAGTAAAACTGAAACACTCACCCGCTCTCCTAATTAAATATTAACACCGTAGGTACTTCCTTTTCCAAGACCTGCAGTAATTACACCAATCTAGACTTGAAAGCGGACTAATCAACCGTTTTAACATTCACGAAGGGAATACACGAGTTGCACACAAAAATAGAACATTACAGTAATAGAGAAAGATCGATAAATGAAAGTACTGTAGACGAAATAATCCTATTAAAACCAACCTACTCAGAATTCTCTTAGAACATTAATATTTTGTAGTTAATTGGATCTTGGAATTATTTATATAAGAGAATATAAAGGCTGTGGGATTTATATTTGTATCGATAAATTATGTACATAATAGATGTTTGATGTGGGCTTCGGCGAATGTTTGGATTGTGAGAGGTGTCAATATAGACATGTTTCTGTGTACGCCTCTCATCGTTGTTTGTTTGATATATTTGAATAATGTTCTAAGTATAGGTGTGTGCTGCCTGGCTCTATTAGTCCTGAGTTTTGGCAGAGCTCGATTTAGAAAAGTTGTGTCTGAGTAGCAGGAAATCGAGCAAAGTTCTGTATATCAATGTGACTGTCTGAAAGGTGGGAAAGTTGAATGTTTTGAATTAGTCCTTAAGATCTTACCTGTTTCAGGAGCTTTCTTAATTAGTTCCATTAAAACTTCACGATTCTTAGCCGCGAGATCATCATAAACTATCAAAGTAATTTCAGGTATGCTGAGGATATAATACCTTACAAAAGAACACCACACTAATTAATGTCATGTAGAGATCTCTGTGAAACTAGGAATATTATCTAACATTCTAGCCCGAACAATTATATAATCACGTCCCAGATATTCAGGTGTTTCAGCCATTTCTGTCGCCACCTTTAAACTTTAAATAGAAGCGACCTACTTTCGGCTTTTATAACCTGATTCTCTATACTTGAGTATACTCCGAATAGCTGCATTAGCTTGGTACCTTTTGAAGTATAAAACTTAATGATGCATTATAGGTGCTATGTCTTCTACAGCCAGCAAAGTGCATGCCACAACATATACAAAATTTTGGGCTGAATTGGGAGCCCGAAAGTCTGACCAGTCTTAGAGTCCAAGGAGTATCGTGTTACCTTGTATAACCCAAGTTATGGAACATGGGATCTCCATAGGAGATCAGATTGGCAGTCGCTCCATGTGAAATTCTGTTTGTCAGCTGGATCCGGTTAGACTCTAAGCCGAATTCGACATATTTGAGAAAGGTTTGGCAAATGATGAGATGATGATTCGGCAAGCAATGAGACATGGCCTGGCACTGCCATATAGGAAGATGATGGTCAAATAGAACCTTTTTTAATTCCTATAGCTAAAAGATAAAGACAAGAAGAAAAACGATTAAAAAAAAAACGTCACAATTTTTCGCTGCCAGAACTTTACAGTATACGTGGCTCACAAGTCGAATTAAGTAATTTAACTAATAACATTTAATTTGTCGGGTCTAACTGTCCGTCCATTTCCCATCAATAATAAATGTAGTAATAGCTGGCTTCGACTGTAATAGGGAAAATTAAAAGCAAGAAACTAGGCCACCTTTGTTCTAGAAAATGCTTCTTTGAATAGAAGAATTATTATGTCCGTTTTTACTAACACTAGGCGACACATAAAGAGCGCTGTTCGTTTTTCAACTATCGACGCTGAGCCGAGAGTTAAAAATTCAACAGCGCACTTTTACTTAGGCATTCATTTAGGTGGCTAAGTCTTAGTGAATACGGGCATTACTGCCTACATTGTGTTGCATTTTGTATGAGAAGTATCGACTATCAATCGGTGCTAAAGTGTCTCGCAGCTGTTAAATATAACAGCAGTATTGCTGAAGTAGTTATTCGATTTCAGGAAAGAATTGTAGAGAACAGTTTCGTTCTAATACTGCAATGGTATTTTAAACGAACTTACAAAACGGTATTTTGGGAGATGATATTAGAATTGTGAGATGAGTATCAAACCTAGATGATCTAAGATCAAAATTAGACAAAATATGATTGTCAAAGTCAAAGTACCTATTTATTTCAAATAGGCACATAAAAGGTACTTTTGAATGTCAAAACTTACAACAAAATAGAATTAATTCTAGTCGCCCATTCCAAAAGGGTAATTTTCGTATGGAGAGGAATGGGCAAAAACCTCCACCGTTACCTACTCTTTTAAAATGTTTTACAATATTTTGCATACATCACACTAATATTACGAGTATAAAGGTGTTGTGAGTGTCTGTGTGTTTATGTTTGTTACTTCTTCACGCTCAAACGGCTGAACCAATTTTGATGAAATTTTGTATGGAGGTAGCTAACACCCTAGATTAACATATAGGCTACTTTTTATCCCGATATTCCCACGGGATCGAAACTTATGCGGGTTAAACCGCGGGGCGCAGCTAGTTAATTATATAATAATAATATGTGAAGACGATGCACCTAACATAAAACTGCTATTATTACACAATAGGTAAAAGAATTAAAAAAAAATGAGACCATAACATAAATTAATTATCTGATAGATACATGGTGCTCACATATTTACAAACATGGTAAAAGTAAACGATTTTCATTGCCTTGAGAGTTTCAGCAATAGGATACAGACAAAAGACATGATACAAAGAAGCAACCACATAATCAGGCTGTCATCCGAGAAGAATCGTATTAAAAAGCAAGATTCTTCCTCCTTTTATGGAACACTTCCCTCACCAAAGCGTGATTTCGCGTCTTCGCAGCCAAAGCGTGATTTCGGTTTTATCTCTCACAGCCTCGTACCTAAATAAATTAAATTCCAGGCTTTTCAGCCCCATTAAGTTTTAGCAGTACTTTCTGACGTCTTCCGAGACGTTGGTGATTGGCTAATGTCGTCCGGACTCAGTCGTGATTGGTCGATAAAAGTTTAATCTCGCTCCAGATTGGCTGGTGTTTGTTATGTGCTTTAGTTTACGTGATACAAACATTGATTCTTTATTAGGTCGTGAAGACGCAGTTCCTTATTGGAAAACTTTTCCAATAAGGAAAGGTTTAAATTCAAGTATTTTCGTACCGATCTCGTCCTTCCTTATTTTCCTGATTCTTATCTGAATCATTTAGGATTTCTATCGTTGAGGGTTTTTCAGTCCAGTTGGATTCTATTAGGAGTTGAAAATAATACCTGCATCCTAATTGCGTAACATAATACCAATCACAATCTGAATCATTTTGAAAGATACTGCAAACCCATTGCTTCATTTGTTGATGAAAGCCATTGCTGCGTAATTACCCCGCTGGGTACTTGTAAATTAAGGACAGTAAAGATACGAACCAATATTTTATCGTCAGTAGCTCGAACCAAACAAACTGGAACTGGTGATACCAAACTCAACATAGCTGGGTAAAATCTGATGACGAACTCCCTCAAAATTTTCGATGATAAAGTGAATTCTAAGCGGCGTGTATGAATATGTCCGAGGTTTTGCGAGCGGTCACAATCCTCGTGGAATCGCGACTTGTTGCTCCTCATTATTTATGTAACAATAAAGCCTCTGCCATCCCAAATACAGCTATTAAAATCTCAAAAATAAAAACCTGTTTGAAGTTCAAGGACTGATTTTTCCAACGCTAGATGATTTTATCCGAAGAATAATTTTGAATTTTGGACAGTCCTATACAAAATCTGTCAGACGTCAATTTTATTACACGAATAAAAATTATTTGTCGTTTGAAAAGTCGGCCCTAAGAAACTTAGGGCTGATTTTACCGAAGACGATTTTACCGAAGAATAATATATTTATCCGTGGAATAAAATTGACGCCTGACAGTTCTATGTAGTATGGAAAAACTGTAAAAATTTCAAAATTTATTCTTAGTAAGTATAAGAATTATTCTGGGTTTGATGAAATTTGCCCTTAGTAGGAAAATGAAATCATATTGTTGCTCAAATAAAGAATATATGGCAGTCAAAATGGCCGACTGAAACTAGGTAGATTACCTACTTGAGAAAAATGGCTTATTACTTCTTCATCCTACCCATTTATAATAACATTCAGTTCATCCATGGAAATAACTCAACAAAGTCAGAGGAAAATGGAAGAAAAACTTTGATTATTCAATTTTAATTATAACGAACATTATTGCAGTGTGCAGTTAAATGTGTTATGCGTCTATAAACTCGGGTGGTGTGTTTTCTGTCTTTGTCTTGCTTGTCGGTGGTGGATGTTGGTGTCTCGCTTGCACGTACGTCACTCGGCCTGGACAGGCTTCGGCAAGGGGCAAGCTACATTGATTTTATTGTGATTCGGGTATGTTCGATACTGCGATGTTTGGTTATTGGACATGGCGGCTTCGGTGCGGCCGCTGCGCTGCTGTCAGTTTCGGCTTTCAGAAACTTTGGGGAAAATCTCGGCTTTTGTATGTCTTCTTCGCTTTTGTTATTTCAGTGGCTGTGTTTCGCTGGCTTCGTTTGATAAAGGATGAGGAGATCTATATTTTTATACAGCCTTTTGTTGCCATCTGGGTTCATAATAGAAGGAATTTATTACAAGCCTTCCTAAATTGAGTAGTTCCAATTTAAGAGTCTTGCTCCAAACGACTTTCAATTTATCAAGTTGCGCAACAAATTCATCTTCTCTAGAACTCAATAAGAAGTTATTTCCTTTTTACGACGTCTTCTAAGATCTAGGTCCTGACCTACCTAACCAATCTTGTTATTGACTTTTCATTTTCAATGATTGAATGGAGAAATTTTCAAATCCACAACGTTGCAATAAAAAAAATACCTTTCCAATTTGAATTTAAGAAAAATCTAATAAAACATGAACATTTGGGCACTAGTAATCAGAGATATGTTTGATTGCTAATCAACTACTCGTATTTTGTTAAAATTAAACCACTTTCAAACAGTGTTATCCAAATCTTTCGCAACAACACCTAAATCGTCAATATCCAGGGCATTATACCTAGTTACATGTTACATCTCAAATCTTATAAACATAATTATTACTTGGTTTATTTTGCTCGCTCTGTGCAGTCCTGATAATTTTGCAAATGCAAAATGTGACAGTGCAAATGCACTGTCTAAACATTGACTTGTTTTAAAGATTTATTGATCTGATGCATACACAGAGTTTACCTTTACAATGTTATGTTTATAGGTTACTAGCTTGTGCCCACGGTTTCACTCGCTACCTAGGGGACCATGTAACAGGATTAAAAATAGCATATCTATGTGTGAGATGGTTTATCTCTATTAATTTTTATATCATTGAAATAGGCTCGCGTTTGATTACTATCTAACCTGCTGGTAAGCGATGATGTGGTCGACGATGGATCATGTTTGTCTAGAAGTAACCTAATCACTCGCGACTTAAACTCCAGTAGTTATGAGGAAACAGACTCTGGATTCCACTCCTCCTCCTCACTTATATCTTTTTCTACTTGAATATAGTTCTCACTGTTCTCAATTCCCACACAAATCAAATCTAATGGACAATCAGTGCTCTCCACTACACTAACGCATCCTTAGAGTGCATACATTTGCAAATTGGTTTCTCACACAACTCCACGTGACAATCAACACACTTGTCACGCTGCATCCTGACCTAGTAGGTTAACCTATTATCCTATCACGGCGTCACCCTTATTCGGTGCATCCTGTGCATGTTGTTACGTTTGTATTTGTGCCACATACATAACACGGTTGAACTTTATTGGTGACGTAACAGGTGCAACATCATCATCTGCCTAGCCTTTTCCCAACTGTGTTGGGGTTGGCTTCCAGTCTAACCTGATGCAGTTGAATACCAGTATTTTACATGGAGCCACTGCCTATGTGACCTCTACAACCCAGTTACTTGGTAATACGATACCCTTTGGTAAGACTGGTTGTCAGATTTCGGGCTTCTGACTATCCGTAACAACTGTCAAAGATCCACGAATGACAGCCGGGACCAACGGCTTAAAGTGCTTTCCGAGGCACGGAGGGGTCACGGATTGTAAAGATGGTCACCCATCCACAGACCAACCGAGGCAAGCGTAGCTTAACCTAATTGATCGACCTGTGCGGCTGTTATTATTTAGCCACGGGCCCCTCTAACAGATGCAACATATCGTACGGTAAAGATTGGTAAAATATCATTTCCTTCTTCTCGTGTATTTTGATGTTCTGCAAGACGAAGAATGGTTTTTGTATCATACTAAAACTACTTTAACATTGTTGAAACATAACCGTAAAAGCATCAACATCAAATCATACAAGTTTATTACTTTTACACCAATTAATTTTGCTTCTTTTTTTACATTATCTTTGTCTCCATCGAAACCAATCACAAAATTTGCTATTGAATTCTCTTTGTATTCCAATTTTGCAATTACAAACATTCCCTAACATTAATATTGTATGCTACACACCTGCCCCATACAGACCGTAATTATCTTTGCATCCCAGTTTTTCGTATTCCCCTTTCCCCGGATTCAGCTGTACCAACCTTGAGCTCACCCGGGCGTCCCTCACCCGGTGCAACCTTGTGTTCACCCGGGCGTCCCTCACCCGATGCATCCTCAGTTTCGGCTGTTCCCGGCGACCTTGCGTTCCCGGACGAGCTCAGTCTCGAAGCAGGTCAAGGCTAGGCTGCAGCCTCAATAGGCTACTTCCTGCGGGGAGTGCGTTTCTATTGACGTATGTAGCTGCAATAGTTCTCTCATTAGTTGTATGATTGATGTGATTGGCTCGTTGAGAATTGGCGGAATTAACACGTGATGGATGAGGTCGGTTATGGCAAGGAAGATTTACTTTTTTGGTGGGATCTTTGCTGGATTTATGCCAGAGCTCGTTTCAATTACTAATAAGGGACATGGTTATTGTCTCTTTTGTAATAGCTTTTGGAAGTTTTCTGCTGTTATATGTGTCTTTGGTGGATGAAAGTCACTAACCTCTGTAATGTTTTTATGGGAACGCATAACTTTTTTTTATTTTATGCGTTATGATATCGATGCTGCCACTGCCATTCTCTTAGTACCAATTAACCTATCATTAGATTTTCTCAATCACCTCTTACGATTACGGAACGAACAGTTATTTCCAAAGAGACCGCACAACTAACCGATCAAAACCATAACTCGATAGTTTTTCAGCGGAATGCTGTAAATATCGGCGACCATATTGAAATAATCGTTCATAACCGCGGTTTACCGTTCCGGTCTTATTTCGCAAATACCGAAGCAATCTGCGGTGCGATGATTATGTGAAACGTTGATGTTGGTGTTTTACATTTTATTATTTAAAAAACCTTGGGTTTTCAGTTGTTGGTAACGACTTATTTTCTTTTTTTTTTTCTTATTTTTTTTTTCCAAGAAATTCCTAAAGAGCATACTCAAACTCAAAGTATTTATTTCTATTAAACCATTTACAGGCACTTTTGTTTTTTCAAAAAGTCGGTCAGTTAGTCAGAAAGTTGAAGCTAGTTGCACAATCAAAAACGGAGATCTCTATGGAGACAAACGGGTAAGAAATTCCAAGGACACTCTTTTAAATCAAGATGTCTATTACAACATTCTGGATACCTTCCTTTTTTTTTTTGTTTTTATAAGTGAGAACAATGTTAAAAAAATAAAATAAAATTTAAGCTATAAGATAAACCCTGATTAATAGATGACCAGTCTCAACACTGATCTGACTGCACCCGTTCACAAACATGATGCGTGGGTCAGCACCATCCCGCTCAACCATTTTGAAGGGAACCGAATTTTTTTTTAATCCACCAGAGAAATAAGATAACTCAAAAATGTGACGCTTTACTTACATCGTAGGTATATCTTAGGCTACAGTCTGAATAAAGACCATTTTATATGCCCATAAAAATATAAACTTGTTCAAAAAATACAGTGATATCCATAATATAAATACTAGAAACAAACACAAATTTGTTGTACCTACAACAAGGCTCAAGAAAATAGGTGGCTCGTTCAGATGCCAATGTATACGCTTTTATAATAAACTACTAAGCCACGTTCAAGATCTAAGCCTTAATAAATTTAAATTATTAATTAAACGTAAGTTGTGCAAGAAAGCCTTTTATACTGTTAAAGATTATATTGAGGATAAAAAGGCTTGGGATTGAGCTGCTTCCAATTTCTGCATTTTGAGTGTTTTTGTTGTTTTTTTTTTATAATATATATGACTTTAATGATTTTTTTTCTAAAACAATGACATTTGCTTACTTTGTAAAGTATTATATTTTTTTTTAAATTTTTTGTGAATGTGAAGACGATGTGGGTCTTTTATTTTATTCATTTTATTTATTTTTTTTATTATTCTCTCCATGGTCTGGCAGTTTGAGTAATTTATGTGGCCTACCCAAATGTCCTTTCTTTGGTATTGTTCGTCGAATCGTTGAGCTCCTTAAGTCTTGAGTTGAGCTGCACGATTTCTGACAAATGCGTGCACTGACTGGACAGGTCCTCTCAATCTGTGTGGTTCTTTCCTCAAAAGACCATCTCAGACATCGACCTACATGGTCTTCATATAACCTGACCAAGATTATGTCTGGACTTTAAAAGAGACTATGACCTCTGAGTTTGTTTTGGCCTTTCTTCTCAGAGTAGTCAGATAGGAAACGCCGACCTCATCTAGTTTAAAAAAAAAAATATAATTGACGTGTAAAAGTGTTTGTGCAAACCTACTTACAAAATATAGTAGATTTTACAACAAGTGCACAAATCAAACCATTTTTATCCGAGACTTTTAGCAGCCCGAGCCGAAGGCGAGGGCTGATAGTAATGTCGAGGATAAAAATGGTTTTGTGGACGAGTTATAAACTCTACTTTTCACTTCGATTGCGAAGAAATAAAACAGTAGTATAACATAACATTTCTTCTCCAATTTACAAAATTATTGTAAACTTTGAGATATTTTTCCCGAGACTTTGGCGGTAATATCTGTTGCACAACTCTTTGCATTCATTTCCATAAGCGTATTAGGAGAGACTGTTAAATCCTCTTCTTCACTGGACATTTTTAACAATTTTAGCAAATTGAAGAAATTAATAAATGCACGAAAAAAAAACAAGAGCTGTTTCCCGCCGCTTTATTTTTTTTTAAATCTTACGACATTGATATTAGGCTGCAGACCTATACAGCCTACTATTAAATTAATTTTGTAATAATAATTTTCTTAAATCAACTAACCTACCGTACTTGAATTAAAATTTTAATATCTATTATATCTTAAAAAACACATAAGGCAAATAAATTAAAGTAAATATTATATAATAAATAACAAATTCTATCTATGAACTTCTTATTGCATTTGGCTGTATGGCTCATTTTCTTTGCCTTAATATAATACATTTATGAGTAGATACGTTAACGCCCTTGTGCACAAAATTCGATTTTGTGCAGCCTATACCCTGCACAAAGAAGCACTTTCAGAGCATGAGAAGTGAAAAAATCATTATCATTTATCATTATCATTTACCAATCATAGAATTCCTTGGAATCGTTTTCAAAAAAGATGTAAGAACTAAATCAGCGGGGTAATTTCATAACACACTATCAGTAGAAATGACTTTTATTTTGATAGTTCAACAACATTCATTGCGCTATTCACGTTGTTGAGCAGATATTGTTTTCGAACATAATTATGAAGTAATATCCTTCAAAATCATTCAGATTTACATTATTTATACGAACAAGGATGGACTCACGTAGTTTTAAGTTAGCATAGCATGTAGACACAAATTGTCCGAGGCAGGAGTATCGAAACTGTCATCGACCAGAAACGATAATCAATAAATGTATTAAAAAAGGGCGCGGACCGCCATGCCCGCGGTAATAATTATTTCTAAAAAAAAAATCATTCAGATTGTGATTGATTCTGTGTCGCGCAATTATTATTGAGGTGCAGTACCTACTGCACATATAGGTAGTCTGTCCAATTCATTACCTTACTTATGTGAATCTCGAAAAGTTTGATGAAAAACACACAAATAGATACTCACGCCGTTTTGGTAAAAATTTGTTCCAAATATTGACGTAGATCGCAGGCACCATAACTCTGCTCAAATAGCACGTAAATTGTCCAAACCACTTTTGACAGACTGTTAGATTAGAACACTGGTTTGTTTGGAGAGTTATTCTGACATTGCTATCCTGTAACAAGTTCCACTGATTCAATTTCAGTTTAGTTTCACAACTAAAATACAGCGTGGCAGATACATCGACGCACAAACTGTAATAACACATGATTCTAGACACCCTAGCGTAGAAATAAATTGTGTTATCAGAAAAAAAAATCTGCTGTTTTATAGAAAAGTGGTCAAAATATATATTATGGAAAAGCTATTTTTTACTGAATGCATGGTGCCACGTTGTGCGTCGATGGAGATGTCACTTTTTGAATTGAAACCGAAGTGTCTAAGGTCTAGTCTTTCCAAGGGGTGTTATCCAGTTACTGGTTTGTGTAGGTCAGTTATGCAGTCGCTCCATGTAAAATACTGGTATTCAGCTGCAGACTGAAAACCAAACCAAATATAGATGTGACCGAAATGTCTATATAAGGTCCCATATACTAATAGAGCCAAAAACAAATGAAAGAGCTAAGTTTCAAGCAACAATTCAAACCTTTTTTTTTCTTCTTCATTGTCTGTGGCACTTACCTATACTACGGTGTATATTTTGTTCCAGAGAGGGATTTTCCCTCTCAGTACTTTTCGAATCACTTAGTCCTCCCGATCCTAATTTGCCGGAAGTTCACGGAGAAACACTCAAAAGGGATGGCTTACCCTCCGTTGAACGGGTTTTTTCATAATGATGTCGTCTTTGAGGATTAATTTATGCCGTGGGCTCTCGAGTAAGAAAAATGAAGACTTTTTCGCTTTATTATAATCATAGCCTTGAAGAATGTGCGACGTTATGCATGTTACTTGTGATAGACCCAAGTTAAGTAAGTACTCGGTGTTCAAAAATGGTACGATAGTACAGCAAGATATGAGTCATACCTACTAAAGCTCAAAAATCCAATGTGAAACTCAGAACGTAACAGGAATTTGGAAGTTAACCCAATGCAGCTTTTTGCTAAATAAAACATGATTTTGCTAAACCACGATTTCACGCCTGTATCAAATTTATCCCAAATTGTGCTTCAAAACTCTTTTAGACTATTATGCAGTTAACCCATTGAAAATCAATTTAATTTAAAGGTACCTTATAAGAAAACAAACAATGAAACAACAGCAATGAGCAAAAACCAATAATACGAGGTCGTGTCCACCACAACGTACTCCAGTGCATCTCGTTAACCAATCAGCCGATCACTCACAATTCCACCGGCTCCCCTACTGCCGCAAATTGCTGCAATCACAACACTCCACACGTTGCCGACCTGCTATGACGTTGGTAGATTTATCAGATACTTCTCCGTTATTATTGTACCTACCTACCGTAAGTACTATGCCTACTTGTATATAAAGGTGGGTGTTGTTTACTGTGTGGACTTTGAACGAGCCCATATTAGTTCGTAGTTGTTAATTGATGGACAAGAGTCTACCTACTGCATAGTCGTGCATATGTCACTATAGGAAAGATTCTTAAATTAGGATGGTAAAGTAGGGACAAATTATAATCGATGAGATGACATGAAATATACATATATGTAGATGACAGAATGATATAATAGGAAATTATGACTTTATCTAATTGTCCTAAGAAGCGCTGTATAGTTTCTAGAGAAGCAAGACTCAGAAGCATTGAACGTAATATAAGATATCAGCAAGGTGGACGGCCTAAAGCAGATTGTAAGTTGCTGAGTTAGATTGGATTCAGAAGGAAAAGAAACCGAGAATTGCATGGCAATTGAGCAGAATTTTAGGAAAACTTACCTATATTTAAGTCTGCAGTAACAGTGTGTAGAAGATATATTCCATTTACTTATATCTTAAACAGCGTGAACAAAACACTCGAACTTAAAAAATAATACAAATCATTTTAGAAAAATAGCCTAAAAAAGTGCTTAAAGTAAAAAAAAAAACAGTTACTCTTTTCTTAATTTTTTTTTTACGTACCTAAGCAAGTGTAAAAATAATAAATCAAAGATATAAGAATCCCGACAAAAACTAAACTTCCAGTACAATGCCAGTAACAAACTTTCTGACGTAGAAAATGTACACAATGCCGAAGGCAAAAACAATCTAATTATACAAGCAGTATTATATTTTTTTTTTTTTTTTTTATAAATAATTTACAAACAAAATGGTTTTCGTAAAGAAGTTAAAAGAAACAATTTGGAACATCCACGTGCTGAAGATATAAACCGCGCCCTATTTAAAAGGCATAATCAAAATAGAAGAGGAAAACGTGACTATGTTATATGTAACAGGGTGTTTGGTAGAAGGACCGACACAATTTTTTGAGGGATTGGGGATGTCATTTGCTAGCACATAATTGTTTTATTTTTTATTTATATTATTGTGAATTTTTTAATTTAATTTTTTCGTTTCTTAACACATATTTACGACTTTGGAAGCATCCAAGTAATTTTCTAGAACCAATTGTACATAAATGTAAATTGCAGGTATACTAAACATTATTGCGCTATATTAAAACCACAAACAAAATAGTTGTGACGATATTTAGAGTAATTAAAAAGAAACATATTATTATCTCAATTACCTACCGTAACCCTAAAGACGGGTGTTATGGGTGAAAACTAGGATAGTATGATATTTCCTATCCCTAAGAAAATTATGTCGGTCTTTCTACCAAACACCCTGTATAGTGAGGTATATAATGATTTATATGTAGATGTTCTGTAAAATCTTGAAGACTTATGATGATTGATCTATTGGATAGGTGTGTATCTAACTAAACAATACATCAGTCTTTCAAGACAAGCTTTTCAACGTCAATGAAAGACAATAAATAATTCTTTATTATGAATCAGGGCAATAGAGCGAGGCAAAAATACTTATTCCTAGTAAAAGTAAAGAAAATACCAAACAATTTGCATGCGGTGGTATTCGCACTCAATCAACTCAGCCTATAGCAGCCCACTGGTGGGCATAAGCTTCTCTCAGGCTACGCCACAACACCCTGTCCTCTGCCTTACGCATCTAGTCTGTCCCAGCCACTTTCTTAAGGTCGTCTATCCATCTATCTAGCTGGGGTCAGCCACACGCTACGCTTGCCGATACGCGGTCTCCACTCCAGGACTTGCCGTTCGTAGTGGTCAAGGTAAATTAAGGATTAATGACAAAAGTATGAACTAGTATCTTCCTATGTTTGCGACAATAACATCATACTAATAAATCCGTTGGCAGGAAATGACGATTCTGGCTATTCTCACGAATGTCAGACATTAGCAACCGTTTCCTGAACGCTTGTTCACTTGATCAGATTTACTGATGAAGGTCTTTACTGATCAGTAAATCTGCTTCCAAATCTCATGTTGGTTGTCGTGATTTATGGGCGGAAATGACAACAGCCAATCGAATGACGACTTGATAACAATGTGCCAACCTTGTGTCAACATGACAAATTGAATAAGATGTCAGAAACGGGGGAAAGGGAAATAATCAGGCTGATAACATTTTATCATTCGGGAAATAGAGGGACAAAGTTAATGTACACTAAATTCATTTATAGTATTTTATCTCACGAAGCGACTCGCGCTTTACTTGTGTTTACCAAGTGTTCTAACACGCTTTGAATGTGTGTGTAAGCGCAAGAGCTCTTGGTACCGAACGAGACAATGGCGAAGTCGGAAGTGTGTGTGTGTGTGTGTGTGACTGTGTGTTAAATGCTGACGTTACTCTTCTTCACGTACACATTCACAGCCTGTTTATAAATTTGGTTACCACAAATAAAGCGCGCGTCGCTTCGAGAAATACGTTAAATGTATTTATAACATCATTCAATCTCTGTAATCTTTAAACGATTAACAGATAGACAGTTACATTTAGTGTTGTGGTGCAAATGCAGGCCATTAAAGAAATAATACTTATTTAAGAAACATGGTGACTATTAGGTACGTCATTTTGTCCGAAATCTCTGGCAAGACTATAATAATAAGTACTCCTTTTTCAAGATCAGAATCTCAAAACAAGATTGATGAGCAAGATGGAAATGTATTCAGAGTCAGAACAGGAAGTCCGAGCTAGTGCTCTGGTCATTAAAATTGTCTATCTTTAGTTCAAAGACTTCCATAAGCTGGCTTAATGTCGAGATTTGTTTATTTATGCAAACGTTGGAGAGGATCAGTATTACTTTTCTATCTTGTGTACATATATTTATTCAGGTTTTATTTATTTGCAAGGTCTGGGTCTGTATTTGTCTTGATACATGAAAAGTTGGGTCGAAATTATAATGTGCTGGTACAGACAGCAATGTTTTCGTAGAAATCAGTACTTAGAAGTTTGAAATTGAAATACACTCAAAACTGTTCAAGGTCAAAGTTACAGTTACACCATTTGAAAAACCGTAACTGAAACAAATCGTTTGGCAGGTTTTTCTCCATGTTTTTGTTATTCAGCTTTTGACAAGCGGTGTGTTCAAAACAGTCCTATTTTTACTACAACCAATTTATAGAAATCTAAGGCAATTTTCCATTCCATCTATCGGTTCTTGCTACTACGCCTTTGTCCTTTTTTGCAGCCAAAACTTAGCCATAACAATGCACCAATCAATTGTAATCCGTCTCAACCCCGTCACACAATACATCAAAACATAAGCTCAAAAGATTACAGTCTCAAACTTCGTGATTACTGAGCTGTGACTTCGAGGTCACGGGTTCAAGTCCCGACAATGGCCGGTTCGTTCACCTCATATTACATCTTTATTTGGGTTACGCACCAAAACTATGACTGCTTGCTATGACTGAACATTGAACCTACGCTGTGAGGAACTTCTGTAGTGTTCGACCTTGGTGGTTCATTTTGCATTGTTTTGTTACTCTTTTTTAAAAATTTCATTGTTTTTGTGGCAACCCCGTAACGTTTACGAAACGTGTAGCGTCTTCATACCGTCGTCGACGTAGCAATTTTGTAGCAGTTTCGTAGCGTTGGCGTACCGTTGTGCGTTTCGTAGTAATGAACTTTGGCTGGAGAACCTTGGGTTGGGATTTTCACAAATAAGTCAATTACTTACTGATAAATGACTGGACGGAAGGCGTATTGTGTTGGTTTAGCAGTAGACTGTTATCCAAATAATCACGTTAGGAAATTCTGCCTTTAAATATTAGTCTTACTTGGAACAAGGGGCCCGTGGCTAAATAATAACAGCCGCACAGGCCGATTGATCAGGTTAAGCTACTCATGCCGCGGTTAGTCTGTGGATGGGTAACCATCTTTACATACCGAGACCCCACCGTGACTCGGGAAAGCACGTTAAGCCGTTGGTCCCGGCTGTCATTCTTAGATCTTTGACAGCCGTTATGGGTAGTCAGAAGCCCGTAAGTCTGACAACCAGTCTTACCAAGGGGTTTCGTATTACCCTGTAACTGGGTTGTGGTGGTCAGATAGGCAGTCGCTCCATGTAAAATACCGGTATTCAGCTGCATCCGGTTAGACTGGAAACCGACCCCAACATGATTGGGAAAGAGCTAGGCAGATGATCACTTGGAACAAGTATCCATTTAAACATGTCTCATTCCCAATTCAGGAATACCATGCCACAAACAGCACACGATCGAATTAATATTTAAACCGACAAAATGTCAGTTATACTGAAAGCCTGAAATTACTGTTCATCGTCTAAGCCGTGCAGTGGGTAAACTCTTCAAAAGGTCACATGCCATACATTTTATATCGTGCCTTTTACGGCAACATGCAACATAGACGTGGCTATACATAAATTATTTCAGATAGGTAGTTTATAAGCATTAGACATAGCTATATTTCCTTCATTTAGTGATAAGCTAGATCGTTTAGTTGCGTCATTCTGTAAGTATGATGGATTGGTAATTTAGCCTATTTTGGTTACGATTTCAAGCAATTTCTATTCTTTGAATACTAAATTATTCTGGAAATTACCGAAGAAATAAGTCGGTGTAGAATATATTAAAGTATGATCGAATATAAAGAAAGAAATCCTTTTATTTTTGTATTTATTTATATAGCTCCTTACTAATAAAGTTGTATAGTGTCTATACAGTTACACAACGCTTTGTATTCTTCTTTCGAAAGTCAAATTACCTACTGACGACTGGAAGAGAGAAATCGGTGTGTAACTCATGTATGGTATGTACTTACGGTATGTCTTTTAATTTAGTACCTAGTGTAAAGAATAGAATAGAATACTCTTTACTATGTACACCATATAAATTACAGACATAAATATAGAAACTGTACAAAGGGTGACACAAAAAAAAGAGTAAATAGTTAGTTAAAACGAAATAAATATTTACACCGCCAAGAATGAAAGAAAATACATTAATTAAGCTCTGATTAAAAGGCACACAGTATAATAGCATAAACAAATAGCGGTATGTTTTGAAGGCATCAAAGATTAAGATAGCTAATGGTAATTGCGCGTATATTCAATTAGCAGTTAGGTTCTTCCGATTACCGGTGAAGATTTTCGTAGGCCATCGTTTGGTCAAGGATCGACGGCGAAGCATGCTTTCCGAGGCGATTTGCAAAAAGAGTATTGATCATCGTGTCTTGAGCATTATACCTAGTTGGCTGTCGCAGGATTCTTCTTCTCCTATGTCTCTTGTCATGATTAATTGTGGTTAACTATAAGCAGTATCCCAGCCTGCGTTAGACGTAGGCACATGGAAGTAGTCCCGTCATAGTGGAAGCTATTGTCATTCTCTCCAAATGTTTTCGTAGCAACGATCTATAACATATAATTCTCCACGTAAACAAAAATATTCTTCAACCGGAACGCGGAACCAATTTGATTTATTTTCCTACGCAATGCCTTTTTTAGCAGCCTCTCGAAACACTCTGCCATCATCTATATACATACATCTATGTTATATCTTTGTACACGTACCTACTCGTGTGCCAGGCTAACCCAAAAAGCCTTTTATCTAATTTAGGTCACGCTCTCACGTGGGGTCACTACAGATTTATAGTAGGTTGGTAGAATTAGTTGGCAACACTGACGAGAATTATCTGTGGTAGGATAGTGAAAAGGTTATGGTTAAGGTCGATAGTTCTATAAGAATACATTGCCCTATTATGTACGAGTATTTTCAGTTTAAGAAGAAAATTTTAGGACTTGTTTTACAGGACCTATCTGCATTGGCACTCTACATAACACGTCCTGTTTTACAAAGACCTATCTGCATTGGCACTCCTGCATTGGCACTCTATGTAACACGTAATCACGCTTAGGACCTGTTTTACAAAGACCAGTCTGCATTGGCACTCTACATAACACGTCCTGTTTTACAAAGACCTATCTGCATTGGCACTCTACATAACACGTCCTGTTTTACAAAGACCTATCTGCACTGGCACTCTACATAACACATTCTGTTTTACAAAGACCTATCTGCACTGGCACTCTACATAACACATCCTGTTTTACTGGACCTATCTGCATTGGCACTCTACATAACACGTCCTGTTTTACAGGACCTATCTGCATTGGCACTCTACATAACACGTCCTGTTTTACAAAGACCTATCTGCACTGGCACTCTACATAACACATCCTGTTTTACAAAGACCTATCTGCACTGGCACTCTACATAACACATCCTGTTTTACAGGACCTATCTGCATTGGCACTCTACATAACACGTCCAGTTTTACTGGACCTATCTGCATTGGGACTCTACATAACACGTCCTGTTTTACAGGACCTATCTGCATTGGCACTCTACATAACACGTCCTGTTTTACAGGACCTATCTGCATTGGCACTCTACATAACACGTCCTGTTTTACAGGACCTATCTGCATTGGCACTCTGCATAATACGTAATCACGCTCTGACCCTGTTTTACAGGACCTATCTGCATTGGCACTCTACATAACACGTCCTGTTTTACAGGACCTATCTGCATTGGCACTCTGCATAATACGTAATCACGCTCTGACCCTGTTTTACAGGACCTATCTGCATTGGCACTCTACATAACACGTCCTGTTTTACAGGACCTATCTACATTGGCACTCTGCATAATACGTAATCACGCTCTGACCCTGTTTTACAGGACCTATCTGCATTGGCACTCTACATAACACGTCCTGTTTTACAGGACCTATCTGCATTGGCACTCTACATAACACGTAATCACGCTCAGGACCTGTTTTACAGGACCTATCTGCGTTGGCACTCTACATAACACGTAATCACGCTTGTAATTCCCGATGGGCTAAGCAAAGGTGTAAGTACCTTAATTAGTAGGTACATTTTTGCCTAGCCCATCGGGAATTATCTACACACAATTTTCGCCAGTTACGTTTAAGTCCTATGTAATAGGATTGCCTCTTATTACATAGGACTTAAACGTAACTATTATCATCCTATTATCATCAACCGGTCACAAATGCAAACTTCAGGCTGTTACTGACAATTTAGCACTCTCTTTCAGTATAATTGTAACTGGAACAGTAAAGAAACTGAAATCTGACATTAAAGAAATTAACTTCCAGATAAACTTTCTTGGACGAGCAGTTGTAGCCCAGTGGTAAAAGCCGCGACTTCCCAGTTGTAAGTCGTGGGTTCAAATCCAGCCAAGCACTTTAATTTGTGTAAATCATTTCATCACCATTGCTCTCAAAACGGTGAAGGAAAACATCGTGAGGAAATCGGCATATCCTAGAACCAAAAATCCGAAGACATGTGACATCCACCAACCCGTAATGGGCCCGCGTGGTGGATTATGGCCCACTCCCTCTAGCAGAAATAGGAGCCCTGAGTCTGGGACACAGGGCTCCTCTTTCTGTTAGAGGGCAGTGGTAAAATTTTAGGCTGATTCCATCAACTTTTTTGGCGCATCTTCTCGGAGCACATGATAGCGTATCTCTTCTAAAATTGAAGTGACTCTCTGCCCGTTACTACGTTTTTATTAAACGAAATCATCACTTGTGTGATTTCCAGATTTTATCCTAAAAATGTAAATGGATTTATTTTAAGACATCTGATGGTTAATAATTAAAGCCTACATACACGACACGTGTAGGTTTTAATTTTGAACACAGCTAAGAAGCTTTATTAACTTCGAGGGCTTTTCATAGCCTTCGAAGTTAATAAAGCTTCTCATCTTATTCTATTGAAGAGGCAGTATCCACGCGTATACGTGGGCAGGTACTTATTAGTGCCGAAGATACTTTCCTAAGTTTAAAAACACGTCTTGCTCTGATAATTTCCCAAGTTCGACAGAAATCGCTCTGATAAGATAAACACGTGTTCAAGCTAATCAGCTTCATCAATTCAAGAGCCATCATCTTTCTGACTGTCCGACCCCTTGACGATTCAAAATTGCCTGTAATTGGTTTAATTGTTTTTTTTTATTTAGTTTGTTTTTTTTTTATAAGGGCTATGATCATGCTCATATTATGTAAATAATATAAATATATATTTACCTGGTATTTAGCTGCATTCGGTTAGACTGGCAGCCGACCCCAAAATTGGTGGGAAAAGGCTACGCAGATTGATTGTCATAATATAAATCAAGTAGGTAATATAATAGTTAGTACCTGTAGGTACTAACTATTCAATAAAATCATAAATGCGTTTAATAAAATTAAGAGCTAAATTAAATCTTGAGGTAGTATGAATTCAAACCAAAACCACAGACTCAAGAGAAGGGCACAACAAGGTTTTAATCCAAAAGCACATAAAACAATCTGCAACTAGGTGAGTGTTGCCATACTAAACTAAAACGGTGCAACGCCCTTCAATAATAGCATGCCGCCGACCTTTTGCACTGCAATGAATATTAATGAAATTCACAAAAGGGCACTTTGGGGCCCCTACATTTAGCTTATTTTACTCACAAAGTGCACCTAACTACCAACACTGAAAGACTTAATTGTTTTAAGTTGTATGGTAATATTTGAGGGACGATTTTTCATTCTGATTTCAAAAATGGTAGGAATTTATGAACGGCCTTTATTTTCGATTTTTAGTCGAGTTCATTAATATAATGACAGTGACAATGTTTCAAAATATTGCAAGTGTTAAAATGATCGAATAGTTCTTGAACAAACTTGGACATCAATAAAATCTTATCATTATAAACTGTTTATAAGTATGTTACGGTGGTAGTGCAGTCAAAAATATCTGACTACTCCTCGGAACATAAATATCTAAATGCTCTATATTTCAATATATTTAGTGCATCCTAGGATTCGTAAATATGTATAAAATAGCTTTGAATATTCAACTAAATTGCCTTTACCATTAATTTTTTTTTGTTTGTCGGAGCAGTAGTACGAGTAATAATGCAATGTTGTCGTTGAAGGATGTCATAACTGACAACTTCAAATTGAATTTGTTTCAAAGAAAAAAATTACAATAGGATAAACTTATTTAAAGAGATTGTTCTAAAAATTTAAAACAACAATTCAAGACATGTCAAATTGTCAAAATATTTATTTTCGTAGAAAAATTGCATAGATATTTGTGAACCTAGCTTAGCGCTAAAGAACAAGGAATTGCGCACAATTTTTAATAGTCTTTATCTGTAGCAATATTATTGATATAATGTAGTCACATATTTATGATGTCACACATTGTTTACAATTTATTGTAAGGCAAAGCTGTTTAAAGTTTTATGAAACTTACCATTGCCTATACACCGTTTTCCGGACGATATACATAAACTTCGACCAGATGTGCAGATAATTGAAATAACCATTTTTTATTATGGCCTTTTTAGCCGAATTGGCAACGACGTAGTTTCATTCTCAAATTTGGCGGGCTGAAACTTGTCAAAAATAAGTAATGACCATTTCTTACTGCTTAGCTCAATTAAATTTCTTTAAATTAAATTACAAATATCTTTGTAACGACGCCTTTTTAAGTACTACGTCCTTTGTTAGATATAATTTGTAAAAGCTACAGAAGCGTTTTTAAGTTTATGGATAACGTGAAGAACACGGTGTATATTTTTAATTCATGAACATGCTCAGATATTAAAGAACTCGACTGTACCTACTTAGATACACTTTGCATCTTTTAAAAGTGTTCTTTTAAATACATATTTTATAAATTGGTGGGACGCAGGTCTCCTCTCTGTGAGAGAGAGTGCGCCGTAATCCACGACGCGAGCAGTGCGGGTTGGTAGATGTCACAAGTCTTCGGTTTTTTTGTTCTACGCCATGCCGGTTTCGTCACGATGTTTTCCTTCACCGTTTTGAGAGCTGTGGTGATGGAATAATTTACACAAAGTAAGTGCCTGTTTAGGGTTCAAACGTAAGTCTCGTCCGTAACAATTGGGTCACCACTGCTCTTAAAAATGTATTTGAATGTTGATATGTGCAATTGTGCAATCATATAGTGATCGTGTCTATGACTAGTGTCTATGAAGCGTTAATGATTTTTTCGTCCATTAGCAGCCCGTTTATTCGAATTCAAATAACTTTTATTTCTAATACTGTACATGCAATTACATTTCCATTTATCACACTTATATTAAAAAGGCGAAAGTTTGTGAGTGTGTGTGTGTGTGTTTGTTACTTCTTCACGCTCAAACGGCTGGAGAAATTTTGATAAAATTAGGTATATGGAGGTAGCTGACACCCTGGATTAACATAGGTATGTATGCTACTTTTTATCCGGATATTCCCACGGGATCGAAACTTATGGGGGTGAAACCGCGGGTTGCAGCTAGTGAAATATAAACTTGATTTACTTACATTATTACATGGTTTATACAATGTATTTCCACTTTATTTACTTATTTATTCACATTCCATGCATTTGTTATTTCACAATTATTATCTAAATCATTTGGTTTCATAAATTCATTATCGACATCGGTACCATTAGTACTAGCTTGCCCCCTGGCCCTCCCCTAGAGTTTTCCTTAGTTTCCTATTTTGTTGCTTATATGTATTATTGGCTTTTCTTCTCCATGTTGATCCTGCCGTTTTTAAAAACGGCACGTTTATTGCCTTCTACTAAGTGCTAAATGTTATTGGGTTCTCAATTAGTTCTCAGTAATGACCCGGGGTCTTCTCTGTAGTGGGTAATAACAATAGCCTCGCCCCCCCCTATGTGAGTATACTTCTGCTTTCCCCTTCGAGGAATGCAGGCGTTATTGCTTTTTTAGTAATCGTTGCATTATATTCAGGTAGCGTCCTTGTTGGTGTGTCCATCAGTAAAAATATTAAACTATTAAAGGCTCCTTCAAACAGGCGCGACACGACACGCGACACAAAGGCACCACAAGTCGCGCAACGAGCAGTGCCTTAGTGTAGCGCGCGATTCGCGTCGCGCATCGCGCCTGCTTGCAGGACCCTTAAATCAAAATATATTTTTTCACATAAACCTAAATGGGCACTTATGAAACGTCAGAAGCAAGTATAGGTGCACGGTTCCAGTTTGTCGTTTCCTATGGAGAAGAGCCGGCAAGAAACTCCTTAGGTTACTCTTTTAAAAATAATTTGTTTTTACAATCTTTTCAATTTAAAAAATATGTACTTTTATGTAAACTTTATCATCATCTGCCTAGCCTTTTCGCAACTATGTTGGGGTCGGTATGTTATATTATATAAATGAATAGACGAACGATTCCCTTTATGGATTTTTTACTTTTTTTTACTGGCTACAGTTACTGATTAATAGCACAATTTATACACTTAAATGCTATCTTAGAGAAATGCGCAGCTAACCAATATGGATGTACATAAATGAGTGTGACCTACAAAATATCACAAAGGTCAGTGTAAAGCGTAGATCGTACAGTCCTGAAATTCTCGATAACCTTGTAGTATTTTTCAAAGGTTATAGAGGTCAGAAAATGCTAGAGGAGGCCGTCACCCATAGGTAGAGTAGGGAGGACTCTGCCCAGCAGTGGGACATTAATGCCTAATAATAAAAAAAAAAACAGTGGCACTCCGGGAGCGCCGACAGAAGTGAAAACAAAACACAAACAGAATACTTTGCCATCACTCACTGACATATTAGATATAAATTAAAACTGAGGACATCCCGACAGCCGAACACATCCGAAGCGGGTATTTTTTGAATAGTCTTATAAACAAAACACTCGCGATGTCGCTTACGGTAACAGTGGCGCGAGTTCAATGGTTTTTTCCCCATCTCAAAAAATGTCCAACGCGCCTGAAGAAGTTTTCACTTGCAAAACTATATATCTGTATGTGGGATTCTGTTTTGCCTCGAAGCTAATTTTTCATGGCTTTGGTCTTTGGTGGCGAGTCGAAAGTTTCCTTTTGTGACTTGAAACCTAAAATCGCTCGGTTGGAGTAGGTATTTATCAACACACTACCTACATACTAAAAGTATATACGAAAGATGTATAGGTAAATAAGCCTCAAGAAGAGTTTCCTAAAATGTTGTATATTCTGAAATAGCCATAGTTATTCCTTTAGGGGTTCAGTATAATATATTGAACAACGTACACCAATATTTACACGTTACAATATAATAAGAACGTTCTAGAAACACGAAAATGGCGCCGACCTCCATCATAAAATTATAATTTTCCGGCAGCTATTTGCGGTTTTACAAATTTGCATAGTAAGTAATTGTTCCACTAACTACACATACACTTAGGTACTATTACTAGCGGTATAGTTCATCCTCTAGCTTGCATAATTGTTTCGGTAATATAAGGACGCAAAAACATAATAGTGATTTTATTATACTTGAGAGGCCGCCACTCTATTTTCCGTAGTCCACCCAATTTTTTTTTTTTCTTATATTATCAACCGACAATTGTTTACCTACACTGTTAAAATTATAATATAATGTTTAAAAAATCTAAGGTTAGTGTAATAATTTCTAATATGTTAGCATCGCATGCCCGCCCCATAAACGTTATAATTGTGCCACAAGCAATATACCTACTATAAAATAAATAGCCAAGTAGAAAAAAAAAACAATTTTAAAATTATACATGAGATACCGTGACTCCTCCGTGCCTCCAAAAGCACGTTAAGCCGTTGGTCCCGGCTGTCATTCGTGGATCTTTGACAGTCGATACGGGTAGTCAGAAGCCCAAAAATCTGACAACCAGTCTTACCAAGGGGTATCGTATTACCCAGTAGCTGGGTTGTGGAGGTCAGATAGTTAGTCGCTCCATGTAAAATACTGGTATTCAGCTGCATCGGTTAGACTGGATGCCGCCGACCCCAACATAGTTGGGAAAAAGGCTATGCAGATGATGATGACATGAGATATTGAGATTTTAAAAATGATCATTTAAAACACTATTGCTGAGTAAATGTCTTCTCCAAATACAACTTAACTCGGTTCCTAGCCTCTAGCCTCCAGTCTATTCTTTGCACTAGCAATCATCATCATCATTAGCATCAATAACATTTCGTAACAGTCCCACTGCTAAAGAGTTCTCATAAAGACGAAGAAACGAGAATTGATTATCTACTACTCTATTTCAGAGAATGTCCGCGATTTCAGAGCACAATGTCCAATGGTTCTGTACGATATTTTCCATCACCAAACATCGCGGTGAGTTTGATTCATAAGTATTGTCAAAATCTAATCACAATTCAGCCGGCCGATTCTGTAAAAATCTCACCGTTTAGACGTAGGTGATATGAGTTTGTTTTTGCTAGGAATTGACACTATTGACAGCTCACTCTACGCTCACTTCACCTAAGTTTTCACGGTGAGATGGTTACAGAATCGCACTGCTGTAACTTAAACTTGGTCTTTAGAATCTGGTCTTTATAGACCAGTTTCCATATTTAAAACCATTTGAAATGTAATCGCAATCTCATCTTAGCAGTAATTAATGTCAAAAACTGGTCAAAAATGTAGGTAAATTAGAGGTGTTTTCGACAGACAGATTAGAATGCGAATGTTCTTTAAAAATAAGGGAATTGCGCCTTAGGTATTTCTAGGCTAATAAATTTCAGTAGCAACACTATCATATACAGTGTGTTAGGTTAAACGAGGGACGTACTTTAAGAGAGTGTAGTACTCATGAAAATGAACAACTTTTACTAAGAGACCAACACTGAAATCGAGAAAATAAAACCAGCCTCTCTATACATTTTCTGTTCGCATAACTGGACAAAATGTAGGGAACAGCTGTTTTTTTTTTTTCATATTTTTGAGTCAGCCCCATATTAAAAGTTGTTCATTTTCATGAGTACTACACTCCCTTAAAATATGTCCCTCGTTTAACCTAACACACTGTATTCGTAATTCCGCATCAATTTCTGCCGCCACACGTGCGGTACCAGACCGTGAATCAGCCACAACAGCTACCCGTATTGTTTCGGGCTTTGTGTCCGTTTGTCTATCCTCCATTGTTACAATGGAAAGCTACGAGAACAACCCGATATGTATCTTTTGTTACGTTTTTAATACTTTAAACCGCTTATGGAGCAACTATGCTATATCTGTGTTGTTCGGTATTATATGGAAAGTTGTATTTATCATCTTTTGTGATGATAGGATCGCATTTATTTTTATAACGGGATTGGAAATTGTGTTTTCTGTTGTTGTTTTGTCTAGTGTTTGGTTGAGATTTATATTGGAAAGATGTGTGGTCGCAAAAGGTTCTGTTTTGATAAGGCTGGCTGTTTCATAATCTTCAGCGTTTGTGTCATCAAACAGACTTTTTTGAAACATCAATATAATACTTATTGCGAATATCTCTACTTCAGTTGATGCCGCATACTTCTCGAAAATAAAATGTTCATATTACTCCACTCCCCCTTTTCAATTGATTTTAGGAGAGCATCCCACTCGGGATTGTTAAAATAAAACATTACTCTACAAACATAGACATTCCTGCATATCACAAGTGTCCCAGCTGTCTGCTGTTTTTGCAAATTTAACTTGCGTTCCTCAATCCATTATAATGCATTGTAATACTTTATTTATTACACTATTCTGATTGAAATATTAAGACATTGAAGCAAACAACAATTTATCAACCATCACATAGAATGTAGTCGGTTAAAAATAGACTTGATGCCAAGTTTCTAAGTCTCAATCTTTATTAGACAGTATGGTTTCCATCAATGTCGTCTGGCGACAAACGTCTGCTTTACGTTTGATATGACAAGCAACTGATATACTGTAGAGTACAGTTCAAAGGAAAAAAAAATGGAAAACTTTATCGTTAAAAGTGTCTTTGATTAAAACAATTTATTAATAGAATTCATACAATGTTTTAATGTTTGAAGTGAATAACAAAGCTATTCGATATTTGTATAATGCTGTTAGTTATTTGCCCTCTAGGTGACATTGATAAATAATTGAAGTAATAACATATCTACATACTTAATTGCATAATGCAAATGTTGACATAACAAATAGAGTATTTTTCTTCAAACTTTTTTAGTTAAGTATATTTTTTGTTTGTTTTATTTTGGTTTCAAAAGTTTTAGTTTGAGTACCAACCAGTTATGAAACATCACATTAAGTCTTCAGCAATATGGTAGCCCTTAGGTAGGTATTCCCTTAATTACGAGTAGTACTGATTGATATTGGTTTTAACATTAATTAAAACTTCTACAAAAAATAGCACCTATAATTTTCTCAAACATCGGTAAAACAGCAATTTGCCAAAAATAAAATGCTCCGAAACAATTCAGTTGAAACTACATCGTTAGACAAGATCGTAACTGCAAAACCTTTAGACTCATGGCATAAAAGAAAACAATTGAAGCTTGAAACGGAGTTGAAAAACAATGAAATTAAACTATATACTAGTAGTTGTAATTATTATAAAGAAAGTATGTTCTTTCATTCAGTTTCTCGTTCTCAGTCGACAATTAAAGGAGTCTTACAAACAATTTCAGCTATTAACCAATTTGATACAATTGCCTCAATACTTCTAATTGTTAAATGAAGTTCTTTTTGTAACTGTTTGCCGTGGCTAAAAACATAGGGAAACGACTCGGTAATGAACGCAGTATAGAGGTGTGAGTTTTAAGAATCGATTAATAGTTCATTTACCTGTAGACAAACAGTATGCGTAGAGACTCAGCCACTCCATTGTTTTAATAATGGATAAGACTACAGATGCAAAACGGATTTTAAACGTTTTAAATTATTTGATTTTAAATCGTCTAGTCTTTTGGTTTAAAACGATTTAAAACCACACTACATGATGTATTCTGGCCAGTATTACCAAAGGGTATCGTATTACCCAGTATGTGGGCTTCATGTAAAATACTGGTACGCAGCTGCATCCGGTCAGACTGGAAACCGACCCCAACATAGTTGGGAAAAGGCGCGGCGGATGATGAATATATATTATGTATTCTGGTACTCGCCCTATATGACCCTTATTGCCTGTTATTTTTAATGTGACCATTTGTATATTAGCTAAAATACCTCGTAAATATAAGTACCGCCTAAAATGTTCTTTATTTAGAGGGCATTGTTGGCAATTGCATGACGGAACACAAATATTCCTAGCTTACTTGTTATAGCTAGTAAATGGTTTTAAAGTTTTATTTTGTTTTAAATTCCAGGTCTGCATGAATGTACAGAGTATTGATATGTGAGTTCTTTATACCTATATTCACGCTTTACCCTATTTGGGGTGAGCAGACCACTCACTATAAGTTAAATTTTCGTCACAATTTTTTTTTAAGTTTATGAGACTCTAAAACACTTACCTCATTAAAATAAGGATTCGCACCGTTGAACAACGTTAGATGCAACCACCTCATTTCATTTCACATGCAATGCAAAAAGATACAATCTTGAAACAAGGCTTGATATCTAGATAAAATTAAACACTATTGCGTGAATGGGCACTAAATGACACATACGTCGGTACTAGGGATGCCGCGATACGCCTTTTTGCCGATACGATACCGATACCGATATTCTTATAAAAATATCGGCGATACCGATACCGATACCGATACGCTTACTGAATTCAAAAAGGAAGGTAGATTAAATAAAACACAATTAATTAATAGTTTTAGTAATCAAAATTAACATTTATAAGATTTTTATGGAATTAAAAATCTTATTTGCATGGAAAGATACTACGCGCAACAACATTCAACCTAACGAAATGGGATAGATGTGCGAGTGCGAGGCCAAAGCGGGCGGGCGAAACAATACATTGAATAAAGCGCGGGGTTTCCCCGAGCATGGTAGTTCGTGCCTCGTTTGCAACGAAATAGACGGGACAACACGCGCGTTTACATTACATTTTTAAAGCGTAAAAGTATCGTTGCATCGGCCATAAACATATCGCCGATACCGATATATCGGCAAACCTGAAGTATCGCCGAAATATCGGTATCGGTATCGGTATCGGATGCATCCCTAGTCGGTACTTTATAGAACACTAGAGCAATTGCTGAATTCAGGCCATGTAAATACTACACATTCGTCAACAATAAACCTTTCTTTTTCTGGTTTATTAATCTGCAATTTATTTGTACGAAAAAGAGGTTTTATTTTGATCACAATATTACCTGAAGCGAAGATAAGCGATGGTATGATACACCTAGATAACGCAAGAGCAACTACTGTGAATGCCAAAAATCGCACCAGCTTACGTTCAAAAATCGTAAGCCGCCACTTTCGCGCTCAGTCCTGAGTACTTCTGGCTGGGTAGAGCGTGAACTTGTGACGTCATAGTAGGTAGTCAAAAAAATGGCACGCTTGGTTTTCATACAGTTCGTGATACTTGGGTTATCTAGGTCTATCTATACCTATCTGCGATGTGCACGATCACCTGGACGACCTCTTCACTCCTGACTTGAAGACTCCCAGGTTATAACTATCGGGAAGCACAGGTCCTGAAAAGCTCGATAGTTATCATCCATACATTATACTATATATACTAAAGTAATTTTTGTCTTTTAGTCTGACTTTCTGTATGTCTGCCTTCACGCCTGAGTGGATTTCGATGAAATTTGGCACACGGGTATATAGACCATGACCTGGGTTAGGACATAAGATTCTTTTTATCTTAGTAGTACATTCCCGTAGGGTAATTTTTAACATATACCTACTCGAGCGAACCCCTGGGTAAAAAACTAGTTCACAATAAACGTAGGAAGTCTTTACATTATCTGAGTGGAGATAAGCTGATAGCCTATTACGCGCTTTATTCCGTCGCTGACTAGGTGTCTGACGTCACAATTGCGTCACGCGAAGTTTAGTGACGTCATTGTTTCGACCAGCGACAGTTTAATCTTGATTAAATTGTTAGTGGAATTGATTGATTACATCAGAGAAAGCATCGTTAAACAAGCGACACATACGCATTTAGTTTTAATTAATATATTTTTTTTTTGTCCCGGTCCTTTGGAAGGCGTACGAGGGGCCGAAGCCAACTCGCAGAGGCCTGTTAGGAAATTTTAATGAAATGCGGCACCAACCGACGATTATCCCTGTATGCACTATGCAAGTGCACCCAAGGATAACCCCCGGTTGGTGTAGGACTATTGCAAGATATGGAAAAATAAAAAGTTGGACTATGGGTTTGGGTGGCTAAAGTGGATTGGTATTGGAACCCCTGCCTGATCAATGTTTTATATATATGTACACGGATAAAATGGCAGGGAGTGACTTGCCCACTCAATAATGGGCCCCCGGAAACGGTCGCTAGCACATAGTGTCGTAGCAACAATGGGGCAACATGTCCTGAGGTGCTTATGAAGAGTGGAGAGGTATTCCACGGCTATCAGGACAATCCCGGAAGTACGGTCAAGATCCCTACCAGCATCTTACTGGAATATTTCCTTCCTCCGAGCACGTTTGCTCTTGCGAATCTCCACTCAAGCTTAATATGTTAAGTTATGTACAGTCAGCAACAAAAATCAATTAACACTTCAGTTTTTTTAAACTCAGTTATTGAGCAAAATATTTGTTCTAAATTGCATTGTACTTCTACTGCAATTTTGAACAAATATTTTGCTCAATAACTGTGATGAAAAAAACTGAAGTGTTAATCGACTTTTGTTGCTGACCGTACCAAGGAACTAGATCACTCTAGAACATCAAAGCACTCAATTAAATCTATGCTAGACTAACACTCAGGTGCTTTATCTATATCATTTTTATCAGCGTTTTTATCACTATAATTTCTGATACCTATTGTGGTGGAAGAAAAAAATATCCTCAATTTTCGATTCCGTGGTAAAAGGCAATTTAACACCACACTCTGTAGTACCAAGGTTTTACCCAGCACTTACTACTACACGATTTGGAACGATGCCAACACTTTGTGAATATATCGGTTACACCCTAAAAAGAAAGCAAATATTGAAGGCTAAGTATTCCATTTAAGTGTTATTTGCCATCTTCTATCTACATCTTTGAGAAAGCAAGATTGCTGGAATCGGGGCTTCATTCCTTCAGAGGAACCCGTCCTTTTGAAGGGCTTACGAGGCAGGTGGGTGCAATACACAGAACTAGAAAACAATAGGATGGAATCAAGGCTTCTCAATGGTACAGATCGTTGCTTTGTATATAACGACACTAACACATCTGAGATTGTCTTGAATCAGACTTAGGTATAGCTTACGGAGCTCGGAAATGCCGCGGCGGCCGCTGCTAGAAGCATTGTCAAATCTTTCCATACAAACCAAGCGTGTCCACCGTTTACTTGCACTACCTCACAAATGACGAAAGTCCTAGTAGTTCTAGTCTCCGGAGAATGAGGAAAGAGAGAGAGTGCACCTGTGTCACTTGCACACTGTAATATCTCCCGCGCCGAAGGCTAGTCTCCGTTGAGATTGGCCGTCATCGCCGAAATACGGTCTGGAGGACTATTATTATTTCTCTAAGAAAACATAAATAGCGCGCACACTCACGAGAATAGTGCTTTGTTTTAGCAGACAGAACTGTTCTGTCTACAACAGACAAAGTGTTTTGACTCTGGTCTCCACAGCCTCTAAGACAAATAGTAGCATTGTTGCATGTCTTCCAATCACAATAGCCTTTATTTTGTATCTTTTACAATCTTAACTATTGCTTTAGCTAATTGTTTTCATTTAATTTTCCATCTCCACATCGAAGAAGTTGTGTACGTGAAAGGACTAGGTAATAGGTAATACGGGCTGGTATCCGCAACAAACGTCACGCTCCACGTCAAAGCACGTATTTTGGGAAATTCGGTTATCTGATACAAACCAGCTCCTCAAGGAAAGCCAGCAATGCCTGGGTATTACTGACAATCGCACGTAGGGTACCTGGGTTAAATGCCATATTGAAAACCAAGGCCCGTCATCCAAGTCAGCGGGATTGTCCGAAAAGGTTACCGCTGGCCCGGAACATAAAGGGCTAAGGAAGGAACACGGGTGGGTTTTAGTCAGTTAAAGTCTGCCACTCCCTTCCGCTCCACCCAGATAGGGAGGGGTCATTTGATGACTTCCCATCCTGAAAAAAAAGGCCCGTCATCCACGAAGCTACTCAAAGGTAAGCAGTTACAAACTCATATAACCAATGAGCAGTCAGAATGTCACAGCACTATATAGTATTTCAATGGCGGTCCGCATACGACCGCGACGCCATCAATCACAAACTAGTTAATAACGCGTTAGTAAGTCGCGTCGTGTACTGAGTTTACCATGTCGGCGAAATATATGTAGGTGGCGCCTAAGGATTTCCCAAGGAAACCGTCGATAAAAACGTTAATGAATGCGACATTCCTGCTGTACTTAACCGCGATAAAGTAAACGTGAAATACATTGGTATCAGGTTAGCGCCACCTGTTACATTACGCATGGAGTAACGGCATACCGAGGGCAGACTAGATACACTAAATAAACTGGTAAGTACAGAATGTCCTCTAGATACCTTACTAATCAGAGGTTCTCAAGTAATGAGACCATTGAGGTACGAGATCTGGGGACACGAACTGCTATAAATATATATGTATTGATATTTCAAGATTCTCAGCCATGAGACTACTAAGGTTGAGTTTTTCGTAGAGTCAGCATGAGAAAGCGCCGGAGGGGTCCTCAATTCATAGGATGCCAAAGCCTATTTTCCATAAAAAAGAAGCTTTAATTTGTACCTAAGCAAAAGCAATCAGGTTGACCAAGTGCTCTTTTCACTAAAAATGCTGTTGCTTATTTTAACTAACCATAGGTATCTTTAATATATTTCTCTATAAATATTATCTCTTTAATATAATATGTCCTTTGCTAAATCATGTGACGATATAAATACCTATACGAGAATTAGCTATCATCAATATTGATACAAGCACCACGATGCAAACTGCCTACTTCATTACCGAAAAATGCCCGTTAATGTATTTTATTTTAACGATGTAATAATTTTTGAGTATTTGTGATTTGTATATTGAGACTACCTAAATAAATAAATTACCATAATCTAATTCAATAATTCCCGTCACTAAAATTATTCTTGTTCTTATAAAATAGAATTGTAATCGGATGGATTTCCATTCCCCAAATGGATTCTAGCTCGGCAACCATTTTTTTTCCAAACTTTGTTACCGCACACTTCGAGAGTTTCTGAATTTTTTTTTTCTATTCACAATGCCTCGAATTTTCTTTGAAATCTCTTTTTATGTTAAAGTTTTGCAAAAATTTTGGTTCTCAGCTTTCGTAAGTTATTAAAGTCTTGTGTTTTGTTTGAAAATAGATCGTTCTTACTTGGATTTAAAAAAAAATGTTTGTGTATTTGTGATGCGTCTCCTTTGTGCCTCATGTTTTCGTAGAAACAATTTTTCTTATAATATTTTCTTATTGTTCGAAGGTAAACTCCAAGGTAAACCCCGCAAAGACCAGCAACTAAAAGTAAATGTAGTTTATTTTATTTTAGTAGCTAGATCATAAGGTGAGGCGAATGGGAAGCAACCGATACCTGCACTAATTATTTTGATTTCGTCACTATCGCCGACAATCCAACGGATGGACGCTTCAGTTATTCCCTTTCATCCCTTGAGTAGTGCATGATAAGGTTTTTTTTATTAAAGAATGCTAGAAAACGCGACGGTATAAGCCAATAATTTTAATGAATATCTGACCCATCAGATATGACCCGACTTTATTACATTATATACCTAGATTTAGAAATGTTTCAACTTTCATCCAACATTCATAAATGTTTAACTATGCTACAAACAAACAAATTGGATTTAACAAATGCTATTCCAAAACCAGACTAAACTTTTAGCTACAATATCACAGAACAGTAGCAATTCTAACAGGACTGCTATAAAATGTACATTTTAACCGAGCCCATTAAAGTCCATACAGTATACTTATATTGCCGGTATCTAATAAATTATGATTAGTGATAAATGCTGCAGCCTTACCCCACTTTGTATTTAGTTCAACGTGGGTAAGTCCTCCAGTGATTGACGATGTATAGCTAACAAGAGCTACGCAAGACGATAAACTTGAACGTAGATCAGTCAGCTTTTGTATCATGTCTTACTGAATTTTATTGGTACGAAAAGAGTCCCGATCTCCTCCACTCTCATCTTATTTGATAACACCCCACAAGATAATAATTTTCTATTTGCTTTCATCATCGTTTTGAAACATCTACTAAGAAACATAAATCTAAAAGTATAGAATTTTAATACGATATCCAAGTCAATTTCTCTAAAACCATTCTCAAGCTAAATTCTTATATAACCTTGTCTCAAGCGACATTAAAAGTACCCCATCAACTTAATCTTTCACATCGCTAGCTTCTATCATATCAGCCACTGGAGATCTACCACATGTCTCACAATTGATCCATAGGTTCCATTATTCCATAGGTCTCCGTACTTCGGTGACCTATCACTGTCCTACTTACGACGTCTCGTAATGAATGTTTCATCGCTACCGTATCAATTTTATCGATCAGTTCTATACATACACTACCTACGTTCCAGTTGAGGCAGGTCGTATGACATTTTAATTCTTAATCAACTCCACCGTCATTCTTCGTCGAACTAATAATTGTAGGTTGATTGACGCCTGTGAACTATTGCACCTGGAATTGACGCAGTTGTTTCAACAATAACATGTATTTATTTTATTGTAGGTAATTATTTGTTTATTGCGATTCGATGGTGGTTCCCATCATTATTGATCGAGTTATTTTCTTTGATGTGTTTGGTCTTGCTTTGTCTTTGATCATTTATACCAGAAGGCCTGGTTCGCAGCCTTTCGCAACAAAACCATCGAGGTGTTCCACTTCGTCATATACCTCAACATTGATGTCTACGTCCGTTGCTTCTTTATTGTAGTCCCTCTAGACTCCAGTTTTTGAACTCAGCTCAGAATCATAGACCGATCTACATTCATGTATTCAATTTGCCAATTAGCAATAGTGTCGTGTCCGCCAATCAGCGCATGGTTAACCTCTTTGACCAAAACTCACGTTGCCTGCAAATTACTGTTGCTTTGATTGACACAAAAAATCTGTTTAGGATTGGAATGCAGTTAGGGGTCAATCTCCAAAACGGGCGTGTTCGTGTGAAGAAATGATATTCAAATTGTAGTTTGAATATCAATTTATAATGAGATACATAATTACCATTAAATATCAATATCTGGATGGGACCAGAGCGATCACACGAGTGCGCCCGTTTTGGAGATTGACCCTTAGTAGCTTTTTAAATCAAATTAGCATATCAGCTAAGCTAGTATGTAGTAGGTAGGTCTGCATCTACAGTAATACAAATAAGACACTTTTACAGCTGTATATTGACTGTATACAGCTAGCTGTAAGTGTCTTAAAAATATTGAGCTTTATTTGGGAATGCGAGTATAATCTATATATTGTCCTGTTAGGGTTAAAGGGGACACCAAAGGCCGTTCTAAGGATTTCATTAATACGTTTATTATCCTTATATTTATATATTGGAAGGTGTGTTTTGCTAAACATAATGTTGTACATGCTAGGAGTGGATGGGACAGAGAAGGCCAGTAAAAAAAAATGCAGCTTTGCCATCAGATCTTCGTCAGCCAGCAATTAAGAATTTCTTCCAGCCATAAGTAACTTCACAGCTTTTCAGGGCTTTTGACTCTTCTATTAATCATAAACTGACTTCTAGAGTATAACTTAACAATGACAATGCCATCTAATATACTAGAAATAGTTCAGATAACGAAGTACACTCAACTATTCTGTCCACCTTGTTAGAAACGTCACATGAAGGCAAACGGGTTATTCCAGTCATTTTAGTACTCGTTCACGACTGACCGTAAAATATAACCATACTTAGTTAAATTTACTAGACAGTATAATGGTTATGTTTTATCCTAACCACACTATTACTACATGGCCATGTGGTTTAAGAACTGGGATTGACCCATAGTTATAGTTGGCATTGCTTAGACTTGATGACGACATTATCTGCTTCACAACTATGTTGAGGACTATTGAAGCTGCCTTTTCTTCTTGAAGAGTGCTATTTTTAACCGACTTCTAAAAAGGAGATGGTTCTTAATTCGGGTGTTTCTATTTTTTTTCAAATGTATGATCAAGCATAACTCCATCGTTAATAGACGGATTTGCAAAATTGTTTTTGTTCGAAAGAGCTTTATTCCGAAATGGTCCCATTTAAATTTCGTAAAGATCTGATGATGAGTTTCGGAGACAGACAACGGAACTCTTCAATAAATGCCAGCAAATCAACCGCGATTGCTGGCATTTATTGAAGATGGCGCTGCATATGTAGGTACGCATTGTTTACGCAATCACACAACATAACATCACGCCTGTACCCTTTAAAGGGGGAATTTGTTTGGGATAGGTAGGTACAACTAAAAAGTGAAAAATAAAAACTTTTTTCCAAAAAAAAAAAAACAACTTACTTCCAAAAAAACACTACAAAGTGAAAGATAACTTTAATTTCGAAAGTCGATGTCAAACAACGAAAATACAGAACCAACGACACCGACTTCCGAAATTAAAGTTATTGTTCACTTCGTAGTGTTTTATTTGGAAGTCGGTTGTCTTTTTTTAAACGACTTCTTGAAAAAAGAGGAGGTTCTCAAGTCGTCTGTACTTACATATATTTTCATCGATATTTTCGTCAATTGTGGACCAAATGTTCTTAGAGTCGTAGTTGTAACCAACTCTACGAATTCACTAGGTACTCATTTCATTTGATTGGCGTTCGAAGTAGGCTTTACGGATTGGTATTACCATTGTTTCATAAATATAGATGCTTACTAGGATTTTCAATTAGAATACTCAATTACAGAACAGTGATTTTTACTGGCTTCTATATGTTCTTAATCAATTCTATCTCAATAAAGATGGTTTTCAGGCAGAAAGTAATCCAAAGCTCATCCCGTCTGGATCTTGTACTAGGTCACTCTAGTACCACAAACTTCCATTCACTCTATGAAACGAAATATAAGAAAACTTTATTGTTGTAACTTTAGCTACGAACCCCGTCTATATTGTTAGATGGTATCGCAACACGGCAACATGTAACATTCCAACAATGTTATAGAACACGTTACGTGTAGCGAAACAATGCAACGTTGATGTTCTGTTTTAGAATGTTGTTAGACAATGTTCCAGATCGTTTATGTTACTTGTAACATGTTATAATTATAAAACGTATGTAGTGATGGAAAGGCTTTTCAATTCCTATTCGCATACCTAATTTTATCGCAAGACTGTGGTTTATATTTAAAAAAAATGTGTAATGTAAGTAAAGCTTCCTTATTGGAAGGTAAATGTAGAAACGGTTCGGAATTCTATAATAGATTCTCATAGGACAGTTCAAGCATTATTTATTCCTGCTTTTAAATTCAAGGAATGAAATCTACTGAGATGACGACGAATAAAAAAAGTATAGAAGAAAGAGTCATGTTGACCCCTCCGTGCCTCGGAAAGAACGTTCGAAAAGAACGTCCCGGCTGTCATTCGTGGATCTTTGACAGTCGATACGGGTAGTCAGAAGTCTGACAACCAGTCTTACCAAAGGGTATCGTATTAACCAGTAACTCGGTTGTGGAGGTCAGATAGGCAGTCGCTCCATGTAAAATACTGGTATTCAGCTGCATCCGGTTAGACTGGAAGCCGACCCCAACATAGTTGGGAAAAGGATACGCAGATGATGAGATATGTTGCGCCGAACCCAAATAAATTAAAACAAGAGCAAGAGAATGACGATAATGATGCCTTCAAACCTCTGCTCGAGAGGATGCTGCAAGTATCTACATTGACATATAGGTACACTAACCCCTAACTAATAAACGTGTATAGCGTCTATACAGTTACACAACGCTTTGTCTTCTTCTTTCGAACGTCAAATTACTGACGAGTGAAAGAGAAAAATCGGTGTCTAACTATTCATCTGATATAATACGGTTATTAGTAAGGGAGTACGAATTTAATTAATTAAGGGAAAGCAATACAAACAAAAGAACAGCGATGGTAATACAAAAGATATAAACACAGTCAAACATCAATAGGGACAAAGCCGGAGGACACGCAGCTAATCAAAGAACAGAAAACAACAACAGAGGGTATAATCCTCACGTATTGCATGCACGGAAAAGCTTCCGATACGAATGTACATACTTACATACGTACACTCTTATAGTCGAACAAGCTATTTGGTACCTATAAGGTTTACTGGGGCAATTACGATAATGGTTATATTCCGTTGGATGATAATTTCTACCAAAGACAGCGGCATTTTTTTATATTGGCAACATATTGATTAGACGTCATTTTATCGCCAGCCGTCCCTTTCGCTTTTCCTATATAAAAATGCCAATACGTTTGTTAGAATTTATCATCCAACGGAATATACCCACTATCGTTATTAACCCAGTAATACAACAAAAATATTCTTCTTTCCACTACACTTTTCTACAATATTCGTTTTTATTGGATGCATGATGCTTATTAATTAGGCGGTAATACATAAAGAACAGTGATGTGAACATTTTTATCACACGACACTTCTGTCGCATGTCTGCTGGAAGAAAGTTCTAATGGATTAAGCTCCATTATACTCTTCTATCTTTATATATTTCTCTCTATTAAATGTTATGTGTGATCTTGAATAAATAACAACAACCTTGTTCAAATGTAGTTGCACGTTAGCTGCCTGTATACAAAACAGCTTGTTTTACTGTACATTGATGCCTGTGCTAAACCAGTGTATCTGTATACCCACGTCGATGCCCGTAGGCAGTGCATTAGTAGTCTGTCACTTATTGCAGCTCTCTTTGCACTCAGCGTGTTATTGCTCGGCTGATCTTAAGTGGTTCTAACGCCCTCTGTGTAGCCAGTGTTTTAAACTGAGATTTTCTTGATAATGTCTTACTGAAGGTTAGCTAACCGTCTATTTCTTGAAAGAAGGGTTTAGGGTACACTTTTAGTTCGTTCGTTTTAGTTAGTTTCGTTTTAGTTTAGGTAATTTTTAGTGTTTTGTCTTTAAACAAAAGTTTTGAGCAAAATGTACCAAAAAGCAATCAACCATTGATTGCTGTTCGTTTGATCCAAAACTCCTTTTGATGTGGACCACGATCAATTACACCATAGGAACAAGTCGTAATAGGATAAATAAAGAAAGACATTGGCAGTAGGAGTGGGCGATACAAATCGTATATAGATACAATATCTATATATCGGTACAATATCCAATACCTATATATCGGACAGTACTGTATCTATATTTCAGGTATCCGCGTACCTAGAACGAGACACTATAACGATATCGTATCACATGATCTATGATATTCGGTTCAAACTGATTCCGGTACAGTAGTAGTTATACGGTTGTAGGTACCGTATCCTTGCGATGCGCGCGGGCGGGAGTGATGTAGCTAGAGATGAACGAGCGAGAAAGCGCGTTAAGCTAACGTCTAATACTAATTTTAAACATTATATACAGGAGCATAGAGTTTAATACCGAATACATTATTTTGTAAACACTTGTAAACAGGTAACCATCAATAAACGTCAAAGGGTTTTAAATCGTACCTATGGCATTCTCAACAAAAAAAGTGAGCCGTCACGGGACGCCTGGCAGATGTGAAACATTGCGCATGGCGACGCGTCGCCACACAGTACACAAGACTGTGACTGTATATATACTTACACCATCATAAAGCGTGGTGACGCGTCGCCACGGCATGCGTCACCACGCCAGAAATTTGTTTTACGTGCGGCTATAGATGTTTCACATCAAAAATTGTTTTAAAATCACTTTACGTGACCCTTGACCTTGATTGCACTTTGCTGTTTTCGTCAGTCTTCAGTTATTAGCTTCACTCATGACTGATGAATAGATACTTGACCTATTTAAATAATTGATAAAAATATAAATCTAGAAAACCGAAACGGCTGTACTAGTTTCATTTCAGAGTGCCATATTATCAACAATACATTCACTGATTTCGAATATACAGTTACAAATAAAATACAATGATGTAATGAATCGAACAAAACCGAAACCTAAATATCACAGTACCAATTTCGATTCCGAGTTCCACACTGATTCAGCCAATATATAGATATTGAAATATATAGATACGATATCCGATATTCTAAACCGATACATAGATACGATTTGATATAGTGTAAAAGCGATATTACCCATGCCTAATTGGCAGAGAAACAAGGCTTAAAAGGGTCTAGTACGAATCATAATTCTGTTATAGTGGGTGACCATCTTGACATACCGAGACCCCTCCGTACCCGGAAAGCACGGTAAGACGTTGGTCCCGGCTGTCATTCGTGGATCTTTGACAGTCGTTGTGGGCAGTCAGAAGCCCGAAAATCTGACAACCAGTCTTATCAAGGGGTATCGTATTACCCAGTAACTGGATGGCGATGGTCAGATAGGCAGTCGCTCCATGTAAAATACTGGTATTCAGTTGCATCCGGTTAGACTGGAAGCCAACTCCAACATAGTTGGGAAAAGGCTAGGCAGATAATGATGATGACTGTGTGGAAAAAGTCTTAAAAACTGAAAATCTTGAAGCTGAAAAATAAACTAAAGATCTTATCGCGAAAACAAATAAAAATATTAAGCCCAATTAAGAATTTTGGGAAAAATCTATTTGGATGATCTTTACGAGTTCTCAGTAAAACTATTTTAGGTGAAGATAATAGAAAAATAAAATAAAAGTGTACTCCTACAGGTGCCTGTCACACTTGAGCAAATTCGACAAAGGTCAAACATCTTTAGTAAAGTATGGAAAGTAGTCTCAACTGACAAATTATACTTCGTTGAATATTCACGTCTGTAAAATAACTTGACAATAGTCAGATCATAGTGCAAGTTATGCGGTAGACCGTACTGTTGTATAAGAATTACATGTTTGACAAGATTTTGAACCTTGGATGCAGGCACGTAGATCCGTAGATAGATTTTACTATGTAAGTATATAGGTATAGGTATACATGACATACAATGTTTTACAACAGTTTGAATTTTCGAGAAAAGACTATGGGCTGATTTTTCCATCGCCAGATAACTTTTATTCGAGGAATAAAATTGACGTTTGACAGTTTTTGTATGAAATAATTGTCAAAATTTCAAAATTATTCCTCGAATAAAGTTATCAGATTATTGAAAAACCTTTAATAAGTATAAGAACCCTAGAATAAGTCTTATTCTTAGAATAAATTTTGAATTTTTGACAGTGTTTCCATACTAGAACTGTCAGACGTCAATTTTATTCCACGGATAAAATATATCTAACTTTGGCAAAATCAGCATTTAGAAATATAATTTTATGTAATATCAGCCGTGTTACACGCCCACATGTTTTAAAACTGTTTGTACATTCCTAGAAAAATAACATAATACTTTCGTCTATTGTCCATACTCAACATATTCGTTGCGGCGGCGGCGTTGAAAATGTTGAAACAGCGCGACACGGAAGAGGCGTGTTCCTCCTACGTGAACACGCGTTCGATCCTTCTGATGTGTTGTACCTACTGACTGAAGCACGGGCGTGTCGGTGTAAGGCACAGTGTTGCTGTGTGTTCCTCTTGGGAGAAGGCAAGGTATTGATTGATCTGTGTGAAAGGCTTTGGTCTCGCTTCGTTCCTTTGAGTTGCTCGGAGCGGTACATTCTTATCTTTGTAAAATTTTGCAGTTACCTCGGTACATAGGTATCTACCTGAGTTTCCTTGCACCGTGTTCGGAATGTTTGAAAGGTTTCATTCGAAAGCATGACTCGGTTCATAGAAATGTTCAAATCGAAAAATATTTTATTCCGTAACACATCATTTTCATCCAATCTAAACGATTTCTATGATGGAGGTAGTTTTGAATCGCCGTCACCACACATTAAAAAATACATTCTCACAATGCACAAGATACTCAAACGCCTTAGACGATTCTAACGCAACTACAAGCGCGAAAGGAATTCTTGAAACCGCGCCTTTTACGACTGCAAGTAGTCTAATGGCTTCTATTAGTGCTCTTAACCCAAAATTCCTTCCTTTCAAGCCAATGCCAGGCCATACAATTCACTCCGATTGCTTGAATCCCGTGATATCACGCCCGACGGCCTTTGCAATATCACGGGAAAAGACTTGCCACATAATATAGTCAGCCGCACATCAGTGTGGTGGTTATTTGACATTGACAGCACTTTGCTGTTATATCAATCAGTAAGGTTGATATTCGTAGTGGAAATATAACCACTGTTGACTGTACCTATAGACATGTATATATGTATATGATATGTGTACTTGTATTATTCTTCAACTTGGATTAATATCGTTATGCTATCAGTATATCTTCGCTCCCAGGCTATACAATAGCAATCCTGGAACCGATCTCCAAAGGTGGGAAAACTCCCGTCATGTCGGTCACCGCACTCTGGTGTAGATGCTTATCTATCTAGTGCTTTTATTACCATCGCCAGTACTTCAGCTTGAGTGCTAGTGGGACTGGGGTTTATGTTGTGTATGACATTTGAGTTCATTTAGTTTATTAGAAGTATACCTACTCTTAGTTTTATTGTGAGGTAAACCAACGAGGTCGAAAGACGCGACTGCTAAGGGGAAATGTATGAGATAACAGATTTACATGGTGGTAGGGACATAGACCAGTAACCTGTTACTATAGATTCAGTATATGATTCTGAACCCCCATGCGTTGAAAAATTTTCGTCGGTAATTAAAAAACAAAAAATTTGTTCCACCTATTTTGACAACGCACTTTTCTATGAAACAGCTGACTTTTTTTGTGATAAATGACGAAAAATTACTCTCGGGGTCTAGAATCATGTGCTGAAGTCAAGGTAGTTCTCGTGTATAGTTCGCGTGTCGACGTCCCTGCCACGCTAAATAAATCGCGAGATAATGAAAAAGCAGAATACGTTAGTGTTCTTAGTAGTAAAGTTCAGCAAGAACCAAGCAATTTATTCCCAAAAAGCTATAACTACCGTAGGGAACCTGACTATTTCTACTAATAAATGCGTCCGCTGCCAAGGGTAGAGGTGCCAGGAAAATTTAGGGGCACTTAATACTTTAGACAAACTGCGCTCACTAAGTTTGGCGATCATAATATATCGCCTTAGACCCTTCATTGTAGCAAGTAATAATGTACGAAGGCTTTTATTCTAGCTGGAACACGAAACCCTTAGGTATAATAAATACTTTACCTGACCTTAATAAGTGATTAACTTACTATATAGGTTCATTCTTCCAGGAGGAAAATAAAAGGCAAATGGGAAAAATATTTCTCTTTTACATCTCAGGGGTATTTCTAACTTGGCAAGGACAAAAAGTATATAATTTATCTTTGTCATCACCTTATTCATGCTACATAACTCAGTCAAAATAAAATATTTGTTGCTCTTTTAAAGCATGAACAGTAATGTCGTCAATCGGACTAATTAATTTCAGTCAGGTGACAAATAAGTTGAATAATGTATGATGTGTAGATATCATAGAGTAGACGAGATATGTTCCTTCATAGTCTGCTATAGCAGTAAATATCTCTAGCGTAATAAGATGATCCAAAGATAGTATCTTCACTATCGTCCTGCCCGAATCCTAATTCATTTGAATTCGGAGCGTAGCAATTCTTTTTTTTTTTTTTTTTACGTTCATAAATCTCTATCAACCATTATCTTAGAACCTCATTACTAGCCATATTATAGTAGGTACCTATGTACAGACGCTAGCACATCAAGCTACTATAATCTGTCAAATTTCTTTAATAGATTTTCAACTTTATCGCTAAAATATAAGGTTCAAAGTTTATTGGGAAAATTTGACAGTTTCGAGTAGCTTGATGTGCTGGTGTCTGTATGTCTGTACTTGGTTTAGTGGTATTAGTGCCACTCTTCGTTCTTCATCACTACTATAGCCACTATATGGATTTATCATGCTCATGTAGATAATATTATATTCATTTTTTGATCTACTGAATCCTCGAATCTATCAAGCAAGCAGGCAAACCAAGGTTGCTTTCCATTCGTTTCGTTGAAAATAAGAATAAACTGATTATGCTCATCAAAACGCACCTTTGCACATATTATTATCCAATTTGTTCGTCAGATCCGAACGATAAACTTACTCGTTTAAAAAGCACATCTTAATTAGGTATTATGAATTCCATGTACGTATACGTAGGTACGGTATATAAAAACTCGCTAGTTAAGACCACCTGTGGTCCGAATAACTACTAACTAAATACTTGTAATACCTTTAGAAGCGCGATACTTTACGCCACCTGTGGTGTTTTACATTAATTACGAGCGCACGCATAATGTTACGAATAGTTACGACGTCGCCGGATACTTGCGACGAATATCCGTCACAAACTTATGACAATTTGAATACTGACTTTATAAGGTACTCTACGTTTCTTTCTGGTGACTTTAAATACTTTGGGTTCATTTTAATCCCTAATTACAATATCGCCAATATTATTGCAAAATAGTTATTCTGGTGGTCTTTTTTTTTTCTTTGCAACCTTGATATCCTTAGTACAAACTCGAGTGTGAGGCATGAGCCTCACACTCGAGTTTGAACTTTACGAGTACATACAGGCGCTGATAAGAAAACCAACATAACATACGCATATAACATAGGACGTATCCTATGTTATATGATAAACTATACCTATACTTCCAACATTAGTTTGAATATTCGGCAAACCGCCATTTGATCAGATATCACACCCCTACCAAGAAACAGCGTGATAGGTGGCTACAATCATACATAAAATCACACTTATGGTGCCTAATGGCTCGTGGCAAGAACTATTTTATACTGCGATAGATATGTTCATGGGAACGTAGATCGAGCACCGAATACTCACTACAGTGGCGTTCGATCAGATAGTGCGCACCCCTGTAGGGAAATGAGGCGATAAGTAACATGTACATTACTTCAAATGGCATTATTTTTTCAAGTAGGTACTTTAGTAGCTATTCAACTCCAAACTACCACCAGTACTCTGAAGTTTTGCCACCAGAATTTTGATACGAATTACGTACCTTCCTACTGAATTGATTTGAATCCGAGTCGAGTAGAACCGTTGGCATACATTAATAATATAATATGAAATGTGAAATTATATGGAATCCTCCTCTCCCTTGGGCTGCCCGCAGTCATTTTATAATTGGTATGTGCCTTAGGGAAGTGATTTATCAATAATAAGGATGCAGAGACAAAGGGTTTTGTTTCAGCATATAATTTTCAAACACGAATTTTATTGATCACTGAAGAAAGCTTCACTTATGTAGCTTGAAAGACAGAGATAGACTTAACCCCATACAAAGCAGAATAGGCGTAAACAATGTAAACCAATCATACTACCTATACCTAACCTACTGTACTGAAAATAGGTCACCCCCGGTAATCTAATTCCCATCATAATAGCGATTCCATCATTATAATAACCCTGGAACGCCCACTGTTAAACGAACGACCTTAAAAAGATACTGCCCTAATAATATCTCGGGTTGGTGGCCGTTGAATAATTCGTTACATCACACAAAAATAAAGCCATTTCAGATACTGGAAGCGTCGGACGAAGGTTACAGTATATCCACCCCTTCATAGAATTCTGTGACGTAAGCAGTCCGAGGACTTTGACCTCTCAGAGTAAACTATTTCGTTCAACTATACCGCTTCAATTCTTTTTATACTGTCGTATCTTTTTATGGATGAAAATTTTAAGTTCTGAGACGTGAAAATACTAAAGTTGTTGATTTGCAAGACAAGTTATAGAATTTTAACTCAAAGGCAAGCTTCTACCATCTTCGTCCGCTTATAGAGTCTCATTTCTCATCATCAGATGAGATACTGGTCGAACGCTAACCAATCACAACAAAAAGGCTTATATATTGTAACATGGAATTTCTCGTGCCTGAGCTTTTAAACCTTCTATATCAATTTAGGATATTAAAGGTACCCAATCTTGTTCCACTTGCAACTCAAACTAAAGTGGTGCTCCGCCACTAATTGTATTTCTGTTAACCTTTATGATTGAATTGAGGTCTAACCAATTAGATTGAATATGAACCCAATTGCTTTGGAACTTGACCTGAATTTATATTCAGGCCAGGCAAAGAGCGTATTGGAAAGAAATATCAATATGGTATCGGGTTGGCCTCAAAATTCGAATGCTTTTCCAATGTTTGAAACATAATACGCACCGTGATCAACTTTGGACGAAGTTAAGTGCACCTCAGGACCTAATCCTGTCCCTTCAGCTATTAAGTACGTGACGATAATGCTATGCTATTAAACCCTTAACTGCTACGTGACCCTAAGCGAGCCCGATGTAACTTTAGTACGTCGGGTCCCCAGGAAAAAAGAGCGAAAAAGTAACTAAATTAACCCGTGTATTTATAGCAATATCAGCGCGAAATGAAGCCACGTAAGTAGCAATAAGGCATTGTGTGAAGATCGTAATAATGCATAACTGGTCGTAGACTCTGTGCCAAGGAGCCAGCCAGGAACCCGTTTCGTTTAGTTGACTGGTTCGCGGCATCTTAACCTCCATCGATTGCGCGATGTCGTCCTTCAATCAGCTTTAGAATGTAGGACAATTTTGATCTGAAACTTATGAATAAATTTTAAATACAAAGATTAATATCGGTAACATTTCGGCCAATGCTCTTAAAGTTACATCAACCCCTGAAAGCTTCCCAAAATACTCCCTAAATCAAGGCTCTCACAATCCTTTTAGCGAATTGTTCCCGACGCTGATGTAGCGAACACTGACGGAATCTGATCTCGCCAGACTAGAAAACTTACCTAACACATCAGTATAACAGCAATTGACCAGCTAACCCCGATGCGAGCCCAACTTACGGAAAATTTCACCAGCAAAAAAGGTATAGTCTAAAAAGGTAACTATTTCAGAAGGCACTGTGTTCGGGAAATTGTGCTTTATGTGTGGGGAGGGGAGGGGGCGGTGGTCGGTCGATCGCCTCAGAGACTTGGCTCACCGGGCGAGCGCACGGAGCGGCAACACCGCGCCTTTGAAAGCGGGGGCGGCGTGGCGCGCTGGCAACATCGCTCGATCAGCTGTTGGCCGGACCACTTTATAAATTCAAAACAGGCGGCAAAAACGTGACGGTGTTTCGCGCGGCCCCGATGTGGGACAGATCAAAACATTGGAGGGTTACCGAGATACCGACAACCTTATTATTTTATGTTCTCAACAGGTTGCTAGGCGGACGCCGAGATTTTCCGATACGAAGTTTTCCTTTAAGAAAACCTTTACTTTTCTTATACATCTGTCGGCGACCGGATCCTATCTGTAGAAAAATGATAAGGAAATATACTTCCACCTTATTTAAAAGGAAATTCTCTTCTTATTTTATAAAAGCTCTCTGCAACTAGGGTCAACAAACTTCAAGTCCACGTGATTTAAATCATTATTTAATTGGAAATAGCTAGTGTTTAGCATTGCCTGCATAACATTGCATTAGTTATATAAAATGTAATGGATAAACATGTAGATTTATGCATTTATTCAACACATTTTAGCTCAAAAGGATCGCTCGGGGCGAGCCGTTGATAACATCGAAGTGGGTAACTTTTGCTAGTAACATACCTACATAAATAATTCCTATTAGAAAAGGAAATTACATTTAGAATTAAAATACCTTATTCATTAGGGTATTCAATCAATAATTCCCTTCATTAGAAATTAAAGCAAAAACGTAGTCTTTCTGCAAAGACCCTTGAGTTTTACATAGAGTCCAAAATCTATCGAAAATAAGTACATAGAAGCTTATAAAAACCTTTCCTGAAGTCATCAGTTAACCTGCTGTTTTCTCAAAGCTAGAGAAACTACCCACTTTAATATAAAAAAAAAACACCTTAATCTGTGCATTAAAACTCACTTTCAAAATAGAACAGCGAGCGCCATGACTCAATAAATAAACAACGAAAATCATAACCTAACGCAATCCGAGGCATCCCAGTGAAACTAAAATCCCGGGCGGGGCACGCGGAAGGAAATGCAGGCGGGGGGGGGGGGGCAAGCGAGGTGGCTCAATAATTTGCGTGCGGGGCAGAGCGGGGGGTGCAGGCGGGGTGTGCGGGGCGGGGGACCGCGTGCAGTGCAATAGCCTGGCCGGGCAGCCGACTAGTCCACAAGGTCACTGCCGATGTTCACGCGACTCCATTCATGATCCACAATTAGGTACCATTTTTGATTTTCTATACGTGTTGAGTTTGTGCTCATGAGTTATGAAATATTTGTTTTGGCGTTTGAGATGATATTTCGGAGTTTCGAGTTAGAATAATGTTGGGTTTCCCTGTTAGCAGCCAAAACCCGACATGGTATAGGTAGTTTGGAACTGTCAAATTATTTCACATGCATTCATGCAAATATTCAATTCCACTTGTTTTTATTTTAAGGTAATAATATACTCAAGTTAACTTGACTGCACTGTTCTTCATCTACAAGTAAATGATACTTCACGAAGTCTTGAAGGTTGAACATTAGCGAAGTGTAGCTAAAGCTCAACCTTAAAAAAAAATATACGACTTAGACTTATAAAACGAACCTCATATTACTATTTAATTAAAAGCGCAAGTAATATGGTGACTACATAATAAAATAACATTTCCCAAACCCTTAATAAAAGTATACAATAAAAAAGAAACCTTTGATATCATACATATTATTATCTTTAATAACAATAAATTATGCCCCGTTCGCAGCGTATGGGTTAATTAAAAGGATGCCCGGAACATGCCGAGGTCACGGCGGTAATGTTTTCAAAGGAAAATTCAATATTATATCAAACTATGAACAAAAATGAAGATATCTTCTCAGATCATTATTTACACCCCTACTTATGGGGTGGTATTGAAAAATAAAAAAGTATGAAGGTAACTATCTGCGTCTTTTATTATTCGTATTGAAAATTATTTCAAAAGAAAACATGCAAGAAATAGGTTTTTCCTAACAAAAGTTTACACCCCATTTCACCCCCTTCGGAGTTTTCTTGAAATAATTTCCTCCAGTTTATGCCTTCATTTTCGTATCTTTAGTGGTTTAGATTGTGCGATGTTTGTTCGTTAATCTTTCATCGAAGTGTTTTTTTACAAAAGAAAATAGTAGTACATTAATAACTGAACTCAATAATACATTAATTTAGTTCTATTTACATAAATCGTTCCACCTGATAGATGTAAGGGGCCCGTGGCTTCCACACAACACAAAATGATGGCGAGAATGTAATTACACATATTTTACAGTAATTATAATTACATTCATCATATTTTTTAACGATGTTAATTCGTTTGACATGAGAAACTGTTGTTCAAGCCACTATTGTAGGAAATGATTAATTAATTCTTATGATGCAAAAAAAATACACAGAAATTAATTAAGCATTTATGGTTTTTAATATTGAAATTAAAAATTTTATGATAAGTTTTTAACTATTTTTATATCACAGTTTGAGATAATAATTTGAGATGAATAGATGTCCGGTAACTATCCGGTATCCAGCCTATTCGGCCTTGTTTTAGTATCCGGTCGGATACCGGATAGTAAATAAAGAGAATGATTTTTAATACTTTGCATTTTAGAAATTCGACCTACACTATTTGCGCTGTAGCATGGTGCGGGTGACAGTTGCCCGTATGACGTTGACATTTGTCAGTACCACGTACATAGGGATGTGAGGTTATGCAATTCATTTTTATCGCTAACGATACTCGCAGCGTGAATCTAGTTCTCTTTAATATTGTTATGAAAATTAGTGTATTATTCAGTTGTGCAGTGTAACTACGTGTGTGCTACGTGTATAAACTTGTCAATATAAATGTTTTATGTCTGATTGGGATCGTGACATACATATTGACAACATAATTGAGTCATCGTTAATAATATCCGTCACAGATTCAGATGATGAATTGAGTGACAATTCAGATGTTCCTGACTCTGATATGAGTTTAGACGAATAACATGTATTTTTTTTTAGCAACCTTTTAAGCAACCTTACCCTATAAATGTTCTGTTGTATAATTAGACCTTTTAAAAATAAAAATTGACCTACGCACAATATACGTTTTTTATTATAAAAAATATCGACTATCCATCGTAGCAGTACATCCCATCACTAAATACGTCTATGGCGTTACGTTATACGCATAACACTTTGCTTAATTTTTCATTCAATTTGATTTTATTTCTTGATTAGAACATTCTGGTTGGGTTTAATTTAATTTACTACAGTTATTAATTATTTAATATATTACGAATGTGGTACAACTGAAATATTAAGTCATAAATTGTAAATCGCGGCAACTTTCAAGAGTGAAACGAAATGTTACTGAAACTGTCACCCGCACCATGCTACAGCGCAAATAGTGTAATATTTTGAAACGAAAGGGTCGTTTGTTCCTCACCTCTGCGGGCTTGCTTTGGCAATCATCGGCCAGACATCTGACTACTCGGCTTAAGGTGCCTAGTCGATATTTTTCCATACAAATTTCGGGAGAGTATTACTCCACTGTTTGACATTGTACATCCAAAGTTAAACATCATATCGTTTTGACTTATTATTAATTTTGTCTTTACGGAAACAGAATAGTAATATAAAAATCCATTAAAAAGTTATGAGCTAACAAAGATTCGTTTTTCTTACAATTTTAACGTAACTTTGTGTGTAAATAAGTAATAAAAGACCCGTAAAATCTTCAAAACCAAGTCCGTAACGACAAAGTTCAGTTATCAAAGAGTTCAATAAACTTTATTTCTAATTTATTTTATGCAGTGGTTTTTTTTATAAAACTCGATTTTTTAAAGCACTTTTCGAATTTTTTTACACGCCTATCATTTCGGAAAAGTGTTTCTGTGTTTACTCTTAAAGGATGGCCGGATATTCAGAATCCGTCCAAACAACTATCCGTTTCAACACTAATACTACGCCACATACACACATATTAAACTAATATGTAATTTCTGAGCAAACACAGTTAATTAATTATTAAAGTGTCATTTTACCAATTAAAATGGCGGCTAGATTCTCGGAATAGCACCGCATTGCTATTGCTAATTACAAGCAATCTCCTTAAATTACCTATCAACAGAGTAATGAACGATTAAACTAATTAATTACTATTACAATACAGCTGTATTACGATGGTGCAGAAATTTAAAGGTGTGTTATTATTATAATTAACATTTGCATGCAACATGACGTGATTCAAATTATGGGGTGACCAGTTTATATCGAAACTTCTGGAAGGCGCTAGTTGCAAAGGAAAATGTCGAAATTGGGACCATTTCAGTAGATTTTTACTTCCTCCCATGTTAAAGAAGGGTTCAATGTTACATTTTGAATTTTGATTATAGCTTTTCATTTGTTAATTGTTTGTTATTTATTTGTAATTCGGTGAATTCAGATTAATAGTGTAGTATGACTAATATTATTATAATACCAGTCACTTTACTTTAACTAACAAATTAATTATATGTTTTTATTTTGTTATTTATTCATTTTAATTAATTTTACTTGTCTGTGGGCTTCTTCAAAGGCACAACTAGAATGTTTATTGTCTACACCGTGTGTTTATTGATGGTAAATGCCACGTGGCAGTTGCGGGGTCTACTATTACAAGCAATTAAGGTTAATCCAAACTTTGTAAAGAAACGTACATTATGTTAATTGAAATAAACACCATCCGTAGCCAATATCTATTTTATACGTGGGTCAACCTACATTACCTACAAAATTTGTCGGTACAAACCTGATTTAATTAATAATGTACCTTGTAAAAGGTTTGTAAGGGTTTGTAAATGTACTTCATATATAGGTACCTACCGATATTTATGATGTACCTTTAGCGAAGTAAATACGTAAGACATTGCAACTTTCCACCTCGCTTCGAGATGGAAAAGCGTTGTCGGACTTTCTATTGAGTATCCGTCGTACTAACTTTCTTGTGTTTTATTTTCTGACTTATCTATGCTGGGAAAATAATCTCCATGGCTCACTAAAAGTGCTTTCAGCGTTACGGAGCGGGAAAACGGTTTTTTTCATCTTCTTCGCTTTTTTTTTCAAAACGTGAGGATTAGCAATCTCTTTTTAAATTGTTTTGAGAAAATCTTTTATAAAGTACATCGTGAAATTGCTTGGATGGAAGCTGAAAATAGTTTGCGTTCTGAAATGTGAGATTAATTTTTTAAACTGAAAATAAACGACTACTTATCTGGGTACAACCATTTTATATTTGTATGTAGCTAGCTGTGCATACTTTTTCAAATTGATATTTAAAGGATATTGCAATAGGCTCACCCCTATAACATGGGATTTAAAAATAGCAAAATGTGGCTATACTATGGGCAGATACACCTCTACCTAACCCATCAGGGAGAACAGGGGTGATTTTTTGTATGTAAAAGACACACATTTCTTTGTATCACACTAAACAACCTAGACTAGAGTCAAGAGCAAACCCATTTCAAATTAAAAAACAATAACCTTTTGCAACACAAAATTGTTGCAATAACAAAAAAGCTTAATTGGCTGTATGAAAATTGTCCAACATTCCTTACCTACTTATAAAGTATTTTGCGAAATATTTCGCTCGCAATTTAAAAAGTAAAAACTGCCACTTGGAATATGTAAGGAAGTCAACGGGAAGGTTTTTTTTATGAATATGTTACTTCACAAGTTATATTAACATCGTTAATTACGTGAAAACGATAAAACGTTTAAATATGGCGACGTTTTTGTCAAAATTATGTGTGTATTTTGCTGAGTACATGTCTAGTTTACCATAAAGAATATATTACATGTGCTCCTTCTGTATTTGTGCCTTTTACGTATTATAATAGATGTAGTACATCAAGATAATTGAGCGTAATTCAAAAATGCCGTAAATGGCGGAATAGGGCTGCAAAGGTAGTAACTTGACTGTATGAGCAGTTACTGTCAATGCCTTTGAAAAAAAAACAAAATGCGCGCCAATTAGACGCCATTTTTGACAACACTGCTCGACTTTTAATGTTTGCCGTTACCAGTAACTCATGTTGGATGGACACACTTCAGCGTTCGTTGATGGATTAATGGTTAGTGGCTACTTAAGGCCAGGATCTTCGAGCGTAGTTAGGCATTTAGCGTTACCTCCGTCCTCGCGTGGCAAATGCCGCGAAAGCGCAGTTCGAATGAACTCGCTGAGCTTAATTATCATTATATATTACAACTATATTATAACAAACTAATATTTAGTTTAATTATTAATACTAGAACCTAAACAATATTTACAGACTGATTTTTGAAACTAATACACAAACACGGAAATTAACAATAATATAACGTATATTTCGATCGATTAGCGGGAACGCGGCGAGCCAGCAAAAGCGACACAGGTCCTACCTCGGTAACGCCCGGCGGGCTACTGAAGTGAAGCGCGCAGGCCGCCTTTTTAGATTATATTTTGTTAAGACAATAAAAATCAGTTTTGAAAAAAATTAACCGTAGAATGTTCTACTATACATCATTGCCTATTTTTTGATATATTTTTTGCGAGTAAAAGTTAAGTCTACTTCAAATACGACTTGAAAAACGATTAAAAAATTCGCTGTTTTCGATTTGTTTGCGATTTTTTATGATCGAGTGAAGTTGTAAATATCGTGTTTTGAACCATAGAATAATCAAGAATGTTAGTTAAACTATGCCATATATTTTTTTCAGATTAAAACAAAGAATATTTGATTGTTTAATGTTGAATCAAAAATAGGTCGATTCCGAGATTTCCGAGAGTCCTGGCCTCCTTTTGAAGTCTAATAAAGCGATTGAAGTTAAAATATTCTATGCAACGAACGTGTTCTAAGGCCATACATTTATCAAAGGGATGATTTATATAAATGACGATAGCTTGCGTACTTCCTTTTCCCTGTTTGGATAAGTATTGACGACCCACTTAGGCTACTTCATCGCTCTTTTCGAACTCGAGATCCATCAAAGCAAACCCATCGAATTGTTGATCTAGTGTGGCGGACTGGCCCAATATTGATCATTATGTGCAGGGGTGGTATTAGAACCACACCATCTATCAGCCTATTTTATTTCGCTGGACATAAGTGCCTACAGTCATTCCGAAAATTCTTTCTTGAAGAACTTTGTTGCGAAGAGCTCTAAGCCTCCACGACCCTCGTACACGGAATACTTATGAACGCCTCAAGTGGCCAGTGACAATTAGCCAGCATCCCAATCAATTTGCCTTTTGCTATATTGAGGTCGGCTTCCAGTCTAACCGGATAGGTACAGCTGAATACCAGTGTTCTAAACAGAGTTACTGCCTATCTGACCTCCATAATCCAGTTACTGGGCAAATCTACGAATGACAGCCGGGTCCAACGGCTTAAGGTGCTTTCCGACACACGACCCGCATCCCAAATGCGTAATCACAATTCGAAGGATCTTGAAGAAAATTCATAATCCAATGCTCCATATGTTTGAAAAATTCGTCTGCTCAACAACGTAAATAACGGAATGATTGTTGCTAAACTGTCAAAATAAATGGCCATTGTCAGCGCGTTACGCAATTACCCCGCAGGTCGCGATGGCTCCGGGTGCAGATAAAAAAAATAAATGTCTGCTTTTATATCCTGACCCAATTAATTAAAAATAATAAATTTCCAATATCCGAACAAATTGGACACTTCACGGTATCGACAGCTCGCGGTAATTCATTGATAATGGTTAAGCTATACGGATTGCTTCTGACAGAAGTGATCCATTTGCCAAATGGATTTCAGACTGTCCAGTGACGTAATTAAAAACATATTCTTATGTCACAACCAGGGTGATTCAGGATCAGGTGAAGTCATGTGCAGACATAGGCCTTTTACTACTTATTAGTGCCTAAAATAGAAAAACGAGAGATTTTCCATCTCTATGGTTAATTTTATTCAAGAGTTGCCACTACACTTTAATATCACACATTGTTGCCACCCGTAATAATAATATTGTTCATGAATAATAAAAAAATGGAAAATATTTTTTACGCCAATCAATTCATAACTTCATTCATTTAAATTGAACATTAACATAAAATTGTACAATTAAAAATTTATGTATTGAACCAATTATAACGTCAAGATTATTTATTCTGAATACTTTTATTGATACGATTATTCGATAACGTGTATTATGAATAAATATTAATTAAAGATCATAAAAACTTCTATTTCGATTAAAATAATTGTCATACGTAAGTGTAATTACGGCCAAGAAGTAAGTACTTACCTATTTACCTATGTTAATTAGATCCATATGTTTTGCTTTGTGCCCATTACCTAGGTATTTGCTTAAAATTAAACTCGCAGAACAAATTCTACAATTTTTTTTAAACTTTAACTAATTAGCTGCAATTATTATTATGGCAAGGTTCTTTACTATAGTTTATTAAAGGTTCGAGAGACAATAGAGGATGAAATACTTTGTCATGATAAAGAGAGAGTTATTTTCCACAGCATACTTACATGAAGTATAAAATAAAACAATACTATACGTAATATCCTTTTCAGGAAAGATTTATACCTAGACCAAGCTACGACTACATTTTGAAAATCTTATTATATGATAATGTCTTGATAACAATGATCAAAAATTCCCATCACATACATAATTATCTCACATTACCCATCCGTGTGCCACAACCATAACTCACCTATCACCTTCACAGTCGGCTAAAAGCCCGCTATGTAACACAATACTCATTAAATAATTAATTATAAGGAAAGTGCACTATCGAAGCACTGTTTATTATACTCGCAGTTAATTGATTTCATTAGTGGATACCGTTCAGATCTTATTTGGTGACCTCTTTTGATTCAATAGAGTGGGAGGAATGTGAAGTTGACATACTGAGATGGTTTTATAGTTAACTAACTTCTGCTCGCAACTTTCTATGTGTTTCTTTCTTTCTGTATGAAATTTGTTGTTCCCCCCACCCCGACCCACCCTATCGCATCGCATCGTCTGCCCACGCTAGCACTTGGTTTACTTTTTTTCTATTTGCTCGGGTCCATAGGGTCCTAGCGTGTTGTTATATGTATAGCATATAGGCTTCCTCGAGAATTGGGCTATTAAATGCAAAAAGAATTTTTAAAATCCGACCTGTAGTTCCGGAGATTGCCCTACATACAAACTAATTTAACCTTTTTATAATATTAGCAGGTACCTATAGATAATTATTTTCTTGTGTGATTCTATGAACTGATAGAATTTTAAAAGATTTTCCTTCTCCTACCTCACCGTCTACATTGCTGTGCTCGACAGAGTCCACAATCATCATGACTATATAAAACCTACCAGCTAAGTTCCCATTGTGGAATGCAATAAATATAATACCTATGTTTTCATACGATTTTCTCAGTTGAGGTTCCAAATTCTTCAGTACAATATGAATGCCCGGCTAGAGCCTAGGGCTTAAATTACTTGCCTTAGGTGAGGTTTGCATGCCATATAATTTTACGTTAGCGAGAAAATATAATAATTATATATTAAAATATATTTATTGCATTCCACAATATTATATTTATTGCATTCCTCAATAATAATGAGTATTGAGTTTGATTACCCAAGTTATTTGAGCTTTATGAAGTAGTTTTGAGTACTTTACTACTGGATAAATATCGTGAAATTAGCTGTTTGCTTACAATTTATGTACACTTTGATTACCATCTGTCTTTAAACCATCATCGGTTTTAAAAAACTGCTCAGCTAACGATAAAAGACTACGTATGAGATCTAGGTATTTTACATATGAAACAACTTTTATTAGCCAGTTGTACGTCCAACTTAAAATAAACTAGCTAAAAGCAGAGCTTTGTGAGGGCTCGCGTCGTTTTTCTGCGTGGTAATAATCTTTAAGGCAGTTTTTTTTAATATTTTTTTTTCGTAATTTAAATTATTATTTTTTTTTACTGATAACACATCTACATATAAATAGAAATTATTATGTTAAAGCACAAATCAATAGGCGTAATAGTTTTTCCGTAAAGTGTACCACAAAATGCTCAGGTTGTGGGATATAGCAGGGCTCGCTTCGCTGGCCCTGATAAAAAAAGTATAATTAATACAAGATAAAGGCTCCTTCAAACAAGCGCCACGCGATAAAATCGCGCGCGAAACAAAGGCACCGCAAGTCGTCGCGCCTGTTTGCAGGAGCCTTAACGTAATAAACACAAACAGTAAATCTTATACATTTACATCTACCTTGATTACATACTTTGGGGCAGCGAATTACACCTTTGAGCTGGATGCTCTGACAGCCGGTCAGACAGACTGAGTCGCACCATAAGGGTTCCTTTTTACCACTTTGGTACGGAACCCTAAAAGATACCAATACACACCCCTAGTATTCACAACTGAACTCCAATGGCCTAGAAAAGTGCAGGTTCCTTCATATTGTTCATCTTTATGAATAGAGATGGCTTGACGTCGACTACAAAAGATAAAAAGATATATTCTCTTCATTTCCGTTTCACTCAGTATTCTTATTTCTTATTAAAGTTTTCTTGCTTCATAAGAAAGGGGATGGGAGGTACTGTTGCGGTATTCATTGTATAAATAGAGAAGTTTTTTTTTTATTATTCTTTGTCTTACAGATGTACAATTGTGCAGGGTTGATGGGTTTCAGGAGTAGTAGGTAAACATTTTCATGGTGTGGTTGCATTGTATTTTTTTAAGAAAAATATTTTTTTCTTTAAAACATACAACTAAAAAACACGATTTTAGAAAGCGTGTTTTTTCATACAAAATCGATGTTTCCATGATTATTTCGTTAATTATGTAGCTTGGTTAAATAACTGTAGGAAACATAATTGATATGCAGTTTTGATTCTTATAGACAAAAATAAGTTACCTAATTACAGGTAGGTCAAGATGGCTAAACCTTCTACTATAGTATTTTTATCTCACGAAGCGACGCGCGCTTTACTTGTGGTTAACAAGTGTAAAAACGCTGTGAATGCGTGTGTAAGCGCAGGAGGTCTTGGTACCGTCCGAAACAATGACGAAGTCGGAAGTGTGTGTGTGTATGTAAGTGTGCGTGTTATGTGCCGACGCTACTCGACTTCACGCATACATACCTACACAGCGCATTTGCACAATTGGTTACCACACACAAAGCGCGCGTCGCTTCGTAAAAAAACCTAGAAAAAACACAAACAAGCCCAATCTTATCCCAGAAATCAATCTAGCCTTATCAGATCACATACATACACTACAACTTACCCACTCGTAACTCCACAACCAGCCAAATCCCAACAAGCATAACTCATATTATCATGCCGCCTCCTACGGGTCCTGCAGTTCTGCCCATCCGGTGCGGCGTAAAAAGCGCAGTACAAGCTGTGACATAACATCCTCCGCGCTATCCTTTGAAGATGCTACACAATCGTGCGAAGGACATTATTCGTGCAATTTATAGTGATTTGTGTTTTTGTGATGCTCCTTACGTAAATGTGTTTATAACGAGGAATAAGAACGAATATGGTACCCCCACGGTGTCGTTTCATCGGTCGATAATATCGGATGCGTTATTGCGATAATGCGTCCCAATTCCTTGCCACACAGCGGAGATTTTATCGTCCGATATTCCTAACATATGCGTGTACAGACCTCCGCCCGCGCTACGCGCAACTACGTTATTAACGCAGGTGTGTCTAAGATCGTATGCGTCCTAAAACATAATGATCTGAGAACTCATTTTGGAATATCGCAGGACGGAGGAACACAAGGGTCCCACTTTCATTGCTTCATTATTATCGCAGCAATGAGTAACTTCGTGGCCGCCCTAATACAAAATGTATTGAAAACAGATATCGCAATAACACATCTTAATGATCCGATATTATCGACCGATAATAACCCACCTGTGAGGAAGAACCCGGAGAACCTTTATGTTTTTTAATAATTCTGTTGTCCTTTCTTTGTCTACGTAAATAATTTCAGTAGCTCTTGTCGTTGCAAAAATGTTAGACAGTAAGCAATGTGGTAACGGGGCTGACCTCCTCTCTAAATTCGTAACACACTATCAAACTCGTTCTTGACCATTATGAAGGATATTTCTAATCCATTGCTTTAAATGTTCAAACATTTTATCTGGTCAACAACGTAAATAACGCAATGAATGGTGTTGAACCGTCAAAATGAAAGTCATTCCTACTGTTAGGCTGCGTTTCCACCAGAGATGAGCGAAGATGCGTAGCGAGGAATGTGTGTAAAACTAACCAATAACAACGCTAACTTAGTTCAAGCTATGAAAATGAAGCGATGTTATTGGTTGGTTTCACACACATCCCTCGCTACGCATCCCCGCACATCTCTGGTGGAAACGCAGCCTAAGTGTGTAACACACCGCTGACAGCACAGTGCAGCGGTCGCAACAAAGCTTTTTAACATAGTTATCATCTTATCATCATAGTCTAACATGCTATTCAGATACTCATAGATAGTTATTGTCATACATATTTATTTTATGAACTAGCTTTGCCCGCGACTTTGTCCGCGTGAAATTCCTTGTTCCCACGATCCTCCCTGTCGCATCTCATCGCCTGCCTGCCGCTATTACTTCGTTTTCGGTTAGCGTTCGTCCTTACATTCTTTTTCCTTTTGCTCGGCTCCTAAGGATCCTAGCATGATGTTAAACTTTGTGTGTGTGAAATTTGTTGTTCCCCCCGCCCCGACCCACCCTGTCGCATCGCATCGCCAGCCCACGCTAGCACTTGGTTTTCACTTAGCGTTCTTTATGACTTTTTTTCTATTTGCTCGGGTCCTAAGGATCCTAGCATGATGTTAAACTTTCTGTGTGTGAAATTTGTTGTTCCCCCCGCCCCGACCCACCCTGTCGCATCGCATCGCCTGCCCATGCTAGCACTTGGTTTTCACTTAGCGTTCTTTATGACTTTTTTTCTATTTGCTCGGGTCCTAAGGATCCTAGCATGATGTTAAATAGCATACAACCTTTCTCAAGAATTGGGCTATCAAATGCAAAAATATTTATTTAAATCCGACCGGCAGTTCCCGAGATTAGCCCGTTCAAACAAATAAACAAACAAACTCTTCTGAAGTAAATCGTTTCAGCGCCTACATCGTCTGCCGCTTCATCTCCAAGTGTATACTAGATCTCTCCATCAAATCACCCGCTTCATCGCTAGAAAAAGCTTCATTTTATAAATAAACAGTGACGTAATTCTCTAACAACGAACTGCATTATCCAGCCAATGTAAACGTAGCGTCAGATAAAAAACGTATTACATTGTCTTATGCAATTTCTTGCAAAAAAAACCTCTATCCTTCGAGATTGCCCTTAGACGATCATTACAGTATAATACTGTTACGTACAGGCAGCAAAAACAGCGGACGCTGTTACGTTGTAGCCTATGTGCTTATTTTTGTTGCCAACTGTACCGGCAAAAAGTTTTAACGAGCCAATCTGTTTGTTTCAATACGAATATGAAACTCTGAACATTCGAAAACTTTCATGTTTTTTTTTTTTATGAAATATCATAAGCCGGGCTCTATGATTTTGTTCAATGCTAGACTTATTATTTGTTAGTTTTCTAAAAGTAAGATTGTTTACGTGTTACTCAAATGATCTTTTCATACATTTGTACCTACATTACATATCACTGGAAAAACAAACTGAAAACTTCATAAATAACCGTAAAAAATATTTTTCCGGGACAAGTAAAAGGCTCAGGTAAAAGGTTTATGAATCACCATGTCGTCGAAGTGGTCCCATGGGACAGGGGTGAGCCGTCGGCCATTTAAGGGGCAGCGCAAATCGAATCCCCTGCTATCACTGAGATTTTTTGACACTAATCCAATTACATGCCGCCACCCCTTTTGCCAGCCTTGTGAGTACAAGCCAGGAAATACTATTAGCATTAAACTGAAGTGACAAGTTAAAACGAATCAACGTGTATGTATGGTCAAAATCAACTCAGACAGGGGAAGTTATTTTGCACTATATAAATCAGCCTGAATAGTCAGAATCCAACAACAAAGGGGACATGTATTTTACACTGAACAAAATACCCTATAGTTAGACAGTAAAGGCTCCTTCAAACAGGCGCGACATAAAGGCACCGCAAGTCGCGCAACGAGCGGTGCCTTTGAGTCACGCGCGATTTGCGTCGCGCGTCGCGCCTGTTTGCAGGAGCCTTAAGTCGAAAGTTCAGAACCTACCAAAACATACATGGCAATAACTGTTATGCATGAACAGTTTACTTCCTTGTGACTTTACAGTTTTATTTATTCATGGCAATCTATGATCAGCCGGCGCTGTGGGCTACATTACCTAACTTATTTATATTTTTCTATTTGTAATACTACTTTACCTAAGTACGTAGTTAAATCACGTTGTATAGTCAACATCTACCAAAGCTAGGAAAAAATTATTAACACAATATAAATCTAGATTTTCCCCAAATGTAACCCATATAAAAGCTAAAATGAAACCATTAAACACCTAGCAGAGTAAACCATTTATTTTCATTATCCTATAAAAAGTAGGACCACAAATCAAGTTAATATTTTACGATGTTAACCGCACTGAAATGTTCCAAAAATAGTGACTTTCATAGTCATATTAGAGTATAAAATGTTATAACACGCCAGTCGTATATCAAAATTGCGTGACACTAAAGACGAGCATTCACTATGCGATTAATCGCAGACGACAAACGTTGAGTCGCAAGTCAATATCGCTTGCAGAAAACACGTGATGTCACCAACAAACACTGTAAATAAAACAATACATTATAATAAAACTCTCTACACTTATATTAAATAAATTCTAATAACAAAGACAGCAGATTTATTGATCTGGGACGCTTTTAGGCTTTTGGATACTGACGCCAAGGGAGAGACATTCTCGAGAAATTTATCCATATCTAAAACAGTAGTACCTATGTAAATAAATGCTAAAAGCTAGAGAAATAACTTTAGTCTATGTTCATAATAAAAACCTTAAATTCATAGACAACGATGAGCCTAAACCGCTATGTCTAGAAGCATGAAATTTTGCACAAGATTTCCTTTTTTATCGACAGTGAGCACTAAGGAAGGATTGTTGAAAATGTATAGAGGATACATTTTTCGGATAAAGGGTTAAATGTGGGATGAAAGTTTGTATGGAAGAATGTTATTTTTGCTGATGGGAAATTGAATCGGGCGGCGACGGGCGTAACACACTAACGGCAATGGCTTTAATTTTGACAGTTTAACAGCATTCATTGCGTTATGACGTTGTTGACCAGACAATTTTTTTTGAAAATATGAAGCAATGCATTAGCAATACCCTTCAAAATAATTCAGATTGCGATTGAAAGTGTTTCGCAATTAGGGTGAATAATTCACGATTTTGGACAGGACAACGTCTGTCGGGACAGCTAGTTTTCCAATAAATCTTACCTTCTTTTATCAAGTTAAGGTAATATCACACTAATATTATAAAGGCGAAAGTTAGTGAGTGTGTGTGTGTGTGTTTATATGTTTGTTACTTCCTCTCGCTCAAACTACTTGACCAATTTTGATAAAATTTCGTATGGAGGTAGCTGACACCCTGGCTTAACATATAGGCTACTTTTTATACCTACCGATATTCTCACGGGATCGACATATACGCGGGTGAGACCGCGTGGCGCAGCTAGTTGCTCAATATTATTTTGTCGCCACGTGAATAGCCAACCTTACAAAAATTAAAACTATGACATGATAGTTCAAAATGTTACCCTTTACAATCGCAAATACCACCATTATGTAATTTTGTTAGTAGTTCAAACTACGCCAAGGCTTTTCTTATCTTTATATATTATTACCTGTGTTATCACGTTGTTTTGTAACAATAATAATGGGGTAAAGTTATAAGGGCTGTACGTGTATAAAGATTATTTATAACCTTTAGCTTTAAGGCTCTTGCAAACAGGCGCGACACGCGATAAAATCGCGGGCGACGCAAAAGCACCGCTCGTTGCGCGACTTGCGGTGCCTTTGTGTCGCGCGCGATTTTATCGCGTGTCGCGCCTGTTTGAAGGATCCTTTAGGCTTTAGGCGTGTTTGGTGTAAGTATGCCCCGGTGTAGTACTAACACCGTATCTATTTTTGGCGCAAAGCAATTGGAATGCTTTTGGTAACACTTCAGGCCCATAAAACATTAGTATTGTGTATCGATTATGTTTATAATGTCTGAAATACAGATACTTTATATGTAGTTCAGACAAAGATGTTCAAAATCTATTTATAAAATAAAGTGTATTATTATTATTTAAATTGTTGTTTATTTTTGAACAAATAAATTATGAATTACTAGCAGCGCCCCGCGGTTTCACCTGCATAAGTTTTGATCCCGTGGGAATATCGGCATCAAAACTATCCTATGTCCTTTCCTGGGACTCAAACTATCTCTATACCAAATTTCATCTAAATCGGTTTAGCGGTTTAAACGTGAAGAGGTCACAGACAGACAGACAGACACACTTTCGCATTTATAATATTAGTATGGGTATTATATACTCGTATACTATATTAAGTTAGGATAGGATATTATATTAAGTTAGGATAGGATAGTTAGGATAACATTCTTGCTGACCTTTAAATGGAAGGTTTTACAGTTGTTATCATATTACACTGATAAGATATCAATATCTGATAATATAATATAGTGCGCGTACCCCACCATACTTGGTGGGGTTACTACAACATAGAGCCTTAGGTACCAGAACCGGATTATTACATTTTGAACCTTAACGTGTATCTCTTAGGATTCAATATTCGTCAATGAGAATTTCAGTTACTACATTTTGGATTGGACAGTAAAATCGGTGTTTTCCCGTAGGTGCAGTAACAGAGGTGTGAAACGTAATAAAATGTAGCGTTTATAGATCGCGATATAAGATAGGATTACGATCAACATCTTTATTGCTACCACGGAACCCATGGGCATTCTTTCCCCAGGTTGCTACGATTTTATTATATCCTCTGACAATCTGGCCACTCAATGCGAGTCCCAGATTTCATATCTCCTAAACATTATCAGCGTCTATTTTCGTTCTAAATATTCTCACGTTTTATCCTTTGCAAACCCAATTTACTTTAAAATTCTCACCGAAATTCTCCGTAGGTTGTGATATTTTTTATAGAAATTTCTGAACGATTTTTTTCTTTTCTTTTCCCATTTTACCGGGAATTTTTTAGACAAATCCCTTGTCGCTGTACTCGCCAAAAAATGTTCAAGTAGTACATAAGCCTACTTAAGTTCCCTTCAGCACTTAACTGAGTACTTACTCGTTTGTCTAAGCATTGTACTTAGCTGGAAACATGAAAATGTTAGAAAGAAAAGAAATAAAAAAAGATTTTCTTCCTTGGAGGACAAAAGACTGGGTTCCCGGAAAAATGAGCCTGGCTGTGTTAGATAATTAATCTTTTTATAACAATTGTACTTCGTAGGAGATTGTCGTGCCGTCATTTTATTTTGTGTGTAAAATCCATCACTGCTGCTCTAAAAACGGTGAAGAAAAACATCGTGAGAATGTGTTAGAACCAAATTCGAAGACATGTGACATCTACCAACCCGCACTGGGCCCGCGAGGTGGATTACGGCCCACTCCATTTCACTGAGAGGAGGCCTGTGTCCCAGCAGTGGGAACATTGCTGATTATGCGTTCAATTTTTAAACCACCTGAACACTAAAGTCTCCTCCTACAAACAGACGCGACACGCGATATGATCGCACGCGACATAAAGACACCGCTCGTTGCGCGACTTGTCGCGCCTGTTTGAAAGAGCCTTAAATAAAACAAATTTATACAAGGTGTTTTGTAAAACGGTTTCAATGCTTACAGAGATGATGTAGATTGCACAGACAAATAATTTTACCGAAAATTCTCCTATACCAAGTCATCCTATTTTCAAGTTAATCACGAAAAACCTTTCACAAAACGATTATTATCAAAACACCCTGTATATCCATAATGACACTCGAGGCTCTCATGCGTCACCAACCTAAATGTTGTCTTTGGCCCTGTCACTTACCCACTGTTATTTCTAGAAGTAGGGCGAATAAATAATTTATTATTAATCGCATTAATGGTGTCAATCTTATGTCGCTGGTTGACCCACTTCTTCGCTATGTTGGTTAATGAAAATTGAGGTTTTAAAAACATTGTGTTCATATTTAATGCGTTTCTGGAGTAGTCTTTCTTGATTTATTCCAGAAATCCATACTAGTTAAATAAATTCCGCCTACTGGGGATTTTTGGAAAAATAAGTAACAACCCCCACTGGTGGGGATTTGTCGGTGGGGATTTCTGGAATAAACTTCTTTCTAGTGTCCGGTCTAAGTTATATAATTCCGAATTTTCATGAGATTTTCTGATAAAAACTTAGTCGTCTAATATTTTGTTAGACTTTTTAGAAATCAATCCAAAGTGGCTACAAATCTGATTGATTTTCACTACTTATCTTTCATTTAAGTTTCAGTCATTTAACCTACGTATGATCTATCTTCTTTTTTAGGTAAGTACCACAATTTCTCCATTATCAGAAGGCGAAAAAAACATTAAAATCCTACCAAATAAACTCGCACAAAAGGCCAGCAAACCGGGTTTCACTTCAATTGTTTGTCCCTACTAACAAATAGAGATTCCGTACATAACATATCTACATACATACATACAAATAAATGTTCTATGTAGAGATTTTTATATGAAATTCGTAGGGTAGCGCGAATGGAAAGCTCGAGGATTTAAAATTTCAAAACTTTAGTCATAGTCATAGTCCATTTATTTGTCAGAATATTGTTACGAGTTGTTACATACTTTAAAAGTTCATAATATTCTGCCGTTTCCGGCGTACAAATACATTTTCAGGGTTTTGGTTATTTTATGAGATATAACATTGAATTAAATAAATTAGAATAACATTCAAATTGTCAATTAGTCAAATATTAGGAATGGAAATGTCAAAAAGATTAAATTAAGTTAAAGAGATAATAAAAACAAAATATAATTATTCTAATATTTAAGTCAACTTTTCATTTCATTCATTCATAAAATCATTAGTCGAGTAATAGCATTTACATAAGAGATAATTAAATAATTTAGATTTAAATGTCCTAAAGTTGAGAGTTTTAAAACAGTCTGGTAGTTTGTTATAAACTTTGGTCGCCATACAAAATACATTATTAGAAAATAGTTTATTATTTCGTCTAGGCACACGAAGCATGTGGACTTTGCGGCTAGGTCTAGATACAAGATCATTATGCAGGTTGAATTCATGCTTATTTTGGTACACAAAAATACAAATTTCAAAAATATATAGTGCTGGGAGTGGTAATATTTTTAATTTTTTGAATAATGGAACACAGCTGTCCAGTGGGTGCGCTCCACATATTGAGCGAATGCATTTCTTTTGAGCTCGAAACACTCTGTTAAGTTCTACAGAATTACCCCATATTATAATACCATAACGCAAAATTGATGAGACATAGCCATGATATGCACATAGTGCCGCATCAACACTAGCCACACGTGTTAATCTGTGTAGAACGAATACGAACCTATCTACCTTTGTGCAGAGTTCATCAATATGAGCTTTCCAGTTACAGTGTTTGTCTATTGTTATCCCTAGGAATTTGGTATTTTCATCATCATCATCATCATCATCAGCCTATAATGTTCCCACTGCTGGGACACAGGCCTCCTCTCAGTGAGAGGGAGGTGGTATTTTCAACTTCTTCAATTGCGTCATTATCGTGTTGTATTTTTAACTGTGGACGTTTACTGTTATATGTTTGGAACTGTATCATTTTGGTTTTGCTAATATTAATATGGAGATTGTTTTGATTGAGCCAAATGATAATTTTATTTATGAAGAGAAAAATGTTTTGTTAATTTTTATTGGACTAAAATATGTCTGCCTGTGATGGATTGGGATATGTCCGTGCAGGTAGCAGTAAGAAATTCATTGATTTAATAAACTGCAGATGAAAACAGAAAGCTGTGTTGCCTAAAGATTCGGCGGGGTAATTCGTAATGGCAATATGCGCATTTATCATTTCAAACGTGACGATATTATCGTGGACGTACTCGTCTATGTCACGTCATCACAATAACAAAGGGAAGTAAAATATATGGAAATAGGTTACATATGAAGATGCTTTTAAATTTCTTCAAAATTCTTCAGATCGTGATTGATACTACCACGCAATTGAGGTGCTGATTGCTAAATGAAGTCAAAAGCGTATGGTAATGCTGTTTTAACTTAATTAATGAATAGATCTCCTTTTTCTGGTAATTTTAGCACCGAAAACATCGATTTCACTAAAATACACAGACTTGTAACTCAAGAATTCTAATATCTAAGTACCTTTGTCCATATCAGTTTTTCTCAGAGTACCAAAGATCCGGTCATAACTTTACCCCCCTCTGAGTTTCACACCGAGATAATTCCTTAAACAGACCAATACTTTAATGTATTGTCCAGTTTTTACCTTCCCTGGACTTCTGAACTTGTAAAACAACAATCACCATCAACTCTTAAAAGTCATGTGTATGGAGCGAGCGATGGGGGGTTAGTACTACTAACACTGAACTTGGCAGGGGAAACACTATGGCAGGTTTATATTTATGTGTTGTTATTAGACTTATAAAGTGGATGCTGTTTACTTGATGCACATGTTATTTTAATCATTTTAAAAGCATCTGTTCCCACGCTATGGTAGGGCATAGTTAAGTTTTCTGCACAAGAAGAAGAATTATCTATGGTATAAATAAATTATAATCTGTGCAAATTTTGCCGTGTGAAAAACTAAAGGCAAGACAATACCCATATTTAAAAACTTTGAAAAACTAGTCGCAATCTTATCTCAGCGAAAATAATTTTCAAAAATGTAGGGAAATTAGAGGTATTTTTGACAGATTGAGACTGAAATCAGATTGTGAACGTTCTTAAAGTTACGAGAATTACCCCTCTGATGTCGAGCCAAGATGAGTCTACGTTACAAAACAAAAGTCATTTATTCAAATTAGGCAGAGAATCAGCACTTTTCGAACGTCAAAATTACTTACAGTACCCGGCGATAAATATTGCACATCGACCTTTACCTTTTTTGTATTTTATACAAAGAATAAAAATAATTATCAAAAGAAGCAAATCATAATTGTTTTAACAGCTCCTAATAGATACCGGACTGTTTGTATTTCGTGCGACAGAGATAACGCTCTACGAAGCCGAAATTAGCCGATTGTCTCTTTCCAAAGGTCGATGTGCAATATTTATCGCCGGGTACTGTAAGACAGTCCCCATACGCCCGGCCTTCACTAGTTCGTAGTGCTTTATCTGGGAAGAAGAATTGGCGCAACAAACTCCCCAGCAGTATAAATGAATGTATTAAATTTAAAAATTAATTAATTAAATTAATTAATTAAATTAATTTAAAAATTAATGTATTAAATGAATACTTGAGTAGTGAGTACTAACTTATTCTTCTACGATCCAAGTCTTTCCAAAAACAATTAGTCACTTACTTACTTTCTTTTATTAAAGTACGCTAAACAAGTGAACAATTGATTATTTCCATGAACATCTATAAAATAATTGCAAGCAAAACAGCTGTCTCTATGTGCAACATTCTATCACCAGCATTATTTTAAATTCCGACCTTGAAAGCCGATAACAGGTGAACACTCCCTAAGCACTAAGGAACAACACGACAAGTGTCCCGCACTACTGGAGCACTCACCCTATGTGTTTATCAATTAAACCGAGACTCCCCCCTTTTAAACTCTACAGGAATGCAACGACTTTACAATAACAAAAAACAATACATTTTCTACCTTAGGATCAAGGCATTAAGGATTATGTGAAGTGCATGCAAAGCTTAGAAACAAAACAAAATTCAATTTATCATCGCGTCAAAGGAATTTAAACGTTACGTCAAGGTGTTAAAGTTTAAATGAGCAGCAATTAATGAGTAATTTGTAGTGTTTTGTAGTAAGGGGGTGCGCGTGTCCATTGTACGGTGCAACAGGAGTCAAATAGCACTTTCTCGTGACTTGAATGAGCGTGTTTGTCGCGCTTTAAATTGTTAGACAGTGGATAAGATTTTGAATTCCAAATTTAGCTAACCACAAGTTTAGTTATAAGTTTTAAACCTAAATAAAAACTGTAGTTTAAACTGAATCTCAATTTCATACTGAAGAAGCTACACTGTTATTTTAAGTAAATAACTACTGTGAGTAATTGCATTTTGAACCGTCTTATTTAACGGAACAATTAACTGTTCTAATTCACGCTCTTTACAGTAGGTAATCCCCGCTATTAAGCAAAAAAATAAAAATACAAGAAGGTTATTGAACTACACCAATGACGTATTATATATAGACACGTTATCAACCAACATCTCGGCGCTTAAAAACGGCGAAAATACTAGATAACTACTTATACGCGTAAAGAAAGGGAAAGAAAATATGACACCGTACGGCGGGATGTCTGTTGCTAGAGGGAGATAAATAAACATCTTCAGTTACGTCACAGGATAAGTAATTGTCAAATTACATGCTCATTGGTCGAGCGCATGAGTGACGTAGCTATCAGAGTCACTTCATGCGCCGGCCGCCATTAGACGCAGCGTCGTACAAAATAAAATAAAATAATCTAGTTTTGTAAACTTACGCGTGAAATGACACATTTTTGTCTTTAACTTTTGGGGTATAATTTTTACATCCTCTGAAAACACACGACGGCATATTTTCTTTATGTTTTACACAGGTTTTCACATACGATATAAATTAAAAACAAACGTAGCGTCGCGCGACAGGTTGGTGCGTGACTGAGCGCAAATGTGGCAATTGGCTTCATTTCATGTTGCCATTTTAGAGTGCGGACAACGTATCTATAGTTTTATACATCATTGAACTACACAGTAATTTTAACTTTGAAAACTCTTAAAATCTCTGCGCAAGTACAAAAAAGCCAGCGTAAGTACATAAAGGCAACATAATCGAAAATCGCTGGTTCCCGATAACAACCTTGCGCAAGAACCTGTAGCCACAGCAGAGCTAACGAAGCTCAGAGGATTACCATCACAGCACATTTTTTCCAACAGTCATTGCATGACGCCGCACATTTTTTTGTTGTGTAGGTAATCTCTTTGATGGCGGCTTCACTAAAAAAAGTTATTTTTACTTTATGCTCAGTTTGTTGGTTTTAGCGGCTCTCTGTGTCTTTGATATTATTTTTCTTTCTTTCTGTTATTGGTAAATAAATAATGTTTACTGGCTGTGTACTAAGTAGATATTCTACTTAAGGAATTGGTTATGAATTTATGATAACTACCGCTACTAAGTCGCGACATGCTGTTTGGCATCTATATTTTTTTTATCTTAGACTTGAATATCGTCTATGTAAAGATTATACAGTATGTATTATTCAGTATATATGGTAGTTACGCTCGCTGTTCTCTCAGGACTTCTGTACATAATGGCTCGTTTGTTGGACACGTTTCAACATCCATTACCGGACGACTAACTACTTTAATGGCTCTTTTGTTAACGAATGGAGTGATGGATGCTGAAGTGTGTCCAACGTGGCCCATTGTGTGGAAGAACTTTACGGAACAAGCAGGTCCAACACGTCGGATTTAATAATACTGCACACGTAGAAAATTACTAGCGCTTTTGCTATGAGCACCGTAGTGAATTGTTCACCTTTATCTTGCAACAACCGGAAACACAGACTTTCATTCATACCAAGATCACCATAGAAATGTACTGCGGGTCTGTGGTCAATCGTTCTAAAACAGCAAAAGTGTAAAATACGTGGGCCAGCATTTAAATCGAAAATTACGAGCGTAGGACCTTCCCCATTCACATTAATATAATTTATTTTTTCTTGGCGAGAGCGAGGGAATGAATAAAAACTGTACCTCCGCAAGCGGCAACACTTCTTTATTAAAAACGTAATGATATATATCGATGATATCGGAGTTAAATTATTTATGAGGGCAATATTTATTTTACAAATTAGGCTTGAGAATGCGAGCTTGTAAAGGCATTGTGGCAAACAGGCTAGATAGAGCAAACCCTGTTCTGTTGCTATAAAAAATGTAACAAGGGAATTATCAATTTTATTGCGGGTTTTTATTAACATAATTTCAATGTAACATTTTGTAAAAACGATCCATCAAGTAGAACCCTTTTTGATGAAAAAGTAATTAAAAACGGGACAACTGATCTATAAAAAATGGAGCGCGGAAAATAAATGTGTTTGCAGAACAAAGTGTTTTGTCAATATTTTGAACGTTTTCAGCCATATTTTTACTTTGCATATCAATTAAGAATTTTGCTGCGGACCATGGCAAATATTAACATTTTATTGAATTTAATTATGTTGTCATCTTGAGTTAAATGCATAACAGAATAACGGTATTAGGTAGTACATATTTATTCATTTTACATAGCGCACCGACGCCTCAGATGTTCGTGTCTTCGAAGTATGCATTCCAGTGCCGTTTTGTGGAAATAAACTACTAGATATATTGCTTTTTAGTATGGTATGTAAATGAAGTTATAATACTAACTACATTTAGTAGCTACTGTTTTATTTTCTCATCTAGCACTCAACCTACTTTTTATTCGCTATGTATTTTATGATCCAGTGCACAATTAGCACATTTACATTTTCGCATAATTTCCCTGGCACGGCGCAGTCAAAACAAGTCTTGGTTTTAAGAAAACATTTTTAACAAGGTGAAAAATACCCTGGAATGTAAGTAAGTATACCTATTTTCCTTAAACTTGGATGTCTAAAAGTGACGTTATTCAAAAGCACTTATAAGAGCTTTATTCCAGCCATTACTCGTAAAACAATAGGTCCGCCATTTTTTATTCCAACTGACATTAAAAGCTCGCTTTAAACGTATCCTTCTTCGCACGATCTTAGTCAAGTCGTCCGAATTCATACATATTTATGTGGTTGTGCATTAAGTTCAATGCAACTCTCCAAGGTTGTTAGTTGTTGCTGACTGCGAAGGCATTAGCACACGTGGACAGGGGCAGCGCATGACAAAGTGACATGTCCAGCAATTTAAAATAGATTTGGCTTGTTCGCGCTTCGTCACTGACAGTTTTTGTTTACTTTGAAAATATATGTGATAAAATCATAAAGTGTATTGTGTTTATTATTGTCATCAAAGATAATTATGAATTTTGTAAATAGTTCTGGGAAATACAGTGTCTGTTTAATATCCCGATTAAGTGATGGTTGCTGAGCAAGACGACCCTCTTTGACATTGTCCATTACTCGATGCGTATCCGACAGCCGTCTGTCCGTATTTAGTAGCTAACAGACGTTGAAGTGTACTCAAATTGACTATTATGAACAGGAGACATGTGAACTGACCCAGGGGAGATATTTAGGCTAACAACCCGTCATTACCCTGTCATGCTGTCAAATTAAACAGTATCTACTAATTGTCGTTTGATTCAGCTCATAAATACGTAGAATTTATGAGTGAGTTTTTGAATTTCTGCTCACTAGGTTCGAAAATATAGCCAGAATATAAGTATAAAATATATACAAGAGTAATGAGCTCGTTAACGGATATGTCGAAGTGCGTCTTTCCGCCTCGCGGGATTTCCTCAGGCAAATGTGTCTTCATTAAACTCGGAAAACATGCTTCAAAGCGACAGACATATAAAACAATATACAAATTATAAACATAAATCTATATTATAATACGACCGAGACTGATTGATACATCAAGCGTCTAAAACTGCACACTTATCTCAATGACCAGCATAAACTTTCTTTCTCTGCAATAAAATATAAACTTAATGATAGTGCAGAACCATTTTCTTAAGACAAACAAAACACAATTTCTATTTTCTCATTTCTCTTCGCTGTCATTTTCTTTTACAGCAAATTCAAACTGGAAACTTGCATTCATTTATCACTATTATTTTCGCAGCACGAGGTCCGAACAAGTGAGTCATCAAAAATATATGTTTTATATAAATATTTTATGGCGGTGCTGGGATATTCTGAATATTTTATTATATATGGCGAGTAACCCATATAGTGGGCGAGTGATGTTATTAGCCGCGCTATGGGGTGGTTGAGTAGCTGCAGACATAATATTCCTTGCTTGCATAACGTAAAAGGTCTTTGCTTGATCGTAAAGTTTTTTCGTATGGTTTCCATTTGTTCGCACGGCACGTTTTATAAGATAAGCTTTGTTTGCTTTATTTGGAAATTCTACAAAACTTGATTGTTGTGTTTCTTTTGACGTTTATTATTTTCAGTTCTTTTGTAGAAAAAATAAGTAAATAAAACAATGTTTTTCAAGTCGCCTTTTCGATGGTATAATTCGATTAATTATACTACCTTATTACAAGTGTCACATGTGCTAGACCAGGCATTGCATCGGGGAAAGGGAATCATAAATGTTTATTACCGAAAGGAAATGAGACTAATAAACTGAATGAATGTCCTAACTATAAATAGTTATCAGCGATGTTTTATGTCTTCTCTGGGGTATAAAATATTTATATACAACTAGCCAAGGTTGGCGGGATACTTACCAGTCTTACAAGTAATGGTCTAAATAATTCCAACGACTATTTAGTTTAACTATAACAGCATCTAAACCCATTATCATATCCATGTACAAGTACAGAACAAAATCGTAATATAAAATGATGACAATTTTCAATTGTATTTATTTAAATTGAATGTCGGCTGTGGTGATAAAATGGCCATAAAACCAATTTATGTTAATAGTTTTGAATGTATCACACGTTTGGATCTTCATATTGAATAGTAATGCTCACATCTGCACTGTTATGGGTAACATGGTGTTTATTTTATAACAGCTTAATCTTATTTTATTGGCCAGATGTGTTTATTGATTGCCCAATTGATTTTTTTTTATGATTTAAGATGAAATGTTGTGCCTTCCATAATTTCTAATTTTCCTACGCATTTTACAATGGCAATTATAGATTCTGGCTTTATGCTATGATCCGCATGTCTTTATTTAATAAAAATAACCTAAAATACATAGACATTGCAAAAACTAACCATTTAAAAACACTATCCATAAAACACTCCTTACATTAAACCCCATCATATTCACATCCCATAACAACATGTGAAGACATGCAACAAAATAATAAAATACGCGTCGGTTTGTCCATAAAACCGACACATCCATTGCGCCTCCTGACCGTGACCGCAGAGGGCCGGGCAGTGCTGACCGCGCGATGGGCACCGAACACCCGTTGCGGTTGCAGACAGAAATGTTCCACTAAATAATACACTAGTGCGGTGGCGAACACTGTAGTTTATGGGCCATAATCACTACATCGTTGTAAAAGGAAGCGAGGCTTCCACAGTAATGATTTCGAAACTATTTTCTGCTACTTTTTAACGTTAAACAGCAGATAATGAGGCCTCTGGTGCCACTGGAACAAGTTAATACTTTATATCTTATTTGCGAAATGTGTTTTTCCATTCCTTTTAATTTTTTTGTTCACTCTTGTATATTTCTGACAAAAAATTCTATGAAACTCTAGTATAGTAAATTCGCTTTCCTTTTACATAACACTTATGTATTTCCCTAGGTTCATTTATGTAAGTACCCATACAATAAAATTCATGAACACAATAAGAATGTCTTTTAGAGGAAAACGTTGAAAGCCTGCTAGGAATTAATTACCGTAACCTATTTAATTTTATTACCACATACATAAGGGATTCTCTCTTAATTAGAAAGCCGTAATTATAGTGTGCCATAGGGTACATAAATAAATATTTACTGGCTTTCTATGCCTACTTTATGACAAAGTGAATACTTACTGTAGTTACACTTAGCAGTTCATCATCTGCCTAGCCTTTTCCCAACTATGTTGGGGTCGGCTTCCAGTCTAACCGGATGCAGCTGAATACCACTATTTTACATGGAGCGACTGCCTATCTGACCTCCACAGCCCAATTACTGGGTAATACGGGTAATACGATACCCCTTGGTAAGACTTTCGGGCTTCTGACTACCCGCAACGACTGTCAAAGATCCACGAATGACAGCCGGGACCAACGGCTTAACCTGCTTTCCGAGACACGGAGGGGTCACGGTATGTAAAGATGGTCACCCATCCACAGACCAATCGCAGCAAGCGTAGCTTAACCTGATCGATCGACCTGTGCGGCTGTTATAATTTAGCCACTAGCAGTTATGGAAATAAATTTATGGTAGAAATAATTTTTGGTTTAGCAAAAATGTTACTTGCAATGGTTGTCAATTTTTTAGTTTGATGTTTTCGTTTAATTTAAATACATTATCTAAATAGTTTGTCCATACCCCGTAGTATTCCTAAATACGGTTATCTAAACTATTGAGCTTGAAAAAATATGGACAATACGGAAAACTAACATTTCCATTCCATGATAATTTAATAAACAGCAATCGTTTGTACTTGCCACATTTCACACCAAACATTTTCAATAAAAAAACATTTTCATTTTCCGCATAAACAATACCTAGTGTACGCCGAACCCGATATTGCGTCACACCCCAACACCGCGAACACGAAACTAGACACAATTTACTCAACAAAAAAAGCAAAAAAAAAAAAAACAAAACACGACACGTCATCTCGTACCCTGTCAATGGAGACAAGCCGTCTCCGAGCGCGGTCATTGACCTACCGCGCGCGGCCGCAGAGCCGATTCATCGTACTTAGGAATTCTACATAAGTAATAAACTTTTCGTATTATTATTGTGCGAACCTTTCAAAGACTTTGAAAGCCTCTTATGTATAGTTTTAAGGGGTTTCTTTGCTTCCGTATTTTCGTATCTTGCGAGAACGAGGGCTCGTTCGTCTTCCTGTCGGGTATTGATTTTCTTCGCGCTGCCCGACGTGTCGGCAAATTTGTTGTGTTACGTTAAATATATTGTTTTAGAACGTTACTCCTATCTATTCCGTTGTTTTCACGACGAATTTCGTGAAAATGTATTTTTGGTCATGTTTATTTCTGTTCCTACCATGTTTTCGGGAGAAATAAAATACATTTTGGAGACTCAGAGTATGTTGAGATCGTTGATCTTTTCAGAAAAAGCAGTTAGCAATACTCTATTTAGGTATTTTACTGCAACTTTCATGAATATGTAATTCTCATAAACCAAAGTCTACATGCCTAATCTAATTGGAAATGGCATAACTTCCACGCTTTGAACCGGCGACCCCGAGCTAGCGAGCGACATGTGAACCACAAAGCCAGTAGGTCAAGGGGACTGCATGCACGACTAACTTCGATATTAACTTACATTTACTTAGAATATCATCGAACTTCGGTATCTGCTGTTTGTGGAATTTTAAGGGTGAATAAATCTGCATTCGCGATTTATTTGCTAAAAATGTAAACAAATAATATGAGTTTATGGAAAAATAATTTTGATTCCTACACAATAAAGTTCAATTTACGTTAGAACTTCAAACATGTTTATAACTTTTTCAATAGTGCTAGTCACTCTGAAATCAACTTAATAGTCATTAAAATAAGGTAGATATTTGTGCAACTTAAAAATAAAATGAAACAAATTTTAATAGACTAAATATCTGCGCATACATGTATATCTATATACATATAAACTCACACCTACTTCCCATACCTACCCCAGGTAGGCACCGAGGGTTACGTACAACGGTACGTAGGTATGTAACTACAAATTTACGGTTTTCGGATGTTTTCCTTTACTTGTGATACATGACATTGCTTCTTGCCAAACATGATTCTAGGTCAACGGAAAGTGCCCTATAAATTTTGATTCCCTAGAGTGTGGAAATATACGTTTTTTGCAGCATAAACGGCCGAATGTTTTTAAGTTAACATAGAAGTTTGATTTTTTCACAGCTTCAAGGGACTGTAGACCTGAGTATATGGTTATAATTTCAACTCGATACCTCCACGCGTTCCCGAGATAAGGACAGACAGACGGACACTGTCTTCAGATAAAATCATGAAATTTATTTATATACTAGCTTTTGCCTTCGGGATCGTCGGAAAATATCCCACGAGAGCGTACCACTGGGATTAAAAGTACCCTATGTGTTAATCCAGGTTATAAATTATGTGTGCCTTTCATGCAAATCCGTTCAACTATTTTTTGCGCCAATCCGGAACATACGTCCATCCAAGAAAAATCTTCGTTATATTTTTTATTATTTGTTTAAATATTATAATAATAATAATCATTCATTTATCTAGATCATAGAATCCAATTTCTTAGTAATTACATACACATCTTAAACACTAGTGTTAATACAACTTACATTTGGAAAATTTTGGCAATAATTACTAATAATGTCAAAACCATCAATAATAATGTCAAAACCACTAATAATAATGTAAATCATATAATTAGTACAGCAAATTAGCCATTAATAATAAATTAAGTTAATCCCATCAGCCTGTCTTCTCACAGACCCACCCCGCAAACATTCTAACATTTAAACGTAATAAAAATGTCGTTATTTGGTCAAAGCCACGACTTTCATTAAACATTGCATTGCAATGAGTCATCAACGAGATAAACGTAGTTTCTTTTGAAAACAACAAAAATAGTTCGTAGCACTGCGTATTGCGTATAGCTAATAAAAATATTCGTACCACTGGGTAGTGCGTAGCCAAAAAAAAGTTTGTAGCACTGCGTAGTGCGTAGCCAATAAAAAAGTTCGTAGCACTGTGTAGTACGTAGCAAATAAAAAAGTACGTAGCACCGGGTAGTGCGAATCCAAATAAAAATCGTAGCACTGCGTAGTGTGTAGTCAATAAAAAAGTTCGTAGCACTGCGTAGTGCGTAGCCAATAAAAAAAGTTCGTAGCGCTGCGTAGTGCGAAGCTAATATAAAAGTACGTAGCACTGCGTAGTGCGTAGCCAATAAAAAATTACGTAGCACTGCGTAGCCGTAAAAAAAATCTACGGAACTTGCGGCATCTGAGCAATTTGACCTTCACCTTTTCAATTCTCTTTCGCCAACAGGTACCTAACTACATACTCATGCATACACGTCGAAAACATTAATTCCCACTCTCATCGCTGTATTCGGGTATTATGGATCATAATGGATTTTATAATATTCTGAACTTAGATTCGTTTTTCGCAATTAATATTAATGATGCCAAAGTTACTTATCATGCCGGAAGGGACCGTGCATGTTACAAAGGGGATGACGTCACGAAAAAAGTGAAAAAGGCGGTAGATACATTTACATACTTGCACGTAATTACAAGGCTGATCCCTGGGATAAAAACGGAATTACAATAATATGAACCACGGTACTTTTTAGTGTTTTTAGCATGACATCAGAGGGGTTTTTAGTTAATGAAAATGTATACTTTATTGAAACGTTACACATAGACAGCATTAAACTTTTGTGCATTATATGCGTTTATATACAATACATAAATCTAATAAAAAAACATTACTTTATTATAATTATTATCTCCTTTATTTCAATAAATAAATACATATAAATTATATTTTTAAATATTAGAATATAAAAACATTTAAAAATATAAAAAAATAGTAGCCCACCGCCGGTATCGGAAACAGGGTCCAAGCTACCGGCGCGCGGCGGTCAGGGCTCCAGAGAGAGAGAGGAACCTCCTGACAATGCGAGCCGTGTCCAGAAGTACTGCTTTCTGAATCAAGCCCTTGATCCAGCTGCCCAACGAGAGCCTCTTCTTGGTCGAGGTTCTTGGCTATTAATCCATTGGCTGTCACGACTATCGGCACAATGATTGCTGAGTCAACATCCAACATCAACATTTATTATAATTATTATTACTAATTAATTCCCACGTTATTAATGAGTGGTTGAATGGCGGTATATTTGGAGGTTATGGAAATGACTTCAATTGTTTTTATTCCAATGGCTTGTAACCATGCCATGCACTCGAATATTTCGGAGCACATGGTTATAAACCACCGATCATTTTTAAAAGAAAATATCTTGGTGAAAGAAAGAAAATACATTTATTTAGCACAGACTAAGAGACACACAATACACCAGATAGTTAGATAAATAGTCTTACATCAGATAAAAACTAAGATAAAAATAAAAAGTGCAAAGTCCGATGTAAGAAATTAGCAGGAAAGTGTGCCTCACGGCTGCGCCAAAAAGGTCCAATTCAACAAAAATGCCAGACAACTGGTGCAACTTGAACAGCCCCAGTTTATGGGCCGAACTTGCTCTCATACTGCAAGCAGTTGTGATCATCCAGCTCCTTCCTTCTCTGTAACACAAGAAGCCTTTAGCCAGTAGTAGCTAACATTGCAAATACAAAAGTAAACAGTCCCTGTCACTCCCACATTTCAAAGTTGGTAACTCCGCATTCATCTCACAGTAACTGTATAACAGCCGTTGGTTATTATAACTGTAATCATCTGAGCACTTACGTACCGACGAGCGATTAGCGATCGGGGCTAAGAGATACTAAACTAGCATTGGATGGTCTCTGGTTTGTTTAGAATGATAGAAGTGTCCAAAGACAAACATTGTGTCCAATGTTAGTCATTGGTAAAGAATGTACAGACGCCAGCACATCAAGCTACTAAAATCTGTCAAATTCTTTAGTAAATTTTCAACTTTACTATATACTTTATGAGGGGCCCGTGGCTAAATAATAACAGTCGCACAGGTCGATCAATCAGGTTAAGCTACGCTTGCCGCGGGTGGTCTGTGGATGGGTGACCATCTTTACATACCGTGACCCCTCCGTGCCTCGGAAAGCACGTTAAGCCGTTGGTCCCGGCTGTCATTCGTGGATCTTTGACAGTCGTTACGGGTAGTCAGAAGTCCGCAAGTCTGACAACCAGTCTTACCAAGGGGTATCGTATTACCCAGTAACTGGGTTGTGGAGGTCAGATAGGCAATCGCTCCATGTAAAATACTGATATTCAGCTGCATCCGGTTAGACTGGAAGCCGAACCCAACATAGTTGGGAAAAGGCTAGGCAGATGATGACATTTTCAACTTTATCGCTAAAGGATAAGGTTCAAAGTTGATTGGCAAAATTTGACAGTTTCGAGTAGCTTGATGTGCTGGCGTCTGTACGATCAATAGTAACGTTTCATCATTCTCTTTTTGGGGTTGGCGCAACAAGTCGACTATTTCTTCCAAACTTCGCTATTAATAGTCATCTCAGTTACACTCCCTTACCACAGACCCTTACTAACAGTAACACTTGAACTTCGATAACTGCCTGCTACGAAATAATGGCACGGTCAAAGTGGAACGGTTACCAGAGAGATGTTGACTGTACGTGTTCTTCTAAGTACCAATAAAAACGTACAACGATCCCTATGCCTAATGTTAGGTATATGCCTACAGTCTCATTCCGTACAGCTGTAACCTAGGAATCCGGTGAAAAGATTACTTCTAAGCATCATCGACCAAATCATTGCGTAAATTTTAGCCAAATCTAGGGGCCATTTTCAGCCGTGAGGAGCTCGAACAATTATATAGGAACTACCCTGTCTGCGGTTTATCTGAAAGTCAGAATTTTATACGATCGTTCCAATTTGTTTTCACCTGCCATATCTTTTCGAAATAATTTCATTACAACAACAGCAGTTTTTCTAGAATTTCAATTCTGTCAATCCCAAAATAAATGAAAGTTCTAGCCCTTACAATACACGTCGTGCAACCCCGGGATAGTGAGATCCGGTGTCCCGGGCTCAGCGGTCCCGGGGGATCGATCGTCCCAGCATAAGAAGGGATAGTTTTCAATTGGCTGGGATCAACCACAATCTGTTGTGTTGTCGTAGTTGTATAAGAATTGGATTGGAATAACTACGCTCCTTGCAAGAGAGAGGGTGCGGAGAGCTATGCAATTTTCTTTTTAAGAATGCGCCTGAAAAGAGATGCTTGTAATGTAAGTAGGTAATATTTTTCTTACAACCAATTACCAAACGTTAGTTGGAAATATAAAAAAAAAAACAGTGGCACTCCGGGAGCGCCGACAACACGTGTGTATTGTTTTAATCATCTTATAAACAAAACACGCGCGGTGAGGGTTACTGTAACAGTGTCGCGAGGTCAATGGTTTTTTCCCCATCTCAAAAAATACCCAATGCGTCTAAAGAAGTTTTCACTTCAAAAATATTTTACATATGCAGGGTCAAATATAAACTAGCGAAACTCCGCATACGTGATGGATATCGATACCTAAACATGATGATACAAAAATAAATATTATTTTCTGATATTCATTTTGGGGTAGGTAAAGACGCCAGCACATCAAGCTATCCGAAACGTCAAATTTTCCCAATCAACTTTGAACCATAAGGTTCAAGCTTTAGCGATAAAGTTGAAAATCTATAAAAGAAATTTGACAAATTTTAGTAGCTTAATGTGAGCTGGCGTCTGTACCTATACGACCTCAGTCAATTTTAAGTTAAAATACCACGTTTCTTTTTTTTATTTCATCCTGTATTGTATCTGCCCATAAACTTTACCTAAAACTTTTACCTACTTACATAAGTACCTACACCATAATTCATAATTTTCCTATCAAAATTACTACTAGCAAAGTATCATCTTTTGGGATCATGAACGTGCGCAATGGCACATGCGAATGTAATCACAGATTATCGTCATAAACAGATAGAAACATTACTGCTGACCATCCTCTTGCCGTGATCTCTCATCTATTCCATATTCCACAGGTAGGGTTAAGTAGACATAGTCTTGATCTGAGGGGCAATTCTGTTGATCTGATCTCAGCCTCAATCTGTCAAAAATACCTCTAATTTCCTTACATTTTTGACAAGTATTTGACATTATTTTGTCGGCGAGATAAGACTGCGACTAGATTTTGAACATTTTAAATCACGAGATATGGCCGTCTGAGTTTGAAAACCTGATGATTGAAAAGTTGACAATAGGGGGCCTAAAAAGGCCACTTTGGCAGAATCATAAGAGGATAACATTATGAATCGTAATGGACAGTTAACTGTTAAGTTAATCGAATCAAATCCCATTGATGAAGGATTTTTCAGTTTTTTTTTGTCTGTGCTAAAATACTAATCAATCCAATCCAAATCCAATCCCAATCAATCTCTTTGATTATACCTACGTAGTGCAGCGAAAAAAAGAAAAACACGGACTGTCTTCGCCATATTTTGATTATCCTTTTACGTTTCTGCCAAAGTGGCCTTTTTAGGCCCCTAGATCTTTGTTGAAGATCCTAAAACGGAATTCCTACTATACAAATTCGTATCCCTGTGTGACCCCGTTGTTTTTCTGCACTACGCACCAGATTTTAAGGCGGTTTTCACCATCATTTGGAGAATTAATTCCGGAAGGTTTATGTGTACAAAACACTAGCTGCGCCCCGCGGATTCATCCGCATAAGTCTCAATCTCGTGGAAATATCGGGATACAAAGTATCATATTTACTAATCCAGGTCATGGTCTACTCATATGCCAAATTTCATACAAATCCGTTCAGCCGTTTTAGCGTAAAAGCGTTGTTACGCTTTCAAACTAAAACGGATGTTTGTTTGTTAACAAACATATTATAAAAAAATATCTTTATAATATTAGTATACATAGATTAATATTAAAGTTGCAAATAATAAAGAAAATTGATGTTTTGTCAAGCCATACAAACCGTGGGAAACAAAGGCGAGTCGCTAGTAAATAAATAATAAAAACTGTGTTCAGTAAATCTGCCTTTCCTTTGATTACAAAAAATGATGACCATACAATGCCCATTAATCCCGTAAATAGTAAATAGCGTAGGTACATGAAGCTTCCTTTGTTTTATATTAATTAGTATGTTCTCATAGAGTCGTGGTACTCGTGCTGCGAGCACGTTTTTGCATTAGTCCCGGTAATCAAGCTAATTACTCTCCATGTCGAACGGGAACAAGAAACGAGCGAAAACATATTTTCTCATTTGATCTAATAGGAAAATATTTTCTTTTATATTTCATTTATCTCAGGATATTGTGTTTTTTAGCAGATTGATGAATATGACCATAGTTATTTTTTTAATCAATCAATGTTGCCTTTCCACAACTACATTTATGTTGGGGTCGGCTTCCAGTCTATCCGGATACAGCTGAATAAGTACATATTAGTCTTTTACATGGAGCCACTGCCTATCTGACCTCTACACATAACCCAGTTACAGGCTAACACGGTTTCAGCAGGACTGGTTGTCAGAATCTTTAATAACCTACTTTACAGGGTGGCAGGGAGATCGACGCACATCCTGTTACCATGCATTCAGTACATGATTCCGAACACCCATGCGTTGAAATTCTTCAACGGTTATTAAAAAAAAAATGGTGTTCCATACATTTTGACCGTGTAGGTATTATACCTACTTTTCAATAAAACAGCAATTTTTTTTTATAACCAACGAAAAATTTCTACCCTACACTTTTTTTGTAACGTCTAGAATCATATTATGTTGTGCTGAATTCACAGTTTGCGCGTCGATGTCTATGTCATCCTGTAGGTATACCTAAGCATTTTTCTGGACATAGTTGATAGATATATAAAAAAATTACGATGTTATGATAACCCTTTAGAGACCCAGTTTCTAAACTAAAACGTTATCACGATAAAGGATATTACAGTCAATCAAACAGCATAATCTTTTGATCGCCCTTCACAACACCCTCGGGAGTAGAGTTGCCAGGTCTTAAAACCTAAAAGCCGGACAGACCCGCCAGTTTAGTCGGACATTTAGGTAAAAAAGTCGGACATCCGTAATTTTTTAGTCTTACTATAACAGGAAAATTCTTTTTAAAGCAAGGCTTTTTTATCTTTTACCATAAAATCTTCTTAAGTTGGGGTGGTGATGAGGAGTGGCGGGCCGGCGGGGGTGCGCCACACGCGTGATCTTCAAAAAGCTTAACAAAAGCCGGACAGGCCGGACACCGTCTGATTTGGTCGGACACGCAACCTAAAAGCCTGACTGTGTCCGGCTTTATCCGGACGCCTGGCAACCCTACTCGGGAAAACGGGTAGGCTAATCTCTATAGGAGATCGGTCCTCACTAATTGTAGTTTTAAATAACTTGTCAGTTGCAAAGCGTGATTTTACGTTTAAATGTTAATCTTGTTTTATACTTGGAGTTGCTTGAAAGTGAAGGGAAACACGTATTATGTCATTAGAAGTTAACCTTATTTGTAGATAATTATTATTTACTTGGAAAATCTTTGTCCGGTCTACGATTTTAATGCTTTGATTGTAAACTATGCAGTAGCCCTTGAGACCAATAATTAAGTTAGTTTTGCTCTGAGAATTAGCCACTACCAAAACATAGATGGAAAACTGCATAACAGCTTCAGGGATAATAATAAGCCTGTTAGAATGTGGTCAGTAAATCAAACTAATTCCGCGATTTAAACAGATTTACTTTACTAATACGTAAACTAATAGGCATTACACATCGTCATGAAAGAAGCAAAGAGAACGGGGCAGTGAAAATTTTTCTTTTAATACTTTTATGACACTGACAGTTGACATATGTCATCGCTGTCACTGATTGATTTCGTTTACAAAGACAGAGACGAAATAGAACAATACTATTGTATTACGTACAACAATTTTTCGTTTACAAGGAATGTTATACATAATTCCAACAAAGCCTAATTGAAAAAACTTACTTTTATTACAACAATAAAGTATAGTCTAGTCCCTAGGACGAAACAATTAGGAAAGCCTAACTAAAACTGATGAAGGTTAGACTGTATTTTACCAAATAAAGCTACTTACATAAGTAGAAAAGGTTTCTCAATGCTAAGCTATAAAAACGTTATTTAGATATTGAAAAAACTTTCAACAAAATACCTTCTGGTCGCGGCTTTGTCCACGTGGAAATCAACTATAACCTCAAATATATGCTATGGCACTAGATAATAGTGTAGCCTTCGATCTAACTACTCTCAGTAGAAACACACAAAAGGCCGAAACAAAATCTTGGTCAGATAATGTGAAGAGCATGCAGTTTGGTATTAGTTCGGAATTCCAGATCTAATAAGGCAAAAGCTGATAAGGACACCATACAAACAAAGATCCTTCTATGACACATTCATCATACATTCAACATTGAAGTCACCCACACACAAGGCCATGATGATCTTATTGATCTAACAGACCGCACCGACCACTATGCCCTTAATTAGTTTAACCAAGCTTTGATAAAGTGATTAACAAACACATACAGAAGGTATGACCAGAAAGATATACAATGAACGAAACGAGGACAATGCAAAGGAGTATGTTATGATGGTACCACGAGACGTTCTCTAGATTCCGCCAACCTCCATAGGACAGCGTTAATTTATGCATATATGTTTAAATTTTCACTATATGTATAGCTAAGTAAGAAATCTGGGTAGAACATCGAGATATCTAAATAACTAGCCCCAAAACTCCGACCGCATAAAGCTATAACTGTTCGAAGGCTTATGTGAGCTACAAAAGTTCTCGTGTCAGCACATGCTTTACTACAGTAGGTGTAAGAAGCTCATGTCGTGGTCGTGAAAACATCTTAAATTCGCTGGCATACAACGCACAGAGTAAACTGGGTCTGGGGGAATTTCGCACAAGATTTCCTTACATAATGAAAATGAGTGCTCATTTTCATTTAAGGAAGGATTTTCCCCTAAAGGAGTTAAACAAGGTGTTGAAAGTTTGTATGAAATTTTCAATTTTGCCGATGGGTGCATGTAGCCTATAAATGTGGTTGATTGCGACTCTGTCAGCAACTCAGCACCTAACGATCGTCACTTGTTTCAGCCACAGAGCCACTTTGTTTATGCTATGCACGTGTTCAAGCTAGAAGCGGTTTTCCTAAAACAAGACCCTTTTATCTACAATTTAATCAGCCGCCCCATACATTCGAGCAGGCCCCTCTTTTCCATTGGGCACTCTGGGCAGGTGCCCAGGGCCCCGCGATCTTCGGGGGCCCCCGCCTGCTCTCATAAAAAAACATTATTTGCAGCCGCCGTTCCATTATACGCATTATTATACCCGATTCAATGACAAAATAAGTGATTTGCAGTGCGATTTACAATAACTTTCTACCCCCCCCCCCCCGTTATGAAATAGTATGCTTCTCTTATTGTCTCTTATCTACACAGGGGCCCCGTGATCCTTATGCGCCCAGGGCCTCCAATAGGTTAAAGACGGCCCTGCATTCGAGTCGAGTAGGTATTGAAGTTTTGTATGAGAAAGTTGATAATTTTTTCGCGACTACGATGTTCGTCCCATGGACATTGTATATCTATGCTAATATTATAAAGAGGTGAAATTTGTTTTGTTTGTATGTAGTAATCTCCGCAACTACTAGGCTACTTAGCATCTCAATAGGACTCTTAAGATCCGAGCAAAAACAAAAAAGTCCCAAAGAACGCTAAGCGAAACGAAGTAATAGCGCATACAATGCGATGGGGTGCACCGAGAGAACAAAAAATTCACGCGGACGAAGCCGCGGGCAGAAGCTAGTGCATAGATATAAACCACTAAAATGAAACAAAAGAACATTTATCTCGTGCCAAAACCGACCTACATAATCGTTCAATTAATCATCCAAACCATCTTCGTTCAACGTATAGCTCTAACGACATCCGCTTCCCGTATATATGTATATTTAGCTACATTACGTATATACTCTCGTATACTAGTATATAGACAAATATACGTACCGTACCTATAATTAGTGCTGTGGCAAAACGAATTGCGAATGTACGAATCCTTTCGATTTTCGCATTCGAGTTAGATTTCATTCCAATCGAAATTGAACTGATTGAATTGCTTTGCTAAGATACAAATTCAGAAGTCAACCCAACAACTGAGGAATATATAGTTGATAGGATCAGAGTTGCGAAAACAGAAGTCACTCACAGAAGAAGAAGTCGGTCAGAATTTACTGTACCACTGCCGGCAATTAACGAGAATCGAGTAGAGCTAGCGACTAAAAGCGAGTTGGCCGGCAACGAGCAGCGAGAGCGCGGCGGCGACAAGCGGTTACTCGCTGGTATGAGCGTGTATAGACGCCAGCACATCAAGCTACTACAATCTGTCAAATTTCTTTAATAGATTTTTAACTTTATCGCTAAGGCATAAGGTTCAATGTTGATTGAGAAAGTTTCGGGTAGCTTGATGTGCTGACGTCTGTACCAGACGTGAGTATCTCGGCGAGTTTTCTGCCTGCAGCGTCGCTGAGAGAGTACTCTCTTTGACATGATATGATGATACGAGAGCGAGTACTCGCCGGGCGGTTCTCTTTTTAGAGTTCCGTACCGTTTTTTTTGTTCTTCTCTTTCTTTGCCGAAAAGATTGATCAGTGAGTAAACTTTGTATCATAGAGTGACTGGCCAGGAGTACGACTCGCATTCTTCAGTTCTAAGTAGGAATGGCCACACGTGTCGCTCTTTTAATCCATCAGCCGTTCTATTCTTTAAAAACACTCACTGTGAAAACTTAGGTGACGTGAGCTGTCAAGTGTTAATCCATCAGGGTGTCATGCATCAGGTGGAATGACAGCTCACTTCAAGCTTGCTTCATTTAAGTTTTCACGGTGAGATTTTTCCAGAAAACACACACACACACAGTGTAAAATTGGACATTAAATAGCAATACAGTGTCTACTAGTTTTAAGTCCTAACTGTACATACTCCGTTACGAATCGCAGAAACTTTTACGTGTGATATTTAATCATGAGTCAGCAAAAATAACGACCAGTGAACTAATTATTAGAGAAAACGAAGAGCTAATGGAAAATGTAATTAACGTGATGCTCTAACAGATAACAGTATTACTCATTTGGAATGAAAGAAAAACTGTAGTGATTCATCTTATTGTCTTTTTGTGGTAATCGGAGGATACAAGTAAAGTAAATAAGTATATGTTGGGATCTTTTTAGATAAGAAGGTTTATTTGTTTGGGTTTGGTATTTAGTTTGATTCATCGTAGTAGTTCCAGAACTATGATGAAGATGCCAGCATCATCAGTTCAGCCTGGAATCACCGGGTATATGCCTCCACTCCACTTTGGATCGCACTTTTTACCGCATATGCCTCCACTTTTTTTCCAAACTGCCCGGTTCCATTCGTCCCTCATCCAGGTGTTGTCCGCGACTTTGAGGATATCATGGCACTTTAGGGGCGCCAATTCTCTTATGAATGGTCTCATTAGTGTAGGAAAGTACCTGGGGAGACCCTAATTAATTTAACAGAAACGAGCTTCGCTTAAACAGAAACGAGCTTGCGAAAAGCAAAATCATCAAAGCAAATCTTTTCAAACTACATCGAAAAAACTATTTTGCATTCTGCTAGCTTCAGTCAAAGGAAACTATTGAATCTAGAGGCTAGATTCAAATTCATTCATCAAAGCCTAGCCTGTTTACCACGCTTTGCCAGCAAGCAAACAGAACCGAACCGCTGGCTGCATGCCTCATGTATGTTTCTACTTAAAATTCGCACTCGCTCCGCAAACATAGTCACATCCCTACGAACGGTCTTATCGATCCCTACAAGATATAATATAAAATATATATACCACATACATCACTGTAACACCCGACACATCGGAAAACAATTCTTATGTTGCGTGACGTATGACCGCTTTTCGCGTAACAAGCTATGACCTACAAAACATGTCGGATTAATTCGCCACAGGGCCGCACTCGGGCGAAACGTTTTTCGGATGACGTGTCGTGACGTCATTAATTTAATAAGTTTTGCGCCGAACTTGGAAACTGTGTTTGACATGTTTAGTAGAATTTCGCAATACATTTCTACAATATTTATATGTGTGTAGCTCTGTCTCCCAGATGTATTGAATGGAACCTTTTCCTTATGTAAGGTAAATACTTTCAGATGTCCATTCAATATGTATGTGTACTTTTGTTGAAGGATGGGAAAGGAAAATAGGAAAATTAATAAGATCAACACAAGTTGTGCAGAAGAACGTGAACTTTAAAAGTTTTTCTCTGCTTATGTGTTTGTGTTTAACTGTTTATGGCCAGATACAGAACCACCAGATTGGCCAGATTGGCCAGATTTTTACAGAATTGACCGGCAGAATCATGATTCTGCCGGTCAATTCTGTAAAAATCTCACCGTGAAAACTTAGGTGAAGTGAGTTTGTTTTTGCTAGGAATTGACACTATTGACAGCTCACTCCACGCACACTCCACCTAAGTTTTCACGCTGAGATTTTTACGGAATAGGACCGCTGTATAATAAAAGTCTTGCACTTTTTCACATGTGGAGAATTTAAGCTCGGCTCTCATATTATTTGCACACTTACACTTTTTATTCTAGCAAATCAGTGTCACGCTGATTGAATTTTCCGCGCCTTGCTGCAATTTTTATTAATCATCGCAAATAATTCAATTACACAAAATCAAAATCATCATCCCCGCTGCGTGCTACGCAGCAAAATTAATTACAATATAAAGCTAGGTGCACACTATCCGTTGCGTGTCACTCACGTAATCCTGTTAGTGCGGACGTGACGTGGCCGAACAAAGGCGTCATTTAGATAGGCCGCCAGACTGTGAGGTCCTAATACCGTGCGGTTACACGTCCCTTTGGTACTGTAGTACTATAGTATCATTTGCATGTCGAACGTGTGTTGTTTTGGTCGGTATTGGTATGTGTAGTGCGGCGCTGTTTTAATCAGGAGGATTTGCCGTCTGAAATGGTAAATTCGGAATGTTTGGATCCAAATTGCACTACCTCTGGGTTTCCCTTAGCATGTCGATAGCAATCTAAATTGTATCAGCCCAGAAACTTGCTAAGAGTATTGTAGTATCATTTGGATCCTAAAATTTCCTTAATAGCTGTAGTATCAGACCAGCAGTGCGATTCTGTAACTATCTCACCGTGAAAATTTAGGTGAAGTGAGCGTGGAGTGAGCTGTCAATAGTGTCAATTCCTAGCAAAAACAAACTCACTTCACCTAAGTTTTCACGGTGAGATTTGAACAGAATCGACGGGCTGCACCCTAATTGCATCAACACTATCAATCACAATCTGAATCATTTTGAAGGATATTGCTAATCCATTGCTTCATATGTTTGAACAATTTGTCTGCTCAACAACGTAAATAACGCAATGAACGTTGTTGAACTGTCAAAATGAAAGTCATTGCTACTGATAGTGTGTTACGCAACTACCCGCTGATTTTTCGAAAATACCGTTTCATTCCGCTGTTGGGCAAAGGTATTTCCAAACAACCCTTTTATGTGCTATTTCTATGAAACTTCTCAGCTTCAAGTAAATCCATGCCTCTTAAGAGCGTGTACTTTAGTACGGCATTTCATACAAACTTTCAAGCTCTTATTTTTCGAAATTAATGAACCGATTTTAATGAAACTTCATACGCATAAGCAGGATACAAAGGTCTAAAAAGTTAGTTAAGAACATTTTCGAAATGTCTTATTTTAAAAAAGATAACTCAAAATCTCTGTTTCTTCTGAAAATTTAAAATCGGTCTAATTTGGCTGTAACACTATTTTTCGAAAATGTTCTTAACTAACTTTTTAGACCTTTGTATCCTGCTTATGCGTGTGAAGTTTCATTAAAATCGGTTCATTCATTTCGAAAATAAGGCTTTGAAAGTTTGTATGAAATGCCGTACGGCGTAAACACGCTTAAAGTAATATGATGACGATATTTTACATATTTCTTGCCTCTAACCTGCTTTCCTAAGTGTCTTGTTTGTGCACGTCATCTGGCGTTTGACAGCTTAAAAGGCTTGTAGTAAAGCTGGTACCAGTCATACTGGAACATTTTCAGCAACCTAGACCTTTCGGATATGTTTTGAAAGTCTATGTTGGGTACCTACATTATATATATTTGCTGGGGAGTTTGTTGCGCCACTTCTTCCCAGCGAAGTGGTGAAGGGTGGGCGTTTTGGGCGACTGTTTTATGTAATTTTGACGTTCGAAAAGTGCTGATTCTCAGCCTAATTTGAATAAATAACTTTTGATTTAGATTTTTAATAATAATAAGAGGCACTCCTTTCTTACCTAAGCACTCGTTTTCGAAATCCTTCAGTGTGGCCATAGCCTTAGTTTCATATGTATTAACACTGAAATATAAGTAAATACAGAGACATAATGGCCGTCGTAACAATGGAGACACTTCCAGTCCATAACCGTCACGCCTTTGAGTTCCAAGGGGAAGGGCAGATACGTAGCTACTACGAACTAAACTGCACTTACAGACTACAGTTCATTGATTGAACGTCCATTGAAGCATTAATAATTACTTTATTGAAGCTCTTGCCTTTTGACGTAACCGTCAGTCTTCATTATCCATAGCACGAATAAATGAAACGATATAACGTTGTAGTGACGTGTTTTCGCCAGCCAGAATTTTTAAAACTCGATAGTGTGTCCAAAAAAGTTCTGCTACCAATTTATTTGTCCAATTTGCTTCACATCCTAACTCATTTAGTTCCAAATACCCTCACGTGGCGCTGTTTCCATTTCTATCATATATATTGCCTGCTTGCTTTCTCGTAAGATATTTCACAATACCTCTGCTCTCAAAACGATAAAGGAAAACATCGTGAGGAAACCGGCATGTCCTAGAACCAAAAATTCGAATACATGTGACAACCACCAACCCGCAGAGGACCCGCGTACGGCCCACTCCCTCTCACAGAGAAGAGGCCTGCGTCCCAGCAGTGGGAATATTATAGGCTGAATATATTGTACAGTAGGTACCCGGCGATAAATATTGCACATCGACCTTTGGAAAGAGACAATCGGCTAATTTCGGCTTCGTAGAGCGTTATCTCTGTCGCACGAAACACAAACAGTCCGGTATCTATTAGGAGCTGTTAAAACAATTATGATTTGCTTCTTTTGATAATTATTTTTATTCTTTGTATAAAATACAAAAAAAGGTAAAGGTCGATGTGCAATATTTATCGCCGGGTACTGTACGTGTGTTGTATTTCTCAATAAGTCACGTAGTAGGTTTATAATTGTAGCCCATAGACACCTTTCCATTTTCCTGCTGACCTCATTACTCTTCCTTTGCCATAATTTATGATTAGTGAGGCATTTACAATTCAGTATGAGGGGAGCTAAAACACGCGATGCACCTTACCTTGCCAGTAAAACGAAGTTCTGGGGGCCTAAAAAGGCCACTGTGGCAGAATCATAAAAGGATAACATTATAAATCACTAGCTTCTGCCCGCGACTTCGTCCGCGTGAAATTTCTTGTTACTCCGACCCACCCCGTCGCATCGCATCGCCTGCTCGCGCTATTACTTCGTTTTTGCTTAGCGTTCTTTCTGATTATTTTTCTTTTTGTTCAGCTCCTAAAGGTCATAGCGTGATGTTAAATAGCCTATAGCCTTCCTCTAGAATTGGGCTATCAAATGCAAAAAGAATTTTTCAAATCCGACTGGTAGTTCCAGAGATTAGCGCGTTCAACCAAACAAACTCTTCAGCTTTATAATATTAGTATTGATAGTATTGTTGTTCTTCAAAAGACCCATGTTTCCAGAATTAGTGGCATCAGCACCATAAACATGTATGATGTCCCACAAATCTGAGATTCGTACATAAATAACGATACTAAAATAAATAGAGCGCAGTACATAATTAATTAAACCACAGCTGTGCGGGTTTACAAGTAATCCTGTTAGAAACGCGACATTGACGGCTCTGGGGTATTATGGCATTATGTAAGATCTCTTACAAGTACGACTATATTTGAATTTATTTCACTTATTTTTCTCGCGGGGTTTTAATTTTAGAAATGATTTTTTTTTAACATACTGTGTATTTTTTTCATGACTCGGAACGCACGTTAAGCCGTTGGTCCCACCTGTCATTAGTAGACCTTTGACTTCAAGGGAACCATACGAATAAGGAAGTGACGAAGCAATTGTATTTTTATTTCACTACGATTTTATTAAAAGTGAATGTTTGTCACTCAATAACATTGTAACAGTTAGACTGCACCCTTATTGCGTAACTCACTATCAACCATAATCTGAATCATTTTGAACTATATTGATATTCCATTGCTTCATAAGTTCGAAAAATTCGTCTGCTCAAGAACTTAAATAAGGCAATGATGTTGTTAAAGTTTCAAAATGAAAGCCATTCAAAATCAAAGCATTTATTTCAATTAAACCTTGTACAGACACCTTTGAATTGTCAAAATTAAATAGTCTGTCAGTTAGTCAGAAAGTTCAAAGCTAGTTGCCCATTCCAAACCGTAGATCTCTATGGAGAAGAATGGGCAAGAAACTCCATGGACACTCTTTTAAATCAAGATATTACAAAATCCTTATTCTTGTTGCTTCTATATGTGAGAACAATGTAAACATTCAAAGTCAAAGCATTTATTTCAAATAGGCACATAAAAGGCACTTTTGAACGTCAAAAATTACAACAAAATAGAATTGATTCTAGTCGTCCATTCCAAAAGGTAATTTTCGTATGGAGAAAAATGGGCAAGAAACGCCACATACATTGCAACTGTTAGGGTTTTACGCAATTACCTCGCTGGATTAGATAAAAATCACGCAGCTAAAAACTGTAAGTAGCTACTACCATAACACACCTTTCATCTAGAAAAATGTATAAAAATAAACGCGGCGAGTAATCCTTTTCTAAATCGAGCTTAAATTAATAAAGCTACAACTCGTAAAAAAAACACTAAAACAATACAATCACCAGTCGCTATCTCAAAAAGGTCGGATTTTTATAAAAAAACAACCCGCTAGATTTTTGTTTATGGCATGCACTAGGCGTGAGGCGGGGTACGCACCGGGTGGTTTCTGGGTCACAGGGGGTGGGGCCACCCTAACCACCCCCTGTTAGAGGGTAACACCCTGTGTGTGTACCAATAGAGCGACTTTCGGGCCTAGCTTTTTTTATATTTAGAATTCCCTCGAAGTTTTATATTTTTTTCTGTTTGTTTAATGCTTCGAACTAAAGACAATATTTCGTTTGTTTGAGTCTTATTGACGAAAAGGGTTTCGTTACTAACTGACTTGTTTTGTTTTATGTTAAATTTGTAAATATGTTTTTTTTTTTGATAAAAATTGTATTAATAATTTATTATTAATTTTGTTTATAGTGAAAAAAATGACATACTTCCTGTGTGTTGTTTATAATTGTGGTTATTTTTAGTAAAGATAGCATTTATGTCGCTTAAACTTATTCAAATAATAGTCAATATTGAGAGCAACATTCCAAATAATAAACAAGAATAAAAAAATAATGCAATGTCATCTGAATTTCATTAATTTGTGAAATTATATTCTTTTTATATGAGCATTTTAAATGAGACTGCTTCAATAACGCGATCTTCAGTTTCAAGTATTTTTTTTTTATTTCAAGTAGGTACTCTTTAAAGTACCTAGATTAAGAAAAAAGGTAACTCGTAATGTCTGTCCATTTCACATTTATTACCGTCTTTTATTAGACAAGTATCCGACATTTTTATCTTAAGATGAGACTTCGTATAAACTTGACGTGACACAAAAATAAAAACCCAATTATATTTTTATATATTTTTTCCTTTCTAGTTAATCTTTCAGGAACAATTATTGCTAAGCCCCTGACGCCCCAGATATGTCTAGAGAATAAAATTAGCTCCATTATTAATCTAATAAAAGATAGGTAATTTTAAATTACCTACTTGTATTTAATTTTTTCCAGCAGCAGCAATGATGGCCAAGTGGGACACGACTTAAGGCTCCTGCAAACAGGCGCGACACGCGATAAAATCGCGTGTCGCGCCTATTTGCAGGAGCCTTTACGAGTTGTAAATCGTAGGTTCGATCTTAGTGAGAGGAGGCCTGTGTCACAGCCGTGCCTGTGTCCCAGCAGTGGGAACATTATAGGCTGATTATGATAAGATTTAATTTTTTCGAAGAAGCGGGTAGGTAAAAAAAAATAGGTCTTTAATTATGGATTGTTTAATGTACAGTACGAGTATTAGTGGGAACTTCATGGACGTAACCACCATTCTTGTAGGTATAATTATTTTCTTTATTTCACCAAAAGCCTTTAACAATATCCTTATGAGATGACCAAAAACATACAAAGGCCAATATTTAAATAGGTACTCTTACTCCTAAACTGAGTGTAAGTTCCTATGACTTGGAAGTCAGTGATTCTCCGGCGTAACAAAGCCATAGGTAATGTTTGTAGGAATTTGCAAAATTTTAACAATACATATTGGACAATGGCGCCGATTCTGTTGTTCACAAACTAAACAAAATTTGAGTTCAGGTCATCTTTTTCCTTCTATTTCATTAAGAAAAGGACAGAAGATAAATATTAGTTTAGTCCTGTCAAATTAGTCAGCGTCTGACGTAAATTGACCATTTTTAATAGCTAATTTTTAAATGACGTCTAGAGTTGTTTAGGGAGTATCTTAATTTGACAGGAGTAAACTAATATTTATCTTCTATCCTTTTCTTAATGAAATAGAAAGAAAAAGATGCACTGAACTTAAATTTAGTTTAGTTTTGTGAACAAGGGAATCAGGGCCAATGAATACTTAGGTGATAAATTGTTTAGAAACACAAATAATAACACAAACAATTTATCACCAATTTGAAGACGACTCCGTCTTTTGGGACACCTCCCTTTAGAAATATGGGTGTGAACTAGACAATCCATTATCAGAAATAACATGTAAATGGTAAAGTATTCAGCCAATTAAATATTATTATTAAGAAGAAGACAGTAAGAGCAAACTCCACGGTGTTTGCAGCAAATATTTACCTTTCTTAATTACGTACTAAACGCGCATTACCTCGCTTATTTGAAGTAGGTTAAAGTGATTAGAGTAAAACAAACGTCCATGTACAGACATAGTCAATGTATCTACATATTAATGTGTAATATAGAATTAGGTAGGTAGATGTGTGTAGGAAATGTTTTAAGGTAACCGAGTGTGCCACTGCCCTAAATTTTAGGCTGAATAATAGGCTGAATTTTAGGTTTATAGTACACTCATAATTTAGATTAATGGCTTGATAGATAATTATTAAGGCAGATACAATGATGATCGTGGTGGTGTGTTTTACTGATTGATTTAGGAAAATTTAAGTATTTTTTTAAAGTGAAAACTTATTTAGGCGCGTTGGGCATTTTTTGAGATGGGGAAAAAACCATAACTCTCGCCACTGTTACCGTAAGCGACACCGCGCGTGTTTTGTTAATAAGACGATTAAAAAAATACCCGCTTCGGATGTGTTCGGCTGTCCTCGGGATTTACTCAGTTTTAATGTATATCCTATATGACAGTGAGTGATGGCAAAGTTTTCTGTTTGCGTTTTATTTTCACTTCTGTCGGCGCTCCCGGAGTGCCACTGTTTTTTTTTTGTAATGGTAAGTGGAAACAACATAGGAACATAACAAGCAAATTTTTATCTTCTATAGGTACAGACGCCAGCACATCAAGGTACCCGAAACTGTCAAATTTTCCCAATCAACTTTGAACCTTATACTTTAGCGATAAAGTTGAGAATCTATTAAAGAAATTTGACAGATTGTAGTAGCTTGATGTGCTGGCGTCTGTACTATACATACCAACTTTAATTAAATAAAATTGAAGTGTCTGTTTTTAATGACAAAATAACAGCTTTTTACTAAATAATAAAAAAATACTAATAATATAGTATTTAAAATAACAAACAACATCTTATAACAAAAAAAAAACAATTTTCAAACGTTTTGTCTGTCTGTCTGTTTGACGGGACCTTTTCATCATTAAAACCCATGGAATTGTCGACGTACACGAGGGCGAAGTCGCGAGCTGAAGCGAGTGTTATGATATTAACCTAGTTATACCTACGTTAACGTGCTACGCCCTAACAGGGTCAAGCACTCATTAGTTCAGCCTAGATTTGGTCTGTAACTTTGTTTACAGACGCCAGCACATCAACTACCCGAAACTGTCAAATCCCAATCAACTTTGAACCTTATGCTTTAACGATAAAGTTGAAAATCCATTAAAGAAATTTAACAGATTGTTGTAGCTTGATGTGCTGGCGTCTGTACATTGTGCTTTATTAAATGAATCTAAACGAATCCTACCCTAACTAATATTATAAATGCGAAAGTAAGTTTTTTTTGTTACATTTTTACGCCTAAACCACTGAACCGATGATCCTGAAATTTTGCATATACGTTGTCAGGTGTACAGAAACGGACAAAGGGCACCTTTCATCCCAAAAAAAGTGCTGTTCCTGAGGAAAACCACAATAACTTTATTATGATAATAGATGGCGCCACGTGTCTTTCGAACGGGATCGACACTTGCGGGTGAAACCGCGGGGCGCTGCTAGTTGTGCTATAATTAATGAATCTAAACTAATATTATAAAGAGAAAAGATTTGATTTTTTATATGTTCATTTGTTACGCTTCCACGTTAAAATTGCTGAACGAATTTGGATGAAATTCGGCACATGGGTAGACCATGACCTGGATTAGAGCATTCAGTACTTTTTATCCCTATATTCCCACGACATCCAGACGTATGCGGTTAAAACCATAGGGCGTAGGTACTGTAGGTAAAAAGAAAAATAAAAAGAAAAAAAAAATAAAAAGAAAAAAAAAAAAATAAAAAGAAAATGCCCTGCGTCTCGAAAAAACAAAAGACAATCTAGAAATGTGTTCCTAGTTCAATTTTCTTTCAAAATTGATTCAATCAAGGAAAACCGAGATACAATAAAAATAAAAGACGTAGGTACATACCCACATTCTCTGTTTTGTCTAGGCACATGTTTTCAATCGTTGGCTCGACGTCGAAAGCCTAGACGACTAATTAGTTTAGTTACCAGTTTGCTGCCAAACGACTGAGAATCTGCTAAAAGCTGTCTGTACCTAGCAGACGGCAGTACCTATTGAATATTCGATTTCCTATCTAAATTGGGAATGAGATAAACAGCCGCGCGGTTCGATAGATCAGGTTATGCTACGGTTGCCACGGTTGGTCCGTGGATGGGTGACCATCTTTACATACCAAGACCCTCCGTGCCTCGGAAAGCACGTTAAGCCGTTGCTCCCGGCTGTCATTCGTGGATCTTTGACTGTCGTTACGGGTCGTGAGAAGCCCGAAAGTTTGACAACCAGTCTTACCAAGGGATATCGTATTAAGGCTCCTACAAACAGGCGCGACACGCGATATAATCGCCCGCGACAAAAAGGCACCGCTCGTTGCGCGACTTGCGGTGCCTTTGTGTCGCGTGTCGTGTCGCGCCTGTTTGAAGGAGCCTTTTCCCAATAACTGGGTTGTGGAGGTCACATAGGCAGTCACTCCATGTAAAATACTGGTACTCAGCTGCATCCGGTTAAGGTTGAAGCCGACCCCAAGATAGTTGGGAAATGGCTAGGCAGGAAATGATCTAGTATTGTTACATTTGTTCAGATTCGGTGTCTGCTCACAGTCTTCAGGCTTAAGACCCTCGCAGGCAAACTTTCAGGAAGTTTACTAAACAAGTTAGGTACAGTCCTTTAACAGTCATTTTACCTCTGACAGCAATAACAACCCAATACCAACCTTATTTTAACGAAAATAAAGATCATTATGATTTTGGCAGACTTGTCCATTGCAGCAAGCTAACACCAACCTTATTACTGTTATGGTGTCTGGCATTGACGCATGAAGACTTCTTAGTGTTATGTGTCCATATAGTTTTTTTATATGATGCTAGGCAACCATTATTGTTGACTGTCTGTATGACTTTATTTGACTTTGAAATAAAAGTGTAACATAAATGTAGTAAGAAACATTTATAAGACTATTTAGTAGGTACGTTTAGATCCGCGAGTGAATTAAACTAATTCTTTAGCTAGAATTGGCCGCTCTATTTGAAGTGTTAATCCAAAGTGTTGGTGCTCTCGCTCATTAGCTTCTGCAAACCTCTGTAAAGGTACCTATTCTTTTGTTGTACCTTTCGTTTAACAATTACAAGGAGTATAAAGTCCAATGTGATTTTTACAGTGATGCAAAATCAGAGGTAAAATAACTATGAATGGACTGTAAAGACTGCTCGTTTCACTGTTGACATGATGGCGCTAGGTACGGTCAGCAACAAAAGTCGAGTAACACTTCAGTTTTTTAGGTATTTGTTCAAAATTACATTGTACTTCTGCTGCAATTGAAAATTGATTGGATTGTTTGGATTGCAATTGAGGTGTTAATATTTTGCTGAATACGGTAACTGATATTAACAAAAACTGAAGTGTTAATCGACTTTTGTTGCTGACTGTACTACAATAAGAACAATACAAATTGTTTTGTTTTAAGAATTAATATTCAAATAACCAATTTTTTCATTATTTTGTGTTATCTCTATAAGTATCAAGTACAGAAAATAAAAATACAGAACTGATGTCTATTTAAGAACATGTTGACGATTCGCGCAGTTACCTAGCAATAAATAAATAAAATGCCATTTTCCTTTTGAAATTACCTAAATAAAAGTTTTGAGCTCTCCAGTTGTCTAATTAGTTTTGTTTATTCTGAGTTTCTGCGAAACGGCATTACATCGAGACGACAGATTATAAACAGTAGGTATTTATAGATAATAATAATAATGATGAGTACAATCTCCAATTTCGGTTTGTCGCATGTTTTCAATTTCAAACTGTATAGTCCATTACTCTTAACAGACAATAATGTATTCAATATCTTATTTCAATTCTAATTTTAGACTAAGGGCTGATTTTTCCAATGCTAGATAATTTGATCGGAGAAATAATTTTGAATTTTTGACAATCTGCCATACAAAAAAAAAGTGGCAGACGTCAAATTTATTCCACGAATAAAAATTATCTCTCGATTGAAAAATCAGCCCTTAGATAAAAAGTATAAAAAATTAAAAACATTACGCCGCCGTCTAGTCGTCTAATTAGCTTTGTTAGACTTGTCTAAGTCTCATTTGCTGCCAAATGGCTGTTTTCTGCTAAGAGCTTCTTACTTAAGTATTTTATAAACATACGACTTTAAGTGTTAAGTAGAATTGGAGGCTATTGTTTTAAATAGTAATGGCTTTCTTAGTTTTTGAACAAGTTAAATGCATTAGTCTTCTAAGTTAATTTTGTTTAGATTGAGTTTCTGCCAATGTCTTACTTCTGCTGATAAAGTGGAGATAATCAATGTATATTCTAGGAAATACGTAAATTTGTAGACAATGATGTATCATCGTTTGAATAGTCAGTTTCCTTCTGGAGGTGAGAAAAACATGCAGGCGTCTCAAGAACACGTCAATAAATTCTTAGATGTATACTCAGAAATTTAATGAGAACTACTCCATCTAAAGGGTCACAATAAATTAGCTAGCGGAACTACACGTGATGTGCGTCGATATCTAAACACGAAAAAACAAAAAAGAAATCAATTTGATGTTTTTTTTTGTCGGGTCATCGACCGCAGTTAGTGAATTCACTTGAAATATCAGCTTAATAAATCTTTTTTTTTATGTCAACTTCCATACGTAATTAGTATCGAAATCGCCAAGTAACAACACTACCAGCAGCGGTCGTTGACCCCTAAAGAAATAACAACAACGTTACAGAGGATAAACATACCTATTGTTCAACTTCAAGTTTTTGATTCATGTAGTAGGCACACAGAACTACTTCAACAACATCTTTCCACTTGCAATGGCGCATTGATATCCGCCACTTCCACAACAAACACCCTACCGCACTAACAGGCACCCGACACCCATATTAGGCAATTAGCCATATTACCCATGAAGCGACCACCTAATCACCATGTACCAGTACCTAATGCACCTATGTAGCTAATTACTTTAACCTGCGGTCCACAATACGACACACGAGCCAAACACAAGCTAATTACCTACACTGACGTCCAGGACCTTTGATTGTTGTGGTTATTACAGGAACCTACAACGTACCTACAAAGTCGTCATGGTAGTCGACTTCACGTCAGTTAGCAACAGTTGAACTACACACACACCACCGCAAGTCGCGCAACGAGCGGTGCCTTTGTGTCGCGCCTGTTTGTAGGAGCCATTACTGCTATAAGGCCAAAGTGAAATTGTTACCGATTACTGTGCGGGTGACAGTACTAACATGTAAGGGCGCGTACACATAGCGATCCGTTATGCAGGTCCGTTACTTGATGGCGTATGTAGTTGTATGAGCGACTTCACACACAATACAGTATTCCGGATCCTGTAAAAATGAAAAACAGATCAGATAAGATCCGTTAAAAAGGAACCTGTAAAAACGGACGTTCTACGCGCCCTAACGATTGAGGGTAGACCACAATACTATAAATGGTGTTCATTTGTTCTTTGTAGATTTTGTGCTTCGATAACTTACTTTAGCATAATACGTTACTGTCACTGTACCTTCTTACACACAGTTACACACTCAAAGTCATCGCGGCAGATCAAAGATATCCAGTGAATCGATAGTAACACACACACACTCACATCCACACTCATACAAAATAACGACGAATTCTTAAAAAGACAACAATACGATTCTTACGTCCTAACGAAACAATCAAAGCAGTTCAAAGACATCTTTACCCATAAACCCATTATTATCAATGAATCACACTGATTCACACAACACACACCTTCATTTTACCCATACACTTTAAAAGGAACATCAAGAACACTATATTTGCGTACTAACGAAGCAATAAAAGCATCTCAAAGATGCCTTACCCCATTCTTATCAGTGAATCAATACTGAAACACACACACACGAGGGTGTGTGTGTGTGTGTGTATGAGGTTTGGGTGTATGAGGATACACCCATACATTTTAAAAGACGAAAACACTTTATTTAGATACTAAGGAAGCAATCAAAGTAGCTCAAAGACGACTAAACTCATTCTTATCAGTGAATCAATACTGACACACACACACCCACACACTTTGAAAGTTCCGTCAACAATACAATACATGGGCCTTAAGTTTCACACGCCCTTCCTCACCCAGCCTTAGGGTTGTCTCCGTACTTGTGTACTTAACTTTCTCATTAACTTAACTTTGGTTTAACTTTGTGTAAAGTTTCTTGTTTGAATACTGATACGCTTTTACATGGGTGGGTGAGGGAGATAATGAATAGGAATTTAAAATGCAAATTCTGCTTGTTTGTAGATTTTGTTTATTTTTTCTTCTACGTAGTTAAATACAGGGTGGGACATCGACGCGCGAACTGTAAGTGCAATACCTATGCGGTCAAAACGTATGGACCAGATTTTTTCACACACATTTTTTTTTTATTTGCCCGGTCAATTTCAACACAGAGTTCGGAATCTTGTACTGAGTCGATGGCACAGATTAAGAAAGAAGGTCCATGATAACAGGTTGCGCGTCGATGTATAACAGGGTAAATAATGATGAACGTTAACAGGGTAAATTAAATAATGAAGTAATGTATCTACTAGCTGTGCCCCGCGGTTTCACCCGCGTAAATTTTGGGTAAAAAGTAGCCTATAAGTTAATCCAGGGTGTCAGCTACCTCCATACAAAATTTTATCAAAATTGGTCCAGCCGTTTGAGCGTGAAAAAGTAACAAACATATAAACACACACACACACTCACGAACTTACGCCTTTATAATAATATTAGTGTGATAAAGCAACTTACTATGATTACCTCTATACAGGGTAAGTTTTCAAAGACCAGCTAAATTCAAGGGTGTGGTACAGACCATCAAACTGAACAACTTTCTCCATGGGACCAACATCGTAATCGCGAAAAATTTATCAACTGTCCCATAAAAAAACTTCAATATCTACTCGACCTAAACGTATGGGACGACTGAATTTTTATTCGCGACTACGATGTTGGTTCCATTGAGAAAATTGTTCAGTTTTTGAAATCAAGTAATACTATCTACTATCTATACGAGTGGAACGGTGTTGACGAAAATCCAAATAGAGGACGACTTTCAAAAAAATAAATAAAAAAAAAAGCCTTCCTCATACAACTCTCATTCTAAGTAACATTTCCAAAAACACCAAATATTTTATACGCTTTCATCCAGAAATGTCAAAACCATAGAAGAAAGAAAGAAAGAAAATACGTTTATTTGCGGCTAACATGACGCATAAAAAAAAACAAACGAAAAAAAAAACATCAACATTTCCTCTTCTCTGTCAACAAAATAGATAGCACACATCCAGCTGAAGGTCGTATGTTCACATAACGCACAGTGCCTACTAACAGTTAATTTATTAAAAGCACCAGGTGGCATCCCTACTCCGTGCCCCATCTATTTTCCGAGCACTCCGGTTAAAGCGAGACTCGCCGCGTTTTTACTTTCCGTAATTTGACGGATTCCGGTTCGGCGCGGTACGAAACGGTGCGGTGCGGAACGATGCGAGGCGGTGCGGTGCGGCTTTTATCCGACAGTGACGTTCGTTATTGCGTTGTTAGTGATGTTAAATTTGGGGTTGTGAATGTTCTGATTCCTCTGTTGCTTCGGGGAATAAAGAAGTATATTGTACAAAAACTTTTGGTGTTTGTATACTGTAAGGACTCCTGGTTCCTATAATACTGGGTCGGATCAATAAAAGGCTTGTTTAGAATTTTCATATTTTATATGACATGCGCTTGTCAGTTAAAATTGACTCCTACTGTTATGTTATTCTGCCTTCTACATTCATAATGGCGTTTATCTCCTAATTTTATTAAGGTTGCATGCCACAAACTATGCATGGTCTAATCTCTACATTACCTACCTACCTATCTTTTTGCAGTCGTCACTTCTATGCTCAATTTTTGTGAAACATTGTACAGGTGTGGCTTATTAAACCTAACTTGACCCCGTAGATATAATAAGTTATTTTATGTTAGTATTAAAACTTAAATTATTGTACAAATTGACAATGTAGTTGACCATGTGCCGAAGCCCTAAATATTAACCATAAATTATCTGAAACGTGCAACAGCTTTTAGATCTGTATACAAGTCATGACTGCCTCTATTTTCGTACACTCATTTATCATTTACTTTAACATCCATCTCCAAAATGACATCAGCTGTTTCACTTCAGCATTACCGAAATGAATTATTCTATACAACGATATTTTAGTATAAAGCAGACGAAATGAGTTTGCCCAGAATCAATCAGTAATATAATCTAAATTAGGTATATTTTTCGGGTATTTCAGCTCTTAATCAAAAACTTGTGTTGTAAAATATTTGCCATACCCATTAATTATTGTGCTGAGATTCATAGATTACTAAGTTGCCACAGAAACTAAATCTTAAAAAATCATACGCAACATAAACGATTTAGGTCATAGTTTTATATCAATAAAATGGCGATAGTTAATAACTCGATTGACATTAACCGCCTCGCGCGCGGGTCCTGACCTCAGGGTTGAGGCCCAATCGTTTCCAATTGGCATGGGAGTTGGGACCGACCGCCATTTTTCATTTTGTCAAAGCAAATTGTAGGAAATTACTCATTTTTGTTACACAGCAATTTGTGACATTTTGAGGTAGGCAAGAGATAAAAATTGACCGCTTTTTGCGGCTGTAAAGTGATGGGTTCCAAATCTCAAATCGTTTATTGCAATCCATAATGTACAATTACAGGTGGTAAATAAAAAAATAATAGAAACAATTATGGACCCTGTCGGGCATAAATTTTTAAATAAGTAGAGAGAGGAAGAGCGCTTTATTAATCCCAGTTCACTACTTCACTTACAATTTTACACGCCTACAGTGACAATTCACTGTAGGCGTGTAAAATTGTAAGAGAAGATAGTACCTATTGTAAAAAAAAAACTATAAAACACTTTTATGGGCTTCAGGAGAATAAAGTCGTAAGTGCAGATACCTAGTATTGTCGGATGAGACGATCATTCTCATTTTAACGAGGGTATCTTTGTAAAAGATATTTTACGCTATCCTAAACATTATTTTTGGGAAAGTATCGATACAGATGTCAATGGAAAATACATGTTCTCCAACGAAAAGTCATCTTTAATCTCAACCCATTAACTTCTAGGCCCTATGTGTACAGTCCGCTTCACAGTGATAGTTACCCCCTTGGTAAGGACATCGAACCTATGTAAGTTTTTTGTAATGTAACGCAAATGGCGTGTTGGTCTAGTGGTATACACTGCGGCTTAGCAATGTGATGGTTTCGAGTTCAAATCCGCGCATGAGAAGGGTTTTTTTTATTTTATTTATTTACCTTTATTATTTATTTTTAGTTTCTTTAGTAGGTGTTTTTGTTTATTATTATTAAGAAATCAAATGGAGGTTTGTAATAAAAGTTAGGCATTTTGCATAAACAATATTCATTTATTTTTCTAATTACATTTCTAGGACTTTATGGAATCCACTTCCTGGTTGAATATACAGATTACTGTCTATGTTAAATTGGGGTTGTTTACTTAGAATATTAACTAAACACAAAATAGATACCTTATTTTGTCTTAGAACGTTTAACAGATAACGGTTCGTTTATAGATATTTCTAGAAACATAACTACAGTAATATTTATTTATTTAAAGTTGTGAAAACATACATTTTTTATACTCTGTATGATCTTATCGGAAAAAAAGCTTGGTTGAAAATGAAATGTTGTCATTTGTGCCTGTGAATTACAGAGGAAGAACCAACATGCTAAACTATAACAGTATAGCAATATACATCTTTCTCTTTTATCACATTTTCTGATTAGCCTTATTTAACACAATATTAGAAAAATATGTGAGGTCAGATATGAATCGTTAACAGACTACTAAACTTGTAAACAAGAGTAACTGGATTGATAATAATAAAGGTTGTTTATTTTTGATTAACTACGAGATAATGATCCCACTGATTATGGAATGATATTGGGAATTATTAACACTTGCTCATATAAATGTTCCAATGCAATTTTATCAAATAAGTTACACAGTCAATCTGCCGAGTTGCCTATTCATAACGGATAGGATGGCCGTCACTGTCTAACACTTCTTGAAGTCAGCATTTGAACGCGTAGTTTTGAAGGGTGCCACTGAGTGAACTTTCACAATACATATTACGTTGTCGCTTCGATTCATTAGTGTAAGCAATCGGGCGAGGGCCTTGGTGATCACATTTCACATCACCCGTCGCTTGATACCTTTGTATCCATCTACGAACTGTTTTTCTCTGTAATGAAAATAATAATATTAGAAATACATTAAAAACGTTTGGGCGCATTATGTCCAATTCGCAAAATGTCCAGTGGGCTCAAAATGTCTGATTCTCAAAATGTCCAATTCTCAAATTGTCCAATTCTCAAATTGTCCAGTTCTCAAATTGTCCAATTAGCAAATTGTCCAATTAGCAAATTGTCCAATTAGCAAATGGTCCAAAAAAGTCGTTTAAGGAGTTTAGTAGATACCTAGATAATACGTTCGTTACGTTTAATTTTTTTTCGTTTTCTGATGTTTTTATAAACAACAAACGTATTGCAGCGTTACCTCTGCTGGTAAAACCTCTTAGATTAAAACCTTTGTTTCCAAATAATTCCTTTTTTATGTTCTTGTCAAACGGAGTTCGTTTTTCGGACATGACAGCATGTCATATTTGAAGGATAAGAATTTTTTTGAGCTAGTTGCTTGATATTGGTTGGAAATTATTAAATTAAAATAATATTAATACGATACTATTTAGCAATCATTACTTATTACTACTATTATTATTATTACTACTAAGTTGTATATTCTGTTCTGACCTCACCACACGGCTAGTAACCTAATTTTCAATAACTAAACGAAGACATTTTTATGTCTTATTTGAGGGTATTTATAAAAATCACTGTTTTTATAATAATCTTATCGTCATGGTTGTAGAACACGTAATACTTTACCTATGGTTAAACAAGGTAATATATTAATGTTGTTTGTTTAAAGTACTTAGGTACCTAGAAGTGTCTAGTGTGGATATTATGTTTTAAAGCAAGTACACTAACAATGAACCGCGAGTTTGAATTTATTGAAAATCAGAGAGGAAAGTTGAGTTTGATTCGCAATGATGGCTACCGGTATAATCTTAATTGGACAAATGCTAATAATACTACATTGTGGCGGTGCATTAATCGTAAAATATGTTCTGCCTCAATCACACTGGACCAAGACAAAAAGGTGATTTTACGTGAATCGTGCCATGTTTGTGCAGCAAACACAACTTCAAATGTAGTTTTAAAGGGAAAAGCAGACCTAAAAAGGGCTGTGTGTGATAATTTAGGTCCGTTACGGGAAATCGTTGAAGAAAACGAATTATTGAAGAAGGCTAGAACACAGCAAACTAAAGATAATGATACGGCACCTCAATTTCAATCAATAAAAGATACACTGTACAGAGCCCGACGAAAATATTTAAATACTGATTTACTTAGTCATAGCAATACACGCACTGTCACTATCCCAGAGGCTTTGGCAAGAGACTTCCTAATTTGTGAAGATGGAGAACAAGAGAAGATTTTTATTTTTTCAACAAAAACGGCCCGAAAATTTGTGAAGAAAGCGAGGTCATTCTACGCTGATGGTACATTTAGAGTGTGTCCCAAGCCGTTTTATCAAATGTATGTTTTGCACATTGATTGTAATTCAGATAGCAAAACCACAAACGTCGTCCCTGTAATATTTGCACTACTACCTAATAAAACAGAGATTACTTATAAGCGATTATTTACTCTCATAAAACAAAAATTTAAAATCAAAATAAAGAAATTCAAATGCGATTACGAAATCGCTCAAATAAATGCGATTTCGTCCGTTTTCCCGTCTGTCTCAATCAGTGGATGTTATCATCATTTTAATGAAGCTATTTGGAGATTTTCAAAAAAAAATAAATTGGTCGCTACTAGAGATGGACGAAATATTTCAAGAATGATTGCGATGATCCCGCTAATACCTGCAAATCTGATTCCTGCTGCATGGCGGTATATTTTAGATAAATATTCGACTTGTAAAGAAATGATGCAGTTTCGTCAATATTTTGAGAAACAATGGTATCCGCAATTACCACCAACCATTCTCAGCTGTGTAAATCAGAGACATCGTACAACGAATGCTCTGGAAGGGTGGCACCGGCGCATCAACGGACGTATTTCGAAAAATCCAAATTTGTATCATTTTCTTTATAAACTCCGGAAAGAAGCCAAATATTGTGATAAACGCCTTCAGGATTCTATAATCAAAACGGTGGGAAATAAAAGGACGCTAAGAGACATCACATTTGATAAAAAGTACAATAAATATTTGATTGAACTGCAAAATGATAAACTTAGTCTTAAAAGCTTTTTCACAAAGATTATATTTCTTCGTCTTACATTGTTTAAGCGTTGATGTCAAAATACATCATTATTTCTAGATAGGTACTACGTAAGTACCTACCCAACATTTTGTTGATTCCATTAAAAAAAATACGACTGACATTACTACATTACCTGTTTTTTTTTTGTTCTTAATGAATAGCGATATTATGATTTATAAGCTCAGAATTGTAATTTTTTTTTCTAATAAAAGAGTTGATCATAAGTTATATGCATTTTACTTCGAGCCGAATTTCACCCAATCTCACGTGGTGTTCGTCTCAAAAAATGCCTCTCGTAATCAAGGTCGCCCCCTAATGCGAACTAGACGGACGCCCCATAGTTGCGAATTGGACCAATTGCGAATTGGACCAATTACGAACTGGACCAATTGCGAACTGGACCAATTGCGAACTAGACCAATTGCGAACTGGACCAATTGCGAACTGGACCAGTTGAGAATTGGACAGTTGGACATTTTGCGAATTGGACATAATGCGCCCAAACGATTAAAAAAAATCCAACTTGTAAGTAATAATGCAACATGATTGCAACAATAAATAGGTATATGTGTAAGAATAACGTAAATCTTACCGTTATGATCATATCTCGTGATATTTACTTTGTTTTGTTCCTTTTCCCACAGAACAACAATTTTAGCCTTCAATAAAGTTGTTAATCGAACCATACCATCGATTAATAAAATCAACTGGTCAAAAACATAATAAATTGGATAATATTTATATTCATATTCATAATATTACGATGAAGATAATTAGACACAAGCGAATCGGCACGAAAATGAAACCATTTGAAAAGTAAAAATACCCTCAATCACAGTTTAGTAAATAAGGCGAAGAAGTATACTAAATTCAACCTTAACTCGCAGTTCATACGTCAGTTAAGTTTCTGAAGTAAAATGAGGGTAGTGCAACAATCGGAATCAACACATTCTATTCAACAAAACAAGAAATCTATGCTAATTTCAACCTTATGTTTTAGTTAATTGAGGAGTTGCGTATTGCATTTTGTAAAACAAGACGGTAAGGTGCTAGTATTAAAATAATATAACACGGAAGTTGAAATTTAAACCTTAATATCTAGAAGATTAGACCGTTAATAACCTTGTTCGATAAAAGGAGTAATGCTATTCAAATTTTCGTTGAGGTTGATAACTGAGCCAATAGCCTAGTGGTATAAGGCACGGTCTAGTTGATCGGCTGGCGCCTGGTGAAGCAGGTTCGTATCTTAATCGCACGCAGTGTCTTTTTGTAAGTTATTCTTGGTATCTATACAGTTCGGCCAGAAGGAAGCCGATAAAATACCATATAAAATTATTAAATACTTGCAAATTTGAGGCGGATCGGTAGATGCACGCGGGCAGAGATGGGTGCGGCGGCGGGGGAGGGAGCTGCTCAAGGCCCACGTGACACGCGGGCCCGAGCTTGCTCGGGCGATAATCTTTAAGTCTTGGTGGGGTACCTTTTCTCTGCACTTGACTGTACATAGTCTCACTAAAGTCAAGAGACAAAGAGCTGGCATTTGAGAAGCCTCACCCAGCCTATGACTTTATTATGACATTCGCGTGAAATACCACCGTACACGATCGTTAGCCGACCTTACGGGTAACTGCTAAGTTATTGGACGGTTTCACTTAACATTATGTTATAATTCGATATTGTTACAATGTCGGTATTTAAGTCCATGTTACAGATGTTTATCGTGTTTTTATTTTGTTTTTTTTTGTGTTTATTTCCCCTTAATGGTTATGGCGGAACCTTAAGGTCTGATGTTGCATTAACCCTGCAGTCACGATCGCTTCTCACTGTTTTACTTCCCAGATATTTTTCTTTCAAAACACATGGGGATAAATTAAAAAATAATAGATAATAACAACAATGGTGCGTCATTTCATTAAAAAATTTCTAACAGGCCTCTGCGAGTTGGCTTCATCCCCTCGTACGCCTTCCAAAGGTCCAGGGTCCCGAGAAATGTCAAAAGACATCAATAGCTGTGTGATATAGTATAATGCTTTTCACCGAGTTCTGATTTTGTCTTTGTAAGCGCGTAACTATGTTGTTATGTGTAAGCGCCTCTCATTATTGTGTTCCTACTACCTATGATGAAGTGTGAACAATCAATAGAACTTCAAAGTGTGGCAATATTAACATCATAATAATTCTTAAGACATTATAATATTCAAACACTACAAGCGACACCGGTCTTTACAAGCTTTAATCAACAAGATTGTATTGCAGTTTATATTAAATGGTTAACGAGAATTATTACAAGTATCAATAATGCTTAAGGATTGCATATTGAATAGCGGTTGTATTTACATAAGTCACAGATACATAATTCTTCAAGAATGAATGAAGACATCGGTTTTCACTATCATTCATCTTGCGACATTATTCAACTCGATATAGGTAGCTTGTTTTTAGACCATGAATGTTTTATGTGCAGTAAGTTTATTTTTAAATAAACAAAACAAGGCAGGGAAAATGAAAGAGGCATTTTATAGTGGAAGTAAATAATTAAAATCATTCGTAGCGAAGTTTTTAATAAACTCTCTGATTGTAAAAATGAAATTTTATGATGTAAGTACCTGGATAAATAAATAATTATGCGTAGTAAGATTTTAGAGATTTAGAGAGATTTTAGAGGCATTGTTGATTAGGTAAATTAAATAAATATCATGAAGTTTTTTAACAAAAAGTAGCAAATATTTTGCACCAAAACCGTCCAGTGATTTGCAGCGACGACGGCGATAAATGGATTAATTCATCAATTTGTGCTCGATTCTGCGCGCGTGCTCTATTCAATAAGCAATTTGATTAGTTTGACAACAAGATCGACGTGATATGGTCACCGTGTCTGCTGATCGAGCAGGCACAAATTAACGAATTTAATCAATAGGTATATAATTACCTATCCAGTATTCACATAGTTACTTGCTATACTTTGTTCATTATATTATCTGACGCGCAGTTGATCGAACCTACATATATATATCATCTGCCATAATAAACATCAATAAATTAATAGAGAAGATAAACCACAATATTTTAATATTAGGTACTTACTTTTTCTAAAGAATAACCTTTAACTTTATTGCTACTAAAATATCATTGTTTATTGCAATAAAATGAAACATGTATGTATGTAAGTAGCTATGAAAATACCTACTACTTACTTCAAACGTGTCGGTTAATTTTATTTTGCTCGTAAATTACGCGATGTCGTTATATTTGACCCGATGGTTGGTCTTTGTTAGTTAATTAAGGTAGGTATATTTAATTTTTGATTCTTAATTTTGCCTTTTGTGGCTTCACCGTTATCGAAATTAATTCCCGTATACGAAAAAAAGCACCATTTTTCTATATCTCTACATATTCATCGCTTTACGTATATCATTGAATTAATTTTTTTAAACGTATCTACCAAAATAGTTCGTCTTTGACAGCGCCTTTATTTTGAAGCAGTAAGGTCGGTTCTCGTAGTTAAACAACAGTCGTACGGTTTTCACCTTTCAAGATTATTGAAGTGAAAACTTCTTTAGCGGCGCTGTGTACTTTTTTTGGAATGGGTAAAAACTTCTAAATTCGCGTCAGGTCACGTGACCCTGATCGAAAATTCGTAAGACGTAAAACGTCAGACGTAAAACGTAAGACGCGCGTTGTTGAGGACAGCGCCATCTATGCACATCGGGAAGAACTACGAGGGCCTCGCGTACTAACGTCAGACGTAAAACTTAAGACGCGCGTTGTTGAGGACAGCGCCATCTATGCACATCGGGAAGAACTACGAGGGCCTCGCGTACTAACGTCAGACGTAAAACTTAAGACGCGCGTTGTTGAGGACAGCGCCATCTATGCACATCGGGAAGAACTACGAGGGCCTCGCGTACTAACTACGTAGTTCATCCAACAACGACGAGATGGCGCTGAACCACGGATATACACCGTGACTTTTTAGTCGTCTTACAATGGCAGCCCAGTTCATGTATCCAATGACTAGTAAACGTTCATAATTAAAAAAATTGGTATTTATAAGATTTGAATAATTTAAAAATAAAAATATCATTCATTATTATGACGCAAGGCGTAGTTAGAAACACCCTGTTGCGAGCGCGGTACGAGCCTTGTAGGTATCAATGGAGCGGCGCGCGGCGCGGCGCGGCATCTTTAACACAGTTCATTCAACCCTAGCGCAAAATAGGTTTCTTACTATTGCAATCTTAATGTTCTCAGTAAGTATGTAGCAGTTTGTTAATTAAAGCCACTTAATTCCAATTCTTCCTTCATACTTTTACGGGCTTAGGACCGTCAGAAACATTGTTCGTAATACTCGTAAAACCGAAACAAAGTGATGTAAGCTACGTAGGTACCAAGTAAGTGCAGATTAATAAAAAAACGTTCGATTTAGGTAACACACATACGGCCGATTTCAATAACTGATCAATTTGTCTTTGTTCGATCCTATTGAAGATAGAAATTTGACTCATGTTCCTTAGGCACATCCTACTTACATAAATAAATCCAGAATTTCTATCTCTAACCTGATAAATACCTACCTAACAATCAAAAAGATAGTTATTGAAATTAGTGGTATGTAAATTGTTTCCGGCGTATTTAAAGAATGGGAATCAACTGAATTATTTACACTAATTACTAATTTCGTATTTACAACTGATCACTTTTTATTTACATGTATTAAGTAGGTAAGTAGACTTTACCTGTATTGTAGCAACTGCTCAAATTGCCTACCACTTTGTTCGATGCACAAACGAGCACGTTTTTGAATGTTGTCTTTTAATTTATTTAAAGTCACTCTGTCTTGTTTCACAATATCAAAAGCAGCAATTATTTGCCGTTTTAATTATTGTACTACACTACACTTCACTCATTACTAAGTAGGTTCACTCCTCGTTTCACTAAAATCGATCGCGTACAACGCTTGACACCGGGTAGCGCGCGCGCACACTTCCGCTTCCGTTGTTCGGACGCAACTGAGTAAGAGTGACCTTCACCTATTTTTAAGTAAAAGGGGCGGGGCGTCGCGCGCGCCGGCACTTGTCAAAGGATAGCGTTAGACAATCTGATTGGATGACAGTCCACGTGGACTATGCTAGATTGGCTTGCGATATTTTGTCTCATAGAAAATGGAGATGGAATGATCTGCTCGACTCGTGCGCTGGGTAGGTATACTCTACAGTTTGATACGTAAACATTTTTAACAGGGTGTTTCATATTTCTAATGTATTATTTATTTTTCTTCGTACCTATTATCTCAATTAATGATAAAAAAATAATAATCGCGCCTAGAGGTATTTTATACCGGATACATTGAGTGGACCACTTTTGTAAGACGACTAAAAAGTCACAGTGTATAACTGACGACGAGCTCTATGCGAGCGGCTTGCTTCTCTTACCACTGCCGCGACCAACACCACGAACTGAAGTCTATCCTGTGTGCTTATTTGTAAATCTGAATAAATTCCTTTCACGAGAAGAATAAACCAGTCACTTTGGTCATCATACCTGATTTGCAAAAAACCCTATAAAATAAGGAACACACCTTAACACGCGTGTTTTGTTTATAAGACGATTCACAAAATACACTCGTAATTGTTCAAGTTTTCACTTCTGTCGGCACTACCGGAGTGCCAGTGTTTTTTTTTCATAGCATATCGTTTCACCTTATAGTAATAGTAACAGCACGGATTGACGAAGCACCGCCACTAGGCGATGGGTCACGAAGTCTGCATTAACCTATATCGCCAGTCGAATCTTACAAGTTTAGATAACAGAGTAATGCATGGGTTTCATGACTTCTCAAACGTGCATAGCCTAAAAGGAATGATTAATACACCTCTTAGTTCTTGGAAATTATCATTGAATTGATGATTTAAAATTAAGCATTTAATTTAAAGTAGCACGACTTGAGTTTCGAGTAGGGTTACCATTTCGAAATTGGGAAAGTCCTGACAAAATGCCGGACAATTCCAAAAAAAAATCGAAATTTTTAATCTTTCTTTTTTCCCAACTCATTAGATGAATTTATTTTCTAAAACCATTCCTTTAAATCGAAAAGTCCGGGCAAATGTCAGGTCCGGCCAAAGTCCGGACAGAGGAGCAAAAGCCGGACAAGTGATCCGGACGGATCGTAACCTTAGTATCGAAACGTAGGTGTCGTTTTTATTGAAAGTGAATAGATAAAAGCTGAAAGATCTTTTGGTGTTTAGTTTAATATACATGACTAGAGAGCAAGAACAGAACAAGCAACGCATTAAATCGATATCCACTTTGCTAATGCCGCAATGTTCTTTACATTCGTTAACTTCTATCTTTACGTATTTTTCTCTATTAACTGTTTTGTGTGTACATGAATAAATAATACTTTATGATCGTTAGACCTAGACGCGCCCTAAACCCTTCACCATAACACCACGCATGCTTGATGACTCGAGCATCTCTATGATTGATGATTGAGCACCATGTGTTTCTAAAGAGGCCTCTACGTGCATGAGTTTAAGTTGAAGTGGTAGCATGTTGGCGATGAAGCATATCAAATGCAAGTTTTCAACATGGCAGGTTTGCGGATAGGAATCTTTTTATAAAATAAATTAGGAAACTTTATATAATTAAAGTTTTAAATCTAAAAGCTAATCTTTACAGCTTTTGATATTGTATTTTTGTATCTAGGCATTATTATGAAAGTTGGCACTCTGTAATTCTGACGATTTAAGAAATAAAGCTCATAAAAATAAATTCTAGGTACTTTAAAGATTGTAATCAGCACTTGAGTCCTGTTTTAACATTCTTACTTCATGCAGCAACTAAATGTCAGTAATCTTGCGTTATTAAGTATTAGGTAGATACGCAATAATGTACCTACACGGAAAGTTATTTATACACATATTTAATTGAGTTGGAGGTGCAGTTTATAATTCTATCTGATATATAGGGACATATAAGTACCTACTCATGAGTCACGCATTCTCGGGTGACTAAAGTTGTAAGTTTTAAAACACTGTAATATAATAGTTTAGTAAAATAATGTTTTTTCAGTTTCTTTTTTCCATAAAACATTGTTAAAAACAATAATGCGGAAAAACTTATAAAACGTTTATTATGCGGTCATTCCTCTTCACAAAAGCAGGTTATTGACTTCAACAACAGATTAAATCATTATCACAAGTACGATTTTCCGATTTAGTAATAAAACCGGAAAATTTTACTTCATCGTTAAGAGAAAAGACGTATAGGTAATCTGACTGTTTTAAAGGTCATATCTCAACATACGACCTTATTCCACCAAAGCGACAAACATTCGTGGTATTTACGTGAACTGAGTCATACCTATAAATGCAGTGAGGGTAGCAGCAATAGCCGATAAAATATTAATAGCCGAGACGATAAAACAGTTTTTATTAAAAACAATTATTTAAGAATTGCTGGTTATATAACCGATGGTGGGAGAAATGTTATAAAACGTATTATATGGAGGTAAAATATTATAATTTTATGTCAAATGCAAACTTAGAATGCAAAATTAACACTAGGTTTTTAAAGAAAATTTAATATAAACATCTTATGAAAACGTAATGAAACATTTATTTAAATTGAACCATTGACCAGTTAGTCAGAAAGTTGAAGCTAGATAAATATGGTAATAGGAATTGCCTCACAAAAAATAATGTGAATAATTTTATTAAAAGATCATCCAAATCCATTACCGAGCAAAACTCGCACTACCAGCTCAGACTGACATAATTCAATTCGACACAGATCCCCAGATTCCATCTACGTTAGTCTGAAACCTATTCCTAAATGAAGAGTGAGAGTCCCAATAATTCCCCCTGCATGGCGGGCCAGACTAACCCATTTACGTCCCATCACTCAGACCTAATCCTTGTCACACAGCAGACTTTGCTCGGATAGCACGTTAGCCGTCTATGGGATTACGTCCATCGCTCTATCACTTAGTGTTTTGAGGAGAGCGTCGCATACAAGAGCTGTAATGGATTTCCTGAAAGATGAAACCTCATTAGGCAAGTGTGCGAGGAATTGGCGTAACATAGACAAAACTTGTCTATGTTTCACAAAATCTTTTTGGAGGGGTAGGTAATTTTTTTTAGATAGGTATTTAAGTTTACAAAAGTTTTGAATGTCCTAAGCTAGGAAGGTATAAGTATAATGTACTGACATACATCTTATAAAAAACATTTTAAGTGTAATAATATACAGACGCTAGCACATCAAACTACCCGAAACTGTAAAATTTTCTCAATCGACTTTGAACCTTAAGTTTTAGCGATAAAGTGGAAAATCTATTTAAAAAATTTGACAGATTTGTAGTAGCTTGATGTGCTGGCGTCTGTACATAATATATAGTATACAAGACAATTTCTTAAGGGGCTTACAGGACCTAAACGCAAAAAACGTAAGTTTTAAAAAACAATAAAGTATATGATCGACCACAGTAAACAAAATCAGAAAAATATAATTATGATACTCTTGAGGACATAATTATGGCTAGGTAGATAGTGTGTTGAAAACATAATACAACTAATTTGATACGACGATAGAAAAAAATTATGAAGATACCTCTAAAAATTTACTTTTTACAATAAAAACCATACAATCGTTATGATTTTTTGTCAGATTATTCTACAAGCAACATACTAAAAAACTAGTGTTTTAATTTTTTTGTCCAAACAATAGATTTTCGTAAATAGATAATTGCTTCATATTTTGCAATACATTACTAGCGTTCTTCGGGACGAACGAAGAATAAATCCTAGCGTTGTGTCATTTCGTTTCGTTGTGTCATTGTGCGTTGTTCTCTTTCTTTTCTATGCAGTCCAGCAAAGACCGCGCTTTAGGTCATGTAGTCGCCTTAAATAATTTGTTCCTTTTTTAGCAATCACTGGCCAACATAATCATAGCCTTTTTTGATATCCCAATTAACCGTTAGCGTGTTTTACAACGTTTTTACGACAAAAATGTCTGCGTACAAGCTGTACAGAAATTCACAATTAAAACAGCAATAAAACAAAATCGATACTAATAGCCATGAATCGTTCCTCGATGTCGCATGCGAAACGAAATCGATTAAAAATGTCGCACGCAAATACTGATTTCTTTTACTGATTAGTGAAAATCGCGTGCGGTACACATTTCCTTGCTTGTAGAAGAATGTGATACGTTTTGTATTGACAACTTCAACAGTTTATTTTGTAAGTTCTTTCTGTGGAAAGTACAAATAATGTACCTACTTAGCTGTATGAGTTTCAACCGAAATTCGTCGAATTTCATTCTCTTTTTTCCGTTCACATTTTCAACCTTTTATTGAAAAGATAAAGCTGTAGTATTTTGGTAGACGTTTTGAACAAAAATACTGTATTTACATAAAGTCGACCACTGTACATTATGCGGCTGCCGCAACAGGACTGCATTTGCACTTCGCATAAAGTAGGCGAAGAAGTCACGTAGAAGACGCGTAGACGCTGTTCACAGGCCGCGTAGACGTTACGTAGATGAATTGCTATCATCATCATGATAATCAGTCTACAGCAGTCTTCTGCTGGATATAGGCCTCTACAATTGCACGCCATTCAACTTGATTCTCAGAACTCTCACCCAGCTGCTACCAGCCACCCTGCGAAGATCTTCGCTCCACCGAGCCTAAGGGCATCCTTATACCTAACGTTTGCCGATTCGCGGTCTCCACTCCAGAAAACGTATAACCCAACGGTCAGGGGTTCTACTGGTAATATCGCCGATCCATTGCCACTTCAGCTTGCTTAATCTGTAAGCTATGTTATGTATGCTAACTTTGACTCCAAACATAGCTCGTAGACGAATTGCCATAATCAATTTATACTCATAACAAATTGGTAATCTCTCTCCTGAAAAGGCCACTTTGGCAGAATCATAAAAGGATAACATTATTAATCACAATATGGCGAAGACAGTCCGTTTTTTTCTTTTTTTCGCTGCACTACGTAGGTATAATCCAAGAGATTAGGATTGAATTTGGATTGGATTGATTGGTATTTTAGCACAAACAAAAAAAATACTGAAAATCCTTCACCAATGGTATTTGATACGATTAACTTAACAGTTAACTGTCCATTATGATTCATAATGTTATCGTTTTATGATTCTACGAAAGTGGCCTTTTTAGGCCCCTTAAAGTGATCCCTGATATCTTATACTTTGCTTATAAACACACTTATTATTATTTCTCGACGTATAAAATTACTTCCAATGTTTACGTGATAAATAAGGATATTTGCAGATTTTTCTTTATTTTACTTATTCGTAAGTAGATCATGGCAAGGACGATGGAACACGTTATTTTAAGACAGAACCTAATGGCACTAGAGAATGAACGTCGCTCTTACTTATCTGAGTACTTTTTGTACTGTACAGTCGCCAGCACATCAAGCTACCACAATCCACAATCTGTCAAATTTCTTTAATAGATTTTCAACTTTATCGCTAAAGCATTAGGTAGGTTCAAAGTTGATTGGGAAAATTTGACAGTTTCGGGTAGCTTGATGTGCTGGCGTCTGTACTTATGGGGATGTAGAATACCTGTGTCGTCGTTCTAACTTAAGAGAATATAATGAGAGTTAGGGAAAGCAAATAATAACGCAAATAATATTGCTTTATCTTCATAAATTTTTATTTAGACTGCGTCTGTTTGTTGTTAGGACATTATAGTCAATCACTTGACCATTCGACTGTTTCCACGAAGCATCTAAAGTTGTAGTTACTTTATCTAAGTACAATGCGTGCCACGAAAGATGAGACTTGACACACCACGTGGTTTGACATGCGCAGTACACGATTTTAGGTATCTTTAGCGGTATGAGGTCTGAGTGCGGGACGGGACCGGACGTCATAGGGGCGGCGGAAAGAGCGGGGGAGGCGGGGTCAAGTCTCATCTTTCGTGGCACGCATTGTAAATTCCGCATTCCTCTTTGCAACAATAAAATACATAAATAAGCCTACTTCGATCTACACAAAAATCAGCATCCTGATTGTGTAACACACTATCAATCATAATCTAAATCATTTTGAAGGATATTGCTAATCCATTGCTTCATATGTTCGAAAAGTATATCTGCTCAACAACGTTAATAACGCAATGAATGTCGTTGAACTGTCAATATGAAAGCTATTGCTGCTGTTAGTGCGTTTCGCAATTACTCCGCTGACTTATACACTAAGTATAAAAGTTACAAGAAATTAAGAAATTATTCATTCAAAATTACTTTTAAATCCGGCTTGTGGCATAATAAACCAAAAGACAGTTACCAATTCCGCTTACACTTCATCTAAACAATATATAATTTATAATTATATATAAATTAAATATTTTTATGATTTATTAATTTATATATAATTTGTTATGTATTTTCTGGTGTATAATAAAGTATATATAAATAAATAAATAATAACCTGTAAGATGAAGCACAACAAACTCCACAATACTTCTATCAAAACATGAATGAAAGCCAGCATACACCTCATTAATGCAGAAATTTTCTTTTCAAATGAATGCAGCCCACATGTCCATCAGTCTGTAATGATGCATCACTCAGCCACATTTCCTGGAAGCCATTTTTTCCCCGATGCTCGCAGACGGCGTGAAGAGATGCGCACACGCACGAACTTGACCCACTTGTTGGAAGTTATGAATTATTTACCGTATACGTTGGCACGCAACGTTTTGTTGGCGGTGTTTAAATTCAGTCATTATGCGTGGGGTGAGGTGGTAATGGTGGCGACTAGAGGGTTGTGCTGTGTTCTTAATTTTCGTTACAAAGTATTATAGGATTCAGTGTTCTTTAGGGTTAGTAGAGCAGCACGCTTAAGCGCTAAGGTAGCCCGCGAAATTTAAATTTTCTTAGGTTTTTTTGCAATTTGCTGGTCAGTCAAAATATGATTCGCGGCCTTAACAAATATGTATTTACAGAATTATAATCATTAATGTCATCAACACAACTCTCTAAGACCACGTAACTCCAAAGAATGATGATTTCATGAAACAGTTATTCTTTGGACTTACGTGGTCTTAGAGAGTTGTGTTGATGACTTTAATGATTATAATTCTGTAAATACATATTTATTACGGCCGCGAATCATATATTAATCAACGTACAACTTAATACTGACCAGCAAATTGCAGAAAACGTAAAAAAAAATGAATTTCGCGAGCTATCCTCGCGCTTTCGCCTTAACAATCCGTCACCTTTTCTCATACACTATTGCCATTCTGGTTCACTGCATAACACCATCAGCCTATAATGTTCCCACTGCTGGGACACAGGCCTTCTCTCTTCGAGAGAGACTGGGCTGTAATCGGTAGATTACAGCCCAGTCTCGCGGGCTTAATGCGGGTTGGTAGATGTCACATGTCTTCGAATTTTTGGACACGTTTCCTCACGATGTTTTCTTGAACCGTTTTGAGAGCATTAGCGATGGAATTATTTTTACACAATGATTGTCGTTCACTAGCAAAGGTAAAATTCGATGCGTTTTTTAGCCAACTTTAAGTGAGGAAGTTTTGTTCCTAAAACTACAGGTTTTTAAAGTTGATTATGTCTCTAAATGTCTCAAAACTTCGATATTTAGATAGGACTTGTACCTAATAAAAATTGTGCTTCTACATTCAACTTAATATCACATCAATCTGTCTACCCTTTTCCCAACAAAGTTTGGGTCGGCTTCCAGTTTAACCGGATGCAGCTAAATGTATTGTTTGCATTTTACATGGATTACCTGCCTATCTGAACTTCACAACCCAGTTACTGGGTAATACGATACCCCTTGGCGGCACTGTCTTGGTAAGACTGGTTGTCAGACTTTCGGGCTTCTGACTACCCGTAACGACTGTCAAAGATCCACAAATGACAACGGGGACCAACGGCTTAACGTGCTTTCCGAGACACGGAGGGGTCTTGGTGTGTAAAAATGATCACCCATCCACTGACCAACTGCGGCATGCGTAGCTTAACCTGATCGAAGGATACGTGCGGCTAGTATTACTTAGCCACAAACCACTTAATCACCTTAAATATATCTATTCCTTTATATATTTCTATTAATTACCTTTCTAAGCTTGATTAATTTCTTCCCATGCGACCTAACGCACCTATTAATAGGATTACTTTAGAAACTGCTGTAACATCATAAAATTTAATTAAAACTCCGATCACTTAATTAAAATTAATAGAAATACACTGTTTAACTTTCTATTAGTGCTATTAGAAAGATACGTTTACGTATTAATCATTATAAAGCTAAAGTTGCGATAAATTGAATAACATAGAAACATCACAGTTTTTAATTAACTATGGAACGTGTAATAAACACCTATAGTTAAAGTGCGCAGTGCCACAAGTGTCATAAATGCCACAATAATGCCGGTGACGGTGTCTCTACATTTTACATTAAATTGATTGATTTGGATTTTGGACTTGGTAAAGTAGTTGAAAGTGTTGCTCAGCAGCTTATTATTAACATATCATAACATCACGCCTGTGATCCCTGAAGGGTTGGACAGAAGTGATCTTATACTAGCACCCACATGTCGCCAGTTATATGTAATAGGGGGCAAGCCTACTAGCCATCAACCGAGCACAAATCTAGACTCCGAGCTGTTACTGAGAAATTCCAGATAGAAAAACACTTTGTCCGAACCGGGAACCGAACCCAGGACCTCTCGCTAAGCAGTACCTAATGCTTGCGACCACTAGACCAACGGGGTTATTATTATAATAACGTTTTGAAAATAAAGTAGGTACATAATCTGCGTTCGCGATTTATTTGTCAAAAATGTAAACAAATATGTATTAATGGAAAAATAACTTTAATTCCTACACAATAAAGTTCAGTTTAGGCTACAACTTCAAACATTTTTATAACTTTTTCAATAGTGTTAGTCACTCTGAAATCAACTTAATTGTCATTGAAATAAACTTGATATTTGTTTAACTTGAAATAGGGTGGAGGTGTGGAGCACTGCGCACTTTTACTATAGGTAATCGCTCTTCGCTACCACAGTAGCCACACTTCAATATGCAGCCACCACAAATTACATTATGCATCGAACATTCTGCAACGCTGGAATCGAGAAATCTCGCGAGATGACAAGCAAATACGATGCTAATGGCTTATTGATTCCGATTTGTAAATATGTAGGTGGGTACCCTCCTTTGTAGTGTAGTGCCGATTGTTTGAGTAGCGGTATTAATCGATGTTTATTTACTATTACTATTTACTAGCTGCGCCCCGTGGTTTCGCCCGCATAAGTCTCGATCCCGTAGGAATATCGGGATAAAAACTATCGTGTATCCATTTCCGGGACTCAAACTATCTCTATACCAAATTTCATCTAAATCGGTTCAGCGGTTTAAGCGTGAAGAGGTAACAGACAGACAGACACAATTTCGCATTTATAATATTAGTATGGATTTATTTATATTTAATAACAAGTAACAAAGAACTCAAATATGTTAGTAACAATATTTCTTAACAACTACGTTAGTAAACTTAACCTAACTCTGCAATATAACAGTTCATATTATGAATCCCTGCTACAAGCTCCACACCGATGTGGAAATTTGCAGCAGCAATCATTTAATGTTAATAATTATTTGATGTTATTTGAAAAGGCAGGTAGGTGTTTAGTTCAACCGCAATTAGCTAGTTTTATCATAAATCCTATGTATGCCATAGACTTGTCCTCTAATACCAACAGCCAACGGGGAACCTGGCAAAACTGCATACTTTATGCGTAATTTTTTTTCGCAATACTTCAAAAAAATCTGTTTCATACAAAATTCCAATACCTACGCGGTTAAAATATAAGAAACAGCTTTTTTTTAAATTACCGACGAAAAATGTAAACGGTTGGTTTCAGAATCATGTACTGGTAACCATGATAACAGCTTGCGCGCCCGTGCCCTCTATGCCTGATGTTTGCCCTGCAATCCTGTAGAGTTTGCCTAGTCGCACTATAAACCAGGTGTGGCAGTCCAGTAGTCCTGTTATTTGATCCCTGCAGTGGGAGCGACAGTCCGAGAAAGATACATTCTTGGCAAAGTAGGTACCTATGTGGAGTTGTCTAGGAATTTGGATAATTTATGTGATAATAAACCTCGATACCATGGTCTGCTAAACATGCATTTATAGCTACTATGGCATTTCACTTTTGTGAATCTTCCGCCGTACTTACGACTTTATAATTACCTATATCATTTATGCACCTACTTTATGTACAGACGCCAGCTGATCAAACTACTACAATCTGTCAAATTTGTTTAATAGATTCTCAACATTATCGCTAAAGCATAAGGTTCAAAGTTGATTGGGAAAATTTGAGAGTTTCAGGTAAATTGATGTGCTGGCGTCTACTTATATTTATTTTTATGATCCCCACGATACGCGGGTTAATTGCGTAATACACTATCAGTAACAATGGCTTTAATTTCGGCTTTTCAACAACATTCATTGCGTTAATTATGTTGTTGACTGACAAATTTTTCGAACATAACTAATATGAAGCATTGTGCTTTAAAAATTATTCCTATTGTGATCGATAGTGTGTTATGCAATGATTGTACTGGTGCCGTATTATGACGGCCAAAATGCCATCTTGATTCCAGTGTAAGAGAGGGACGGAGCTATACATGATCGATAGCACCATCCCTTTTTCGCACTGGAATCATGATGACATTAATACTTCGTAATACGGTCCCTGGACCTAGTACAGGGGTAGGAAATAATCATGACCTGTGTTTTTCATTTTCACTGAGAACTTTGAAAGAATGTTTCCGCCTTGAAAAACCGCAGTGAGCAATGAGTGTGTATTTACTTACTCTACAGGAGATCCATTAACTACTACCTACCTTTTCAGGATATAGAACACCTTCAATAGGTTCGTCTATACATAATTGCTTGCTAAGATATAGGTACAAATGCACAAACTATGGAAAAATAGGCGCCACATAAACAAAATCTAATATACTTTTCTGGGCCCACAGTAGCGTGACTCCTCACACCAATTCTTTATCACTTCTTTACTGACATATCAAATGATCAGAGGGTCTAAAAAAATCACTTTGGCAGAATCATAAAAGGATAACTTCTTCTTCTTCTCTTCGTTTAATGGCTTTTTGAATCATGATATGGCGAAGACAGCCCGTGTTTTTCTTTTTTTCGCAGCACTACGTAGGTATAATCAAAGAGATTGGTATTGGATTTGGATTGGATTGATTGGTATTTTAGCACAGACAAAAAAATGAAAAATCTTTCACCAATGGGATTTGATACGATTAACTTAACAGTTAACTGTCTATTATGAATATTATGATTCATAATGTTATCTTTTTATGATTCTGCCAAAGTGGCCTTTTTAGGCCCCCAGCTAAAACTTTTTGTTTGAATTAATTAAAACAGTGCTTCTTGTGCAGTCTGATGTGTAACTTGCGTCTGTTTTTGTATCCGTCTGCCACCATGACCGACTTACCAAGTTACTGGGCGGGCGATATAATCTTTTTCTTTGTATTGAATGTATGTTTTCTTTTCCATAGCAGTAAGTAGGGCTTTTAGTAAAAAAAAAACTTAAATTTGCAGTGTGGACTAGCAAATAACTCGCCACTAAGTGCATTTGCATAAGTAACAAGTACTAACGATGATCAAATTTCACCCTGGCACGTGTCTGCCATAGAACTGCATAATGGTTTCGTGAATGCATCTAGGGGTCAAGGTAGACTGTCACAGGCTCTCGCGTTAAGGCTCCTACAACTGTTTGTAGGAGCCTTAACGCGAGAGCCTGTGACGTGTGTCGCGCCTGTGCGCGACACACGATATAATCGCGCGCGACACAAGGGCATTGCTCGTTGCGCGATTTGCGGTGCCGTTGTGTCGCGTGTCGTGTCGCGCCTGTTTGAAGGAGCCTTTATTACGGACACAATATGGGGTTTATTTATAAATGCTGCTTATAGTTTAGTGACATTTAAACGTCAAGAATGGACGGTTATACAGTCGCTAATAATTACTTAACTTTAAGAAACGTATATAAATAAAGAAGTTAGTAAAAGTTTTTACAGATGCAAGCATTATTTTTATACTGATATCTATTCTCTTTAACGTATGAAGTCTCCGTTCTTAGAGATCTATTCGAGGTGAGTTTTACTGATCATGGTCATGTGCATACTAAACGAAAAACGTACCTATTAGTAATAGCCGTATGTACATTGCAGGCCTAAACGAAAGAGAGAAATCTTCGTCTCTCTCTTAATCTTCGCCAAGTCCCTCCAATAGTAAGCATAGATAAGCATAGTATTATCATCTAACATGTATTTTTCTCTTTCTTTCCAGCCACAAGGGCCCTTGGTACGGCCCTTGGACGACGCCGACGGTGACGGCGACCGGCGACTGACCGAGGTACCCGCGCGGGCCGCCACCGCCGCCCGCGCACCCGCGCTGAGCACGCATGGGGACGGGGAACTAGGGGGAATTGGGGAAATTTGGGGGAGTTGGGGAACAGTGGCCAGGGGAACGCACCTAAAGACACTTAGCTCTAGAGTTGGACGACCTAAATCACCAGCTGGTACAGTTTAGTTTATGAATGACACTATTTAGTTGTAATGACTTTGGACGTGTTGTATTTCGGACTTATCGCATCTGATACAGTGTAGTATGTAAATTAGTTTTTCGTTGACTCCATATTGGTGTCTTAGTATTGATATTTAATTATTGTGTGACACTCACACAATCGCAATTGCTTTTTTTGACAGTTCATGTCCATTGCGAACTATAATTATCATAGCAATGACATCGTTGAGCTGTCAAAATGTCTTTGCGATTGCGAGCGTTCTACGCAATATGGACGCAGCTCTATCTGCTAGCCAAACGTTAAACAGCACTGCTAAGTTCTCAATATGAAACCAATGTTAAACTGTTAAATTATAAACACAAACTGATACTATTTATTTCTATATGTGTATTATAGTTTTATTGTCAGACATTGGCAGAGAATATTCTTACCGTGACCAAGTTATATTCTAGTTCTATAAAGTTAATAGTTCGGTAATTTTACTTTGTCCAACTTCTGACTTCGTTATCGTCACATATTTTTAAGTAAACTTAACACCTAACTGACACTAGATTATTTCAAGTCTTCACAAAATGTTTTTTAGTCAGATTTTTATTGTCAGACAGGTGTCAGACTCAAACCGAAAATGTTGTTAAATATTTTTTAAGATATCACAACCGCTCCTACCTAAATCATTATAAGCAAATTGATTGTCATCGTTTACGTGAGCTGTCTTTTAAATTTTGTGGGGAAACATCATCAATTTGTTTTAAAAGAACGTTATAATAATCTTTGCTGTTAGCAAGTTTAAAGCAGTAATCACTTATGGCTGGGTTACGCCTATCTAGATGCAGCCAAACTGTGTTAACATGTAGTTAAAAATTCACCATCTTATACAAAACGAGTTATAACTTAGACCTAGCCTAAACCTGCGAGACATTTACTGTGTTTTAAACTTTATTCCGACGAATTGACAACTTAGTCTTGGGTTTAACGTCAGTTTTTGTACTAAGAACTTTAACTTTGCGGAATTATAGTTCGATATTTAAAAATGACTCGATGGTTTTAACCTGGGTCTAAAGATAAACCTTGTTTTGTAATAAGACGGTTTGATATCTGAATGTACCTGTCACAAAACAGCATTTTATTGATGAATTTCTCGCGTATTTTCTGCTTTCTTAGGGGCTGTGTCCAAGGCGTGTATTATACTGACGCGCGTTCCATGTAACACGCGTCGTCAGAGCGTCGAAGGCGCGTCTTCTGCCTTCAATAAAACAGCGCTAGTTGCGTTTACAGGTGCCGCGTTTAGTTTATGACACGTCGTGTGTATAGGCCCTTACATTTCAAGATAATATCCATATCCACGGTCACACTACATAATCGATTTGTAAAATAATACATAAATTCAAAGTAAAATACTTCTTATTTTACATCGACGGTTGATTACTGTACACTCTTTTTTTATACTTTGATGATGTTTTCGTTAACCGAAACTAAAGCCATGACAAACCGCAACAAATACAATTTCACTTTTTTATTTTTTTTATTTTGTCAGACAATGGCCACAATTCTAATGTAAAAAAAACTTTTATTTAAACGGTACACAGTATACAGAGTATGGTAATGATGGGTTTCTGTAAATAAAAAAAACTGTTTTATCCTAAATATAATCTTTAAAAATTACTAATGTTTTTGCTGAACATAGTGCTTAATTACTAGCACTAACGTCTTTCTAAGTTTCCTTTTGATGCGACACCTGTATATGTCTGTACAGCGAAACCATTCAATTCCATTCACAGTAAGAAAATATATTAGAGCCACGAGTCGCCATTAAGTTTTTCTTTTCTTTTAGATCATCTAGCGTTACAGTTTTTAGAAATAAATTCCCCTCACAGCCACCTGGCCACAGCCAGACGATAGCGAACTTTATGTAAGTGATTTAAGGTGCAATTTTAAAGGAGACCCCCTGAGCCCGAATGGTGAACGAATTGATCCGTCCGATGTTGTGAAACCCCCGTGTCGTCGCTCGGTGCGGTAGTCCCGTACTGTGGACTGTCTCTTTTAGGCCACGTTACCATTTCACGACAAATCGCGCAGTTTCATCTACATCGACACCTCAATAACATAATAGTTAATGCATAAGTGTATAGAGCCGTCGATGTATATCGTCAATACACGATTTGTCGTGAATGCCACGCGGCAACATAGCCTGTGAACTGATCTGTATAGTAACTTTCTTATGATGATGCCAAGGGGACTGTTAGCTCGTTCCGATCATGTATAAAGCTTTAATTTTTAGTGTTAATTATGCGTCACTTAACTGAGGCACTTGAGACATTTAAAATTTAAAAGATCTCAAAAATCTACATTTAATTTATACGTCAGAGTGGTACATAATTGGAGAGGGTACATCTGCATAAATTGACTCAGCGATGTGGCGGTGACGTTGATGTCATTTAGGTGTCCGCGGCAGGGCCAGGCAATTGAGAGCGGGCCCGAGAACCCTCCCCTACACAACTACAGGCAATTACAACTGAAATATGAATTCCGATGTCATGACGCAATTACAGGCCATCTTCAGGGAACAGGACTTATTTTATGGGTATTCCAGATCAATATGGAACAAATAGAACATCATTTTAACGCACGCACACATGGGTACTTACCTTATTTCAGACTTGCACCTATGCCCGTTTTGGGCAGCCTTAAAAGATACACTGGGCCAAAACGACTAACAATTCCAAAAATATACTATAACTTACCTACTTACTATAACTTACCTACTAGCAAAAGTACTCGTGCCTAGAAATACTTCTAAAAATTACCGGAAGTGGCAAATTGCTCTCAATTACATGATGAAGCCGCGTATACCTAATTGCCATATTATTATATATATACTTGTTTATCATTTTGCCTAATGCAGATAAGTTCACATTATCTATGTGTGTTCATTGGAACGGAATTGCAAACCCACCTCTTAGGAGCATCTACAATTTACGCTTAAAATATTTTACTTGGATGATGCGCTCATGTTTTGTTAAAAGACAAGGCGGGATGGATGAAAGTAGTGGTAAGTAAGTGACTGTATTTTTTCCTATAATTGTATTAATTACTTTTTGTATCTTTTACATGAACTCTCAACTTAGATATTTTGTTTAAATAACACAAAAAAGCTGCAATAAAAACCCAGTCTAAAAAATTCAATCAACTATGTTTTCGCAGTCGAAAATTCGTCGGCCTTGTCCAGCCAGACGAATTTCCCCGAAAATACCTACGTGTCTGCATGGTGGGTGCTTCGTCAAATTAAAAGCTACATTACACGTAGGTATAGCTATATATCTCCGGCGGCTGCCATGACAACCATTTAAAGCCGTTAAATCCGAGCGCAGGGATGCTCGCAGTTAGCGCACATTATTCTGACATTTGATCAAAATCGATTACACACGCTACGGTCATCTCGGCCATTTTCTCATGCGTAGGGAAGCTGTTGTACTTACAAAATGATGGTTTTATGACGCAAAGTCCTTCTGGGTTGATTATTTTTAATTTTGTGTATGTAAGAAAAGGTACCTACGTAACTGCTAAACAACCAACGGCCTTATTTACCCATGCCCTTATTAACCCGACATGTTTCGTTACTTACGAGTGATGTACAGTAAATTGTGGATGCTCAACCAACCATATCCGTAGGTATATTATAAGATGGTGCGTCAATAAGTACAGTTACAGAGTACGTGCGTAGGTAGTGCATAATACTTTATGTTTAGTTGTGATATGATACAACATGCGCCGGGGTGCGGCGTTAGTTCCAAATAGGTGCAATCCATGTCGGACTGTATGTATATCGTAGTTAGAAAAGTTAAGCGGAGGTACGATGCATTTAATTTATGTGTAGGGGCTTGTGTGGGTCGGATTTGTTATTCAAATCATTGTTTAATGTTACGCGTATCAACCCGATGTATCGACGATGTGGATAGAGATGCTATCAGATGTGATCTCGATATCCCTTAACCAACGCCATCTGTCGACGGTAATATTAAACTCAGTATTTTAGTTGTAAGTAACAGTTCGACCTACACCAGCTTCATTTATTATTAGACAGAACCTCAAGGTGACTACTGTTAGCATCGATCAGATAATTAGGCTATCAGCAGTCGGCATGGCGTCTAAATCTGGTTAAAATGAGAGTAGGCAAAATACATAGTCCCAGAAACGAGATGAGTAGAGACGATTACTTTTGTTGGCTATGAACATTTGAAGACATGTAATTTGTCAAATATGGTTATTATAGAATAACATTTATCTAAATGGGTTAAAGTAGACACTGCTGTAACATGTTTAAATTATAATTCAGTGTTTTAATAAGTAATAGTAGAAATGCAAATGGTTTCACATAATTTAAGTTTAGGTGTCCGCAACGTATCTTTGATTGCGGACAAATAAAATAATTGCATCAACAATCTTACTGTTGCACGTAAACCACAATTTAGTCAGTGTGGACATTAACCAGTTGTAGCATTTAAATATCTCAATGTTCGTTTGTGTCAATCAATGTGATGTTTTGCTTCAAGAATTTCATAATAATCCGAATATAATAATTATAATATAATAAATATCTGTAGTGAAGATGAATTATTCTCATTTTAGCCAGTGTAAGTCTGTGTTAGCGTCGTAATATTGATGTCGATTCGTGTTCTTATGACTTATTGAACTTTCACCATGATTGTATGAAATATTCGTAATAATATCAACTTTGTGACCACTGAATATTGTAAACTTTAAATTCTACTTTCCGTTGCAGTTTTTGCACTCATTGATGACTCTGTAAAAATATTGTAATGGTCTATGAATGAATTTAAAGTAATTAGGATTTTTGGTAAGCCCTGTAACAATGTACCTAACTAATATGTATAAGATTAAGGAATTTATTGATATTAGCAATATGCAATAAACCAGTTTATTTGTTACAACTATTTACTATATAATTCACTGTGCAATGTATTTTAGTATTATATTATGTTTGACAATTGATGGCAAATATGTTATTTCATTATTATTTAAGTGGATTATTAGCAGTATTCGTCCTCAAAAAAGTTATAAGAACACAAACTCGATGTTAGAAATTATAAAATAATACCTTTTTATTAAAAAAAAATCTATTTATTTCGTTATTTTTTAAGTTTTCGATGATTTTAATTGTTCTCGTTACTTTCCTTGGGAATCTTTATCAATTTGTAGTAATTAGTAAGTACAGTTCTCGCGCAGTATGTAACAACGGGGATCGAATGCCGGTGTGTCTAAGTATAAGAAAATTATTATTGATATAAAAACTACTTTTCTAATGTACAATTCCATTTTTTCTATTCCGGTGTCACTATTATTGTGTGTGCCCGTATTAGCCGGTTACTGCCGGCATTGACGGTTCCATCCCCGTTCGGAAGACGCAGTGTTGTTGGTTATTCTTGTTCGTGACTACTCACTATTCCAAAAGTTTCCTGATGTAATTTATTGACTTGAATAATGAAATTACGCTTCTAAAGTGTATTACGTATGTAAATATAGGACAAACTAATACCTATTATTGATAGTGAATGTTGTAATTTGTATATAAGTAACGAAAATTAAATTTTAAATACATAGATAACATTGTGCGTATTTATTTCTTTTATTATCTCCCTAAAATACCTCCTATCCTTATCCGAATATATCAAGCAATGACCATCGTTAAAAAAGTCACAGATGAGAATATAACTGGTAATATATGAAATAGCCGGCTATAAGTGGCTATGAATCGTACGAGGCACAAAATAAGGAATCCAATGAAACAATGATTAAAAATCAATATACATAAAATATAATAATAATAATAACACATTATTTTACACATTTCGACAGGGTTGTACAATGTTTAACTGGGATCGGAAATGTATAGAATTGAAATTACTTTGTACAATATGTATACAGTCATATAAATACGTGTGAACATGTATTAAATATTTTGTACACACCATATTACAAAAACTAAACATACATAATATGAATGGACATCTTCAATAGTTTGTTTTTCCTACCCACCAAGAGATGGCGCTAATACAAATTGTTCACTACTTAGATCCAATAGCACGCAATAGATGGCAGTGTTACAAATCCCGCGATGCGTGTTCAACATCACTAATACTTTGCTATTATGCTTTTTCATACAATATTATAATACTACTTGAGATCGAATTTAGTTAAAAAGCTATTGACAATTGAGGCTATAAACGCGCTAGACACCAAACTACGTATATTTCAACGTCAGGATGGGTACACAGTGGGTCAGCCGCCTAAAAAGAACATTCCTCAAGCAATTTCAGACTACAGCAGTACAACACATGTTTGGAGACAATACAAAATATTAAATACATTATTAAATATAAAATCACAGCTGCGAAGTAGCGCTAAATATACAACACACGCCTTAACAGTGGTCTACTGGGTATACCTAGTACGTTACATTGTTAGGAAAGTATAACTTATGGTTAGATAGGTTATTGGGTAACATTAACCGCGGATTTGCTTAAGCCGGTCGTAATCATAGAGGAAACATACAGAATGTTTTTTTTACCGGTTCCAAATTTTTACAGGGTGTTCAACAACTTTCACTATGGGACCAACTCAGAAAACATGAAAATAAAAAATCTGGTGTTTCATACATTTTGGTCAAGTAGGTATTGAACGTTTGTATGAAACATCTGATTTTTTTACGTGATTTCAGAGTTGGTCCCATAGTGAAAGTTGTTCATATTCATGGGTAGAACACGCTGTAAAAAATTGGAACCGGTTAAAGAAACATACTGTATATTCAAAAGATTTTTTAAAGTATACAGCGTGTATTAAAAATGTGTGGGGCATATTTAAGGGTACAACTACAGACCATCAAACTAAACAACTTTCTCCATGGGACCAATCTCATAAATGCGAAAAAATAATCAGCTGTTCCATACAAAATTTCAATACCTACTCGACGCTAACGGACAGCTGAGAATGTTTTCGCGATTACGATGTTGCTCCCATGAAGAAAGTTGTTCAGTTTCATAGTCTGCACTGTATCACACCCTTAAATATGACCACACATTTCTTATAAAGCTGTATAATTTAATAAACCGTTCATTATACGTGTTCTGCGCTTAAATATTACCCCTTACAATTTAATTGTTACCATATTTTATATTGAGGAGACGAGCACCACTCCAGGCTATATTTGTAACTAGCAGCGCCCCGCGGTTTCACCCGCATCAGTGTCGATCCCGTTCGAAAGACACGTGGCGCCATCTATTATCATAATAACGTTATTGTTGTTTGCCTCGGGAACAGCACTTTTTTTCGGGATGATAGGTATCCCTATGTCCGTTTCCGTACACCTGACAACGTATATGCAAAATTTCAGGATGATCGGTTCAGTGGTTTAGGCGTGAAAAGGTAACAAACAAACAAATTTACTTTCGCATTTATAATATTAGTTAGGATGACAATATTATTGTGATGGTATTCGTTTTCACCCACGACGGTATGGATACGGTATATGCGTTTGGGGTGAGAGGATGTGTGTGCAAACCAATGTTGCCATTTATCTCCAAAACTACTAGTCCGATTTTGATGCGGTTTCCAGTGATGGGTTTGGATTTGTTAAGAATCCTTTTGACAAACTTGATGATACCGTTTCATTATCTCGAAGCACCTTTGAAAAGACGTTCAAGGCATTACTTTGTTCCACGAGTAGGTTAGCATCAGGTTGGTCGCTTCCTCGGTATGTCAGGATATATTGTTTAGGGCTGACCATCATTTATTCAAACAGGGCAACTGTCTTCTGAGCAATGTGATGATTGCAGAAGTTGACAAGCCAACCCTTCAGTTAATACATAATTTTGTCGCGAAAAAAATTTAAAAGATCTTTTTTATAAAGTTGTGATGTTTTAAACATTACTTATAGCAACAATAAGGGTCTGTTTTCAAGTGTAACAAATCATAAAATTAAAATGTTCGTGTAATGCTTCTATGGTGCAATTTCCTAGTGTGTACAGTCTAACAAATGCTATTTATTACTATGTTACATAGGAAAACAGAACTTATTTTTATTACAATACAATCACAATTCCTTTAGGGTAATGTTAATTCATCTAATACTCAACATAGTGTGTAAAAATAACGTAGCCAAGCAAAAATCAACTTTAAAGTTTCAATAATGTAAGATAAAAGATTTAATGTGAAGGGTGATTTTTGCTTGGCAGTCGGAGTCTATATTATTATAGGTATAAATAATTACAATTACTTGTATCACAAAATCTCATATATTGCATAATAGTCGAGGAGAATATACAAAGATTATTTCAGATTATGCTAGTCACGTCAAAAATCTAAATATTCAGTTGTAAAAGAGATTTTGTGAACTTATTTATCAACTATCCACCTTCGAGCAATGACAATAAAGGTCATATTTCATCTAACTGCAGGGACGCAGATGTATAGGAAACAATAGTGTAAAATATAAACATTTAAATATTACATAATAGAATTATTGCACTGGACACTAATCCTAGGCAGACTATTGTCAAGTCTAGACTTTAACTAACGTATAGTAAATAGTAATAATAATAATTGAGACAGTACAAATACTTGTTTAATTTAATCAAATATAATGTTCTACTTTTATGTCACCAGTAAGCTCAGGTCAATTTGTGACCAGGGTCAATTTGTGATCAAAGTCAGTTTGCAGCAGGATCAGTAGGTGTTTTTAGTCAATATGTGACCAAGGCCAGTCTGTGACTACTGTGACAAGGGTCACTTTCTGACCAGCCAGTTTGTGATTAGGCAGTTTGTGACCTAAACCATTTTGACAAAAGGTTGTTGTATTAAGGTTTCCCTGTATATCCTTAGCTTATATAAATAAACTTTTAGCTTTATTGATAACAGGTAACTACAAAAAACATGCACGCTTTTATTTAAAGTAGAACTTTATTTCATCTTTTTATTTGATAAAACGCCAATCACGTTAAATAAATAATTCATTGAATCAGATTACAATTTTTGCATTATTTTTATGAGGATTGGAGGCAGATTTATGTAGTTGAGAGTTTTTCAGAGAACCGTTTTTCAGTAAGGTCTTTATTTTTTTATAACCAACGCCACAAAAGGAGTTTGTCCCACGCAAGACGCAAGTAAACATTAAATTATAATTATTTTCTTGTTATGTAAGTTATTTAATCCCTCAATACTTTATTAAATACAATATGTACCTGAACAATTCCTTTTGGATAAATTAATAAATCTTATTATTCATTAATAAATAATTACATACATATATCTCACTCATATAGCGAAACTAAACACAAACGTACATTATTATTATATAATTTGTGTATATGCACCCGATGTATCTACACAATATATGTAATAATATACATTATCATAATTAATTTATAACGATGAATAATATTCTACAGTTAAAAATCTAAGGGCCGGGACCTACACGCTGGACCGTTTTCTGAAACCCATGCTACCTCTCACATCTCTTTTTTACTCTAACTTAGTTGTTATCACAACAGCTGATAACAGAAAGTCAATCCCACAATTAAAAACATCCAAAATCTAGTCACAATCTCATCTCAGCGATATTCAATGTCAAAATGCATGATGGTGCATGATGTGCTTACCTGTAAGAAATTGGTACGCTAGTCTATTGGATGTATTTCATATCTTTGTGTCAGTGTATACAATTGTTGGTGAGCCAAATAAATAAAATAAAAACTTGTCAAAAATGTAGGGAAATTTAGGTATTTTTGGCAGATTGTGACCGAGATCAAACTGAACAATTTTTTTAAAATACGAGAATTGTCTCTCTTATTTACCATTAGATACTTGGGTTTCAGAAACCGAGGATTAGTTTTGCAGGTAAGCGACTAAGTTTCATATAAATCTGGAATAAATAAACATAGATTGGCAGTCATAATATTATTTCTTTTTTACAATTCTGACACTACATCCAAAATATACTATAATCTATACAATTCTTTTTTCGTTAAATGCTAGTAGTTTTTCAAAGTTTCTTATGTTAGTCGCTCGTCTGGATAACTAAAAATTAAGAGCCCCATCCATGATAGAAAATAAAGGCAGTTACTATTTTTCTTAATAATACATATGTATTGCTTAAATATTGTAGGCTCAAAGTTCCATAATTAAGTTTGAGACGAAAGCGACAGGGTAGCCGCGAAATTCAAATTATCTTACTTTTTTTGCAATTTGAAGGTCAGCATCAGTTTGTATGTTGAACCAAATATTATTCGCGGCCGTAACAAATATTTATTTATAGAATTACAATCATAAAAATCATCAATACAACTCTTTTAGTTCATATAACTTTTTTTTTTTGTGTGCGCGTTGGTATCCTCATGGACTTCCTCCATCGTAGGGGTGACAGAGGGGCATGCCGGACTCTCACCTGCTAAAACCACCGCACAGTGTTTGAATTCACACTTGACCTTTCATTTTAGTCAGACTTAATTTTTATGGAATAATATAGGTTTGTAATTAACCGAAAAATTTAGATTTAATAAAGATCCTTAAGATCATAAAGATCCTTTATCAAACTATATTAATAAATAAAAAAATATCTTGATCAGATACGCTTACAGAATTTTAATAATTTTTTTCTAGGTGAAAGTCACGAAATACAAATTATTTTTTTATAAAAAAAAAGTATTTGAAATACACACGTGGGTGTTCTACTCTTGCGTTTAAACGAATAGAACGTTAGAACTGTTGGAAGAATGTAAACATCGCCCTTGCCGTAATTTAAAAATTAATGTAGTACAGTCTTCGGCCGCCTTCCGCGCCACTGTCCTCGCAACTTATATATTTGTCAAGTCATTGAATGTATTTCACTATTGTGCAATAAACCGAAGTTTAATTAGTTAAATCTAGTAATTGTATTATTTCCCACAGGTTATGGGCCGTCTCATATACCTTTATTAGATCAGTATTAAATATTTATTGCAAAGTTTAAAGTACAGTACAAAGAACGCGAATTGGAATCACTCTGTGAATAATGGCGACTAACCTGCAAATTGAGAAATTAGCCGGCCGGGATAATTATTCAACGTGGAAATTCGCAGTAAAGTCATATTTGGAGTTGGACGACTTATGGGAATGTGTTGATCCTGGCAACGAGGTCGATCCCAAGAAAGATGTTAAAGCCAAGTCAAAGATAATTTTGTTGGTCGAACCGATAAACTACGTGCATATAGAAACTGCCACGTCATCGTCGTCGTCGTCGTCGTCGTCGTCGTCGTCACGTGTTCATTTGAATTTCGCGGGCTACCTTCACACATCCCCCGGTACATGCCACCGGTTTACGGAGTACTTAATTTCGTGTTCCAAACTTACATTTTTACAGGGATAGGTACCAAGATATAATTTTCTGTTGAAAATGATTTTCGTCCCAGGACAAAGTGACTTGCAGAAGAAGTTCAAAGTAGGTCTAAGATTAATGATTAACAATCATCTCATTTAGATAGACCTTTATATTCTAGTATGGACGAGACACTTAATATGAATAATGCCCAGCCCGTGAAGTATAAATTTTAGTTACTTACTAGATGTACATTAGGCGTAAGTCTTATTTTGGTTGGACGCTTCATACATACTTTTTGTTGAATTGAGATCTGAAATGGGAATAACAATCGTATTAGATTTTTATATACAAACACAGCGACTAGAATAAATTCTATTTTGTTGTAATTTTTGACGTTCAAAAGTGCCTTTTATGTGCCTATTTGAAATAAATGCTTTGACTTTGGCTGTGGTGACCCAGTGTTAACGGCCCCGACGTACGAGTTATAGGTTGTGGGTTCGAACCCAGGCAGGAACCTTTACTTTGTGTAAATAATTTCATCATCACTGCTCTTAAGAGCGTTTACGACGTACGGCAGTTCATACAAACTTTCAAGCCCTTGTTTTTTGAAATGAATGAACCGATTTCAATGAAACTTCATACGCATAAACAGGATACAAAGGTCTAAAAAGATAGTAACGAGAACATTTTGCCTACAACATTTTTGCCTACTAAAATGACTTAATTTACGTCAGGCGCTGATTAATTTGACAGGATTAAACTAAAATTTATCTTCTGTCCTTTTCTCAATGAAATAGAAAGAAAAAGATGCACTGAAGTTAAATTTAGTTTAGTTTATGAACAAGGGAATCGGCACCAGTGACAAATTAATAATCATAAGGGACTATTTATATCACCCTCATGCTTGACAAACAGTTCCGTGATAACAGTATTATTTTTGCGGAATTCAACTTGCAGGTAACTATTGTAAAGAATGAGAAGGGCTTCTTGGTAGTTCATAAGTGCCTTTAAATAGTAGGATAGACAGTTTACCGTTACTCTGTAATTGAAATAAATCCTTGAATTTATGACATACTCCGGAAAGGACTTTATTAATGAAAACAAAAGCGAGTCGGACTCCCGCACCGAGGGTTCCGTACCATCATATTATATGTTTTTAAATTTTCATCGGCGAGGCTTATATTCGTTAGAGAATTTTAATACTGGGCACTGCGGTGTAGAATATTGCAGTTTTAGGTCAGCGCCAACTCTTGACCGATAGTGAAACTAGTGTAAATTTTGTTGATGATTTTTTTTAAAGTATGCTATTTAGAGACATCGTTTTATTTTTCCTGTAATCTTTACATAAACTTCTATCACATGGAATTATTTCAGATAGGTCTCTTCGCAAACTTCGGAGATAAGAGAGGGAGAACGGTATTTTTTTTTTACATTTTTCATCAAAAGTCAAAAACTATGCGGTCTAAAAAAAGAAAAAATGTTTGAGAATGTGCAAATTGCTCTCTTTCATATGATACCCCACATGCCCAAGAAGACCCACTTCGAATTTTTCAGGCCCTCTAAGTCCCTGTCGCAAAATAAATATAAGTACCTATATATTTTTATTTATTTCTTATTTGCAAAATAGTTGGGCAATCGTCATCTAACACGATTCCAAATTTCAAGTTGATAGCATTAGTAGTTCTTGAGGTATCTAGCTGTGACAGACAGACTTAGTCTCACCATAAGAGTTCCGTTTTACCATTTTGGTACGGAACTCTAAAAACAAACATAAGGTAACTTAAACTCACCGATTACTTTTCTAACAGCGACAACCGCAGCGCTTCATCAAAAGCGCGCTGTTCCGCTGCAAGCTGCTGTTCGCGCGACGCCTGCTCACTTGCCGACAGCGCTAAAGCCGCTTGAAGGTCCGCGTCAGCATCCACATCAGCTATATGATCCTCCACGGGCTCTTCGGGCGTCGTCGCGTTCAGCGTCACCGTCGCCAGCGATGCCTCTATCGCTCTGTGGATAACTAGCGAGTTAGCATCTAGCGTGGCAGCTACACTATGTGCGGCGAACTAGGTTGGGGAAAAAAGGTTTAGCATTCTTTCTTTTTTGAAGTGAAAACTTCTTTAGGCATGTTGGGCATTTTTTGAGATGGGAAAAAACCATTGAAATCGCGCCACTGTTACCGTAAGCGACACCGCGCGTGTTTTGTTTATACGACGATTCAAAAAATACCCGCTTCGGATGTGTTTGGCTGTCCTCGGGATGTACTCGGTTTTAATGTATATCCGATATGTCAGTGAGTGATGGCAAAGTATTCTGTTTGTGTTTTGTTTTCACTTCTGTCGGCACTCCCGGAGTCCCACTGTTTTTTTTTTTCAAATCGTGTGCTTGTGTTGCCTTATTAGTTCTGTAATGTTGGTAATGCTGATAATCTGGTGTTGACTGGTGTTGATACCGTTTACTTCTTAAATTTTAAATAATTGTTTTCTATATTAAAACAAAATAAATGCGCGTTCAGCACCGTCCACGTGGTAAAAGTGAAACTTCCTCATAAATAAAGAATTAGTGACATTTAGTATGAGAGACAGAGATCATATGCCTAGCATTTTCCCAAATATGTTGGGGTCAGCTTCCAGTCTAACCGGATGCAGCTGAGTACCAGTATTTTTTACATGGAGCGACTGCCTATCTGACCTCCACAACAGATTTACTGGGTAATACGAAACCCCTCGGTAAGACTGGTTGTCAAACTTTCGGGCTTCTGACGATCCGTAATAACGACTGTCAAAGATCCACGAATGACAGCCGGGACCAACTGCGGGACCAACTGCAAAGATCCACGAATGACAACCGGGAACAACCGGGACAACGTGCTTTCCGAGGCACGGAGGGGTCTTGGTATGTAAAGATCGCCCATCACCGGACCAACCGCGGCAAGCGTAGCTTAACCTGAACGATCGTTCCGTGCGGCTGTTATTATTTAGCCACAAGCCCCTCGTGTGGGAGACAGAGAGAGTGAGAGTTATATCTTTCGTCTCTCTCGTGTAACGAAATGTGCATAAACATGACGCGTCTTTGAAATTTCACTCTTAATTCTCATACAATTATCAAATCGCCGTCTGAAAAGTTTCACTTCCAAAATTGCGAGTATCTAGCACTGTACAATTAAAAGTAGATCTCGAATGATAAACCTATTTGTTCCACAAGTGAATCGAACGTGGAGCCTAGGTATCAGAATAGCTCTAACCTATCGAATATTTTTAGCTCAACGTAGCGTAAAATCTAATGAAAAGTTAATTTCAGTAAAGAGATAAATAACTGCATATTAATATGTTTGTAATTGAAAACAATGCTATAAAACGGAATAAAAGGAAACGGAAAGTTAACCTTACACAATTTAACATTATTATTTCACGGCATATCATTTCCAGTACGTTTATAAATAACAATGATTTCATTGGTACTTTATTAATATGCCCATTAATAATTAGGTATTCATTTTTCACTTATTAACTAAACAAAATATCTGAATAACAAATCTGAGTACCTACAGACTGTTGATTTTAGATGTTTATTTTGATGATATTTCAATAGATACGTTAACTCAGATGTTAAACGGAGATAATTTATGCAAAATATACTTGATAAAGTTCCTATAAATATTACAACAGACGCTGAAGAACGCAAAACTAAAGACGACACCAAAAGACAGTCTCACGTTCTACATTTAAAACAAGTTTTAAACAACAATCAAGAATGTTAACTACGTATTTTGTGCCACTGTTTTTGATATCTTTACAATGCGTAAGAGCAGAATTCTCGTTAGAAGATATCACATTGTCTTTGGCGAACATTCCCGAAGATGGACGACTGGACTTCTGCGCGCTCATGAACAAATACAACTACCCGTGCGACAGACACCAAGTAATCACCGAAGACGGGTACAATTTGACCATGTTTAATGTTCCTGGAGATAAAGAAAAACCAGTCCTCTTGCAGCACGGCTTTGTGGACTCTTCAGACACCTGGATAATAAGAGGACCTGATTCTTTAGCAGCGTGGCTATCCAACAACACCTATGATCTTTGGTTCGGCAACACGAGAGGTAACATGCATTCCCGAGCTCATACAACTCTAAACCCCAACCTTTTAAAGTTCTGGGAGTTCAGCTTCCACGAGATGGCTCTCTACGACATGCCAGCCAAGATCGACTTCATTTTAGAAAAGACAGGACAGACAAAACTACAAGTGATCGCGCACTCTCAAGGGACTTCACTGTTCTACGCATTGGGAGCGCTGAAACCAGAATATGGTTCGAAAATTAAGAATGTTGTATGTTTAGCTCCGATAGCGTATTTGGATAAAGCTCTGAATCCGTTGCTTCCCCTGACATCTTTAGTAGTAGGTCCTCTCTTAAATGCGGCATCAGGCTTTATAGGGCACGGCGAGTTTTTAAGAAATTCTTCGGAGCTAGTGGCGTTGTTCCGAACCGCATGTACACAAAAACTGGTGGGGTACGAGGCGTGCGGGGAGGGGCTCGCGTCGGTGTTATTCGGCTCCGACCCCGAACAGTTCGAACGCGAGTTCGAGCCGATAGCTTTCAACCACTACCCTTGCGGCTCATCGTTGAAGAACGCCGTACATTTACAACAAATCGTATTATCGAAGAGGTTTCAACAGTACGATTATGGCATCGGGAATTTGAGAAAGTACGGCAGTATCAAGCCCCCGACTTACGACTTAAGTAAGGTTCCTTTTAACGTTTCTTTGTATGTCGGTGAGAATGACCGTTTGTCGGCCATTGAGGATGTGAAACGTCTCAGGGAAGAGTTGAGCCACGTTGCAGAGTACTACGTCATGCCCTACAAAAAGTGGAACCATATAGACTTCGTTTGGGGCAAGTACATGCCTGATTACTTGTTTATTCCCGTACTTGAAACCTTGAAAAAATATTATTGATTATGTGTGATAAGGTGATAACTGAAGTTTGTGTAAATATTAAACTATGCATAGAATTGTTGGTAATTTCCTGAATTATTATTTTTGTAATTTCGAGACCATGTAACATTATTGTATTGAAATTGCAGCTACGAACCCGTTACTCCCGTAAAGGGAACAAATTCATGTAAAAGCAATGATTAATGTGATTCTTATTCATGTAATATTCTGCTACGATACCTCTATGGTTACCAGTTTGCGTTTAAGACCGCATATTATACTCACAAAATTGTTTTTCGAATAAATTTCACGACATCCTTTCACCTACTTTGCGGAATTTTTATTATTTCCATATGATGTGGACCTCTTTCCATTAACAAGTGTCAAATTTATACTTTATTAAAGTAGAAATCGGACTTCAAATCCTATTGTCGCCTGCAGTTACAACAGATTACTAAAATTATTATGTGCAATTTACTTTAAGGCGAAAGCGCCAGGGTAGCCCGCGAAATTCAAATTTTCTTACGTTTTTTGCAATTTGCTGGTCAGTATTAAGTTGTACGTTGATTAATATATGAATCGCGGCCGTAACTAACATGTACAGTCAAAATCTGTTATAACGACATCGAAGGGACTACTCATATTGAGTCGTAAAAACCGATAGTTGTAACAACCGGTGACAGGTATTAATAGGAAAGATAATATGTATATTCAAGTAGGAAATTAAACCGCATTTTATTTACTTCAATACAAACAATTTTCACAGTTAACTCAACAATAATGTTTTGGTGCGTCTTGTGTAAAGATAAGTAACAAACTGACTTAAGAGATATGACGAAGCGGGCCTTGAGGCTACGGCATGCATGTGCTTTGTTTCTAAGAATTACAAAAGACCCTAAACTCTGTTTACTTTTACGATAATAGCCATTGACTATTATACTGTGCCAGATGTGGATACAGTTACCTATTCAAATTGTTTACAATACAGCTGAGCCGGTCGTTCTACAGATATAATTCTCCGAAAACATTAACCAAATGTGGTCGCTTAATGCGGTATGTCGTAGTAAACAATGTCGTAAAAACCAATGTTTTAGATAGGGCGGTCATATAACATTCAGCCAGGATCTTTGATTTTGGTAAATTTAACCGGTATGTGGTTCTAAACGATGTCGCCATAAACGGTTTTGACTGTATTTACAGAATTACAATCATTAAAGTCATCAACACAACTCTCTAAGACCACGTAAGTCCAAAGAATAACTGTTTCATGAAATTATCATTCTTCGGACTTACGTGGTCATAGAGAGTTGTGTTGATGACTTTAATGATTATAATTCTGTAAATACATGTTAGTTACGGCCGCGATTCATATATTAATCAACGTACAACTTAATACTGACCAGCAAATTGCAAAAAACGTTAGAAAATTTGAATTTCGCGGGCTACCTTAGCGCTTCCCCCTTAAGCAATAACAAAAGCACAACGCGGTACCTACATAATAAATAAATTAAAAAAAAAATAAAACACTGCTTATTCTATAGCACACGCTCTAAGATAATTCTACCAAAGGAAACGCCAACGCCGCCTGTAAATTATATTGTTTCATTTAATGATTAGGATGACTGAGAACATTGGACCATTGTTTTGTTGTAGAGTCTAGCAGCTATCCCGTTACCATCTCCCAACATGGTGAGCATAACTTATCAGAGGTACTGCCTTTAGTATGCTGGGAATATTTCAGGTTGTTTTCACAAGTTTTTTATTAAATAATATATCAAATTCAAAACTTGTTTATTCAATAGTTTGAAAATCAGCACATTTTGAACGCCAGCAATGTCAGGCAGTCCGGGCAAACCGTCGGCCCTTCCCCACTTCCTAGAGTTTTAGCTCGGATGAAGTGGAACTATCGATGTTTTCCCCATCATTGTACAGACGCCAGCACATCAAGCTACTACAATCTGTCAAATTTCTTTAATACATTTTCAACTTTACCTCTAAAGCATAAGGTTCAAAGTTGATTGGGAAAATTTGACAGTTTCGGGTAGCTTGATGTGCTGGCGTCTGTACGTAAAGGTCTACAAACAGTCGTTCAGTCTAGTCTAATAATATTGTTTTTTTTTTGCAAAATATAACAGAACGAAAATTTCCAGAAAAAATGTTAAAATGAAAAATGTCAAATCAAACGAATCGTCAAAACGAATGCACAATTTCACCAAGTTTCTTCCATATTTACATCAGATAAACGTACTTTAGGCCGACCGCTTAACTGAGACCTTGCCACAGGTAATAGCGCGGTGCGGGACGGGTTGGTGACGTGATGCGAGAGCTCACTGATTCGTCAACTTGTGATAACTATCTCCCCTCCCGCACCGCACAGCTACCGCAGGTAACGTCTCAGTTAAGCGGTCGGCCTATACTGCGTTAGAACCACAGTTTGCGGACAAAAAGTAAGTAGATAGGTGAGAAACAGCTATGCCTCACCTCTGCAGCTGGCGCTCCTCGCTGGGCAGCAGCGGCGTGTCGCTGCGCATGCGCGGCGGCGACGGCGACACGGGACGCGCGCCGCGCAGCGCCTCCCACACGTCCACCTGGGGGCGAGCTGACGTTAGTGCGTCTAGTTCAATTTGGTTGCAGATTTATACTATACTTGGAGAGCCCAATTACTACTAAAAGTCATTATCAATTGATACCACATATGACTGTATATAGTATAAATATCACCGATACCGCCGTTTTTTGAAGTGACAATGACCAACGGACACAATTCCATTCCATGTAAAAGAAAGCGGTCATTTACTAACTATAGATCTTGCGGTTGAACTTGCGTCAATAACGAACGGTTTTTTTGAACAAGCTTGGAAGAAAATTCTTTCGAAAGGGCCCCATAAAACAAGTGAAGTTGGCTCACAAGGACTCTCATTACATAGTAACCGACCTGATCGTCCTGCGTGCCGGTCTCCATGAGGCTCTGCTGTATGGCGTACTGCAGCAGCCCCTCCTCGTCGTCGAGCCGCTCGTCTGGCGCGGCGGAGTCGCGGTAGCCGCGGCCCACGGCGAAGCACTGGTCGTCCACCACGCACGCCAGCCGCGCGCCCTCCGGGATCACGTCGATGTGAGGCACGGGCGTCTCGGTGGCGAATATGTTGCCGAATGTTATGCGCGCGTTTAGGACGTGGAAGAGGGGGATTTCTGGAAATTAAAGTGGACATTTTAATAGTGAGAGTGTTATTTGTTAGGCAATAAATACTATGGTCATCAGTGGACTAATAGGCCGCTTAGGTATTATAGTACGGTCGCCTGCAGATAAAACGGACCCCTCAACGCTCACTGCTTAAAGGCGGGGGGGGTCCGTTTTCTCTGCAGGCGACTGTATACAGATCGATCGTAGACATGAATGATACTTGCAAACTGCAATCAACTCCACATTATCTTCAAAACTGTGACGTCACAAGCTAAAGTACGGTCAAAGAGAAGCAATACCGATTGTCAACTGTCAACGACAACTGTCGTGTTTTAGGTGAATGAACTTTCGTATCGCTTCTCGTTAGCCGTATTTTAATATGCTGATTGCTAGGATTTACTCTCGTTATTATGATTACAATTGACGTGTGAATGTCAATTGAAAAATATGTCATATTCTAAGCACATCAATTACAAATTGTAATCTAGTAGGAAACTTTTAGCTATTACAAAACCTAAAAATTGTCATGTGTAACTTACCAATTTTGACAGGGAATCCAGCTGGCAGCTGCATTTGAACGAAGTCCTTGAGTTTGGCGAAGTGTGGCGAGGATATCGCTGCCATTAGGTCTAGAATCGGCATTATTTGTTCTTGTAACTGTAACATAATATGTGCTAATTAATAACAAGGACTTATTATTGACATTGGATTGAAATTCGTAAGGACACAAATATCAAGTTTTATTTTTAGGGTTCCGTAGCTCAAAAGGAAAAACGGAACCCTTATAGGTTAACTTTGTTGTCCGTCTGTCTGTCTGACTGTCAAGACTCTTTATCTCGGGAACGCGTGGAGGTATCGAGTTGAAATTAAAACAATATACCTAGGTTTACAGTCCCTTGAAGCTGTGAAAAAATCAAACTTCTAAGTTAACGTAAAAAAAGATACGATCGTTTATGCCGCAAAAAACGTATATTTCGACGTGACATGAACATATATGTGTATGCTTACTTCTAGCGGATAGTCCTCGCAGAGCCACAGCGTTGCTCTGAACTTCTGCACCTTAGTGGACACCTCGCGCGGCTTGCCAATGTCCCTGTCCAACTCCTCGTCGGAGAAGTATTCCTCCCACGTCACTGGGACGTGTATGAGATCTTCAGCTGATCTACTGTGTCGCGGACTGGGAGACTCGTCCTGTAATGGCTATCAGATAACATTTTATTATAAAACTTGGAAAAAAAATCGTCGAATGCATATCCTCCCCCTTTTGATTCGGTTAAAAATACAGTACAACGCTTTGAAATTGTTCACAGGTATTGAAGCAGGCAATGTGATCAAGAAGCCATCTTCGACCTTTATCTATGTATATATAATTCTAAGTCCTGACTGACTGATATATCACCTCACAGCCTAAACCGCTGGTCCTAGAGACATGAAATTTGGAGGGTGTGTTTCTTTGTGAAGAGTAGGTAACCACTAAGAAAGGGTTTTTCTAAATTCCACCCCTAAGAGGGTGAATGTGGAGAAGGTGAAATTTCACGCATACGAAGTACATTAATGTTACACATAAACCTTCCGGAATAATTCCTCTAATTGATGATGGTGACAACCGTCTGTCAGTTTTGTAGTTTAGAAGAACTAAGCGGTTACACAGACAGACACTAAAATCGACTCTGTTTAATTTTATACAATCTGAGCCGACAGACGTTTTAATGTCTAAATATCAATTTGGTCTTAATAAAAAAAAAAAAATATCTTTTTTTTTATTTGAAATGGGTTTGCTCTTGACTCTATCTTGAATAAAGCACTTTCAGTTTATTCCAATTTTTTTTTCCCTAGAAACCTAATCCGGGGTTTTACGAACCTTTTAAAATAAAAAATAGCCAAACCGGTCCAGCCACTCTCAAGACTTGAGAATGGCTGGACCAGTTTGGCTATTGATGAAAAATGAAAAATGCTGTCCGTTGGTAAGCGCATCACTTAGCATTTTTATTGTATGCAATTGAAGCATCATCATCAGCCTACAGCTATTTCCGTGCGATGAAGATTAATCTCTAACAGTGCTTCTAGTTACTTGGCCAAGTTCCCCATACCTTATCAGCCGCCAACAGCGGCGTGGCAGCCACGTCAGCATCCGCCAGCGCCAGCAGGCCCGCCAGCGGCGCGCGCGCCTGCGCACGCTTCTCTCTCTCTCCCTTCGGGATATGCTCCGTCCTTGTCTTGGACACGAGCTCCACGTTGTTGGCGCCGAACACTTTGCATTCGTACCCGTTTACCGCTTCGGTCTTGTCTTGACGCCAGCCCCAGATGCCGCTTTTATTTCTGTAATAAATGGCAAGTGGCAATGACTTGTTAAAAAGTAGGAAATGTTGGTTAAAAGCGTCAAAAATATTTTTGCACAGTGGGTTACGTAAGAAATCCTAAATTCTTCAAGATAAAGCTCTCTTCCCACCAGTAGCGAAGGGTCAATTTTTGTAAGAGATAAGCCGGAGTACAATGCGTGCCACGAAAGATGAGACTTGACACACCACGTGGTTTGACATACGCAGTACACGATTTTAGGTATCTTTAGCGGTATGAGGTCTGAGTGCGGGACGGGACCGGATGTCATAGGGGCGGCGGAAAGAGCGGGGGAGGCGGGGTCAAGTCTCATCTTTCGTGGCACGTATTGTAGATATCTTTAATATGATTATATTATTATTTGTCTGGGTATAGAATACTGACTGTGCCATTTTTCAAAGGGAAGCCGATAGTAATCGAGTTGTATTGAACCTTCGCCACTGCTTCCCACTCTCCTATACCTCAATCGCATGAAAACAGAGCATTTTGACAAAATATGGATCAAAACGCCAGTTCACGCACCACAACGCTGCTTTTTTGTCCTACGTATCTGGCGATAAAACATAAGTTTCCTTTGATCAAAATAAATAGTTTACCAATGTTTTTTTTTAGGCTGTAAGCTCAGGTATAAGCTCAAATAATATTTTGAAAATTTGATAAAATCTAAATCCAACCCCTTTTTAACCACCATCTTTAATACACTTACCTCTCGAAGCTAATCTTGTCTGTGTCCAAATAGTTGATGGCCAGTGGTGATGTTAATCGTTGGTCTATGACATGAGGGGGCGGCGCGGGCCACTCCCTATCTCCGGACATAGGCTCGAGGTACTCGCACCATGAGGTGCCTTGCTCGTGATCTAACTCCATTAGACTTGCTGTGCGGCCTGTTAGAAAAGGTAACGTTATATTTAATAGTTGCTAGGAATATTGGTAAGAAAACAGCTTCTACAAAGAACTGGGTACGATAAACAAGGAACTCTGAAGTTGCTAATCAGAGTAGTACCATGCTGATACTTATGTGTGAACACTATTTTTGTTCTATGCGTTATTGCACAATCAGTACGTGTCGTTATAAAGTACTTTTTGCGAATCATTCATAATAATAATGTCGGCTCTCAAAAGATTTAGCAAGTATATTGAAAATAACTTGAACTTAAAAATGCAGGACAGTGAGTGAAAACTCCCCATCTCTAGATTACCAAGAAAATTGATTTATAAACTCACCTTGTCCTCTAAATATATAGGTCCTATCTCCTCTCTGCCAGCGGTTGTTATCGAAGCCAACGAGCGTCGTGTCCACGCGCACGTTGCCGCCGCGTTTATAAACCTTATACGTGTCGAACGGACACATCCGGGATACTAGCGGCACTGTGGATAATTAGGAATTAATTTTGAAATTATGAATAATTTAGAAATTACTGGTGCTATTAATCGCTAACGAAAAATAAACACATAAATGTAAAATGATTATATTATATAACCTGCTAATGGTCCAATATGCAATACGGCAATAATGCCTAGGCAAAGTGCAAACATTTTCCACACAAATCGATAAGTCTGAGCATTTGTGAGTGTGTAAATGTATAATTCGATGTTTGATTGTGAGTCACTGTAATGAATGGTCACCCAAGCAAGCCGCCAACCATCACATAAGCAAACAGTGTTGTTATTACTTTAAAAAAAAAAGTTGTCACTGGCATTCATCCTCAAGAATTATTTTTGTAACTTTAAATGTTTTGACAATATAAATTTTAAAATTTTAGCTTTTTACTTACCCCAACTAGTGAACTCCCACTTCATTTCCACATAGAAGTCAGGTGCCAGACTCAACCGCCTCAACAGGTCAGGAATTCCACCAGATCGGAGTACATGACGCTGATAGTCTCTCCGTGATAGCACCAGTGATAAGAGCTCCGGGTTACCCGTCGCTGTGGCTTCTTGGACCGCTAAAATGAAATTGTTTGTGAGAAATTGTCATGCACGAAGCAAAAAGAGTATGTAAGATCGTAGGAGGTGGTGCATGGGGAAGAGTCTTGGGTTATGTGTGTAAATCGTCTTTTTGCAGTTCCATCAATAGCCATGGATTTCACAATGGATTAAATCTGGATCTAAAATAACATTATAAAGAGGTAACATTGTTTGTGAAAAGGGAATCTCTAGAAGTACTCATCTAATGAAACTCTGATTTTTTATTTGCTAGACCAAAATTACAGCGGTGATCGACCTATTTTTGTCATGTTGACAAAAAAGGTCGTTTTAATCTAGCAAATTAGAAAGCTAAACTATTACTTTGTACCAAAGGATGTGTATAGTAAACGCGGACTAAGTCGCGGGCAGAAACTAGTGAATAAATACATTGCTTTACTATAAAACAATAATTTTCAAACACCCATTATGTGTCGTACAGTCGTTAAGATCTAATTTGTATGCTACAATGATACAAAAGTACCGATTTTGATCGCGCAACTATCAAAAAGTGAATCTCAGTGAGCATTGTATTCGTTTGTGATTGTAACAGCACGAAAGTACTGCCTTATGAGCATTTTGTAACCGTTTGTCAGAGAAACCTACTACAGACGCCAGCACATCAAGTTACTACAATTTGTCAAAGGAGATGTCCGCTTTTTGTATGGACGTTGGTTTTTTATTCCAAGAAAAATCTAACCAGCATCAAACTCGGTTCAAATAAATACGACAAAAATATGGAACTCAGAACTACTGAAATAATATTTTTAAACCCCTCCATTTAAGCGAAAAATCATAAAATAATAATTGATGTTATTTGTAGTTGGCAACCCTAATAAATACTCCGTCACTCTGTGACAATGTCATATTTGACATGATTTTTCAGCTGTCACTGGCGTTAGAGATGAGCCAACTCAGGATAAGGTTACTCGGATTGAAATTCATGTGACTCGAGTTGAACTCGAGTTACGGAACTCCGGTAAATGGATGAAATTGAACGAATTATTGTTTTTTCACCTCTGTTTCGCGACGATTTTTTTTTATAGATTCGCAAGGAAACGTATATTGAGACTATTTTAATTATTTAAAATACAATTTCAGTAGAATTTAAATATAAAATAAGGTTCAAATACATGCCAAACCAGAGACGTCAATCACGTACTCGCTTCTTCATTTACCGTGGCAATCTAATTCAACTCGATCGCGGCATCTCAATCTGAGCGCGACTCGAATAATCGAGTTAGCCATACATAGCTGGCGTCACCAGCTCAAAGTGTTATCGATTCTTGCCGAAAAAGATCCTTAGAAAATTAGATGTAAATATGTTTAGTCCATTTTATGAAAATCAAGAAAGATACCTTAATAAACGATTTCTCATCAGTAAAATCAGGGATTTTTTTAGTTCAGGGAATTCGTTAATAACAAATTACCATATAAAGAGTATTCGGTATAAAACAAGACATTTATTTTCTAAATGATTTTACATTAAAAAGTTTAGAAAATAAATAATACATAATTATATCTTATAGTCTCAATAGAAAACACATATGTTGATTTTCTATGCTAAAAATTGATTTAAAAAATCGATTGTTTTCGCCCGATAAAACGATTAATTGAGGTATCGCCATCCCTACCGGCTCCATGCGTCATTCGTCCGACGTCATACTCCTACATCAAAAATTGATTGACGTTGACGCTCACTGCCAGTAATGACAGTTCTCCTGTGTCAATTTTGACAAGTTTACTTTTTTTTTAGGTGTGTTCATTTTATTATTCTAGATAATTAGAAGGTTTGTTCGTTTTAGATGTAAATTCTCACGAAATAAAAAAAACGATTTTTCTCAAAATTGGAGGTCTTTAAAAATGTATGATATAACTAGAACTACTAGTTTTAGGGATGTCTATCCAAATATATTTAACTTACTCTGGTTAGAATTATTAAATAATAAAAAACCATTTCTGGACATGTCCTTTCTTTAATTTTCAACTTTATCGCTAAAGCATAAAGTTCAAAGTTGATTTGAAAAATTTTACAGTTTCGGGTAGCTTGATGTGCTGGCGTCTGTACATGGGCTTCACAATGACTGATACAATAAATTTATCTTTTGCCCACCACATTTGATACTCAGGGTGATCATGCATTTTATCTTCAGCAGATAGAAATATTTCTTTCTTAACATTATCTAGAAGCATTGTTACATGATTGCTAGAAAGCGTCGCAACAGACCACGTAGAAGATGGCGGGACGAGTTGGAGAAAAGAAACGACCAGTGGACCACTTTAGCCCTGGATCGAACGAGCTGGAAGTCATGGGGAAAGGCATTTGCCCAGCAGTGTGATCACAGCCTTATATTGTGTGATGATGGTAAAGAAGCGAACAGTAACATTAGAAACGGCGGCTGTGCCGCCGGCATGTGTGTAGGAACCTTAAGGCCAATCAATACACACGGTGCTTTTTTACGCGATTTCGACGCGCACGTAAAGGCTCCTACACACTATGCCGGCGGGTTTTTGCCGCGCGGGTATGCCGGCATAATCAGGCGGCCGCAGAGCATCATTTCAGTTGTGTAGCTCGTTTGTGCGGGAAGCCCGGCGGCTCAAATACCCGCCGGGAATGCCGGGCTTGTTGGCGGCATGCCCGCCGGCTGGGCCGCCGGCATAGTGTGTAGTTGAGCCTTAACGCAAAAAAAACGCGCTGCAAACGCAACTACTGCTACTTTTTTCAACTTTAGCAAGGCAGATAATGTGTCGCCTTAAAAATAATGTGTGCAATTGAGCATAAACCCCTTATTATTTAGATGCGTTAAATAGCGCGTATATGAGGAATTTCCTGTACCTGTCCAGCCATCCTTCTCACAGTTGACATCAGCACCAGCCTCTATGAGAACTCGCGTCGTCTCTAAGTGACCGAGTGTCACTGCTAGCAACAGAGGGGTACGTCCTCTACAGTCTTTGGATTCTAGCTCTTCTTGTGTCACCTGAAATGTAAATAAAATTGCTATGATGCCAAATGCTTTAAAACTACTGAGTAACACAAACAGTGGTGCCGTAGTCTGAACCTACAAGATCATTCTGGTGAAGGCGTCATTATCGATAGTTGAAACGTATACAGGTTGGCAGGGACCTCGGCGGCCAGCCTGTTGCCATGGATTCAGAACCCCTGCGTTGAAATTTTCGTCAGTTATATTAAAAAAAAATAGAATAGACCTTTTTTTATGGGATAATAATTAATGTAATGATTTGCACGCCGTCAGGTAAAATGTAGCTGTTCCCATTTATTTATGTTATTAATCTTATACTGTACATACATTTAGAGCAAATAGAATTCTGATTCTGATAAATTTTGACCACATAGGTATTGCACTTTTCTATGAAATAGCAAATTTTTAATTAATAACCAAAAAACAATTTCCACGCAGGGGTTTCAGAATCATGAGCTGAATTCATAGTTACAGTCTGCACATTGATTGCCCGGACCCTGTGTATATCAACATTTTATCATTCTCTGAAGTTCACTCTGAATTAAGTCTATAATGAACTTGAAGATCTTAGACCTTCACCTTCACCTTGACCTTGGACTTAGATCTTCAAGTAAAATAATAATCATAGGCATAATCTTGATTTAGCAGCATTAACCATGACACCCAACAATATTCTACCTATCATAAAAATCTTTCAGTCTGAGTTTGTATTATAATCTTAAAGCCCATTTTTCAATCTTCAGGTAACCTTTATCTAAGGAATAAAAATCGTAGTTTGACAAAGTCTTTTGTATAGAAAATAATATGTCAAACCAATTATTATGTCTTCAATAAAACACCAAATATCGTAATTTGTGTATTGAACTAAGCAGCCTAGAAATAAAAGCGGATAAGTCACAAGAGTAGGGTAGGAACAACAATATGACGGATGGTAGACTCAAAACCCAATAAACATAAACATAATATAAACTAGGAAGTATGTAGGTACCTATACATCACCAATTACATTATCTATTCTTCAGATAAAAGTTATGTGAAAATTAAAAAATCAGCCCTTAGACGGATAACTTTTACCCGACTGCGCCAGAAGGAGGATTATGTTTTTTAAATTTGTCATATATGGAGTAACGTAGGTACCTTCAGTACTTGTGAAATATTCTTTTATTAAAAATATTCGCTAAGTCGAGGGTAGGTTGTTGTTACACACATTCATTTTGTACAGTGCTATGCTACCCAGCGCAATAAACTGATTTACCAAAATCTCGTGTTTTAGTGGACATAATAAAATTATTATAAGAATGTGTGAAAAAGGTAGACGGAGGCCTTTGCCCTGCCATGGTATGTGGGACAATACAGGCTAGTTACTGTTTACCTCCATAGTTTTGTTAACAAAAAACATAGCAAGGTCTGAATGAGTATATATTCAAATGCCAAGGTGCAGGAGATAATACTATGATAAGCTGTCAGATTAGATTGCCATTGGGATTCATACATGTGTCTCACTGATAACAAATCGATGCCGCATTCATAAAAGCACCTTTGATTTATCGATTTTACTATACACAAAAAGATATGCAAAATTTTTTACTACTTTTTTTTTGCTATAAGTACTAGGTATATTATTTTGCAATCAGTTTTTAAGACTAAGATTACATATTTTGTAGGAAGATCTGGCAAGTAAGAATTGCCCACCAGGAGAAAGTTTCTTATTAGTAAAGAAGCTCAGTTTTCTAATTACGTCTTTTGAGTCTGCTGACACAATCTAGCGAGTCTTGAGTGATTTTTTTTTAAATGAATGCAAATTTGGTTTGAATTTGAATAACATGCTGCTAAAAGGTACTAGAAGATTAATAATAGTAATATCTAATACTAGTAATTTTATAAACAGGAATTCCCAAAAATAACTACTTAACATATAGTTTCTATTTGCAAAATCTATGTTTGATTCTCAGATTTCTCAATGAATTTCAGACATCTGGTATTCAAGTACCTTTAAGAAATGTTTTTTCTAAATGTATCTAGTAGAGACCAATGTACAGATATAGTTGTAATAAATTCGTCCAATGGAGTGCAAAAACAGTTGTAAAAACAATTATTTCTAAACCTAACTAGAACGTAAACATGTTATAGGTAAACATCTAACTTTTACTACACTTGCAAACTCTTTTAAACAACCTAAAAGTATTTATGGCTGTGTAAACATGGTAAGTCAAAATTCCATTCTATTTTCAATCTTATTAAGAAGAACATAAGATTCAAAATATGGTATATTTTCAAGGTGTATTTTCAAAGCTATAGTTGGGGGAAATTGATATTGATATTATGTATAAACTCAATCATTATCAGTTTTCAACCTTCAATTTAAGTCATAAGGCTTCAACATAATGAGATTGATTTTGACCTGTTTGGCTTCATATTACCTTGAGAAGCAGTTTAGGTAATTTATGTATCTTGGAATTAATTTGTAATTAGGCAACATTCATTTTTGATGATGATGTAGGTATGAGATTAGAAATTGATAAGTACAGAGGTTATTTTCAGAATTGCAGATTGAATGAGTCACTTTTTAATATATGATTCATAACTGATAGCAATGTGTGAACTTGGTACTCATTTAGATGATACATAACAATGAGTTTTTCTTGTATAATAAATACTTTACAAATGTTGAATGTTATATTGTAACACAAGCATAATTATAAACATTGTATTTGTAAGTTTTTCAGATAACCTCTTAAAAGTTTAGGTACTCCCTAACTGCTTAGAATAAAAACAAGAAGGCCATGGCAACAAGCCTACTCAAATACAGCAGCCAGACAGCGTTCTATTGGTATTCTAATTAAAAAGAGTTCGATAAAAATTAGTGATAACACCTTCGTTCGCGGAACACTCACCGAGGTTCAATAGCCGGGGCCCGTGAGTCCCGGGTATAACCTCAAATGACGCCGATTTATATGAAACTTATCATTTAAAACGCATAATAAACAGTCGCAGCATACCTTATTATTGTCCAACTGGGCCTTTAGGTCCTCAAACTGATTGTTCCACACTAACCAGTGAATTGGATAGCGTCTCGCGACATCGTCCGCAGTAAATGCCATAATGTCAGCACATATAATTATCTTACACAAATAAATAGCACACAGTCTACTCTATACACATATCACTACCTTATTACGCGTAGTCACACTGAGTGCGTTAATTAATTGCAATTAAAACATAAAAATACTCCAATTTACGCTCCCCAACGAAAATGTCAACGCATTAGTGTTGGCCTGGTTGCCGATGCCGTGACGATAAGCGCGTAGACTTAGAGGAACATCGATAATTCTTGAATTCATCGATGTTCACTAATTAATAATTGCAATAATACTCGATTACATAAATAAAATTGACAATATAATTAAACTGGTGTACAGGTGAAATAATAGCATAGACATAAGTTTTCAATTTCTACTATTTACGCAAAGCAGTTTTACTATTTTTCAAATATTTTGTCAGTCGATAAATATTACTAATTTGAATCGAATTTCGAGATGGGATCAGTTTTGCAAAGATCGCTTTCATTTTACATTAATTCCGGTCAAAATCATAATAGCCCATAACTGCAAATACACCAAATGTACACATAAAAAAATCTTACAAAACTTTTAGTGAAAACTTATAGTATTTTTAACCACACAATAAACTTCAAAAACTTAATATTTCCTGACACTATACTGTCTTCGTAAACGTAAATTTTAGGAAAAAGGACGGGAAAATTAACATGAATAACATGTAGGCATGGGTAATATCGCTTTTACACTATATCAAATCGTATCTATGTATCGGTTTAGAATATCGGATATCGTATCTATATATTTCAATATCTATATATTGGCTGAATCAGTGTGGAACTCGGAATCGAAATTGGTACTGTGATATTTTTAGGTTTCGGTTTTGTTCGATTCATGTACATCATTGTATTTTATTTGTAACTGTATATTCGAAATCAGTGAATGTATTGTTGATAATATGGCACTCTGAAATGAAACTAGTACAGCCGTTTCGGTTTTCTAGATTTATATTTTTATCAATTATTTAAATAGGTCAAGTACCTATTCATCAGTCATGAGTGAATTGAACTTTCCTAATAACTGAAGACTGACCGCATTACTAATAACTGAAACAAATAAAGAAATTTACTGTTAATCAATAAAGGTAATGCAGGCGTATTTAATAGAACACGAAAAGTATCTTCGAAAACAGCAAAGTGCAATCAAGGTCAAGGGTTACCTGGTTACCTGTTTACAAGTGTTTACAAAATAATGTATTCAGTATTAAACTCTATGCTCCTGTAAATAAGGTTTAAAATTAGTATTAGACGTTAGCTTAACGCGCTTTCTCGCTCGTTCATCTCTAGCTACATCACTCCCACCCGCGCGCATCGCAAGGATACGGTACCAACAACCGTATAACTACTACTGTACCGGAATCATTTTGAACCGAATATCATAGATCATGTGATACGATATCGTTATAGTGTCTCGTTCTAGGTACGCGGAAACCTGATATATAGTTACAGTGTCTTCCGATATATAGGTATTGGATATTGTACCGATATATAGATATTGTATCTATATACGATTTGTATCGCCCACTCCTAATAACATGACAAATTGAAAATTGACAGTGTGTTGTGATTGACAGATGATGAATTTTGCAACAAAAACACGGTTTATTTACGTAACAAATACAAAAAAATGTTTTGATAATAAAACAAAATGAGCAAGGCATTATTAACTATCAGTTTGAGGCAACTGGACCAAGCGTTTCCTTACTTTCGGCCTACTTTTATAGCCGCTAAAAGAATAAGCACAAAAGCAGAAAAGAAAAAGATCGCCGTAAGTTTTAAGTGTTTACTCTTTAATAATTCTATAGAAGTAGATAGTTTGTCTTATGTTTTTTATTAGTTTTACGTTTGTAAACTAAACTTTCAAACACTTAAGAAGTTTATTCCAGGAATGCTACTTTGTGTTAAACATACCCCCAAACTCCAAGCAAGATGCAGTCCGCGAAGCCTTTCTGGACCTTGCCAAGAAGTACCATCCAGACTCGGGGTCACCAGAAGCTGATATGGACAAGTTTGTGGCTGTAGAGAATGCCTTCAGGACCCTAACTAAACATAACACTGGAGTTAGCAATAAGGAGGAGGTGGAGAAGATTGTGTATGATATCAGGGTGAGTATTATTTGTGTAATTTTTTGATATAGTATGTTCCGTGAGACGGTCAGTAACAGTAAGGCGTTGCTGACCTTTCTTGAAGAGCTGGGGTGGATCGAATAATCGATTTTCCCACCCATATGCAAATTACTCGCATTGACATAAAATTGTGGAGACCAGCCTGTATTACCTCTTGATATAGTTTTCTCCACGTTGTGAATTAGATAATATCACCCCTCACTACATCTTCGATTTTTATTTTGCTGTATTTAGTTTAGTTTGTGATCTTCCTGTACGAGTCGCAATAAATACTTTTTCTTTCAATCACACTAAGATACAGTCTAGCTATCATCATGACAGAAATGCTATTTTCATTATTTTTGTCTATGTCCCTCAAGGTAGAGGATTATCACCCAACTCATTTCTTGAACTTACAAGTTTGCAGTATTTAGATCGTGTTCATTATCACATTTTTAACCTTCCAAAAAGTTATAGAAGAGGTTACTATTAAATTATAAATTTACAGTTTGCTTAGGTTGTCTGTAGAAAGATTCAGTCATGTTTACAGGCAATTTCTTACTGCAATATGTGGCTACAACACTGGCCGGCAACATTGCCAGTAATACCAGCCAGACTATGCAATATTGCCGTAGTGTCCCAGCCATAGACTACTTTTATTATTGTTTCAGCCACTCTATTGTTTGTGGCATAGTGCATCTTTTTCTACCGCGAAATGAAGTTTGGCGTTAGTGACGCCGCGAAATATTTTTGTGATGGCCGCGCAATAGTTGCCAATAGTACAGTCACACATTGCCATGAAAGTATAGCCCTTTTAGTATGTATTACCTTTATAAAGATAAATGCATTAAATTGACTCAAAATTGTTTATTACAGCACACAGCACCACAACATCGACAATACCTAAGCTATGGAGGCTATGGTCATGGAACTATCTTTCAAAGAGAAAAACAATATACCCAGGCTCGGGCCCAGAAAGCTGCCATCAACGTCATGGAACACCGCCTTGAAAAAGCTGTTGCTTCGGACAAAACTCTGATGAAGAAAGGACAAGGATATGGGAAGAAACATGATATTAAAACGAAGTATGGTTTTGATAGACTAGTTGAGGATTTGATACAGGAATCTATGTCTAAGGGAGAGTTTGAAAATCTAAGTGGCAAAGGAAAGCCTTTGAAAACTCAAAATAATAATCCCTATGTCGATTTTACGACACATAAGTTGAATGAGGTAAGCTTAGGCTGGTTTAAATACTCACTTGGCATTTGATCTTGCCTTGAAATTCTTAATCGTCTAAATAAGGATACGAAATTTAAGAGCATTCGACAATATAGCTTGCTTAAAAGTGTGGGGTGCCTCAAGGCTTGCTACTAGGACCAAACATAAATAGACAATTTTTTTTTCAGGTTCTCATCAACAATGGTTTTACGCCAGAATGGATAACATTAGCCAAAGAAATAGATGAAGAGATTGACAACTTAAAAGAAGAAATCCGCTCTGACCGAATGCCACTTGGCCCTTATCCATTGACTGAAGATGTTTCAAAATGGGAGAGAATATGCCAAATGAATAGAGAATTAGCTTCATCAATTAACATGAAAATAAATAAATATAATCTTATAGTTCCTTTGTTAAATAAACAGAAGTTTCATGTAGAGTTTGACAAAATATGTGAAGATATCTTGAAGAATGGTGTCCATTCAGTTATTAAGGTTAAGAAGGAAAACGTGAATGTAGTAAAAACTGAATATGTTAGTGCTAGCGATAGTGCAGACTTGTTTGGGGTGTTTTTTAAAGCTTTTAGTGATTTAATAACTTTTAAAGTAAAGAAAAATTCTTGAAATAAGTGTTCCAGCTAGTGGTTGAGAAAAAATACCCATTTGCAAATTATAGAATGAGACATAACTCGATTTATTGACAAACAATATCCCAAAAACAGTTGTTGCCAACGTAACAAAACTAGAGGGCGGTCGCAATACACAATGTCTACGAGGCATCGCACGACTACCATGCCACAAAGTGCCCAATCATTTTATTTTCTTTTTTCATTAAAAGTTGGAAAAACACAGAAGCAGCAAACTATATAGAAGTTTCCTAACAAAAAAAAAAACAACAATATTAAATATTTGTACTCTAATTTTGTAGAGGCGTGTCTGTGATATTATGTAGATAATTTTAAATTCTTAAAAGAATAATAAAACACTTGAAATATATACAAAAGTTTTATTTCAAACACACTGTAAAACTTAACATACTTACATTTCAAATGGCATTTCATAAACATGCATTTAACTAGATACATTTAAATGAATCTATGTACTGACTTTAAAAGATAAGTTCATAGAACACAGTACATAGCAACTAATATAAGTCTACTATAAAACTTTATTTATTTATTATCTTTTCTTGTGCGATTAACAATAAAAATCAGTAAAAATTCGACAACATAATTTTAATAAAACTTTTCAATAATTTCTTCCACATTCAAAGCTGTTACTAACAAAACAATATATAATATACTTGACTAATGTGATAACGTTTTTCTTATATACAAATTCGAGACTTTCATATACTTTATATATTTATTTTCTTCAAAACATTGATTTGTTGCCAAATAATATCATGACAAACTTGTCTTACATAATGATTAAACTCACTCTTAAACATTTTCTAAAGATTTAATAGGAATGTAAACAGTACTATTTTAGTGCAGAGAAAGAATGTAGCTTTAACATGTAGATTTACATACACTTAGTCATAATATTGAGATTAAAATTTTCAAGTCTATAGTTTCATATACATATTCGAATTATTTCATAATAGATACCTAAGGATCTTACGTTAATCATATTCCATTTCATTATAAGCAAGATGGAACCAATCTTAGGACATAAATAAATGCATATTGTTCAATATTGAGCTGGAAGACATAGATATAAAAATATATTCTATTGCAAGTGACTGTTTTGACTAAGATATGACTTCCATCTTAACCTTTCTGTATGGTGCAGTGAAAAGAAATTAGCACATAGGGTTAGCAGGAAGCTATTCGTTTTTTCAAACTCAATAACAATTTCAATTTAGAATCTCGGATAATTATTAAGTTTTGGGAACACAAACGTATTTAATATAAATGACAAAGTTCAAATCCCATTGACTTGACCTAGGATTTAGGGCCTCTTTATTACAAACGGTCAATCAAAAATCCACTTACGACTACATAATGTGAAGTAGATAGTTGAGCACACTACTACAAGGATCTTGGCGCTCGAATTAATGAGGGTTTTCGTGAAAATTTACGACACCAGTTGGCGCCACTGTGACAAGAGGTCTCCCAATACAAAATATATGATGACGTTCATCATTCGATTCATTCATTCGTTCATCATTCAGTCATGACTAAAGAAAATATAGGCTCTTTGACAGATGCCTGGACCTGACGTGTCAGTGCTGCCACCTAGCGAACGTCATTTCAGAAAACCCTCATTGTCAAGGGGGCGCGGTTGGTAAACATTTATGCATTTGTTTTGTGAAAAGTATTGAAAAATCAAGATGGCGGCGCTAGTTCCCAATTTTAACCACGCACCAAAATAACATTGTAGCGCTATAAGTGGCGATGGAATGATTTATCTAAGTTTGTTTATTAAAATTTGCATTTCGCTGCATTTCCTCCTCACTGCATCACACGTCACACATTCGATACAGCCCTAAGAGTACCACATGAGTGTACCCTGATGGTTGAGTTTTACCCTGCCAGTGGCCACAAGACGCAGAGCTCGCGGGTAGGCGCGATGTTCCGCTTCATGGATGCGTTCTGTGAGGGTCTGAAGCGTGTCCTTTTGATGGACTGGGACGCGTTCCTGGATTATGATTGGGCCAGTGTCCATGCCCTCCTGTTGAAGGAAGAAACGCTATTATTTATTTTGCTAATAGTAATATCAGATGTTGGAGCAGGGACAAAAATACAGTGACAGACATCTACACGCAGCCTATTACTTTAAATTCAGTACATGATTCTGCCCCCCCTAAAAAAAACTAACCCCCTGGCTAAAAAAAACCGACGTAAAACTTCAACGCAGGGGGTTGAAGTTTTACGTCGGTTTTTTTAGCCTATATTGTGACCCACTGCTGGGCAAAATCCTCCTCTTTTTCCTTCTCGACAGCGTTGTCCTCCTTCAGGCGTCGTTCTTACAGTTCGCGTCAAATAACTTTGCCGCTCTGAAGCTAGGCTTTTCGCAAGCCGCGCATGCGCGCTGTTGTTTTATTCATAATATTATAACTAGCGCAGTGATTTGTTGCCTACTTCAGAGCGTCAAAGTTATTTGACGCGAACTGTACGTAGGTTATTAAAAAACATTTGTTCCACACATTTTGACCGCGTAGGAATTGACTTTTCTACGAAACCGCATATTTTTTTTTTAAATCCGACGAAAAATTTCTACACTATAACCTGGGGGTCTAAAACCATGTACTTACTAGTTTACTGCCCTTACCACCTGGTATGTGAGACAATTATACGACCTTCGATCAAACTTTACCATGAGTATTCATCCAAAGATCAACACGCGTAACAGCAAAACCACGCGTACCTACCAGCGCTGCAACATTTATTTTTTAAATGTCGCAGCATCATGCTGAGATAGGAGCCTTTTGGTCTTGTATAGGACTTTTGTTTATTTCATTTTTATATAATTTGGTTTGGTTTTTTATATATTTTTGTGTTTAGTTTAGTTTGTGATCTTCCTGTAAGAGTCGCAATAAATACTTTTTCTTTCTTTCAAAACAAATTCGATGGATGTGCAATTCATATCGATATAATATATCGATATGAATTGCACATCCATCGAACTTGTGAATCCCCCACTATTTCTAATAGATCATAGCACATGGTTTTCCGTAGTTTCTGGCTTCCTCCATGGGCGAAGGGTTACACTGTATGTGTGTAAGTTCGCAATACTTACATCAACGAAGTGCACTGTGCAGCCACTTTCCCGGTCGCCGGCGTCGAGGCACTGTTTCTGAGCGTTGAGGCCGGGGTGACGAGGCAGAAGGGACGGATGGATGTTCAGTAACCGTCCGTGCCATCTATAAGTGAAGAACACATAAACTTAGCAAACCTTACGTTGCTTATAGTGCGACCGACGAGAGAATGCGTTCTTGACACTTGTCGGTTTCATACAAACGATTACCTACGTGTTTTGCGAATTTGATCTTTATTAGCTACTAGAATTGTTGCACTGACAGGTGTGAGGGACGCATTCTCTCGACGGCCGGGGTGTAGACGAGAGTGTGACAGAAAGTTATATGTTTGAGAAAATAGGTTTTACTTAAAACGATTTGGCAATTTTGATATCATAATCGGTTTCGCCAGACAATTTTTTTTACCCTGTTTACATGGTATGTGATAACTTTTTAACGTTACGTAGCCAATGAAGTTATCTTTATTACAATATTTTTTTTAAACTATATTATTAAGTATATTTTCACTTTATTTGGCGATATACCTTTTGTTAAGTTATTTGAACATATATCTATGGAAAAGCTTTTTTTTTGCGATTTCTTTGTTGGTTTCCGAGTAATAATAATCAATAATCATAAATTCAATTACCCCTTTTCGGGTGTTTTGTTATTTCAATTACTCCTTGTACCAATTTGCTTTATAAATATAAAGTTAACTCACTTTTTAACAAACTCAGAGGACAGGATCCTCATGTAGCCGGCTAGACATACGATGTCGATCTTGTGCGCTTCCAGTGCTTCCGACACCGCGCGGTCAAACTCTTCCCGCGACGCGTAGTCTTTATGGTTGAATACCTGAAAGTAAGAGGATGATTGGTTATTTCTACGTTTTAAAAATAGATATGTACTTAATTAATAAAACCCTTTCGAACAAAAAAAAAATTGTGCAAATCCGTCTATTTACGATGGAGTTAAGCCCGAAAAACATTTTTTTAAAATAGAAACATCCGAATTGAGAACCTCCTCCTGTTTAGAAGTCGGTTAAAAACATAAAGCTTGAAGTTGAGAAGAAGACTTCAATGCGTTTTGGGTGTAAAACACATACCTAATAATATAAAAAGGAGTGTCGCGTGTTTTACTAATTAAGTAACAGATATTTCGCAAATTGATAGTAATTTAAAACAAATTCATACTCAAAGATTTCAGGAGTTATCAAGCAGATACTTGTCCCGTATTTCGACATGCAAGATTTCTATAAACGCACACACGATAAAAGCAAAAAACCTAGTATTGGACAAACTTTGTTGGTTATTCACTGGACTCGCAAAGAAGAGTAATGATTTTCTCCAAGTTTAGTTACCAGTGAAGGCACTCCCGCCTTCTCCGCGCGCTGCAGCGCGTACGCGTCCTTCTTGTTGCTGACGACGAGACAGATGTCCGCGCACATGCACTGCGCCGCCTCGCGCGTCGTGTCCATCAGCGCCTGCAGGTTGCTGCCGTTGCCCGACACTAACACCGCCACCTGGGGAACGAAACAAAGTTTATTATTGTAATGAAACGTATCAGGAACGAAGTTCCCGCGATATAATGCAATAGAAAGAGACGCACACGCATGCATACGTATGTACTTTATGTAATAGAAAGAGACAGAGAATGTCGCATGGAGGGGGCATTAAACTTTTTCCTATGACTATTTCTACCAGTCAATTCTTACCGCAAGCCGCATTAAGGAACTTCGTTCCAAAAATAAATCTAATGGCAAAATCATGATTATTTTTAACTAGATTCATGATCTCTAAGCCTAATTGGCACGCGCTGTAGCGCGCTTTAACGCAGCCAGCAGTAAACCTGATCAAATTTTGCGTTTCTAAGTGCCAAACTCTTAAGCAACACGTGGCCCGGCCAGCTGAACATATTATCTAACTTCGAATTCGTTTGTAGAAGTTGGGAAACGACGCGGGGAGAGTCAAAACAACTCACTCCCCTCCTTAGTCGAGGGGACCAGTGGGAAGTTGCGGAAGGATCGTTATTTTTAGTGTTTTGTGTTTTTTCTCTGCGTCGTGTTTACCGCGAATAAACGTATTTTCTTTTTTTACAGCTGATTTAATTTTGTATTGCTGACTGAGACATTGGAAAATTGCGACAGACGCTGACAGAATGTGTTCAGCCTGTTGGGATTCTTATTGTTTATTTCCTACATGGAAAATTAGATGTGAATAAGGGTATAATCACAGATATAGACCGACCTAGATAACGCAAGTATCATGATCTGTATGAAAACCAAGTGTGGCATTTTTTGACTACCTACTATGACGTCACAAGCACTATTTAGTGATTGGAAAATCAAATCGATTCAAAGACGCCGCCGCGTGCGACTCCCCCCTCGCCCCCCCCCGGGCTTATCGCCAGCGCTAACGCTCCCCAGCCCGCAGTACACAGGACTAAGCGCGGAAATGGCGGCTTACGATTTTTGTACGTAAGCTGGGCACGCAAAGTCGTTACTCTTGCGTTATCTAGGTGCATCTATATCTCTGGGTATAATGTTATGTATGACGTAACCAGTGTATTTTTCTCCTTACCTTCTTCTTAGGCAACACCGGCATTCTCCTGGTGAATTCCATGGCCGAGGCGAAGTTGTCGACCAGCACGCGCGCGCCGCCCGTCGGACGCTTCTGTATGCTACCGATCACCATCGCGCCGAACGCGCGGGTTGTGTTCATTACCTGCATCATACAAAAGCAAGAACATTAGAAACCATCTATGCTAATAATAAAGCTGAAGAGTTTGTTTGTTTGTTGAACATTTTAATCTCTGGAACTACCAGTCTGTCAGCATCACGCTAGGTCTCTTAGGAGCCGGCCAAAAAGAAAACAAGTCGGAAAAAACGCTAAGCGAAAACAAAGTAATCTCCGTTCGCGATTTATTTGCCAAGAATGTAAACAAATATGAATTAATGGAAAAATAACCTTAATTCCTACATAATAAAGTTCAATTTACGCTACAACTTCAAACTTTTTATAACTTTTTCAATAGTGCTAGTCTCTGAAACCAACTTAATTGTCATTGAAATAAAGTTGATATTTGTTTAACTTGAAATAGGGTGGAGGCGTGCACCACTGCACACTTACATAGCGCGGGCAGGCGGACTTGGTTTTTAATTTTTTTACTGTATTTAGTTTAGTTTGTGATCTTCCTGTACGAGTCGCATAAATACTTTTTCTCTTTCTTTCCTTTATACGACGCGAGGGGGTAAATCGGGGCAACATGAAATTTCACGCTGATAAAGTCGCGGGCAGACATTATGAACTTTATACCCACATTTAGCTGAAGAATTTATAGCTAAATAATAACCGCGCAAGTCAATCGATCAGTGAGTTATCTCACTGATCGATTGACTTGCGCGGTTATCACCTTTATAGGTGCGTGTAGCACGGTCAGCCACTTAGTAATTCTCTTGTCCCGGAATATCTTTGAAAGTCGTTACAGCCCGAAAGTCTGACGGCGTGGTCCAAAAATTAGGTTGTGGATTTTCATAGAAAATATTTATTTCGAGTTGAATGCTTTTAACTTAAATCTACTATCTAATCTCATGTAAACCTAGACTTACCGCAGCCTGATCTTCAGGAGCAACCACCAGCACCATGCCGATGCCGCAGTTGAAAGTTCTCAACATCTCCTCGTCCTGGACTGAGCCGGCCTCAGCGATCCATGAGAACACCTGGATGAAAGAATCGACCATACAAGTTAGTTGATAGAATATTTCTCATTTTTATGTGGGACTAGCAGCGCCCCGCGGTTTCACCTGTATAAGTGTCGATTCCGTGGGAACATTGGGATAAAAAGTATCCTATGTGTTAATTCTGGTTATAAACTATCTGTGTGCCAAATTTCACCAACACATGTGTGTAACAGCGCCAATGCCACCTACCGGGTGCACGTGCCACCAGTGCGCGTTGAGGCGCGCGCGCACGGCGCCGGGCACGACGCGCGGGATGTTGTCCAGCAGGCCGCCGCCCGTGATGTGGACACCAACACATGTGTGTAACAGCGCCAATGCCACCTACCGGGTGCACGTGCCACCAGTGCGCGTTGAGGCGCGCGCGCACGGCGCCGGGCACGACGCGCGGGATGTTGTCCAGCAGGCCGCCGCCCGTGATGTGCGCCACCGCCTTCACGCGGTTGCTGCGCAGCGCCGGCAGCACGCTGCGCACGTAGATGCGGGTCGGCTTGATCAGTTCCTCGCCTGGAAATAGGCAAGTACATTTTAGGTTATGCTGTCAAACGAAAATCTTATAAAGCATCACACAGTCCTTTGCTACGGCTTCGATTATCACCTGAATCGTTAAGCACGTACGTGCACGAATATTGCGACTAAAAAAAGCGTGAAAAACGCGAGCATTTATCAGTATATCTTAGGCACGTCCACCTACTGAATGTTATATGAACAACACTCTAATTGCGTATCACACTATCAGTCACAATCTGAATACTTTTAAAAGATATTGCCAACTGTCAAAATGAAAGCCAGTGCAACTGTTAATGTATTACACAATTACCCCGCTGTCCACAACTAGGGCCGAGAAGAAGTCTCTAGACCTCACTTTACGTATATCGAAAAGCGTAATAAAAACAATCAACGCGCGAAATGTAAACTTTCCCCTAACAATGAAATACTATCAGTCACTTATAAGCGATATAGAAATTTCTGCGAAAATCTGTTGAAAAAACTAAAAAAAAACATTATGACAAAGATCAAATACAGAAGGCAGAGAAAAACAGTAAACTTATCTGGAAATATATTAAAAGTAACACATTTAGAACTAAAAACTCAGAACCTCCGCTCGAACTTTTAACAACCGAATTGAACCCATCCGAAGCGGCGAATAAAGCAAACAATTTCTTTATTAACATTGGGAAAAATCTGGCAGAAAAAACTTATCCCACAGAATTTCTTCTATTCAAAGTCCATCTATGACACATACTACACTGAACTCTTTTGTACTATTAGATACGGATGTGAGTGAAGTGTTAGATATTATAGACGGGTTAAAGGACGTATACGCCGTCGGTTGGGATGACATTCCTAATGCTATACTTAAAAGACTTAAATACCTAATTGCCCCTCCACTAACATTTTTCAGACATGATTAACCCAAGGAATATCCCCGAAATTGCTTAAAAAAGCAGCAGTCACCCCTGTATTCAAATCCGGAGACAAAACCTGTGTTACTAACTATAGACTTATTTCAGTACTAACGGGACTCTAAGATTTTGGAAAGAATCATTAACAATAGACTAGTAAAATATTTAGAAAATAACAAATTGCTTTCAGATCAACAATTTGGTTTTAGGCCTAAAAGATCAACGAGCCAAGCAGTACACAAATTGACAAATTTTATAAGTAAAAATCTCGATAATGGGATGCATACCATTGGGATCTCTTTAGACCTTACCAAGGCCTTTGATACTATTTCTTGTTCTCTTTTATTACTTAAACTGGAAAAATTGGGATAAGAGGAACACAATTAAAACTATTAGCTGATTATCTTAGCGACCGTTACCAGTCTCTTAGTCAGTCAGTACACGAACTCTGAAATTAAAAATTGTAATTATGGAATCCCACAAGGTAGTATTTTGGGACCTACATTATTTTTAATATACAGTATGTTAACTAACAGAGGGCGTTCCCGTTAACCCGCAATAGTATAGCACCCATACATGCTAAAAAAATATTACCATTCGAAAATAAAATGTTTTTATTTTTTTTTATATTAAAATATTCACTAAAAATCGTAAATTGATACGTTAAAGAAACACTCTGTACACGCGTACTTGAAGGACAGCAATGTCGGAATTTATTTAATTAAATAAATTAGAATTAATTAAATAAATAGAGTATCAATTTACGATTATTTGTGAATATTTTAATATAAAAAAAATAAAAACATTTTATTTTCGAATGGTAATATTTTTTTTAGCATGTATGGGTGCTATACTATTGCGGGTTAACGGGAACGCCCTCTGTTAGTTAACATACTGTATATAAATGTCCTTTGCCGCTTACAACTTCAAAATGGTTCAATTATGTCATATGCGAATGACACAGCTCTACTGCTCTCAGGTATATCAAGAGCTGATGTCTATGAACTTGCTCAGAAAGGCTTTAATATTGTGTATAATTGGCTACATAACAATCTATTAACGTTAAATTCAGAGAAAACCAAGTTTATTCTACTTGCAATGAGAAATACTAACCCGATGCTTACTAACGAAAACATTCACGCGCACAATTGTAATACAAACGCTGACACAGTATGCACTTGTCCTACTTTAACTAAAGCTGACCACATCAAATACCTAGGCGTCATGATTGACACAAATCTAAACTTCCGTAAACACATCGATTTAATATGCACTAGAGTGCGTAAATTAATATATATTTTTAAGAATTTACGGGACATAGCAGACTTTACTGCATAACTTCTTGGGGTGGTGCCGCAAAATCAACTTTACTACTGCACCTCTAGAACGTGCTCAAAGAGCAATTCTAAAAGTCGCCACCTTCCGCCGTCTTCTTTTAAGATTTCCCACACAACCGCTTTATATGGCAAAAAAAAGTGCAAACGGTTCGATAACTTTTTGTTCTAAGTATAGTTTTACTGCAGCTGCAGCACACTGAACTAGATTTTAAACCTGTACCTTCAGACAAAAGAAGAAAGGCTCTGGTTTGCACGAACCCTCAGACTAAACATGCTTTCTCAAAAAGATTCTATTTATGTCTAGGACTTTTTGTAAACTTATTATTTCAATATATTTTTATTTTATTAATTTTTTCCTTTATTAAACTAAATACATATAAATTATATTTTCAAATATTATTATAAAAAGAAATATAATAAAAATATTGTTTTTTTATTTTATTATTATAATTTAAAGCTCGCGATAGTTATGGAAGTGAAGATTATTTCTTTCGAGATATTTGCCCTTTTAAGAACAAGATATAGACGACATTTTACAATCTTCATCTTACTGTTTTAATGGACAAGCTACAAACAGTAAAAATCACATAAACCTACATGGGCCCTTATGAAACGTCAGAAGCTAGGTGCACGGTTCTAATTGGTCGTTTCCGATGGAGAAGAGCCGGCATGAAACGCCACTGTTACTCTTTTAAAAATAATCGGCTTTTACAATTACAGTGTTAATAGGTATCAGTTTAGGCCTGTAGGTAGTTAATAAAAATAGAAGAATTCACGTTCTTCATCATAACGTGTCGATAGCAATCTAAATGGACTCGGCCCATAATCCGACTAGTTGTTTGGCGCCATCATTTCCTGTAACGTGCAGCTGACAGAGCACACAGGATATTAAGGGTCCCATCGTTTCACGTTGTTATGTATAATATGTACTTTCTTGTATAAAATGGCTTACCAAGTGTCAGTCCCTCTTTGCTGAAGGGAGCCCTATCCTCGAGTGTGAGTCCAGTCTTCTTCATCAGCTTGTGGATCAAACTGAATCCGTTGCTGTGCACGCCGTTGGATGGGAGACCGATGATTATATCACCCACCTGATGGAATGACATTAATAAAATGACGGATTCATCTCTTGTTACGGCATGATACTGCGGTGCTGTTCTGTAAAAATCTCACCGTGAAAACTTAGGTGAAGTGAGCGTGGAGTGAGCTGTCAATAGTGTCGATTCCGAGCAAAAACAAACTCACTTCACCTAAGTTTTCACGGTAAGATTTTTACAGAATCGACCGGCTGTACGGAAATACTTTAGCGTAGTAACAACATCAGTCGATCAGTTCCGTACAAATTTGTAGGTATGTAAATAGTTTACTTTTGATTTTTTTTTTATTTGATTTAGATTCCAGAACATAAACGCCCGTATCTTTTGATTGCGTTGACTTAGAAGTTTGATTTCTTCAAGGGATACAACGACAAGAAACTTTTACGTATCATAATGTAGTGTAAAAGAGATGGATCTATAATTTCCGTTCATTCATTTTAGGTCGTATACATATCAGGGCACAGACAATGCAATTCTATTTTATGTTTCGTCGATTGAACTGCAATTTTCCCAACTCAAAAAACACTAATGCCTGGTTAACTAACCCGGTGTTACTTTTTAGTGGCGTGATAATTACTTAACTCCGAGGTTATAAACTCTGCATTTATTGATGTAACCCGACAAAACGCACAAGTGGGCCTTAGACAAACGAATTTATGAACTATTGTTTCCGAAAAAAATTTATTCATATTTTTTTGTACTTTTGGGTAAATTATAAGTGTTTTGTGTTTTGTTTTTTTTGTGTTTAGTGTTTTGTACTTACCGCGATATCATTGATCTTGGGCAATATCTGGGACCTTTCGACGACGCCGAGCGCAAATCCAGCTATGTCATATACTCCTGGTTCGTACATGCCCGGCATTTCAGCTGTCTCACCACCTTTATAGGACAAAATTATGGAATTATTATCGACAAGTCTCGATAGAAAAACTTCCATAGTAAGTATAGGTGATGGCGATTGCAAAAAGCAATTCGCAATTTTTTAGAGTTATTGTTTCATCTAAGATTCCACCAATTAAATTTTGCAGGATATTAAAACTCATGCCCCTTGTTACAAAACAAGGTTTTTCTTAATATCAGACTTAAACCATCGAGCCAGTTATTGAATTAAGAAGAAGAACCTAACTGTTATAGAAATGCAATTCTTTACACAAAAATGTGTTGCTAAGTTGTCATATTAGAGGGCGCTCACGAGCCACTTTTGTCTCAGCAACTAATTTGTCTCTCACATCTAGTCTACGAGTTTGTACGTAAGTGCGCGCATGTAGCGACGCGAAAAAGACAGCACTTTCAAACTTTTGATGGGAGAGACAAATCAGTTGCAGAGACAAAAGTTGCTTGACTGGCTCGAAAGGTTAAGGCTAGAACTAAAGTAAGATTTTGTTTTGTAATAAAACGGTTACGGTTCTTCTCACCAATCAAAGCCGCAGAAAACTGCCGGCACCCCTCAGCGATGCCAGACAAAACTTCCTCACCACATTCACATCTAAGGAGCCACAGGCGAAGTAATCCAGGAACGTTACAGGCGTGGCGCCATTTTAACAAATAATAGAATAATAAACTCACCAATCAAAGCCGCAGAAGACTGCCTGCACCCCTCAGCGACGCCCGACACAACGTTCCTCGCCACATGTACATCTAAGGAGCCACAGGCGAAGTAATCTAAGAACGTTAGAGGCGCGGCGCCATTGCACAGGATGTCGTTCACACACATGGCCACTAAGTCGATGCCGATGGTGCCGTGCTGGTTGATTTGTTGGGCTATTTTGAGCTTTGTGCCGACGCCGTCTGCGGCTAGCACTAGGACGGGGTCCTGTGGCAAATAGAAATGAGAAGAAGATTAGATTTATTAGTGATAAGATAAAAAAAAAATTAGAATAATAGAAGCGGAATACATGTTTGGCGGGCTATTTGACAGTATGAATAATAAAGTGTTAAATGCTGTTATCCACATTTATTATAAATTTATAAAGGGATTTGCAATCATCCGACTTAAATATAATGGCTATTTTATTTCAAAATCCCTGTTAAAAAGTTATTAATTTCTAAATAATGTCACGTGATACAAAACAGTCAGGATTGGCTGAATCTAAGATGACGTCACAAAACAGTAGTCAGATCTGTCATTGTTGCAGTCTTACGATTTTTGATCTGTTTATATAAGATTATAAAATATTATCGTGAAAATTTGTGGTATTTTACAATCTCCATCGTATATTTTGGTATTCCACTCCATCATGTATGTCACTTTTGTGAAAGCAGACAGCAGAAACTTGCCCAAAGTGGACGCAATCATGGTTGGAATGTTCTTCAAAAATAACCCCGATTTTTATTCTGCAGAGCTGAGAAATGTAAAAACAGCAATGTATTGTACCATAAATATAACACTACGTAAGTAACCTTAATCCTGCGAAGGTGAAATAATAGTCTTTCTTTCAGTAATAGTTTTTTAGGTTATGAAGAATAAATTTTGTTTACAGTAAGTAATTATGTAGTTTCCATTCTCAGGGCTGCACGAGAATCTTATGGTGACGATGCTATTGGGTACGTAAAACTACATCGTGGATCAGGACTTTGTTCCTGCGAGCAAGTTGTAACCACTTTCTACGCATTTTGGCATTCTTCGGCACATGAATAAACAATTTTTCCGGAGTTTTTTTTAACGTATTGGTGCAGTTTGGCATTGCACACCATTTATAATTCATTTTCTTATTAAACAGTAGAAAAAAAGCAGTACTAAAGCACTTGGGAAAGATTTGACTTATTGAAGTGTGTTTTGTTTACTGTGTTGTGACGTCACATGGAGCTAATGCCGCCATATTGCTCGAACTAACGTTTTGGCGGGATAATTAAACCATTCATTTTTAAGTTTGATTTTCTAACGAAAAACATCACAGAATTAAAAATAACTACTTTTTGTGGGTTCCTTGTACACTACTAAATAATCTGAGATGGATCGCAAAACCTTGTCAAATACCCTTTGTGGGTAAGAAAACATTTTTTGTGACAAGTACAAACTTCGACAGTGGTAAATATAATTAATTCAAGCTAGTGTGTTAATTTCTTTTTGAAATAAATAAACGATATAACTAATGTTTAAATATTTTTCATACCTTGTATTCTTCTTCAACAGCTTTCAGCTGGAAGCAGCCTCCGAACCCTCCCAGACTTCCGAGCACTCCCGAACGTGATGTAGATCTGAATAAAAAACAACAGGTTACCGCTGGCCCGGAACATAAAGGGCTAAGGAAGGAACACCCCACCCGTTTTAGTCAGTAAGAGTCTGACAATCCCTCATTTCATTTCCCAGACTCAAAAAAAAAAAGCTGGGTGATAAGACGCTACAAACAGACACTTGTAAAGAATAAGCATAATCAACAATCACAAAAGGGGACCCAGGCCTACACTCCGTGAGAGAGAGTGGGCCGTAATCCACCACGCGGGCCCAGTGCGGGTTGGCTGATGTCACATGTCTTCGAATTTTTGGTTCTAGGTCAAGCCGGTTTCCTCACGATGTTTTCCTTTACCGTTTTGAGAGCAGTGCTGATGAAATAATTTACACAAATTAAATCACCTGACTGGATTCGAACCTACGACCTACAACTCGTAAGTCGCGGCCGTTACCACTAGGATACTACTGCTACACACTTATAAGAGAACTTTTCTCCAGAGATTCAATCATACAGGTACGCATTATGTATTAAACTATTATTCCTAAAATCTTTTTCTTGCTTTCATAAACTTGTTAAGTTTGAATAATACAAACCTCGCCAAAGGCTTGATCATGGACACGAGAGAGTCTCCCGCCTCGATGTCCACTCCGCTATCCTTGTAAGAGATAGACTTCCGAGGAGACACGCTCATGTACGGAAATGTTAGAGGAAACATCGCTTCTTTGAAGTTTTCTACCACGACCTGCTGGCCTCCTGGGAGAAGAAAAATAAAAAAGTTTCATGAAATTGCTAGGACTACAGGGTCAGATTAAATTACACTAGCGAGCTAGCTAGCGAAACGCCGAAGGTGTAATGGGTAAATAATAAATATAAACAAACAAGATTAAACAAACAATATAAGTGAGAGATGCGCCGAGTAACACTTTTGCCGAGTAACGAGTACCGAGTTTTACTCGGCTCAATTTATTTTCAACCGAGTACTCGGCCGAGTAACTCGGTTCAATCAAATTCCCATTTCGCGCGCGTAAACAAGTACAAACAGGTTCGCGCCGAATTGAAAACATTTAATTTTGTCTCATTACTACTCATTCATTAGCATAACTTTGATTTTATTAATTGAGATTGTCAAAGATTTCCTAAATTAGTAATAAATACTTTTTAATTAACACTGTTGTTTTAATTATATCTACCTAAATATATTGCTTTTTTTAAACAAAGTATACTCGGCAATCAAACCGAGTTATTCGGCCGAGTACGAGTATCAAAAAACCCGCCGAGTACGCCGAGTATCAACCGAGTACTTGGCCCATCTCTAAATATAACATACAGACAGAGTTACTTTCAAATTTATAATATTAGTATGGATAAATTATCTTCATTTTTGAAGTGAAAACTTCTTTAGGCGCGTCGGGCTTTTTTTGAGATGGGAAAAAACCATTGAACTCGCGCCACTGTTACCGTAAGCGACATCGCGCGTGTTTTATTTATAAGATGATTAAAAAAATACCCACTTCGGATGTGTTCGGTTGTCCTCGCGATGTACTCGGTTTTAATGTATATCCGATATGTCAGTGAGTGATGGCAAAGTATTCTGTTTGTGTTTTGTTTTCACTTCTGTCGGCACTCCCGGTTAGCCAGTTTTTTTTTGTGTAATTTTCCCATATTTTTTAATAGTTATTCTGCTATTCGGGGCGGAGACACCCAACAAAATCGGTCCAGCCGTTCTTGAGTTATAAACAGTGTAACTAACCCGACTTTGTTTTATATATAAAGATTTACTGTTTGTGCTACTAGCGCCACTAGTGGTGAAACTTGGCAGTTTTTTCTCACTTTGTGATGACCGACCCTGTATGAATGTGTAAAAATATAACGTTCCACACACCTTCCTTCCCCATCTGCTGCACAGTGCCGACCACGGCGATTTCCGCGTCCACCAGCTCCAGCAGCTCGCTCACACACACGGGGTCCACGACGACCAGCATGCCCACGCCGCAGTTGAACGTGCGGAGCATCTCAAAGTCGGACACCACACCTGGGCAGAATGAACGCTATGTTAGTGAGTGTAGCGTGTAATTTTGATTGGATGAATAAGTACGATACCACCTATATTGAATTTCATGTCTATAGGTACAGAGCATCTTAAATTGCAAGTTTGCATATCCTTAGAAAGCCTTCTAGATTAATAAATGTAATGGAATATTGGATTGTATTAATTTTCAACAGTGTCTGAAAGCTTATTCAATTTCTTTGGTGTCAGTATTAAAGATTAATGAGTGACTTTTCACTCTCTCGACTCATTGGAGCATTAACTATGAGTTTCGACTGATATAATAATCTCATTATTTTATACTAACTGACCCCGCGGACTTGTTACCGCCTCAGAACCAATACAAAATGTATGAAAAAATGAATTAATTTATCTTCAATTTTTTTTCCACGTTGTAATACTTATTCTGCTATTCGGGGCGGAGACAAATCCAAAAATTCAAAGATCATAAAAATCGGTCCAGCCATTCTGGAGTTATAAATGGTGTAACTAACCCGACTTTTGTAAAACAAAATTCGGGTTAGTTAGTTTATATAGATACATAGATTAAATCAAAATGTCTCTTAAATTTTACTATTTTCAATTTTTTTTATATATAAGATACTATTAACTCACCCTTAGCCTGCAGCCATCCAAACACAGGCTTAATGTTAAACTTAGTAGCATCCAACGTTACTTTGACGCCTCGAGGCAATATCCTAGGAATATTCTCAAGCAGGCCTCCGCCGGTGATATGGGCCAGCCCCTTGAGCAGCTGCTTCTTGATGGCCGGTAATAGGGCGCGCACGTAAATGCCTGTGGGTTCTAGGAACTCCTCGCCGTAGGATTTGTTTGTGGTGCTGAAGGCTGCTGGTTCGTTGTATCTGGAAGAGGGTTCGGAGTTAAGATGGACTTTGTAAAATGTCAATGAAATGGTGCCCAGAAGTAGAATTGATTGATCTTTGATTTTGAGAGTTTGAAAAGTGGAACGTCCATTCCACTTTTGAAAATCAATTCAGCTTTATTTTTTTATTTTAAGGCACGGTCACTTCATCACCTGCCAAAAAATCTAAGGAAAAAGGAGCTTCTTTTGTTGCGATCTGTCTCCGGACTGGTGATCATTCTTTACATTCCGAGATCCATCTGTGCTTACCCATCAGATGGCAGTCATTTGTAGCTGTATAATGTATGTGGTAAGGCTAAAAACCCACATAGCTGGCAAAAAGGCTAGACGGATATTAAACATCTCTTACCCGTGTCCCGACTCCGCCATAATCTTCTGCACGAGACTGTACCCGTTGCTGTGCACGCCCGTGGAGGGCAGCGCCAGCACGACGTCGCCGGCGCGGATCTCCTTGGAGCGCGGCAGTTGCTTCAGGTTGTCCACGACGCCGACCGCAAAGCCGGCGAGGTCGTATTTACCGATCTCGTACATTGAAGGCATTTCCGCTGTTTCGCCGCCTAGGGTGGTGGAAAGAAGGGATTATTTAGTTGTAATGTATTTTATCTTTCTAATTTGATTGGATTATGAATGAATATTCTCTTTTCTCTTTTGTCCTAATTCGCCTTCTCAAAAGTATATAAATACTAAATCATCATCATCATCTGCCTAACCTTTTCCCAACTATGTTGGGGTCGGCTTCCAGTCTAACCGGATGCAGCTGAATACTAGTATTTACATGGAGCGACTGCCTATCTGACCTCCACAACCCAGTTACTGGGTAATACGATACATAAATAGTAAATATTAGCATAATTTTTGTATAAAAGAATGTAAGTTACGTAAATTTAATTTGCGGAAGAGTGGAGTGTCCTAATGCTGGTATTTAATTGCTTAAAAGGACACTTCAATCACTAGCTATGTAGTACAAAGCTTGTTAAAGAAATAAACTATTTGTATAATTGTTAAATTAACAAAGTGATTCCGATAAAAAAAAATAGGTATATCTTTCTCAGGAGTGTCGTGGAAATATTTGATTATTTCAACTTATGTTCACTAACATCATTTTTTTTACCTTATTCTAGGCAAATAAATTTGTTTTTTTTTCCGCAATCACTATTCCACCGGTTGAGCGTTGGTGATGGCAATTGTGAACACAGCTCTCCACTTAAATCTACCCCTTTACTTACAAACCGACGAAGATGTTAGGTTAGGTTTTAGGTCTTCGATATCTTATATACCTTTGACTATAAAAAAATAGAATAAGCCTAAAAATTTAAGTAAGAAAGAAAATAAGTTTATTTGACCCAGGTTAAGTAAGGCACACAATATTCACCCAACCACAAAAAAAAAATTAATATAGTATTGAGTACCTCACGACTGCGCCAAATAGGCCCAGTTCAGTTAATTTTTTTTTAAACACTTACAACTATCACTACAGGCTTACCTAATACAATAGTGTAGTTATACTAGCTTAAAATTGGACTTACAATTATATAAAAAACGCAAGTTTTTAGAAACAATTAAAGTAGGTACAAGATCGACTACAGTAAACAAAATCAGAAAAATATATGATATTCTTATATTCTTCAGGATATATAATGCTAGGTAGATAGTGTGTCGAAAACACAATAGGTACAACTAAATTGATACGATAGAAAAAAAAAGTATAGTAAATGATTAACCTTTAAACTCTACTTACCCAATAAAGCACAGCCCGACAGTACACAAGCATCGGCGATGCCCTTCACTATAGTAGTGGCCACGTCGACCTGCAGCCGGCCGCACGCCATGTAGTCGAGGAACGCGAAAGGTTCGGCGCCTGCGCACAGGATGTCGTTCACACACATCGCGACTAGATCCTGCCCTAATGTGTCGTATTTTTGCATTATTTCTGCTATCTGGAATGAAAAATGTATTGTTCAGAAGACGAATATTACAGATATGTTTTTGTTTTGCAGAACGTATATGGGACCAAGCTATGCAAAATTAATTCTAAGTTTAAAAAGTATCAGTTAGAAACAACTGTAATCAAGGCTGCTAGATCACACTAATCTGCAATCGCGATTTATTTGCCAAAAACGTAAACAAATATGGGTTTATGGAAAAATAACTTTAATTCCTACACAATAAAGTTCAGTTTACGCTACAACTTCAAACATCTTTATAAGTTTTTCAATAGGGCTAGTCAGTCTGAAATCAACTTAATCACCATTAAAATAAAGTTGATATTTGTTTAACTTGAAATAACATCAAATTGAAACATACATTTGAATACACCCTAGACAAGCCGGACAACTTGGTAAAACAAACGGAAAATAGGGCAGACCTTTTTGACCTTGTAGACATTGCATTTTCCTATGAAATATCTACGCTAGGGGGAGTAGAATTATATGCTGAATTCACGGTTACAATTTACGTATAGAGCTTTTCTTCCTACCTTGAGTTTAGTGCCAACGCCGTCAGTGCCCTGCACCAGCACCGGATCCTTCAGATTAGGGTCCATGGCCGACAATTGGAACAGCCCACTGTAGCAGCCCAGTCTCCCCAACACTCCTCTTCTATGTGTGGCAGTAGCGATAGGTTCTATCTGCCGGACTAAGGTCGCTGCCGCGTCAATGTCCACACCGCTTTGCAGGTATGACAGTCCGTTGATTCTGGAGGAGTGGTGGGATATTTTTAGATTTATATTTATTTTTAAGTATATTGTGTGATACGAAGGAAATTGCATTGTCCCCCTTGAATGTAGTCAACTCTAATAAAAATTATAGTAAAAAAAAATCCTTTGGCCCTGCAGGTGATTATGGTCATCCGACTGAATACCTACGGTCAAGCATGACCCACGGCTCATTTCTGTTCTGCTTGTTGTTAGGTGAACAGCTCAAATAACTCTCTAAGCGGAATGCCAGATTGGCCAAAGGCAATGCTATCGTAGTAGTTAATGTCGGAAAAAAAATCTTATTACTTCGAATCGTATTAGTTAGTGTTAGTGACGGAACGGCAGAAGGGTGTAATTGCCCTCCTCCCTCCTATTCTGCCCTCTGTGTCCCAAAACATGCAGTCAAGATGAATTGGCAAAGTTTTGGGAAAACAAGAATTAAAATAGTCCTGCCAGCGACACGAAGAAGCAAAATTTGTGACGTATCGTACTAGTTTAGCGCCTCTGTTCGCAAGGGTCCAACTTTCTCAGGAGTCCAACTTTTATAACATCCATACAAGTCTTCGCATGAGTCCAACTTTTATTTTTTATATAATTTTATTAGCATTATTCCAACTGGACGGTACAGTTACTCACATATAAATAAATAAATAAAAATAAACGTATATAGAAACGATTTCCCTCTGATTAAATCTACGTTTCCTGCAGCGGAGATAAGTGGCTGCTTCGTTACAACAAGCGATAACTCGCTTGTGTAAAACGTTTTTGTCTTTTAAAGTCTTGGTCATAAATGAATTATAAAAATTAATATTCTAATTTTAATTTTTAAAAACCACAACGAGTTTCTGTCCAACTGTACTGTTGGAATATTGCTAATAAAAGACATAAAAAATAAAAGTTGGACTCATGCGAAGACTTGTATGGATGTTATAAAAGTTGGACTCCTGAGAAAGTTGGACTCTTGCGAACAGAGGGTTTAGCGCATGCGTTATTTAGCCATGCCTTGTATTTATGTTGTAGAAATCTACACAGTATTAGGTACCTCGTTTTCTTAGCTTTTGTTCAACATTGGTGCCGATTTCCTTGTTCACAAACTAAACTAAATTTAAGTTCAGTGCATCGTTTTCTTTCTATTTCATTAAGAAAAGGACAGAAGATACATTTTTGTTTAGTCCTGTGATGTCAAATTAGTCAGCGCCTGACGTAATTTTAGTAGGCATGTTTTTAATCACGTCACTTGTATGGAGTAGTGTCAGGTGCTGATTAATTTGACAGGGCTAAACTAAAATTAATCTTCTGTCCTTTTCTTAATGAAATAGAAAGAAAAAGATGCACTGATCTTAAATTTAGTTTAGTTTGTGAACAAGGGAGTCGGCACCATTGTTTATTTCATCATAGGAGGAGGTGAAGTTACTGTTTTGAACTAAAAGTTGTCTGCATCCATACTAATATTATACATGCGAAAGTGTGTCTGTCTGTCTGTTACCTCTTCACGCTTAAACCGCTGAACCGGTTTAGATGAAATTTGGCATAGAGATAGTTTGAGTCCCGGGAAAGGCCAAAGGATGGTTTTTATCCCGATATTGTCACGGGATCAATACTTATGCGGTTGAAGCCGCGGAGCGCTGTTAGTCTATCTACTTTGACTGACCACAAACAGACTATCTATTATAATGTCATGCTTAGCTTGTCTGTACTACTTACAGGTCCAGAACTAATATACAAAAAAAAAACTATTCATGTTGTTTATGTGTGTGAAGTTAAATGTGTATGAAAATTGTCGGTAGTCCAAATGAAAATTTTTGCAAGAATAATGAATACTGAACATGCGATGCAAGTGAAAAACCAGGATGATAAAACAAACAAGCAAAATAAAAATCACAAATTTATTACAAAATAAAACGTACAAAAATGTTTCTCAAACAAAAACACAAAACGATGTTTTACTTAAAAAATAATCTTACCCGCTTTATCCCATTATAAATGTGAGCTAAGATAAATGCAAACGTTAATTAGGAATGTATGATTAATTATTAAATTTAATGAGGAATTTATTTAAATGACGCGCTCTCTGTCGGAGGCATACGTGCTGAAACAAAATATATTTAATTTTTATATGCGCTTGTAGGAAGACGTGACATACAAAATATGTGTTTCGTGCAAAGATATTTGAGTAAATGTATAATTAATAATGATGTTAGTTATGCGATTACTTACGTGCTCTATATTAAATTGAGATTTTTACGTTGTGAAGGTGATCACTGAGAAAATATTAATATCGTAACTTGCAAACAATGTGCAAAATTGTGAAAAAGCACCAGATTTTTTTTTCAAAAAGCAGCTATTTTGATTATCCTATTTTGCTAAATGTATTAAAAAAAACGTTACACATACTTGCTAAAAGCTCTGTGCGCGATATCCTTCCTATAGTGCGCCCCGGGGAAGTCCACCAGCGCCGCCGCAGACGTGGCGGCGGCCGCCGCGGCGCGCAGCGAGCCGCCGCGCGCGCACAGCAGCAGCACGCGCCCGCCCCACGTCACCAGCGAACCGTTGGCGCCGCGCGACACGCCGCTGTGGAACACCACCATGCCCGGCATGGACTGCACTTGGGTCAGGCCTGGGGGGAGATCACAGATGGATCAGAGATGGGGACAAGATGACAACACAAATCTGGAGCCCCGAGAAAGCAAGTAACTATCGCGGAAAATTGCAACGGATTCGGCGGTGTAACTTGGATTTCTTTCTAAAGAATTTGCAAGCAGAAACACAAGATCACGATAGTTGGAAGGAAAGGAGGTAGGTTATTAATAATAAATAGTCGAAATAAGGCACAAAATATATCAACCTTTGAAACTTAACGCTAACACAATATATATTCATCAATTAATTTTATGGGACTTCTATTTAGTTAACAGATGCATAACATTTTGAATAGCCTCATAAAAACCAACTAATCTTGTCTAAATTACTTACCGCTAATAACACAGCCCTTAGTGGATGTTTCAGGGTATCCCTTGGATGCGATGACGACACCAACAGCAGACAACTTGGTGTTCCACGTCACTTGAATCTGTTTCAAAGTACCCTCCACACACGCCTAGAAAAAGTACATAATAAATTAAACACATGTCCATCTGATTCCAATGCCTTAAAAATTACTTTTGTGCCTTTTACGATATACAATACATCTAATATAGTCCTCAAAACCATATTATATACAGTATGAAAACCACATACATATATGCAATCAAATTATACCACATAATTGTTATCGCATTTTCTAATGATACTAAAAGTAATTTAAAATAATTAAACTCAAAAAGAAATTAACTCAAAATAATGAAGTAACTTTAATTTCGGAAGTCGGTGTTTTGGGATCTGTATTTCAGTTTTGGTTTTTTTGCCACCGACTTTCGAAATTAAAGTTATTTCATAATTATGAGTTAATTTCTTTTTGAAGTAGGTTTAAATTTTTTAAATTAGGTACTTATTTATTTCGTAATTTTTAGTTTTAAGTAAAAATTGGAATATTTGTTTGTAATAATTAGGTAATAGTTTTGTTGTAAATATTGTACTAGAATTTGACCAAGGTTTTGAGATGTTTTCCCTTTGACACTACACCCATAGCTCGTATCAATAAGATTTTGACATCCTTCCTTTACATATAAATGGATGTTTTTTCTGTATATCTGGACGTTAGTGTACTTTAACATTCACGGTTTGGTCACATAGGGCTCAGTTAGTTTATCTGGGTGGCAGGGACACCGACATGCAACTTGTTGCCATGGATTTAGTACGTGATTCTGAACACAACGCGTTTATTATTCGAAGCTTAAAAAAAAATTCGCTGTTCCATACATTTTGACCGCATAGGTATCTCACTTCTCTATGAAACAGTAGATTTTTTTTACCACCGACGAAAAATGTCTACGCTAGGTGTCTAAAATGACCGTAGGCGCGGGCTTGCGGATGGCGAGCAATGGGTAGCTCGCCGTCCGGTAAGGACCAGCCGGTCGATTCTGTAAAAATGTCACCGTGAAAACTTAGGTGAAGTGAGTTTGTTTTTGCTAGGAATTGACACTATTGACAGCTCACTCCACGCTCACTTTACCTAAGTTTTCACGGTGAGATTTATACAGAATAGCACCGCAGGCCCGGTTCGACGGCGCGCTGTGTTCCACGCGCGCCTCAAATAGATGTCAGCACTGACTGATGGGGTCCGCTAGGGCCGATGCATGCTAGGGTCAAGGGTTGTTCGAAAGAGTTACCGTGGCCGTGGCACAGGAACACGGGTGGGTTTTAGTCAGTAAAAGTCTGGCATGCCCCTCCCGCCCAGAGCGGGAAAAGTTATTTGATGACTTCCCACAAAAAAAGGGGGGCTAGAATGATGTGCTGACTTCCTGGTTACAGTTTACGCGTCGTTGGCCCAGCTAACCCTGTATTACTTAATATTTTTTGTATATCTGAACTCACCTTTATAATCTTGTACAGGTCTGTCTCCAGCAAAGTCATGAGCACCTGTGTCTCTGGGTCGCCGAACCGACAGTTGAACTCCAGTGTCGCCGGACCTGACTTAGTGACCATCATGCCGGCGTATAGGATACCTAGAAACAATGAGAGACGGGTGGTCAGGTGAGGTTTTATATGGTAATCTCTGATAAAATGGTGGGTAGGTATAATGTAGAAACTACAAAATCTTAATTAATCACCACGATAACAAAGCAGTTTATTCATATCTTTCTTAGGTTCTTTCAATTTATTCTTCTGTTTCTCTAAGCCTTTGCTTACTTAAAATAAGAGCCTAAAAATACGTTTAATACTTTTTGTGAGGACTGGAGAGTTGGATGTTCTATTGCTAATTTTCGCCACACTTGTGACATATTTTTACAAGCTTTTATTTAACTAGCACTGTTCGTATGTAAGTATGTATGTACTATGTATATATCGTATGTTAGTTGTCCGTCAAAATTTGCAAACCATTTTTCGACCGAGCCGAAAATTGGTTTGCAATTTTCGCCGTTTTCCGATTGAGCTGAAATTTGGTATGCCCCTTTAGTTCTGGTAACAATACAATATGCAATACTCAATATTGTAATAATTCCAATATGGCCGCCGCTCCAAGATGGCGAATTTATTTTAATTTTTTACAGAATTATCCACTCTCCACAATCATCATCTAACGACATTTTTATCTATCATAAAAATGGCGTCTTTAGACACTTCCTGATTCATATAAAATGCATTTCAATCGAGCATCACTCCTCATTTTAAGATTTGCTAAAATATTGTTTTGACGAAAATATGAAATAATTAATTTTATCTGCAATTTCTGTTTGACCTATAACGTCAGAAACAAGCATTTCATTATGTAACGTCGAATGTAAGACAAGACTGAATAAAAAATCAACGAAACAATTTACAAAACCCTCATCCATACATTTATCTATAACGGAACGCCTTGGCAACTGGAAAACAGACAAACAAACAAACGCAATACTAAAAAACAATTGCTATCCCCGTTCGCCCAATAAAAAAGCGACCTTATCTACACAACAACAGGGCGTATTATTTTATTTCGTTTTATGTAGTAGTTAATTTAGATGAAATCTTGTTTATCGAGTATTTATCTAGCGGTAATTGTGCGTCTATGGTTGGTGTAAACAATGACGGGTCAAATGCCAGTGACATACGTAATACGATTTGTGTGACGTAAAAAGTGTTCAGTTTTGAGGCAAAAATGTTTTGCCTGATGCGTGTTGTGATAATTTTTTTTTATAAAATTATATATTGCTATTTGTTGTTGGCAACATTAACGATGTGTGCTTTTTTTATCATCTGAAATCATGAAAAATGATGATATCAATATAGTTTGAGAATTAAGCCCGAATTACACGATGCAATTTTCTTGCTTGCAATAAAATTGAAGCAACAAATGATTTGCATCGTCGAAACACTGCTTAGCAACTGGAGCAACTTTTTTGTTGTTTCAATTTGTGGTACCTACGCCACAGGCGATGAAATCGCACCGTGCAAATAAGTATTAAGAGAAAGGCATGTCTCTCTGACCTAAATGTATACCATACATTATCGCAAACTAGTCACAAAGATCATTAAACGGTTATTATGGCCAATATTTATAGAATAGCCGATCATAGTGATATACACATTGCAATGTATATGATAAACATAGGTATAGGAGAATTGTATAAGCCATTGTATGGTCAATCTATAATTATAACAATATTATCTAAGTTTGACCTTATAGTTATTAGAAGTCCCCGTCCACAATGATGCAAGTTATCAATCATCGACTAGTTTCCTAAATCTTATCTACCGTTACTTTAAGAGCCCTATCTCACTACGACACCAATGGCGGCGCAACCATGGTCGCACTGCCAAAAAATGTATGGTTGGTTGCGCATCCGATTGGACGCCTGGTGAGATACCCACCATATAGCTGTATATATTTTGCTAGCTGGGCAACCATGGTTGCGCCACCATGGTGTGCCAGAGAGATATAAGCCTAAGACTTGACTATCTCAAGGAAACACACTCACTTTTATTCAGGGTAGATTCCTTTACGTAATTCAGAGTAGATGCCTTTACCTAATTCAGAGTAAACCCCTCAGCCTGAATCAGGGTAGACGCCTTTACCTAATTCAGAGTAAACCCCTCTGCCTGATTCAGGGTAGATGCTTTTACCTAATTCAGAGTAAACCCCTCTGCCTGATTCAGGGTAGATGCCTTTACCTAATTCAGAGTAAACCCCTCTGCCTGATTCAGGGTAGACGCCTGTACCTAATTCAGAATAAACCCCTCTGCCTGATTCTGGGTAGATGCCTTTACCTAATTCAGAGTAAACCCCTCAGCCTGATTCAGGGTAGACGCCTTTATCTAATTCAGAGTAAACCCCTCTGCCTGATTCAGGGTAGATGCTTTTATCTAATTCAGAGTAAACCCCTCTGTCTGATTCAGGGTAGACGCCTTTACCTAATTCGGAGTAGATCCCTTTACCTAATTCAGAGTAGATCCCGTTACATAATTCAGGGTAGAACCCATTCACTCCGGGTAGGTTATTTTACCAGATCTGGGCGTTTATTTAATTCAGGATCTATCATGAATCTATACTGAAGTATCCATACTTACATACCTAATTCAAGGGTTGCTAATAAAATTGCGGCTAAGTTTCTCTTTCTCTTTTGTTAAGCCTACAGTTTTAACTTAACAGTACCGGCGAACAAGGAGGATTAGTCTATCCTTAAACAACACGCTAGTTTTGGTATCGATCTTTTATCGGAATCTATTTTTAAAGATTGCTATTTTTATCACTGGTTATCAAATATTGTCTCAACAAGGTGGTCATTTAAGCTGTTTTCTTTAAGTTTAAAAGACTACCACATAAATGATGAATGCGTTTATTTCTGTAAGTAGGCATGTTCAAACACTTTTACACGTCAATCATTTATTTTGAAAAACTAGATGAGGTCGGCGTTTCCTAGCTGACTGACTACTCGGAGCATAAAGGTCGAAACAAACTCAGATCTCCGTCAATCCCTCAATCTAGAACTTATCCTTAGCACTGCAAATAAAAACCCTATCCACAAGGATTAAGTTCCAAAATTGTTTGCTACCGCCCTTACAGATAACCTTATGACTTATGTTTAAAACATAGGAATTTTCCAACAATACGCGTGTTATTCATAAAGTCGATAGTGCTAATAATATAGAAATTCGTGTGTAAATGAATTTTTCATTCGATTTGCGATAAGACGGCCTTTGTAACGTTAACTAAAATTATTAATTGACGTGTGCAATAATTTTAAATATGAGCGCATACAAGATACACGCGCTCTATTTCGAGAACTCTTAATTTTTGTTCAAATTACATGAATGATGATATGGTTAGAAGGGGGGGTGACTACCGAGACGACGACTAAGGGACCGCTCACAGTTATGCAGCTCTGTTCTGCTTTTATCCATAGAAAACAAAAATTTTTTATGGAGGCGTCAACCTAACGTAAGCACCTAACCAAAACGGATCAGAAGCTCCGATACCTCGACTCGGCTACGGCTAGGCAACGCCACGCTTACGGCTCGCCGACCGCTGATTGATGGTGTTGCAGGCAGGCCGTGGGAGGGGTGAGAGGTGTAAGGGTGGACGAAGAGACGTAAGCTCGGGTACGGCGAGACGTAAGCGTGGGGACGATGAGCCGTAAGAGCGGAGACTACGAGCCGGAACGCACTGCACCGCGGTTCGTGAGCTTGCCCCGAGGCGAGGGGATTACGTTACGATTCCGATTAGTGTGCGTTGCATTAGGGAGTTTCATACAAACAACACTGAGCGGCTCGAGTTGATACGGTGACGATCCCTTTCCGGTATGATACGTGTGCTACGACCTTACGTCAGTCAAATATGATTTTATCTTATTACACAGCGTCTAACACATATCTCGAAATAAAATCGATACACACGCGACACGCGATGCATCGGCATAGTTAATAAAACAGATAACGATTCAGAGATGGCAGAGTGCACCAAGTGGTGCTTCGAAGCAGTGAGAACCTGTTTTTATCGGTTAATATACATAATACAAGTGTGCGGTAGATAAGTCCCTGATACCGTATTAGTTGTTCTTCGAGTGGGACAAGGGAGCTTTGTATTAGGAGAGCAAGCAAGACCGAAAATACTAAGCGGTTTAGCCTAGATCACGCCGGTTCATTAGGTTTGTCCAAAGCACAAACTGACAGGGCAATTTGAACCTTAACCTGGTTTTAACATGACAAAGGGTTCGCTAACCTAGATTAAACCATCTTTAGTTGGTTCTGGAACTTTGCCGATCATGTATGCGCCTCATACCCTCCGTGTGTGCACGACGACGATCACAGTTCTAGCTAAGCCAAACAAGGAGGGTTTCCTAACCAAATCGTCTTCAGACGGTTTTGCTCTTCTCCGGTATACAATTTTTGCGCGTTCTGCTAGAACTATCGTAGCCAAAAACCAAACAGTTCATTCTAAAATCCGGTTAGTCCAAAAAGCTGTCTTTTACTTCTTCTGGTGCCTCTCTAATTACTGAAGGTGTGGAAGTGGGGGAACAACCACTCTGGTTGCTGTATAATTTTCGACATTATACTGTTTAATTTCAACACCGAATTTCTTTTTTCTTAATTTAGGGAATGTACCTTCTCTAAATTAAGTATTTAGGCGACACTCACCAACATACTTAATCCCCTCAGCCTTTAAGCCATCGACAGCTCTCTGCAGCACCTGTTCCTTGACATCCAGCAGCTGGTCAGGGGTGATCAGTGGGCAAGGACTGTAGGCGCCCATGCCTCCGGTATTGGGCCCTGTGTCGCCGTCACCCACGCGTTTGTGGTCCTGGGCTGGCGGCATCATGGAGACCGTCTCGCCATCGGTGAAGGCTAGGACCTGGAAGGGAGAATGGATTTGATAAATGTTGGTATGGTAAGACATACGACCTCCACAATCCACACTGGGACCGTATGGTGGATTACGGCCCGTTCCCTCTCCTAGGGAGGAGCCCTGTGTCCAAGCAGTAGTAAGATTCTGGGCTGATGCTGATTATTATGTTTTAGGCAGGACTGAAGGTTAGAAGAATATATTGCTTTTGAGACTCGCAGAGGCCCGTTAGACGTTTTCATTGAAATGAGGCACCAACAGACGATTATTCCTGTACACACTGTGTAAGTTAATCCATCCATACTAATATTATAAATTCGAAAGTAACTCTGTCTGTTTGTCTGTCTGTATGTTACCTTTTCACGCCTAAACCACTTTTTCATTGCATCCCGGGGAAGGACGTAGGATAATTTCTATCGACATACCTCGTGGGCGAGGCCGCGGGCGGAAGCTAGTCATTTATAAGCCTGTGTTGACCCACTGCAGGGCAAAGGCCTTCCTCCCTTATTTAAGAAATACATATTAATATTGTTATTAAATGAATATGTGGGGACTGTGTCTCACGTACCCATCCCTTGCATAGTTTTAAGAATGTAATATTTTTATAGAGGTACTTATTGTAATAATTTTTAGAAAGTTTCATTTTGTGTTTTTCCCACGAATCACATCTGCAAGCGATTTAAGTTATAGGTACTATTGTCTTTCATGATTCTTTACTTTTATTTAAGGTTCTTCATTGTTCTATTATGTTTAGTTATCTTGTATTGTACCCATTTGCTATTGTTAGTTAAGGTTCATTGTTCTGTTATTTTTAGTTGCCTTATATTGTACCCATTTGCATTTCTGTCCTTTGTGTAAAATCGTATTGCCGCTTCCTTTGTCTAGTGAACGGCAGATTTGGGAGAGTTTTGGTTCGGAGCTTCAGTCTGTGCTGAACTACGATCGTGCGAGGTCCTCTCTGACCCCCGATCATATTTTACTCGCCGAAGCTCGCCGTAATAGTTTACGGCGAGCTTCGTGTTTCTATTAGTTTTACTCTTCATGTAACATTATTTAATTTTACCTTTTCGTGTCAAGTGTAACTACTAGCTTTAGTTACTTGATATCGTAATAAATTAATCGCTACTTCTGTGTACAACATACTTCAGTGCATTACTTATCCACGCAGCCGGGAAACACCCACAGTGGTGACCCCGACGTGATCAAAACTATCAATAGCGTGAGTTCGTGACAGTGCGGAAAGAGTTTCGCGAGTGCTAAATCAAAGTACGTGTTAAAATGGCGAGCGATCCAGCAGGAGTCACTAGCGGCGGATGACGCGCATTCCCAGCCAGCCAGCTCCCACGGCTTCAACGGGTATCCTGACCACCAGCATGCAGCGACCGCGCATACCTGGTCATCACCCTCAGCCTCATCAGCAACCTCGGCACCGACGCACTGGAGCATAACGCAGCGCCCGCGCCACCCCGACTCACTGGGGACATCTTCGCAGACAGTTCCGACTCACCGTGAACTATGCGGCACCAACGCACTGGAGCATAACGCAGCGCCCGCGCCACCCCGACTCACTGGGGACATCTTCGCAGACGGTTCCGACTCACCGTGAACTATGCGACACCGACGCACTGGAGCATAACGCAGCGCCCGCGCCACCCCGACTCACTGGGGACATCTTCGCAGATAGTTCCGACTCACCGTGAACTATGCGGCAACCGGTTCCGACTCACTGGAACCTAAGTTGGCCTGGCAAGCATATTCCTCGCCGTTCTGGTAGGCGAGTTAAATTTCCTGATTACTATCAGGCAGGGGTTTCGTGATCTTTATCACTGGTAGGGGGGTACTGTGGGGACTGTGTCTCACGTACCCATCCCTTGCATAGTTTTAAGAATGTAATATTTTTATAGAGGTACTTATTGTAATAATTTTTAGAAAGTTTCATTTTGTGTTTTTCCCACGAATCACATCTGCAAGCGATTTAAGTTATAGGTACTATTGTCTTTCATGATTCTTTACTTTTATTTAAGGTTCTTCATTGTTCTATTATGTTTAGTTATCTTGTATTGTACCCATTTGCTATTGTTAGTTAAGGTTCATTGTTCTGTTATTTTTAGTTGCCTTATATTGTACCCATTTGCATTTCTGTCCTTTGTGTAAAATCGTATTGCCGCTTCCTTTGTCTAGTGAACGGCAGATTTGGGAGAGTTTTGGTTCGGAGCTTCAGTCTGTGCTGAACTACGATCGTGCGAGGTCCTCTCTGACCCCCGATCATATTTTACTCGCCGAAGCTCGCCGTAATAGTTTACGGCGAGCTTCGTGTTTCTATTAGTTTTACTCTTCATGTAACATTATTTAATTTTACCTTTTCGTGTCAAGTGTAACTACTAGCTTTAGTTACTTGATATCGTAATAAATTAATCGCTACTTCTGTGTACAACATACTTCAGTGCATTACTTATCCACGCAGCCGGGAAACACCCACAGTGGTGACCCCGACGTGATCAAAACTATCAATAGCGTGAGTTCGTGACAGTGCGGAAAGAGTTTCGCGAGTGCTAAATCAAAGTACGTGTTAAAATGGCGAGCGATCCAGCAGGAGTCACTAGCGGCGGATGACGCGCATTCCCAGCCAGCCAGCTCCCACGGCTTCAACGGGTATCCTGACCACCAGCATGCAGCGACCGCGCATACCTGGTCATCACCCTCAGCCTCATCAGCAACCTCGGCACCGACGCACTGGAGCATAACGCAGCGCCCGCGCCACCCCGACTCACTGGGGACATCTTCGCAGACAGTTCCGACTCACCGTGAACTATGCGGCACCAACGCACTGGAGCATAACGCAGCGCCCGCGCCACCCCGACTCACTGGGGACATCTTCGCAGACGGTTCCGACTCACCGTGAACTATGCGACACCGACGCACTGGAGCATAACGCAGCGCCCGCGCCACCCCGACTCACTGGGGACATCTTCGCAGATAGTTCCGACTCACCGTGAACTATGCGGCAACCGGTTCCGACTCACTGGAACCTAAGTTGGCCTGGCAAGCATATTCCTCGCCGTTCTGGTAGGCGAGTTAAATTTCCTGATTACTATCAGGCAGGGGTTTCGTGATCTTTATCACTGGTAGGGGGGTACTGTGGGGACTGTGTCTCACGTACCCATCCCTTGCATAGTTTTAAGAATGTAATATTTTTATAGAGGTACTTATTGTAATAATTTTTAGAAAGTTTCATTTTGTGTTTTTCCCACGAATCACATCTGCAAGCGATTTAAGTTATAGGTACTATTGTCTTTCATGATTCTTTACTTTTATTTAAGGTTCTTCATTGTTCTATTATGTTTAGTTATCTTGTATTGTACCCATTTGCTATTGTTAGTTAAGGTTCATTGTTCTGTTATTTTTAGTTGCCTTATATTGTACCCATTTGCATTTCTGTCCTTTGTGTAAAATCGTTTTGCCGCTTCCTTTGTCTAGTGAACGGCAGATTTGGGAGAGTTTTGGTTCGGAGCTTCAGTCTGTGCTGAACTACGATCGTGCGAGGTCCTCTCTGACCCCCGATCATATTTTACTCGCCGAAGCTCGCCGTAATAGTTTACGGCGAGCTTCGTGTTTCTATTAGTTTTACTCTTCATGTAACATTATTTAATTTTACCTTTTCGTGTCAAGTGTAACTACTAGCTTTAGTTACTTGATATCGTAATAAATTAATCGCTACTTCTGTGTACAACATACTTCAGTGTATTACTCGCCCAACGCGGTCACGAATTCCCACAAATATATAATTTTTATGTATACGCCGCCATCAGCCGGTCTAACCGGCCGCATTAGCTTTTTCACATCAAAAAAAATGTTTAGTGTTCTTTAGGTACAGCCGGTCGATTCTGTAAAAATCTTACCGTGAAAACTTAGGTGGTGAAGTGAGTTTGTTTTTGCTAGGAATTGACACTATTGACAGCTCACTCCACGCTCACTTCACCTAAGTTTTCACGGTGAGATTTTTACAGAATCGCACCGCAATACCCGGCGATAAATATTGCACATCGACCTTTACCTTTTTTGTATTTTATACAAAGAATAAAAATAATTATCAAAAGAAGCAAATCATAATTGTTTTAACAGCTCCTAATAGATACCGGACTGTTTGTATTTCTTGCGACAGAGATAACGCTCTACGAAGCCAAAATTATCCGATTGTCTCTTTCCAAAGGTCGATGTGCAATATTTATCGCCGGGTACTGTAAGTACCTATTTCCTCCTGAATTTATGCTGGAAGAAATATTCTACTATGAACAAGTAAGAAAAATAAATAAAAAAATTATAAATTTCCAATCCCTAAATCACGTGCAAAAACTTCATGAACGTCATTATCAGTTACATAACTATCCACAAAAATCATGTGTTCTAAACTTATTTCTGTGACCTCTAAAAATATCGAATGACAAACAACTCTGTTTTTTCTCTCTAAAAGATTTATCAATAAGAATAATGACTAATTACAATTGATACTTAACTCATTCGTTATCGGAACCCCAATGGCTGCTTAAAAAAATGTGATGATTTGACCTCCGTTATCTTGTGTTGGTGTGTCAAGATACTTTAAAATTTTCTCGATAAGTAATAAGTATTTTTCGGTATTATGGGTAAAATTATACTAAACAGACTGAACTTTGTTCCGCCTCAGAATCAATAAGAATGAATGTATGAGAAATAAATTCTCTTCCCAAAAATTTTTTTTCGTGAATTTTTCCTCATGGTTTTATAGCTATTCTGCTATTCGGGGCGGAGACAAATCAAAGATCATAAAAATCGGTCCAGCCGTTCTTGAGTTATAAATGGTGTCAACTAACCCGACTTTGTTTTATTTGTATAGATTAATCAACCAGCAAAGTTAATTTTGTCTTAATTGGACTTAGGGGCATGATAAATGATAAATGATTTTATTTCTGTAAGTAGGTTTGCACAAACACTTTTACACGTCAATCATAAATTTTTTAAACTAGATGAGGTCATGACATGATGTATTATTTTTAGCCTGTGTTGCCGTCGAGCTACAAAATACATTTGGCCAATTTAATTCGCCATTGTTTCTAAGGACGTACTCACACTCAGTATATCGTGGAATGTGCAAACATTTGTATCGTGTACAGCTTACGATCGCCGATGACTATGTAAACAACATGCGCTTATTCACACAACGATATTTTTCACAAACACATTTATGCATATTTTGATCAATTAACTTATTTTCGAATACAACACTGACCTACAGACAGAGTGATTAGTGGGTAGTTCGTAGTTGAACGACTTGCGACCTGTTGAAGAACTTCAAAGAAATAAGCTCTTAAGACTATATTTTTTTGTGTGTGGGAGACATCTCCCACATATTTTTCCACTTTTCTTTGTGCTGTGCACAGTGCAGCCTGTGCATGTCTTCTTCCAATCAGTTAGGACGAGTCCAAATCGTCTCGCCAACGTTTCTTAGGCCTGCTTTGGAGACAACGCCCGTCTTCAAGCACCCACTGTGTGACTAAAACTCATGAATCCAAAAAAAAAAAACTCTTATACTCACTGAAACTTCATCTCCCTCGAGCAACTCCTCAATAACGACTGTCTGTCCAGCTGACCCATACTTGGCATCTGTCAGGATCTCGTCAACCGCTTGGCAAGCCTCTTCCTTGGTGCTTGCGACCACCACACCCTTGCCGGCGGCCAGACCTGAAGCCTTCACTACTAGGGCTGGGTATGTAGCGCTAGAAAAATTAAAAATTTTATGTAAGTAAAGGTCTTATGATCAGCAGAGGAAGTCTCTTGGCAGGCATGTTGGTGATGATGATATTGATGAAGGAACACATCTACTTATATATATATATATATATGTGTATACATTTAACCCTATATTTATTTTTATTTATTTATTTTATAATTTATGTACACACAGTAAAATACAAAGGGACATGACATGATTATAAATTGAGTACAAAGGTACTGCTTATTTCTTAAGAAATTTCTTCCAGCAGACCTGCGAAAGGAGAAGTAAAAAAGAATATATATTCTTTTCGTGTCTGCTTTGTGACGGTGACCGCTTGGATCTTCTTATTTACATAATAGATTTTGATGCGGTTTTTACTATAATTTAGTTAGAGCATTAATTCCAGAAGGCCTACATGCATAATACTTTAATATTTAACCAAGATATAGAAATATAAAAATATAATTTTGATTCCAGGTCTATTTCAATAAAAAGTTTGTTGTAAATGCTTTTAATAAATGTCTAGTCCGGGGAGTACTAGGTACCACTACAGTACCTATTTCTACTGTTAAGAAACAACCATCAGTTTGTTTCTAAACAAAAAGTTAGTGTAAAATTTTAAGGGGGATGGATGCCGGTGAATCTACAATCATTTACGAAGGCATTTCAACTTGTTCCAGTTTGGGAACTCTTCGGCAAAGGCAACGATAATCACGAGACAGTTCGACCTCTATCAAATAAAAATATCCCTGAATAAGACTTCATCCGGCTATTTGAAAATCAATCTTAATTACAAAAGAGTTATTATCTTTCTCTGCCTCTATAATTGCATTAAGTAGGCCAATGCTGGTGACGATACGTTATTTTTATATTGTTTACATGAATAATATGCTGTAGACATCCTTGTGATAGTGTCCTTTGACTTAATGAAGTTTATCTTCATTAAGAGATTACCAGAAACTATTCATCACTGCATGGACACGACTTTAAAGCCTTGAATGGATATTTTACAGCCACAATATTCTAGCGGTAATTCTAGGGGTGATTGCATAACACACTAACAGTAAGGTGTATTCAAATGTATGTTTACAATTGTTGTTATATCAAGCTAAACAAATATCAACTTTATTTTAGTGGTAATTAAGTTTGATTTCGGAGTGACTTGCACTATTTAAAAAGTTATAAAAATCTTTGAAGTAGTAGTGTAAACTAAACTTTATTGTGTGGGCACTAAAGTCATTTTTCCAAATACTCATATTTGTTTACATGTTCGGCAAATAAATCGCGAACGACGAACAACATTCATTGCGTTATTTACGTTGTTGAGCTGACAATTTTTTCGAACGTATGAAGCAATGGATTTGCAATATCTTTCAAAATGATCCAGATTGAAAATCCTTCACCAATGGGATTTGATACGATTAACTTAACAGTTTACTGTTCATTATTATTCATAATGTTATCCTTTTATGATTCTGATAAAGTGGCCTTTTTAGGCCCCCTGGTCTTCTGGTATTTATTGAATTGGTCACGGAAGAATATTTGGAGGAAAAATTAAATCGTAAATATGAAATTTTTAGGCCTTTCGGTACAATAAATCGAAGAAGAAATAACCCACGATTCAAACAAGACAGATTTTATATCAAAGAGATCATCTTTCTTGAATACATTTTTGTCAAATACGGATATTGTAAACTTGTGGAGTACTTCAAGTCGGTATACTGTGTACTTCTACTGCATGCTCTATGCAAGCTAGATGTCACAAGTCCTCCAGATATACCATTAATTATTTTCTTAACATCCTCCCTTAAAAAAAAGAAACTCACGTATTAATAAACTCCTTAGCAGCTGCAGCATCAGTGAAGGACTTGTGCTTGGCCGTAGGAATCTGGTACTTGTTCATAAAGGTCTTAGACCAGGCTTTGTCAGCCTCGATGCGAGCTCCAGCCTTCGTGGGTCCGAAGCACTTGACTCCTAGGGGGGTAAGGTTGTCCACGATGCCGTCGGCAAGGGGGTCCTCTGGCCCGACGACCACGATGTCTATCTCGTTGTCTTTGCACCATTTTGCTATTGCCTGTAATAGAAACGGTAATTAAACTGAGTTTGCAAAGTGGGGATACGTAATCATCATCACCATTATTGGCATGGCAGCCCTGTTCCACCCATTGCCGAGTCCTCCTCTCTTTGTGCCACGCTTCCCTGCAGGGTAATTGCCTAACACACTAACAGTAGATTGCTACTGTTAGTGTGTTATGCTACAGCCATCAACTAAGTACAGCAGTGCGATTCTGTAACGATCTCACCGTGAAAACTTAGGTGAAGTGAGCGTGGAGTGAGCTGTCAATAGTGTCAATTCCTAGCAAAAACAAACTCACTTCACCTAAGTTTTTACGGTGAGATTTTTACAGAATCGACCGGCTGGTACACATTCTGGAGCGAATGAGTACCTAGGGCGTTTTCCCGTGTATTCCCGTTGTCCCCGTAATCCGTGTCCCCGTTAAAGGGGACAAAGGGAATTTAATAAAATAATTAAAATTACTTCCCGTTGTCCCCGTACGCTGTCCCCGTTAAAGGGGACAAACCATCTACTAGCAATGACGTAGACATCTGCTTACCTCTCGAACCTGTGTCACAGATTAATTACGCCACGTATTCTAAACGCAGCATTTCGAGTGACAAGTGAACTTGCCCCGCCAAGTACTGAACTTCATGATATGAAAGGAACGAGGTTATCGCACATACACGAGTGTCTATTAAAATCTATAAACAGTTGTTTTTGATCGCAAGGTATGTAGGTAATGTATGTGTCGTGTGTACCTAATCACTAATCATTTGATTTGGCTGATCATTACGTATCTCATCAGTACCCTAATATCGTAACTTACTTTTAATCACAATATTGATAATTTTGAAGGATATTGCTAATCCATTGCTGTATATGTTCGAAAGATTTGTCTGCTCAACAACGTAAATAACGCAATGAATGTTGTTGAACTGTCAAAATAAAAGCTATTGCTACTGTTAGTGTTACGCAATTACCCCACTATTTAAAAGCAAAACGGAAAATATACCCTATGGGTCCCTGCTCTTCCGACCTTCCGTAATGATTTCTTGTTAGACTATTCAGGAGAACTGCGACAAAACGAAATGAAAATGTTTGTTCTGTAAATAGGATATATCGTAACCACTTTTACAAGTTATATTATAAAAAATAAATAAGCTATATGAGGTCGGCGTTTCCTGTCTGACTACTCTGAGAAGAAAGCCCGAAACAAACTCAGAGGTCACAGTTTCTTTTAAAGTCCAGACATAATCTTGGTCAGATCATGTCAAGACCATGTAGATCGATGTCTGAAATGGTCTTGTGAGGAAAGTACCACACTGATGTGAGTGGATGAGTCCAGTCAGTGCAAGCATTTGTCAGCAATCGTGTAGCTCCACTCAGAACTTGAAGAGCTGATAGGGTAAAGTTCTGTCAATGCAAATTTGTCGACAAGACAACGTCAATAACGCAATTAATGTTATTGAGCCGTCAAAATAAAACCCATTGCTACAGTCCTGAAGTTGTTCGAACAGTCAAAACATGGTAGGTAATCAAGAATTAAATGCCCAAGATCGACATTAAAAAAAACTTATTTTTCTATACGCCGTTGATAACTAAAGAAAAACATAACGTAGGTTCTTATCGGCTCGCGCAATTCGTAAGGCCCCTCTGTCACTATAGAGTACTATTGTATTTAACTTATAGGCGATATTGCATGTTTGTCCATCCAATTAAAATAATCATAATATGTGATAATGTTAAGTACACATTTTACGACTTCGTACCGTTTGCAGACCGTTTGCATCATTGACCCAGAAGTCTGCGAATACTTTGTCGTGTAATATGATAATCGAAAATATGGCAGGCAGTGTTCTGTAGCTGGGTAGACATTCGTAGAACATAACGCTCCTGTTTTATGGAAGAATCAGGGCAGTCGAGTCAAACCCAGCGTTGCATTTCGAACCGAGGTTTTATTTTAGTTGCAAAAATACCGTATTGTAATGCACGTTTTCCAATTTATTGCTCTCCAATATATCTGCATTGTTAAAGCTTAGTTTCAGGGCCAGCGGGGTAATAGGGTATTTGACAATGTTTTGAAATCCATCTCAGATTATTTAGCAGTGTCTAAGGAACCCACAAAAAGTAGTTTTTTTTAATTCTGTGATGTTTTTCGTTAAAAAATCAAACTTAAAAATTAATGGTTTAATTATCCCGCCAAAACGTTAATTCGAGCAATATGGCGGCATTAGCCCCATGTGACGTCACAATACAGTAAACAAAACACACTTCAATAAGTCAAATCTTTCCCAAGTGCTTTGATACTGCTTTTTTTCTACTGTTTAATAAGAAAATGAATTATAAATGGTGTGCAATGCCAAACTGCACCAATACGTCAAGAAATACTCCGGAAAAATTGTTTATTCATGTGCCGAAGAATGCCAAAATGCGTAGAAAGTGGTTACAACTTGCTCGCAGGAGCAAAGTCCTGATCCACGACGTAGTTGTACGTACCCAATAGCATCGTCACCATAAGATTCTCGTGCAGCCTTGAGAATGGAAACTAATTACTTACTGTAAACAAAACTTATTCTTTATAACCTAAAAAACTATTGGTCAGTGGGTTGTCTTTATTACTTACTGAAAGAAAGACTATTATTTCACCTTCGCAGGATTAAGGTTACTTACGTAGTGTTATATTTATGGTACAATACATTGCTGTTTTTACATTTCTCAGCTCTGCAGAATAAAAATCGGGGTTATTTTGAAGAACATTCCAACCATGATTGCGTCCACTTTGGGCAAGTTTCTGCTGTCTGCTTTCACAAAATTGACTTCCATGATGGAGTGGAATACCAAAATATACGATGGAGATTGTAAAATACCACAAATTTTCACGATAATATTTTATAATCTTATATAAACAGATCAAAAATCGTAAGACTGCAACAATGACAGATCTGACTACTGTGTTGTGACGTCATCTTAGATTCAGCCAATCCTGACTGTTTTGTATCACGTGACATAATTTAAAAATTAATAACTTTTTAACAGGGATTTTGAAATAAAATAGCCATTATATTTAAGTCGGATAATTGCAAATCCCTTTATAAATTTATAATAAATGTGGATAACAGCATTTAGCACTTTATTATTCATACTGTCAAATAGCCTATTGTGTAACATACTAACAGTAGCAATAGCTTTTTATTTTGACAGTTCAACAACATTCATTGCGTTATTTACGTTGTTGAGCAGACAAATGTTTCGTACATAATAAATTATTCAGATTTGTATGGAAGTGTGTTGCGCAAATAGGTTGCTGGAAAAAAACCGTGTGCCTTGCTTTTAGAAATCACTGGCACGATTGGCCAGAAAAGGCAACCCGGATAGGGAGATATAGAAGTCTAATGAGGCAAACCTTATGCCTGGAAATGGCCGATGGGAGATAAACTACCATGTTTAGTTGTACATCAACATATCTGTCTCATGAGGCAAGTTAAAACAACAAGAGCAAAGGACGATAAAATCGAAATCTTTAATCACGAAACATTGAGAAGGGCATCGTCCGCGTCATTGACCTGATTCTGTGAGCGAGACACCGACAAATGATATAATGGATTGAAATTGACCAGACCCGGTTCGTGGGTTTGAAATGCAAATTCCTAGCTTGCGAGGCTTTATACGAAAGATGAACAAGGCGACCGGAAAACAATTATGTATTTTTAAATAAAAATATGCTACGGGCCATTGAAGTAAAGCACATTTGTTCTTCGATGCCAAGTCGGCCGTAGCAAAGACAATCTCCACCGATGTTCACGGGGTTCACGGTCAGCTCAGATCTCAAGTACGATGCGGCACCTCCCCACAGACAATGGCCCACCTTCCATCGCACGCCCTATCGCCTGTGCACTTGATGATCTTATGACTGCGTCAGTGAGCGGAGTTCGCGCAACTGAATTTTGGGTCAAAGATTTTTCAACTTTTTGTTCTCGATACGCTAAGAAGATGAAGAAGAAGATTGGTTGGGCAAGTTGTTACTAGGCTAACAACTTGCCCAACTGTTTATTGGCAAATAAGACCTTCCCATTTGCCTTTCAAACCCTTCCTCTACCTTGTGCTATTTCTGGCCAGGTCTATCTAGCAAATACGTCCAGATGCACGCCACCTTATGCAATTGTATTGTTAATATTCGATTATAAATAGTCGATTGAGTCCTACATCCCATAATGTACACATAATGAATACAAAACCTCCATTAATAAATTGTGGGTCGTCCACTAAGGGAAGTAGACACTACTGTCGGTAGGTAGACTTGGTATCCTGAAAATACGTCGGAAATAACTGACTATTAGGTAGGTAAAATATTATGGCAGTTCTGAAGACTGCTACTTGATGCGCAGTACCACACCCCTCACCCTCGCTCACGCGTAAATTTGTTACTACACAGTGACTCTCCTCATGTTCCGAGCCTCCATAAAGTTTGAATCGGGTTGTACTCGTTTGTCCATCCAAAACCTACTACCTACTAAGTGCTACTGGTCAGTGTAGCAACAACTATTTCTAGAAGCTCAAGTGTACTGTTTATTTATTTATTATTATTTATCTCTCTCCAAATTTCATAAACAACTTCTCCCGACATTTTTATCGCAGTAGGTACTTCCCTGTTACTAACGCACGGAATAGCAACCGGCTGATAATGGTGGTAAGCCATTTCGTACAAGTGACAGTAATCTAGGGTCATCGACTTTATATCTATCTAGGAGATAGCCGGAGCAGGTTAGAGAGCAGACATATTTAAATTCTTTGCTTTTTTTCAAGTTTCTTTCACACTTAGTAGGTATTGAAATGGACGACTTTACCTAAACTTCTAAATAGTGGTAAGCCATTTCGCACATGTGACAGTGATCTAGGGTCATCGACTTTATATCTATCTAGGAGATAGCCGGAGCAGGTTAGAGAGCACACACATTAATTCTTTACTTTTTTTCAAGTTTCTTTCACACTTACCTAGTAGGTATTGAAATGGACGACTTTACCTAAACTTCTAAATGGTGGTAAGCCATTTCGTACATGTGACAGTAATCTAGGGTCATCGACTTTATATCTATCTAGGAGATAGCCGGAGCAGGTTAGAGAGCACACATATTTAAATTCTTTACTTTTTTCAAGTTTCTTTCACACTTAGTAGGTACTGAAATGGACGACTTTACCTTACTTCTATTACAGGCGAAAGCCATGCAAGAATGCATGTATCAATCTAGACAAAGGACATTCATCCTATGAATCTTAAGAAGTATTGTACAGGGTTGTTGGGACATCGATTCGCAAACTGGAATGAAATGACTTCAGCATGATTCCAAACCTAGTGTTGAAATTTTTCGTCGATTTTTTTTATTTTGACCGCATGCGTTGTACTTTTTTATGAAACAGCAGATTTTTTTATTGATAACGGGCGAAAAATTTAATTAAAATGAATACTTTTTATGCTCAAGGTATGCAGCACGCACCAAGGACCAATATTTTTTTCATACAATGTTTAACTTTTTTTCTTCAAATGACTCTTATAGGTTATTTTGTTTTTAATTTTTCCAAAAACATTTAAATGATCCTTAAAAAACTGTCATATCAACTCAGAATATTAGGTAGGTACATATTAGGCACATATTTTGGGGTTATATATTAGGCATGTGCATGCTCTTTGGTGGGTTATTGATTAGATAAAATGTACTTGTAAGAGCACCATGCTATGTATCTTATATAGAGCGCTTTGAGTCTTTGAGAATGGGAGTGAAAGTACCTACAACAAGTAAAATTATCACAAGTCCACAACTTAATATGAAAGCAAAGTATCTTTTAGCTTGACAGGACAAGTTTGTCTGACAATAATAATATGGTGTTTATTTTCTAGTTAGCCAGACAATTTGGTAGAAACATAAAAACTAAATAAATTGGTCAAAAGATAATGAAAATTAATAAATTTAACAAAACATTCATAAAAAATTGGCTAAATGCTAGTCAGACACGTGCACACGAAGGGTTGGGATGTTCCACTAAAATCCCCTAGACCAGTCCCCCAGGGGACTACACAGCACTCAATGTTCCACTACGATCCCCATTACCACAAGGCATAAAATGCCGAAAAAACGTTTCTTTTATACCCCTTTAAATTTTTACTTTATTTTATTGTTATTATTTGTTGTTATAGCGGCAACAGAAATGCATCATCAGTGAAAATTTCAACTGTCTAGCTATCACGGTACAGCCCGGTGACAGACAGACAGACGGACAGTGGAGTCTTAGTAATAGGGTCCCGTTTTTACCCTTTGGGTACGGAATCCTAATAAGGGGTCAAGTGCGAGTCGTACTTGGACACGAAGATTTCCATACCACAAGGCAAAAAACGCCAAAAAAAACGTTTCTTGTATTGAGAGTGAGACCCCTTTAATTTTTTACTTTATTTTATTTTTATTAATTATTGTTATCTCTAATATGTTATCAACTGTCTACCTATTACAATTCATGAGATACAACCTGCTGCCAGAGAGACGAACAGATGGATGGATTGATGGACAGACAGACTAATGGACACCAGGGGCTTAGTAATAGGGTCCCATTGGCATCCTTTGGGTATGTATCCCTAAAAGAGTCCCTTTGTCTACACAATGCAATGCATAATTATGTGGAACCGTTTTACTGAATCAAAAATTCATATTTATGAAAGTGAGTCTAGGTTTAGTACTTAAATAGATATAATCAGAAAAACTATCATGTGCCTGATCTAGAAGAGCAACAAAAACAATTAACCACTTGTTTATCCAATAACAAATATATTATTATTTTAACCAACAATAAAGTCTATAGTAGTTATGCAACTAACTTCGTTCACTGATAGACACACTAATGATAATCTCATAATTTGTTTAAACTGAATCAATTAATGCATGCTCTAATTGACGATTAACTCAATCAGACTGATAAAATTAAATTCTTTTGTTTTTTTAGTTCACTACTTTTATTATTACTTTAACAGTTTTTGAATAAATGTATGTGTATGCATATATTCATATGAAAGTCATTTGTGTTTGTTCCGACCTTCACTGGCAGATAGCTTACATTAAAAGGAGTATCTTAGGTTTTTTTTTTAATGTCATGTTAATGAAGTTGCTATCAGCAGCAAGTAGTAAATAAAGCAAAAGGTATGTAAGGTTTGTTATATGTAAGTATTGTAGTAGATGGTGTTCTGTAGTTTCTGCCTACCCCATGGGAAGGTCTCACACCTTCCCATGGGGTAGGTTTATCTATGTAAAGGCTATTGAAACTTGTTTCAAATTAATATTATTTCATGTTAAACAAATATAAACTTTATTTTAATAGTAATTAAGTTGATTTCAGAGTGACTAGCACTATTGAAAAAGTTATAAAAGTTCTTCTTGAAGTTGTAGCGTAAACTGAACTTTATTTTGTAGGATTTACAGTTATTTTTCCATAAACTCATATTTGTTTACATTTTTGGCAAATAATTCGCTAATAATATTAATAATAAATCATTTTATTTCAGGCATTGCACGTGCAAATGCAGATTAATGCAGATTATGCGGTCAGTGGGTCGTCTTTCCTGAGATAATATATGCGCAAACTAAAAAAAGTAATAGAAACATACTTTTCTACTAAGAAACTTACGGGATAATCCTTGATGTCGAGTTCGACGCACTCAACTTTGTTGGTGGTCGCGATGCCGACACTGCCGGGCGCACAGTATACTTGGTGCACAAAGGGAGAGTCCGCCAGCTTCCAGCACAGAGCATGCTCCCGTCCGCCGCCTCCAATCACCAGAACTTTACCACCAGACATTATTTTATTTTTACCTTGTTGTTTACTAAAACTTAGCCTTTCGTCACGTGTCCAATTACAAACAACTTCTAGCTAACATTTACTAGTTTAAGCTAGAGCTGGTTGTAGTTTACTGAATTATACCAAGACGCAGTTATGTATAATTAACGAAAATTATTTATTTGTAAACTGCTGTCTCGGACACGCGCAAACTTTTAAATGAATGACGTTGTTGACGTTTCGTTTAGTTGTGAATTTGTGATGCGGATACTAGTGATGGGTTTAATTAATTAAATATCGAGGGAATAAAAACCTACTCGTTTGGTTACCTAGTAAGTAGTCTTTATATAAAAGATATAAGTTGACTTGAAAGTTTGTGGTTTTTTTTACACAATTAAATTATAAATTTAGAATAATTATGCAATACACATACCATAGGTAGTATAAACATATAAGCTCGCGGCCGATTTTTAGGCCTAAAAACTGAGGTACGATCGATCCTATCATATTAAAACATCGATGGCTTAATTGTTACAAAAATAATAAATTATGTTCGCAAATTAACCTGCTTTTAGTTCAAAAGATGAAAAAGTATACTGATATTAGTTTTACATGGATTTCCAGGTAAACAATTCTTTTTTCTTTAATAATCACTGTCTATATATGGCACGCCTACGACTGGCTGGAGGCGCGCGGTGGCTGAGGGGCTCACGGGCGGCGCGGGCGCGCTCGCGCTTCCTCGGTTCACTTGAAATCTTACCACGACAAAGGCACTGCGTTTGTTTTAAACTTGTATTCGTGTATTACAGATTGTTATTTAGTCCATGCATTTTATTTATTCACTCCTGCAGCTAAGCAGTCGACGTAGAATCGTCAACAATCACGATGATGGTGACCAAAGTATTATTAATTTTATTGTTTTAAATTATATTTTTTTTACTTGTATTTTTGTATTGGCTGTATTCTGACTTTCTAAATCCTACAAACTAAAACTTGTACGCCGAATATGGCAAAACATGTTGAACCAGCAATATTTTTCCATCCATATGTGCATATCTATGTATCATGTTACACATGTTTAAACAAACAAATGCATCTTTATCTTTAATCTTGCCAATTTGCCGAGCGTTATCGATTAATTAATTCCATTGTAGTTACATCACTAGACGAACTACTTGTACTATGGAAATGTCGCATTCGGTTTATTTATCATTATCTTACTCAATTCCTACAAGTGCAAAACGACAGAGGTCAAACTTTTCTGTACAGTGTGATAAAATTACATCATTTTGTTAAACTAAATAATGAAATCCAAATGTGGAGGCATCGGGTAGTGTCCCACAATGACTGCGCGAAGATCTTTCATCTAGTGCTATCTGGAATTCTGGACCCTGGCCCCTGGCCTGGAGGGGGCCCGATCTTGAAGTAAAGATATTTTTTACTTTCTAGTACCCTGTTTGTGAGCGATAGTCTGCCTTAACCATTGGCCCTAAGCCCTCACACATTGAAACAATAACAATTTGTAAATGTACGAGAAGATCATGCGGTGGTCAGGGGTCAGGGTCACTCCTACCTATCCGTTGACTAGTCGGCGATACCTACCACTCCTATCAGGAACTAGTCATTCTAGCAGAACACACCATCGAATCTCAGACCATTTAGGTTAAATGGTCTAAGCTTCCAATAGAGATAGATGGCTCCAATCCCATCAAACAAACTTGAATATTATTGGAACACATATACTTGGTTTAACTTCATAGAAACTTCGGTTTAATTACATAGAAGTGAGCAAGTACTACCTTGGCACTACCAGCTTTATTTACAAACCAAAACATGTTGTTAAAGTTATAAAATACTGCGCAAAACCTCTTATGAGGTCATTGTACTCATCATTATGAACAACTTTTACTATGGGACGAAACTTGAATTCGCAAAAAAAAAATAGCACCGTTTTCCCCCCAAGGGGTAGAAAACGGATATTTAGGTTCCAGCGTAGCTAGACCCACCTTGAGATTACCCCTTGGATTTTCGCATGTGACAACACTAAATACCTATCCTACCTACACCTTGCGCGCGCGCCCTCCCCCCCACAGCACGCACGCCGCCATGTTGCGCCGGGCGATCGCTTCGCTTGTTCTTCAGTACTCTCTCAAGCCGGCAAGTTCTAAAGTGGTGGGTCTAGCTACGCTGGAACCTAAATATCCGTTTTCTACCCCTTGGGGGGAAAACGGTGCTATTTAGGTGTCCGAGCTACGCTAGACCCACCTTGAGATGTGTTTATTTTCTGCCGGCGCTACATGACGTGCTGTGATCGGATAATACATTGAGGTGCATTTGAGGTATTGCTCGATGATTGAAGATTCTAATTTTGTAAAAAAACGTTTATTTTTAGCAAATGAGATCAAAACATAACATAACTTTTCTTTCAAGTACTTATAACAAAATTATTACATAAACATAACATAGCTTTCATTTCTTCTAGCATTTTATTGATAAACTACATTCATGAGGAGAAAAATCATACTGGTGAAAATAAATCAGTAAGATTTGCACCGCCTGATACTCTATTTTGATTGGTTACCTCTTTAAAGTAATATTTAAGGAATGTGTCTCTACTTCTCCAGTTACCTCTTCTTAATACTTCGTCAATATTGACATTTCTGTTAACCCACATGTCGGAGTTCACTGCAGCTCTAAAACTGCCGGGGGAGTCTTGAATGTTGACCTCTCGGAAAAGGGTCCTGATCCATCCAGCGACAATTGTTCGAGAAGCCGCATTCACTTTACCTCTAGTTGTAATGAACAGGCTGTTTAGGTTTTGTCTAGCTCTCCTTCGCTCATGTGATATACTAATTAATTTTTGAATCCATAGAACAGGGTTTAGTCTTTCCGGGCCGTCATTTGATAAGCGCCACCCAGATTGTCGGTGTGTTGCCGAGTCAGTTTTAGATCCAAATCTGGGCCAGAATATCACATGATCACCATTATTTTCGAAAAATTCCGGGCCTATGTCCAATAAAGTAAGGTCATGTACTCTTCTTCCCGTGCACAGTAGTAAAAGTGCCGTGACATGACGCGATATTTGAAATATACTATCAACATCGATGCTATAATGTTGTAGATATTCAATTAAACTGCCAGCCTCCCAAGTGGAAGGTTTGCGAGGTGGAGGTTTTGTTATGGCTATGGCTTTCATTATTTGCTTAACTAATGGGTGTCTGGCTAGGGTTTCGGATTTTTCAGGGTTTGCAAAGGTGGCCACTACAGACTTGTGTACGGCTATAGTGCTAGGTGCCAGTTTAACATCACTGTGTAGGTAGCAAATAAATTTTGAGAGGTCGTCAGGTTTGGGGTTATCAATTTGGCACTTTCCTCTGGACCATAAACGCCACCTTTCCCAGGCGGTCTTATATGTCTTCAGAGTTGATTTGCGCCATGCGGACTCTAGGAGTATTTTGTTTTCTTCTTGCCAGGTTTGAACTAAACCGGTCCAGCCTGAACCCTCCATACCTGCAAAAATAGCTTCTCTACGTCTGGTGGAGGTTTCCCCGTTTTCAGATCCGTTAGATGTTGACGCAAGTTGTGGATCACAAATGGGGGACTTAGTGCCCGCTGTTTCAATTCCGCTTTCCAAAAGGTCTTTTCCCAATTCGGGACCACGAATAAGTATATTCCCGTGCTCTTTTCCAGGTGTCGTAAGACTCGAGGTATCATTGAGGGTGGGGGAAAAAGCCAGCCGAGGTCGTAATGCCATGTTTTGCTGAAGGCATTCACAAATGCACATGCTTGATCTCGGGCATCTTCGCTCACATATCGTTTTACGACCGCTGAGTGGGCGCTCGCGAAGAGGTCTATTGATGGTGTGCCCCATTTGTTGAATATGATTTGTGTTAACTGCTTCGACAGTGTCCATTCTGGTGCTTGGCGGAGCCTCGAGAGGCTGTCGGCTAGTAGGTTGTATCTTCCTGGCAAGTAGCGGACTACAAGGTATATTTGATGTTGATGTGCTATTTCCAGTATGTCTGTCGTCAACTGTAGTAGGTTTAAGGATTTTTTCCCCCCTTCTTTGGTGATGTATGCTGCTACAGATCTGTTGTCCGTTTGAGCTAAGACTGTTTGACATCTGTAAATATGTGCCACTTCTTGAAGAACCATCTTCAATGTCCATAGCTCCTTTCGGTTGCTGTGCCACGGTTGTTGATCGATGGTCCAGGTGCCGCTTAGGCTCATGTCGTTTACTGTGGCACCCCACCCTTGATCTGATGCATCGGTTGTAACAAATACCGTGGGATCTCTGTGGTGAATCGGTGATGTCTGATCGACATGATCTAACCACCACTGAAGCTCTTTCACGACACAATTTGGAAGGCTGAACTTCTTGTTTCTGTCGTCCTCTGGGAGCAAATTTGCTTGTCTTTGGATTGGTCTGCAATGAAGTCTCCCCAAGGGAACAACAAATGACGCAAAGCTGAGGTTTCCTAGAATAATTTTTGCTTTGTGCCACGTCCACCAGTTTTTCTTCAGTGTGTGTTCTAACAGAGTTAAAATTTTTTGTGTTTTGGGCTTTGGGAGGCATTTGAGGTTTTGTTTTGTCTTCCATATAATTCCTAAATATTCTATTACTCTTGTTGGAGTTGTGATCGACTTTTTTACGTTGACACACCATCCCAGGTCTACTAGACATCGCAGTACCTGTAGGGTTTGTTGTAACAACACGTGCTGATTCGTGTGCATTATTAAAAAGTCGTCTAGATACACAATGATTCTGATGCCTCTTTTCCTGAAATAATTAGCCAACCAATTAGAAATATTCGCAAACGTGTATGGGGCAGTGGCCAGCCCAAATGGTAAGCATGTCATTTCATAAATATTGTTCTCAAAAGCAAAAGCTAGGAATCTGCGGTGTGTATTGGCAATGGGAATGTGAAAATATGCTTGTGACAAATCTAATTTTGTCATGAAATCTGATGTATTCAAACAAAACGGTATTTTGAAATGGTTGACCAGACGAAATTTTGGTGGTCGCAAAAAGTAGTTTAAATTTCTTAAATCGAATATAGGGCGGTTGGATCCATCAGATTTCTGACGCAAAAACAAAGGCGATAAAAAGCCTGATTTGTGGCGACACTTTTGGGCGGCGCCTGACTCCAACATTTTTGCTATTTCTTGTGACATCTCTTTTGAAGTTTTTATTTGATAACGTAGGCAGAAATCTGTATGATGGTGGAACGCTCACAAATGGTATCCGGTAGCCTGATAATATTGATAAAATATTCTTCGGTGCCCCTAGTGTTTCCCAGACGTGAAGTTTTTTACTAACCTGCCCAGCACAAAATTTAGAACTTCTTGTTCCTATTTTGTTTAATAGGGACGCGTGTTGTTTGAAATCGAGGCCTTTCTGGCTTTCGATTAACCGAGTTTTTACCATGATAGTTCGGTTGAGATCTGTTTCTGATTTCTGTCGTCGTCCTAGGTAGTGTTCGTCTTTCTCTAAACTTCGCTTGATTCGCGGACGTTGAAGCCGGTGTGGTTTTCCGAAACTTGCCGGGAAAAAACTTAAAAATGCCTCCTTGCTCTTTTACTAGTTCAGATAGTTGAGGTTCAGCAAATAAGTGGTTTTCTGACGGAGGTATTGAATGAAGTAATTCGCTTATAATTTTATTTTGCGGTTTGTATATCGCTCGTCTTTGTTGAATTACCTCCGAGCGTTTGCCACAGGTATATTGTAGGAGCGAGTCCGAAACTTTTCGAAACGATGAGTCTGATTCTAAGAATTTTTTGCTTATATATGCCTTAACTGAGGTAGGAGCATCTTGGTAAATATCTTGGAATGTTCGACGTTGTTGTAACAGGCCATGCGTTATCGCGCCAAGACATAGATCCATTTTTTCCAGTACTGAAACCAGCTGCCAAGGTGGAGTCACTGTAGCAAGGTTGCTGTTGACTTTCAGTGCTGTAAAAGCTGGGGATGCCTGAAACGTCTTCTGTACTTCGGCATATCGTATGTTTTGCCAGCTTTCTGAGTTGAATCTTTGGCAGTCGATTCCTTGTTTCACAAACATCTCGTCAGCTTTTGTAATCTTGGCTTCTGTTTCTTTTGTTCCCGGGGTGAAATCCTGCAGCGGTTCCTCAGTAATGTCAAAGTCTGCATCAGCACTTTCGGAGATAATGGGTGGCGCATTCCAGTTATCTTCTGGTGCTGAGGATTCTTCATCCTCGCAATAATTCGAGTGCAGACTTGGGGACAATGGAACCTGAGCTGAACCCAGGGAATGGGCCTGATTTTCTCTATTTATCATCAATCTGACATTTTCGTTAGTTGTCTGCGCTAATGTGCAAAGTTTTTCTAATATAAGGTTTTGTTGCGCCATGAAGTCACTCATCTTTGGTTCTTTAGCAGCAGTAGCAGGCTCATCCGGACTGAGGCTTCTTTTAGAGGCTCGTGAGCTGCTTGAGAGGGAGGCGATCTCTGTGTTATGTGTACCTTCTGTTTTAAGTATTTCAGAAGCCTCTTGTCTTGAAAGGAGCTCAGCTTTAATCATGTTAATCGTCTCCGGAAACTGGTTATAAGCTTGAACCGGATGTATTTTTGCCATTATTGCCAAAGGAGTATAAATTAATGCGCGACCCAATGGCCAGGTTAATAATATTCTTTTTATCTTTTTATAGCGTCTCTCACTAAGTGTATTTTCTGAGCTGTGAGCCTTTGCTAGTTTGACTGTTGGAATTGCAAAGCGTAATCTGCATTCTGTATCCGAGGAGATTGCTTCCCCAAAAAGGTCTTTATAAGTGGTTGTATTGATGACCCAGGCCCTCCATTTGTCTGGATACACTTCATCCAAGAGGTTTATAATACTATTAAAAAATCTTTCTTCTTTTGCCGGAGGTCTCCACTCAGTAAGCGTACCCAGTGTAGTTTGCTCCATCTGGAAGCATTACAGTGTGTGAGCTTATTCGTAATTATGTTCTGCTGGTGTAATGCACGCAGCTGACATTTGACAGTTGGTAGTTCGTTAAGCAGAACACAAGTCATTCGCCCGACAGAACGAATGACGACTGCCCGGCGGACGACACTTCCTAACTCACAGCCGACGTGTCGTCTGCTAATGAACAGACGACGTCGTGTGCTCAGCCGACCGTCGGCTGCGGAAAATAATTGCAATAAGTACGATAAACTATGGGCTTTCCATAGTACAAAGTGTACATTTGCAAGCAATACACAGGGCTTTCCTGTTTATTAGTTTGTGTAGACGCACGAATTGTCGTCTGCACACTTAACCGACTGTCGGCTTTAGTATTAATATGTGCAAAAGGTACGATAAGTTAAGGGCTCTCCTTCGTAACGTACCTACATTTGCAAGCAATAACAGGGCTTTCCTGTTTAACACTTTACGGGACATTTATAATAAGACGAAACATAATAAAAGTTTAAACCTTTATAGGCGTTCAGTGTCCCGTAACGTGTAAGTTTCTAAAATAAATAAAACTTAGTTAGATAGGATAGGACTTACCTTTATTTAAATATAAAACAGAAGTGAACTAAGTTTCTATCACTAATACTGTTTTAGTTTCGATACAAAGTTATCACTTCGAAAATCCAAGACGTACTGAAGAACAAGCGAAGCGATCGCCCGGCGCAACATGGCGGCGTGCGTGCTGTGGGGGGGAGGGCGCGCGCGCAAGGTGTAGGTAGGATAGGTATTTAGTGTTGTCACATGCGAAAATCCAAGGGGTAATCTCAAGGTGGGTCTAGCGTAGCTCGGACACCTAAATTAGCTGTTTAGTACAGACGCCAGCACATCAACCTACCACAATCTGTCAGATTTTCTCAATCAACTTTGAACCTTATGCTTTAACGATAAAGTTGAAAATCTATTAAAGAAATCTGACAGATTGTGGTAGGTTGATGTGCTGGCGTCCGTACATTTTGACGAGTTATGCGAGCATAAATGTAGGGAAGGGAACAACTGATTTCTTTTTTCGCTTGGGTCCCATAGTAAAAGTTGTTCATATGATGAGTCCAATGACCCCTTAAGAGGTTTCGCACATTTAACGTTACACCTTGTATAAGTGTAAAGTAAAGTGAAGCAAAATTACAATAAACAAAATTATTTATATAAACTGCCGCATGCCGCCCTATATTATATTGAAGTCGGTGGCCGCCACCCTTCCACCACATCATTCAATGATGGAACCTGTGGGTAGTGTGATTATCTTGTAAATGGCGAATCTGCCAAAATCTGCCACACTTGGCGCCAAAATTGCCAAAAATATGCCTTCATGGCATGGAAACAGAAAAAAATACGGCACTGATTTAAAGAGGCAGTTGTAAATAGCGGTTTTGGTAAGTTAAAAATTATTAATGGCCCGTTTAATAACTAGTTCAGCAGTTAAAACTAAGCAGTAAAGTAAACAAAAATGAGTACTTAATAAAAAATAATGAAATGGATCAGTGAATATATAATTGAGCAGGAAAATAATTAAATGGGCGGTAAAAATTATTGAACGAGCGGTTACGTGTGGGCAGTAATAAATCGGAATTTGTCGGTAAAAAATCTCATTCTCAACAATTCTATAAACAATGAGGTGGTAAAGTAGTTTTCGAAAACTATGAGTCTCTAATCAATCACTCTAATTCTCATACGCTCGCTCTTGCATTCTATGTCAACGTAGCCCTGCTTCGCGGGGCTCCTATTTCTATGTAAAGGGTTTAAAGTAACCTAACCAAACCTAAGCTCGGGGTGGGCACCCCGAGCTCGTTCATAAATATGTTTTCGGAAACTTAGTATTTTTGACGAAAGTTTAGTATTTTTATCACCGCTCGCTATGATATGCCGAACTATTTATCGAACCGCTCATTCCATCATTTTTACCGCTCATTCAGTTATTGGACTGATCAATTATTTTACCGACCAAGTAATTGATTTTTTATTACTGTCCATGTTTTACTGTTGCAATAATTAATCAACTGCCATTAAATTAAATAACTGCTCAATGTGTTTTTCAACTGATCATAATAACATCTCGAATATTTAAATAACAGCTCAAAAAATTAGTTCCCAAAAAGTACACAACGATTCTGTGGGTAGAACGTTCCTTTGCACGCTGAAACAATCGCATAAAAATCAAGTATTTATATGTTAACTTATGTATTGTAGTCGTAGGAAATAACTGGAATTCGGGTAATGTAATGATAAATTCAAGAAACCCTTATTTTTTTAATATTTTTTTAATTTAGTTCGGTTCGGAGACAGTATAATATAAAATTCAGGGAATGAGTGCTGTGTATGGAACGGTTCGAAAATGGCGAATTTATTCGTTCTTGTCATTTTGCTGTGATGCTTGCTCGCTGTATAAAAACTTGTATTTTGTTGCTATAAAATGGCTGACACCGGACTACGTATGAATTTCGCTGCCTTAAAGAGGGCAGATCCATACGCTAGAGAAATAATCGACAGTGCTACCCACGTTGCGCTTTATACATTCGAAGAGAACGAATGGGAGAAAACTAATATCGAGGGTGCTTTGTTTGTGTACAGTAGAAATGGTGAACCGTACCATAGTTTAGTGATTATGAACAGATTGAATACGAATAACCTAATCGAACCAGTATCGAAAGGAATAGAATTGCAATTGAAGGAACCATTTCTTTTGTATCGGAACGCCAAGTGCCGCATTTACGGCATATGGTTCTATGATATAGACGAGTGCGTTAGAGTTGCGACTAAGTTAAATTCTCTCATCAAAGACCCGATCAAGCAAGTCCCAGGCGGCGAGAACATGTCGCAAAACGCTGTACATAGTAGTACGTCTACAACTTCTACTGCACCCGTCGATATATTCAGCATGTTGAGCAAGGCCCAGGATGACTTCAATTCCAATAAGGGCCTCGTCGCTAACAAGTGTGACTCGACACCGTCGCGTGCGCCCGACATGACTTCACAAAGCGTGATGGACTTCTTCGCGAAAGCTGGGAGCGGTGCCGCTGCGCAGATGCCGGCGGTGTCCTCGTTACCGTCGCCGGGTATTTTCGGGCCGCGTTCGACAGACGCGCGGGAGGTGCCGCAGCTGCTACAGAGGCTCATGAGCAATCCAGCACATTCTGTCGAACATATAGAGAAACAACAACGCTCTGTGACACCCCAAGAGGCTCAAAGTTCAAATGGCAATATGAACCTGGATTCAGCAATGAGACAAAACTGTGGGTTCCCGTTAAAGTCAACTCCTATCGACAAGCCCAATCAGCAGAGGATATCTAGTCTGAAGAAGGGACAGTTGGATTCAAATGACACCAACGGCCTTATACCACTGGAGAATGAGTTGAACCTGATGCATATTTCATCACCAAAGCCAACGTCCCCCTTGGCCACATATTTGAATCAGTCACAGGACATCAACCACACGGTAAGCTCTTTTAACGGTAGCAAACTGGAAGAGATTGGAATATACCCTCTGATTGACTCTGTGTCAACTCAGCAGAAGCCAGCACTGATGCCGCCCACAATGTTCACTGCTAGCACGGGCGGAGACGTCCAGCCGTCCCCTGAGCCTCTCACTAGGAACCAGCTGCTTCAAGCTTTCAATTATCTGCTGAAACATGATGCTGACTTTGTGAACAAATTGCATGAGGCTTACGTTAAATCCTTTTCAGAAAAGGCATACTCTGTGTCATAAAATTGATTCTTTAATAAGTGTCTGCTGTAAAGTGTAGCAGTCATCTAAAGTATAAAATGTACAGCCGTTATTTGAATGTAAACTGAAACAGTATAAACTGAATCTTCTTAAAAATGTTGTGTAGACCCTCTAGTTTTGTAGTGACTCATTGTTTGGAGTATTTTTAAATAAGTTTTAAACCTTTGACTGTAACCTGTACAGAGAATGAATTTTAGTGACTAATCTTCTTTTAGTTTGGACAGGCGTGAGAAGGTCCCTTAAGCCACTACTTGTGATATTTATATTGGCTCCAGCTTAAGGTAGCATTCAAAATCCAATATATTTGAACGATAAGTACCTTCAATTTAGGTTAACTATGAGTTCTTTTGCAATATTATAATATGTACATTTTAAAAGACAATACTATGACTACTTTGACAAATACGCTTTTCTAAGAGATATTTTTACTGACATGATGTGCTGCATTAAAACTTTCATAATTTTGAGAGGAAAAAACCTCTTTTAATATTATAAGGACTGCAAAAATTTGCTATATATATATCTTTACAAGAATTATTCTTACCAGTTACAGCATAGGCATCAGATTTTTTAGGTTTTATTGTATGTTAAACGTTTTTATTTCATGTAAAATTTTTTCAGTAGCTACTAGTAAGATTTGTCCCTATTTTCTTTTTATATCTCATTTTTCAGTAAAATTTTAGTATGTGTATTTAATGTTATACAAAATGGAAGACTTTAATATACATTAGATACAGGGGAAATCAAATGATAATATTGGTTAAAAATATATTTCTTTAAAGATGTAAAATTTAGTCACTTGTTTAGGGAGAGTAAATAATTTCGTAAGTTATATTTCTCCTAAGAATCAACTTTCTAAGGATGGTGTGTTGTGCTACTGTGCTAGGCACACTGACAAATACCTATATAATTTCAATTACTAGGAAGTTTTTATGAAACTTCCAAGGGGATCTACCATATATACCCCTTTAAGTCACCGTTTCAAATATGAAATGGATTATGTACTTTGCCAAACTATTGAAAATCACCTTTCAATATGGTCGAATTAAATCGACGACCATTGTTTATTGTAAATCATAAAACATGTTTATGACAAAAAAATGTTGACACTTTAGGAAACGTCTATAAAATTTTAAACCATCTAAGTGCTTTTACATCTCATAAGCTATGCTAAATGATGATGTTATAACTGTTATCTTTAAGAAAATTATGGACAGCTATTAATGTTGTGTGGAGATATTTTTGTTACGTCTCATTATCTATAAGGGAGCAGAATGTTTTGATGAAAACTAATTTTGGCCTACATAACATTGATCCTGTACATATAATTTGTTTGATTATGAAACTGTTACTTTTGAAATGCTCCCACAATCCTGTCATATATTTTGTAAACTTAGTTCAGGCGATAATAGTTTTTGACAATTTTCAGTTAGAATGTTATCATAAAAATAGTCTCAAATTAAAGGGTTCATCGAAGTAAAAGCTTTCTTTTATTTGACGACCTTATCCTCATACTGCATTTCAAGATGGAGCGAAACGCATGAGGCGTAATCACAAACCTATTTGGGAAATAACGGCCTGCTAGCTTCTGCCTACCCCCATGAGAAAAGTAGGAATTTTCAACACGCTTTTTAGCTTCACATTAACTAACTAAAAATAACAAACAATGTAATAATAAAATCTTAGAAGTTAATAATTTTAACCTACCTCTAATTGTCGCATCGAAATGAAACTTTGTATGTATATGTAGTTCGGATGACAAAACTATAATTTGGTATCTTGGAGCTGATCTGATGATGGAACCAGGAGGTGGATAGTAAAACCCTTCGGCGGCTACACTAGTAAAACCCCTCGAGTTTGTGCTCATATAATTTGTTTTGACGAGTCCAATAGATTGTTTTGTAGTTTTTTTAAACTACATATTTCTGATCCAGTTTCTCCATTTAACCAGTGTACCTAATTAAAAGTTTATGGGTTTATCTACATCATCCCAAAATAAACAGCAGTATCTTTACAAATAAATAAAATTGAAGTGTCTCTTTGCAATGTCAACATAACAGCTTTTTTACGAAATGCCAAGAAAGTTTATACGGTAGGTACTTACTTAAAAAAAAAAAACACTGGCACTCCGGTAGTGCCGACAGAAGTGAAAACTTGAACAATTACGAGTGTATTTTGTGAATCGTCTTATAAACAAAACACGCGTGTTAAGGTGTGTTCCTTATTTTATAGGGTTTTTTGCAAATCAGGTATGATGACCAAAGTGACTGGTTTATTCTTCTCGTGAAAGGAATTTATTCAGATTTGCTCGTCGTCAGTTATATATCCGTGGTTCAGCGCCATCTCGTCGTTGTTGGATGAACTACGTAGTTAGTACGCGAGGCCCTCGTAGTTCTTCCCGATGTGCATAGATGGCGCTGTCTTACGTTTTACGTCTTACGAATTTTCGATCAGGGTCACGTGACCTGACGCGAATTTAGAAGTTTTTACCCATTCCAAAAAAAGTACACAGCGCCGCTAAAGAAGTTTTCACTTCAAAAAAAATCGTTTTTGTGTGTCTGTTCCGGCTAATGTCCGAAACGGCTGGACCGATTTTGATGAAACTAGGTATGGGGATATTTTGAACCCTGGGGGAAGGACATAGGTTACTTTTTATCAATATACCACCCAGGCTGAAGCTAGTATAGTAGGTACCATTTAGTTAGAAGTTCGTTTCGTGGCTCAGTGGCGAAGCTCTGCCATTCTTCGCAAGTTCTGGGTTCCAATCCGTTGGCAAAAGATTACAGAATTATTATGATTACAGAAGTGCATCATGCTTCCTTTTACCGCCATTGAAACTAAATACCATCATTTGAGAACTGCTACTTGGGGATAGATAGAACCTACCGGTACCTATGTCTTGTAGTAACTTCATTCATTGAATGGCGCTTCACGTAGGTACCTGCATACCTTGCGTAAGTTGTATTACTTACCTTTTTTAATAAATTTGAAGTGTCTGTTTGTAATGTCAAAATAACATTACATAGAGGCATTAGCTTTTTACTAAAGGCAGCAAATTAATTTAAACGGTAAGTACCTACTTATAACAAAACATCATTAGTTTCTGGTCTTTGTTCCGGCTAACCCGCAAAACGGCTGCACCGACTTTCACTCGTAGATAGCTGATGTTATAAGGAGTGAATTAGGATACTTTAATCTTAGAAAAGTAATTAGGGTTCCGCGCAAAAAAATAAACTCATGAAACCCCATATGCACACGCCAACGTAGTCGCGGGCACAGACAGTGTTAAATATAAGTGAGACTGTTTGTTGAAAATAAAAGCAAGCAAATCTCGACACCTGTCGAACAAATGCTGCTGCTAGAGCGGGATGAAACAGGATCATAAGTAAAACAAATAACATTGTTGAAATCGATTTAATATTGCTATATTACAAATCGTATTTGAACTTTGAACAACCAGTTGAGACCGCAATATTACAGTTTTCAATATTGTTTTAATCGCCAACTTTGGCGTGTCCATATTTTCTATTTAAACAGTAAACATTTATCAAACTTTACAGCCGTTTTAACATATTTCAACTACAGTGGCACTTAGTAAGTACTCACAAGAAAATACCTACTAAACCGATGGTTGATAATAAAAAATTTAAATAATAAATTTGTTCTTTGATGGTAATTTATGAGAATTCTAAATAGTATTTTTTTTTCAAAATACATTCATATAAAAATGTTTTTGTGTCACAAACTGACCTCACATTTTAACTCTCAATGGTGAACAATACTTTATAGAATACTGTTAGTTATGATGCCACCGTAGTCAAAACATTAAAAAAAAAAACGACTTCAGATTCATACATTACAATTTTATACGCAAATCTCTATGATTGGTTGTATTTAAGTGTCCTTGCGCCTTCGCCATTCCGGTATTTACAAATAAAGGATGATCTGGGAATATTTTTAGAAAAAATAACAGCTAGCTAATTTTGAATTGTATTCGGTAGGTATAAATTGTGCTATGCGGTTTGTGAATACAATTTTAATCGATAGCTCAATGTTTCAAATGTTTTGTAAGAATAGTTTATGTATGTATTTTTGGTCAGATTATACAGGGTTGTTTTAAATTAGCTAGCTAAACTCCGCAGGCGCGATGGGTACCGATATCTAAACGATGATTGATAAAACAAAAAAATAATTAATTTGATGCTTGTTTTTGTGGGGTCATCGACTGCAATAAAATTATTGTAGTCACTTGAAATATCAGTTTAAAAAATTGTTTTTTTTTTTGTGTTAAACATAAGAAAACAATTCTTTTTCCAACTTATACTTCAACTAGCTTCTGCCCGCGACTTCGTCCGCGTGAAATTTCTTGTTCCCCCGGCCCACCCCGTCGCATCTCATCGCCTGACGCGCTATTACTTTGTTTTTGCTTAGCGTTCTTACCGACTTTTTTCTTTTTGCTCGGTCCTAAGGGTCATAGCGTGTTGTTGAATAGCCTATAGCCTTCCTCAAGAATGGAGCTATCAAATGCAAAAATAATTTTTCAAATCAGACTGGTAGTTCCAGAGATTAGCGCGTTCAACCAAACTCTTCAGCTTTATAATATTAGTATAGATTAACAACACTAACAGCGGTTGTTGACCTCCCAAAAAGCCATCAAACAAATCTTCCTATTTTTTATTTTATCGTGTTTATATATCGATACCAATCGCGTCTGCGGAGTTTAGCTAGCTCATTTAAAACAACCCTGTACTTTTTCTGGTACGTGCAAATACTATTGGTATAATATATTAGAATAAAGTAAGTACATTCAGTAGTTTATATTCGCGGTAGATATATTAATATTGTAAGTGCAAGTGCTCCACTATTTAAAAGCCTGTTCACCAAAACATTTGAAACACATCTTACTGGGTTGTCAAACAGAAAATTACATCTCACTGTAAAACGAGTGACCCTGTGAATTTCAAAATGGATCTATGATATGCTACGGTTAAAGTATATTATGTACATGAAAACTAAATTGCATTACATTGCCCTTGTATTTGGGCACACTAATTATTAGAAACGTAAGTTAAAGTACCGTATATAAACTGATAACAGTTAAGTTGCTAGCTGAGAGCAAAATGCATGGGGAGTCGGGCACAACGAGTGTACTGACTTGATCGTTTTTACTTGGTCAAACTGGCTTAGTGCCCAGTCGAGTTTTCCATGCGTAGGTAGACGAGATAATGCATAATATTCTGAAGACAGAGTCTGTAGGTCCATTTTCAGGTTCTATTATTACCAGGCAGGCGCTTTACTTTGTGTTAATTTATTTCATCACCATTGCTCTCAAAAACGGTGAAGGAAAACATCGTGAGGAAACCGGCATGTCCTAGAACCAAAAATTCGAAGACATGTGACATCTACCAACCCGCACTGGGCCCGCGTGGTGGATTACGGCCCATTCCCTCTCACAGAGAGGAGGCCTGTGGTAACAGTATAGGCTGATTATGTATGTTATGTATTATTACGTCACCTTTTTAAGGATCTCTAAACCAGGGACTTGAAAACGAAATTAATTTCGTTCCGTTACCACTAATGTTATCGTATAACGTTCCAAAAGTAACAATACTAAAACCTAAAAATATCAATAATGTTACAAAAAAATCGGTTGTCTATAAAGTCGGTTTACTGACGATAGTTGAACGTGACAACGTCATAAGAAAATACTGATGGAATAGTTGTATTGCATTTGTTAATATTCGCTTGCACTTCAAGCCGCCATGGAACGCCTCCACGCTACAGAGCGAGGCCGCGAGGTAACGCTACATGAGTCATGTTTTTTCGTGAGTGCAGCCAGCTTCATCGATTTATTAGAAGTTGTCACGTCAAAAAAACTGTTATAGAATATCATTTTCGTAGAACAATATTATAAGTAACGTTATAGGTAACATTAAGCTTATTAGCTTGTAATAACGCTACAGATTCATTTGTAACGTTATTCTTCATGAATAACGTTATTATATCGTTATACTAATAACGATATATTGATAATATTGTTAGTGAAGAGTTTAAGATTTCGTTCTGTTTGTCAGTATCGTTATAGCAAAGGGATTAATTTTGTTACGATCCTGGTGGAACGGTACAAATCGGTACCAGAACTACGCGTAACGTTATTTTGAGTAACGTTTCAAGTCCCTGCTCTGAACAGAAAGCCTTAGAATATTATACATTGATTTTATTCTCAATTGGCTACAGATGTTGTACCGTTGTTTACCCCCCATACATTATTTGCCGACGTGACGAGACCCTTAAAAACTTCATAAAGTCGGTTCTATAATTACACAATCAATGAAAAATCAACCTTATAAACTAAAGTAAGGTATAGCTGAAGATCTTGCAATCTTAAAGATGTTGCTATGCATCACGATTTAACTGATAAAGTATGACAATTTAGTAAACAGTCCGGTTTCCAGGCAGACATGTGATTTTTGCAAAAACAAGCAAAAAAAAATCAAAGATACTTATAATCATTATTTTGTCTCATCTGAATTGTTTTTTTATTCTCTTGTGTATAGTTAGGCGCGTAATTTGAATATCTTTTGTATTTTTTAATAAAAGTGAAAAATAGTTTTTAATAAATTTTGCTAATACATACCACGTTTTTGCAAAAACACACCAGCACTCCACCACTGAATGAGTCCTAACAGATTATCATTTTTTTTATTACTAAAAACTATTTATCTCAACTATTTGGTTTTAAAAAGAACTTTTATTTCTATGTAGAAACAATTCAATATAAACTAATCATTAAACACGATTTAATGGGATTAAACTAAGAAGACTTGCCGAGTCTCGACGTACAATCATAACATGTTTTAAAACTCTTAACTTTTGCTTTCTATAATCGCTTCATAAAAAGAAAAAATACTATATTTACAAAAAAAAGGAATACTTGAATTTGAATGTGAAAAAGTCATCAGCCAAATCTCTTTTTGTTTACGGATCTTCCTATGTCAGTATAAGAATCACATGGTATTTTACTGCACGTTTTTGCACACATGTCAACTCGGAAAGGGATCGTCACCGTATCACCTTTCGCCTCGCCGTCAAACAGGCGTCAACCTAATGTAAGCACGTAACCAAAGCAAATCTGCAGGCAGGTTGGGGGAGGCGTAAGAGGGGCAAGTGTGGACAAAGAGACGTAAGCTCGGGTACGGAGAGACGTAAGCGCGGGGACGACGAACTGTAAGCGCGGGAACTGCAAGATGACCGCGCAGCGTACCGCGGCTCGTGAGCTTGTTCCGAGACGAGGCGATTACGTTACGATTCCGATTAGTGTGCGTTGCAGTAGGGAGTTTCATACAAAGAATACTGAATGGCTCGAGTTGAGACGGTGAAGATCCCTTTCCGAGTTGATATGTGTGCTATGACCTTAATGCTGCGCATGCTGGGATCATACGTCAATATTCCGAAGTTGATACGTTTAATATCCAATGCTGTAAAAACGTGTCATGTGAACGACTGACTGCCAATCAGTAATTTAGAATTTTGGAAACTTCATAAAGCGCTTACAAAAACAAACATGTTATCGTAACTGATTCGGCATACATTTGTACCAGATAGTTTATGTAACGTACACTATTCTATTGTCATCAAGAGGCCCACAACGTGTGTGACGTACAAAAGAGTTAGGATGCGTTACACTGCGCAGAGTATAACGTAGTATACAGTCGGCGTAAACGCACCCTTAGTGATTTGCCGATTTTTAAATTATTGTTAGAAAAACGTTTTACTAAGATTTCACACGGAGTAAAACGTTTTATTTAAATCAAAACTAAATTGTTAATTACTTCATATTTTCCAATGAACCATACATTTATTTGTCCAAGTCAATGTTGAATAAGTACCTGTTACTTTTAACAAAGCAAAGACGGTAGTTTAAAAATAATTCGGTATTTGAAAAGGGGCTTCCAAGAAGTTAAATAAAACGAAAACTATATCTAAGAGATCAACGTTGCGCGTTCAAAAATAGGCAAATCACGCAAGACTGTCCATTAAAAAATTATATTTACATACATTAGTTATTCCACTGGAAGAAATTATACGATTATTTGTACCAACATTATTCTATTGGGATTAAAATGGTTTCAATCGAGTGAAGACGCGGGAGGCGGATAATCAGGTGTTGCCAGGAAGAGGAATTTTGTAAACTGAATATAATTTAAATGAAAGAAGTCAGTGGTATCAACCAAAATCATAACACATATCACATTATAGTATTAATAGATTTTTATTAAAATAATCCTTTTAACACTTCATGAGAATTCATATTCCATGTAGAAATTAAATTGCAGTAGTCACAATAATTCATAAACCAAAGAATAAATAAATTGGTACAAATAATTTTAAAAATTACTGTTGAGCAAACCACCTCACTTTCGATGACCAAAATAAAAAGGTTTTATTAGTATCACATATTTTTAACCTGGCAATATTGGATTTCATATGTCAAAGTGACGTTAAGACGTCAGTTATTTTTTAAATTGATTTCACGAATGTGAGGCGACATAAAGAAAGTGGTTCTTAATTTGCAAGCTTAGATTTTGGTGGGCAGTAAGTTTTTCAGATTTAATAGATATGGCCATAATTTACTTTTTCAATATAACTTGATTGGATTAATTTATGATGATTACATCTTTGTTAAAAATATGTACATTTTAAAACAAGAGTTATTGTTATTTTAAAGTAAATTAAATTTAAGGAACCACAATGGTTTCAAAGTTCTATGTACAAAGAGCAGTAATAAAAATTAAGGCCGTATCTTTTAAACCCTTCAAATAAGTCTAAAAAAAGATATGATTTTATTTCAGGGCTGTCTGGAAATTTAGAAAAACAACAAAATTGAATAACACATATTTTTTTGAATTGTTAGTTATTTGACTAAAGCCTCTGATCATAACTGATGTTACTGGCAACACATTCACTGCTGAAGACTTTTAGATCATAGACAACTGATTAAAAACACAAAAGAAACAATTTCAGTGAATGTGTCTTTGAAAACTTTTTACCCAATGCGAGATTTTCTTTTTACTTTTTTCTAAAATCTTCCCTAGTGGCTGGATAGATGGCGCTGAACTTGGTAAAATTACTGCTAGGAACGGAACGTCACATCATTATTTGATTATTTCACTTGGATGTAATTTTTAGATCGAAAAGAAACGTACATAAAAAAGTTAATAATTGATTAACTACGAAGTAATTAGTTAATTTCGTTTTGGCTTTGGCACCTAGTAACTTAATCAACGCCATTTAAAAAAATCAAAATCTTATTTAATATCAAAACTCACAACACAACTCTTATTACAATAGCAGTCATACTTTTTAAGTATAGTGGTCAGTACACCATTAAATGAACTAACAAACATTAATTTGCTTTTTTAAAACATAATTGTTTTTTGGAACCAAAAATATTGTCAAGATTTCGAGACAGCCCTTAAAAGTGCAACAATGACGTCAAAGTCGATAGTTTCTGTCTCACATTTTGTTATACTAGCGAACGAGACAGCACTATGTTACAAACAGATGTGGCCCCACTGTAAGTAAGGAAATTGTAAATTTATATCTAACTATCCCCGTTTTTCGTTGATAACTTTAAAGGCAAATAAGAAAGCTTATAAAATAATGACATACATATTTTGCATTTAAAAAATTGCAAGTTTCAAGCTACATAAATCGATCTAGGGCATCAGTAATATATAATTTTAATTCGTGTCTTCTAAGGCGGATATAATGAACACATCATAGATTAGGTACCACGCTTTTAATCATTAATACGGACCTAAGAGAGACTCGAGTCAATGCAAGATTCAGAATAAATAAATGTCATGGAGAACCAACAGGACTCGTAAATACAACGTCGAGACAACAATACGACAATAAATGAAAACACTGGCATATAACTAATGTCTAAGAGTATTTTGGTACTATCAAATAAACCCCAGCTTCGAAATTAAAGGAGGGATTTTGTTCAAAGAAACTAATTAGTAGTAGTAGTGATGTGCCGACTTTGGTTTTTGCCAATCTTTGACTAGCTATGGTGACTAAAATATTGGATATATTTGATTGAATTTTCGTATGCAGACTGGGAGCGTCATTAGATATAATATGCAGTTTAATTTATTGTTGTATTGATGTCTCCTCCTTGTATACCAAAACTAGATTATATGATTCATATATTTTACTAACATATCATTAGAAGTTTCAGTAGTTAAGAGTGTTTATACAGAAAGTGGGCAACGTCGCAAATAGCTGTCAAATATTTCGCTGTTTAGATTAATTTGTCAATATTACTGTATGAAAATAAGAAATATGGCTAACTAATGAACTAGAATATTGATTATGAAATGCAATAATTAATATCGTAACACCGAATATTTAGTTTTAGATGTAAAAAAAGTATTTGGAAACTTTACAAATGCCTTTTTTACACCTAAAACGGTTACAACATCAAATTCAGTGTTTTAATTGCAATTCATTATTAATATTCTAGTTCATTAGTTAGCCATATTTCTTATTTTCATACAGTAATATTGACAAATTAATCAAAACAGGGAAATATTTGACAGCTGTTTGCGACGTTGCCCACTTTCTGTATACGCGCTCTTAAATAACTAACTGAAGAATTTTCGAGAATATATTTTTTTAAATGGGTAAAGCACTACGACACTGAAGCTCAATTTAGAAACATCTAAAACGTATTTCCTACCGCTCGCAGTGAGACCGCACCCTCATTCTTGCACTTACATTATGTTCAAATAACAAAAACAGCGTTTTAAAAACGCTTCCTTACTAACATACACAATGTGTGTGTACATTACACCGGATAATCACTTTTTTTACGTAAAAACAAAACTTAAAAAAAATATTCAACTATATTAAATCTATATGAATAGAAGATGAACCGCCTAACGAGTGACAAAATAATAAATAAGTTCAGGAGGCCTGTGGCGTCCATCATTTGTACAAAAGCCGGTATTCTATCTGAAAATAATAGAAAAATAAAGGTTTTAGCAGTTTACACAAAAATACACATACAAAAAAGATACATCTCTCAGAAGTTACACAATGAAAAGTATTTAATTTTATAAAAGAGGGAAGGACATTCTGTCCGTCGATCTTTCGGAAGACAAAATGTCCTTACCAACCAAAAACTACCACACTTATGTGACAGGAAAGAACTTTATTACCATGGTAGTTAACCTCAAATTATTCAAATTACAAAAAATCTAGATTAAAAGTACGGATTTGTGTATTGTGTAAAGGGACAATTCCCGTATTTTTATGAGGGCGCCGACCAAACGCAGACCGCGCATTGGCGCCCTCATCGTTTGTTTGGTTATTTCTTTTATTTTAGAATGAAAATGCAGAAAATAAGCACGTTAAGTTATGCTCCATAAGATTACACGTTAATATTATTATAAACGATAGTTTTACATTGTTTAGTTTTATTATAATCACTAAACGTAAAATAGTGGTCACTATTATCCGTTTTAGTGATTATGGGGGACTGTTTTATGTTTTGACCATCTCAGACATCGATCTACATGGTCTTCATATAACCTGACCAAGATTATGTCTGGACTTTAAAAGAGACTGTGACCTCTCAATTTGTTTCGGCCTTTCTTCTCAGAGTAGTCAGATAGGAAACGCCGACCTCATCTAGTTTAAAAAAAAAAGAAGTTGAAAAGTGTTTGTGTAAACCTACTTACAAAAAATAAAATCATTTATCATTTATCAAAAAGTGCTGATTCTCAGCCCTAGTTTGAATAAATGACTTATAATTTTTTTTGAAGAGCATTTTTTTGTTATATATTTATACTCACGTGTTGTGTACTACCACAGGCGGTGCAGGTGCAGGTTGCGCGACAGCACGGAGCGCACGTCGTGCGTGAAGCGCAGCGCGTCCAGCACCGGCAACAGGTTCAGCAGCGCCACGTCCAGCGGCTCCGAGAACCACGACTTTATTGGTATCGCGTTATCTGGGGACGTATACGGTATTTATTACTGAAAACAGCCTAATAAATCATTTAAAACTATCATGTAAAGAGGTAAGGTAACCATAGATATGGTAACCAATGGAATATTAACACTAAACTTGCGTGGCATGACTCGACATGTGACGAAGAATATTTGCAACAGTTCGTCCAAATCTTATCCCCACTTAGCTAGTCAATATAATTATTATATTGGTTTATCACATGTGGCACTCATCAGTCTTAATGTTTGACTAATATGTTTCTAATTGATTTCAAACTGTGAGTTTCCTAATTAATACCAAGACGTCAATCTTACATATAATTACTATTTGTAGAAAAGCTTTGAAAAATCTTCTAGACTCCGGGACGATTTTGACCAACAAGGTTTTTATTGTAATTGAAAGTACATATACTTGAATCAATCTGCCTAGTGTTTTCCCAACTATGTTGGGGTCGATGGTCAGCTGAATACCAGTCTAACAAGAAACTACTTATGCAGTCATAAGTTTCGGGTATCAATTTCTAATAAGTGTCTGTATCTCACCTGGAAAGTCCCGGTAGGCTCCGGGCGAGTTGTCCAATATGAACACTCTGTTGAGGTCGTCGCATATAGACGACAAATTTTTTGTGTAGGAACCGTTTTCTGCTGTGCAGTGTTGTCTGTCAACATACAAATTAACAACAAATATTATATCTAACCTATATTTTACACACATCACGTTTCATCAAGAGACGTGGTAATATCTAGCAGCTGCCCATCCCGTTGAACTTAAAGATGGCGACCTGCTATTTTTTTGGAAAAAAAGAAACAAGCTCTTTTCCGTTGCTATCATCTTTGGCTAGAGCGATGCTGTTTGTCCCTGCCACAAGCACACCCAGTGAGCGGGTATTTTCTGCTGCAGGACTGGTGCTCACGGCAAAAAGATCACGCCTGATAAAATATATAATAATAAAAGTGTTACCTATAGAACCGCCGCCTCAGTATGCCCCTCCCGTTGTCGAGCTTGTCGGCGACCGCGGCTCCGTAGATCTCCATCGACGCCGTGAACACCACCAGCTCGTACCACTGGGATACCTGCAACCAGCAATATTGTACTACGGGACATGGCCTGAAAACCTGTCAAATGCAGCACATTTCTTGTATCAGGTCTACCGCTTAAGAGGAAAGTGCTAAGGTAGCCCAAATTTAAAATTTTCTTACATTTTTTGCAATTGCAGGACCGTGTCAGGTTGTATCATCATCTGGCCAGTCTTTTCCCAATTATCTTGGGGTCAGCTACCAGTCTAACCAGATGCAGATGTGTACTAGTATTTTACATGGCGCAACTGTCTATCTGACCTCCACAGACCACAACCCAGTTACAAGGTAACAAGATACCTCTTGGTAAGCCTGGTTATCACTCTTTCGGGACTCCGACGACCCGTAAATATTTACGAATAACTGCTGGGACCAACGGGTTAACGAGCTTTCTTAGACAAGGAAGGTAAAGATGGTCACCCATCCACGGACCAAATGCGACAAGCGTAGCTTAACCTGCGGCGTAATTGCGAAACACACTAACAGTAGGTTATCAATATAACTCTTTAAGGCCTGATTGTTCAATAGTCAGATTTATTTTTTATCTGTGGAATAAAATATTGCGGTTTGACAGCTTTTGTATTGAAATTATGTTGCTTGTAGAATAATCTGACAAAAACTCAGAATGATTGTATGTAGGTAAATTAGTATGTTTTTATGTAAAAAAAAAAAAATTTTTAGAGATATCTTCATGATTTTTTTCTATCGTATCAAATTAGTTATATTATGGTTTCAACACACTATCTATATGTACCTAGCATATATCCTGAAGAATATCATATATTTTTCTGATTTTGTTTACCGTAGTCAAACATATACTTTTATTGTTTATAAAATATGCGTTTTTTTGTGTTTAGGTCTTGTAAGCCCCTTAAAAAGGCAGTTGGAACTGGACCGGACTGCGCGCGAAAGGCGGAGAACCGGATATTATGGCGTTACTTAGAAGACGCTTACGCAGTGGGTTGCGGAAGGCTGAGTTGATTAATTCATCAGTATGCCACGGAACTATATCTACAAGTAGTTTGTGTATATATAAAAACCAGGTTTATTTATAAGGAGCGAATCTTACGCACGTTATCAATAATTTATAGGAATGACTCATCAACAAAAATGTTTATATTCATTTAATTCAAAGTTCCAATAATACTTGTAACAGGAATATTTATTCAGGAAATCATGTGCACAATCCAGTTTCGCATATCAAGTTAATGCCGTAATTATCCGATGAAAATAATCAGGACGTTAGCAATGAAGATAAGTCGCCAGGAGGAAATATTCGCGCAGTGGCACACTTTATCTTTATGACATGTTGTATGAAATATGTGAGATACTATACTCACATATTTCATACAACGTCTTTATGTCTTTAAGCATTTTAATATTAATTAATAGTGTGGAATTTAATGTGAGTGAAGCAAACTATAGTCCAGTCGATGAGAGAATGCGTTCTTGACACCTGTCAGTTTCATACAAACGAATACGTGTTTTGCGAATTGACTAACTAAATAAACTGACAGGACGTGTCAGTAACGCATTCTCTCGATGGCCGGACTGTAAATAATATGGGGATGAAACCATATAACATTGTCTTTCCATAGTTTTCCCCGAATAGTTTAACTTACTGCCAGGGTCGCGGGTTGTTCGAAAGAGTTACCGTGGCCCCTGGCACAGGCAACTGAAGGAACACGGGTGGGTTTAGTCAGTAAAAGTCTGACATGCCCTCCCGCTCCGCCCAGAGCAGGAGAAGATATTTGATAATTTCCCATAAAAAAAAGCGTTGCTAAAGAATCGCCCTGCTATTTTGTACTAGCACGTTCTTACACAGTAAAACTGCGCGGAACTTGATTAGATTTGAAAGTGGCAAAGAGTTATCATTGAAATAAATTAAAAGATAAAGTATAGTAAACTGTATCACTAATAGACATAAATCAACTTGCCAAGAGCCTCGACCAACACCTGAGGAGGCTCTCGTTAGGCAGCTGGACCAAGGGCTTGATGCAGAGAGCGGTACTCCTGGACACGGCTCGTATTGTTAGGAGGTTCCTTTCTCTGGAGCCCTGACCGCCGGTAGCTTGGACCCTGTTCCCGATACCGGTGGGCTACAATTTTTTATATTTTTAAATATTTTTTTTTTATTGTTTTTTGTAAAGAATATTTAAAAATGTAATTAGTTTGTAAGAAAAATAAATAAAGGAATAATAATAATAATTTATTAAATCTTCTTTAGGTCCTGTAAGCCCCTTAAGTACTTCGTTTTCTTTCTTATTACTTTTTGTTTGTTTTTGCTCAGCTCCTTAGGGGTCTTGGCATCATATTAAGTAGCCTATAGCCTTCCTCAGAATTTGGGCTATCAAATGCAAAAATAATTTTTCAAATCCGACCGGTAGTTCTCGAATTAGCGCGTTCAAACAAACAAACACTACAGTTTTATCATTAGCGTAGATACTTAGATAAAATTACCCAGTAACTGGGTTGTGAAGGTCAGATAGACCTCAAAATAGTTAGGAAAAGGCTAGGCAGATGATGTCTTAGATTAATTTTTATTAAGTATCGATAATAACTGATGGCGAAAACGTTGTTCCCTGCGAACTCCAACACGGACATAGTCACAGGACAGATTAGGTTGTAAACATGTGGTTTCCATGCGTCACATGTGGCCAGGACTGAACGTACTTGTTTATATTATTACTTCCAATGTATATATTTACGTTATGTTATCCCCAACACAAAGGAAACTGGATTACCGACAAATTACGACCTGCATACGATGCGATACTAAATGCATGGATGACGCAGACATCTGTGTCTTGTCAACTTTCAGAGCCCAATCGACCTTGCTACCCTTCAAATACATAATAAGGAAGTATGTAGCCCATTATTGCATATCTATACAAATAAATAAAATTTAAGTGTCTCTTTGTAATGTCCAAATAACAACTTTTTACTAAATGCATATTTGCCCCCCTACGTATTATATCAGATGAATAGTTACACACCGATTTCTCTCTTTCAGTCAATAATTTGACTTTCGAAGGAAGACAACAAAGCGTTGTGTAACTATACAGACGCTATACGTTTATTAGTAAGGGGGTATAAGTAAGTATAGGAAATTTTATATAAAAAAAAATTAAAATGTTTGAATGATTTTGACGAGACTTTCACTGGTAGATAACTGATGTTATAAGGACAGGAGTAATATAGGCTTTTTGTTCCGGGAGCAAGTTCCCGTGGGATAATTTTCTGTAGTTGATGCATAATCTCAAGAACAAAAAAGTGAGTTCATGTTACAATCAATTCTCTTGCATTCAAGCTTTTAATTGGCTGAAATTCATTCAGGATATCAAAACTATACCATGTATTATTTGCCTCTGCTAAATGTTAATATGCTCTTAGTTATGAAGAGACTTCAGAAAGGTAGCTTTTAAGTTGGTTACATGGAACATACACCCGCGTTAGTTCGTGACACCCTTTTAGGAGGTATTTTAACATGTGAGTGGTCCCCAGTATATAAGGAGTTGCGGCCTTTACGATTGGGCCACTGCCCCCACAGCCGCATTTCGCGACCCTAATGATTGGATAATATTCCTTGAAGATTTCCGATACGAAGGAAGAAGCAATTCTAATTCCGATGAAAGAGTCAAAATGTACTTACTATATCCAAAAAGTAATCAACATGCGGCCTTTTATGTACGAAGAATCGCACAGGATGTTTGTCTATAGTAACTTTGAGCACGAAGTCTGGCGGCGTGCCCGGCTTGACGGTCGGCCGCAGCATCGCGTCGTGGTGCGAGTGTATCAACGTCTCGTCTAGATCTAGGACCAGCATTTTTCTTTTTACTAGACCTGAAAATTTAAAAAAAGAACTGTTATTGTACTGTCAAAGAAAGATTGGGACTCGCACAGGAAGAATACAGACTAAATAGATATTAAAACAAAAACAGTAAAATAAAAAAAAATAAAACAACAGTTCATCATCATCTGCGTAGCCTTTTCCGAACTATGTTGGGGTCGGCTTCCAGTCTGACCGGATGCAGCTGAGTACCAGTATTTTACATGGAGTGACTGCCCATTATGACCTCCACAACCCAGTTACTGGGTAATACTTTCGGACTTCTGTCGATCCGTAACAACTGTCAAAGATCCACTAAGGACAGCCGGGACCAACGGCGTAACGTGCTTTCTGGGGCACGGAGGGTCTTGGTATGTAAATATGGTTACCCATCCACGTACCAACCACGGCAAGCGTAGTTTAATTTGATCGATTAACCTATACGAGGTCAAAATCACATAGCTCAGCGACGACGCAGCTGTACGTGTCCAGACTGCACCACTCCACGAAGGTTGAGGAGATCGTGGAGTATATGCGTGTGAAGACCAACTGGACTTTGAGAGTCGAGAAGTTGGAGTCGCGTCACAACACGAACTTCAAGTCGTTCGTGGTTCGTGTTCCGACACATCATCTCGAAAAGTTTCTCAAGGAAGAGTTCTGGCCGAAAGGTGTTGTGTACCGCCGGTTTCGTGGCCTGCTACATGACACCAGTCAGCGAAACACGATGCCGACACTTCGTGTGCGTTAGTTTTTAGTAAATGTAATTTTAATGTTGTATGTATTTATAGTATTTTTAAGTTATATTAATATTGTATTGTATGTGTTTTATATGGGCCTTGACGCCTGAAATAAATGGATAAATAAAATAAATAAATAAATAATGCTGTGAAAGAAATAAAAGAATACATAAGGAGGTACAGACATCAAGCTAAACGCATGACGCCATCGCGCCAGGCAGAGACGAAAATGGCGGCTTGAAAAGACAATTTTGTGGAAAAGGGAGAGGGAGGCCTTTGCCCCGCAGTGGCTCAATACAGGCTGGTTAGATTAGACTACATGAAATTAACGTCCGCGCGAAGTTGCTTCAGTTTGCAGTAGCCTTCGCGAGATTGTTGTTTTAATAGCTGATTTTGCACAGGGAGTTCAATCAGGGATGTAGGAATTACCCGAGCAACAGAATAGTAGCGTCAGCAACTGTTTGGTAGTCCGAGCTACAACTAACAAGACAGCCTCAAAGCAACAAAAAAATAAGCGCGCGGTGGTTATTTGCTTAAACAACCGGTAAATTCTTTTACTGTTCAAGCAGTACGGTTATGGAATGACTTGCCCGTGTCGGTAAGGCGTGCTAAATCTTTGTCCACGTTTAAAATTATGGTAAAAAAGCACTTCCTCTCTCCTTAAACATCATTATTATATTTTCTCTGCTCCTGTTTCATGTTTATTATTATATGGATATATTTATATGTATGTGTATATATTTATTTAGATTAGTATAATGTACTATATGTATGTATTTATTGTATTATGTAAATGCTACACCGCGGACTACCTACAGTATTTGTCTGTCCTTCCCCTTTTTAAATCCATCCTAAGGTTGTCTTTAAAAGATCGCTTTTAGCGATAAGACCGCCCATTGTGTCACCCTTTGTACAGTTTCTATATTTATGTCTGTAATTTATATGGTGTACATAATAAAGAGTATTCTATTCTATTCTAAATTATAGCATGAGCGTAAAATATATGTAGTTCATGCGATAGTAGCCAATGTGCGACCAGCCTAACTTTCGACGAGCGGTTATACGTCGGTATAGCATGACGATAATCGCCTAATGACAGGAGCTATTTTCAGCCCCCTAACTACTGTTTTTGTGGGTAATTTAAAAGGAAAATAACGTGTAATATTCATGTATTCTACTTCTACTAATACTCGTATAATAAATGTGAAAGTTTGTATGTGTATTATATTACTTGATCACGCAAAAATGGCTGAACAGACAGTTTTTAACCTGGGTTAAAACATAAAATGATACTTTTAATCCCGATAGTACGTACCCGTGGATTATTTATTTATTTCCCGACATCCACCGGTACGCTAGTTAGTAATATACCTAAATAGGGGGCTAATTGATTTCTCTGCTTCGTTTTTTAGATGTTGTGTTATGTGAATTATCATACACTTATCTAAGAATGTTGCACTTAAAATTCACAGGTGGAAATATAATATCATAACTGATAACAAAGCCTCGAACCGGATGTGATAATCTTATCATTTGCTTAGTTTCCTCATCATGAAATGCAACAATTTTCTTTGAACGCTTGATGGCACAGAATCTTTTATTTTCATTACCAGTAGACAAGCAGATAGGTAATCTGTAACTTTGGACTGATAAGCTGATTTGATTGATCAATATGATAACAATGAAGTAGGTAGGTATGTATTGTTGACAGGTTTCAAAACAACTGTTTTATTTTAAAGGTAGTTGTTTACACACAAAATAAATGCAGTGTTGAAACTGATAAGAAGTATTTTGATATGCAATCAGTGTGCCCAATCTGGTACTGCTGTGGAGTTTGTGACGCCGCTTGTTCCCAGCTAAAGAAATAGAAAGTGGTGAAGGGTGAGCGTTTTCGGGGACTGTCTATGTAATGTTGACGTTCAAAAACTACTAATATATGCTCTCAGCCTAATAAATGACTTTTGATTTTGATACTTAAATACATCTTTCAGAAAAGCTTAGATTTTGCAGAGGGCAATCAAGTGCAATACTGAGGGGCTTATGGCTAAAGCCACCGGCACATTACTGTGTCGTGACTCGGGATACACCAATCATACTAATCTGTTCAAGACTACGTCAAATCACAACGAGTTTTGATTGGCTAGCACTGTGTCAGAAGGCGTCACGACACAACACAGTAATGTGAATCCGGCTTTAGTAATAACAGCTGGTTAAGCTACGCTTGCCGCGGTTGGTCCGTGGATGCGTGACCACATTTACATACCAAGACCGTTCTGTGCCTCGGAAAGCACGTTAAGCCGTTGGTCCCGGCTGTCATTCGAGGATCTTTGACGACAGTCGTTACGGGCAGTCAGAAGCCCGAAAATCTGACAACCAGTCTTACCAAGGGGTATCGTATTACCCAGTAACTGGGTTGTGTTGCATAAAGTTAGACTGGAAGCCGGCCCCTAGTTAGGAAAAGGCTCGGCAGAAAAATCAAGTGCAATACTCAATAATTACACAGAAATTGTTATGGAAACCTAGGAGATTCTAGGTATTTATGTGATATAGATTTTCATAGATTTTTATTTAATACACAAATTACTCATCATCAACTTAGCAGTTTTAAAAAAACCTAAAAAAAAACCTAAAAAAACTTCTAAAAATGAATGTAAAAGAACCTCTAAAATTTTAATGAATTAGATATGTTACTGTGATAAACTTATATAATGTTGATAAGTAATTAAAATCCTGCAAGTAATGATGACAAATATTTTTAACTGATAAGCCAAGACCAATTTGATAACATAACCTACCTCATACCTACATTAAGGGGCCGGTGGAGCATGTGTATGATAAGTTTTCTACAGAAATTTGAAATTCCTCATTATCTCATCTTTATATCAGAGTCTTTTCAAAATATATATATTTGGGAACCTAGATATTCTGTAATCCAATAGGAATAAATACACACTACCTTAAGAATATGTTTGAATTACAAATTATTTTGGTATTGTTGTGTTTGTATTTGTATGTGTTTGTATGAACTACACATCAGTATGTGTAGTTCGCCGGCCCCTTAAGCTAAGGTTGAAGCTATGAATCTATGTTGGGAGTTTCGAAAAAAGCATAGTATCAGGATTGTAGGGTCATTGATTCAGTACATGATTCTGAACCCCATGCATTGACAATTTTTGTCGGTCATCAAAAAAAAAGTTTCATAGATAAGTGCAAAACCCATGAAGTCCCAATGTATGGAACAGCTACCAATTTTTTATTTATTAATAACCAACGAAAGCTGTTAACATAGGGTGTTCAGAATCATGTACTGAATCAAAGGTTACAGGTAGCACGTCAATGTCACTAGCTCCCTGTATGTCAAGGATTTATGTATGCAGTGTTTAAAGCACTTGAAGATCTTATTAATATGAGACATGAAAAATACAATTAGAGAGATTATTACTGACACTGAATAGCTTGATCAAAATGATTCAACACAATTTACTTGTTTTTATCTTCATAGTATAGATGAAATATGGTAGTATGTGGAATCTGATACAGTTTGTATGTAAGTTTGTTAATATTTTAGGAAATACAAGTAGTGGTCCCGATTAGTAAATTAAAATATTTTGATAATATTAGTATAATTAAAAAATCCTTTTTCATCTCTGGTCCCGATACTAATACTTCATTGATGTTGTAAAGCAAAAGGTTAAATTGCGGTTAGATATATTTGAGGATCAGTTTAAAGGTTTTAAGTAATGCTTCAGACTTGAGTGAGGTTCTGAAATACAGGCCTTATTGTTAGATTTGTACCATAGTCCATAAGTAACCTTAAATAAGTTAATGACTCAGGAGACAAGATACAAGTAGTTATCTATGTTAAAAGGTTCATAACTCTAGAATCTCTCACTTTAAATCCAAGTCATTAATGTCAGCTCCAGAAAAATTGAGTTCCAGCATTCTACTATGCATTTATAACCTACAATCATGTAAATAACCTAATAAGAATGGTTTAGTGATGATTTTATGGGTATAAAATTTCAGGTACATAAGTAGTCTGTGAGAGGCCTGTATTATACAGTAGAATTGTAACAATAACTTAAAATGATAATTATATTAAGCTGATAACACCATTTCCAGAAAAGATAATGAAATGTTTTTTCTTGTTTTATAATGATCAATGCAACGGAACAATCCAAAAATGGAAATGAAACTGTTATCAATTTTGTATTCTTTTTGTGCCATATTTCTCACACTTGTAGTATGTACTTACTTTTCTCAGTAAAATGAGCCTTGGGCTGAAGATAACAAGTATAAAATAATGAATATTGAAATAAGGATGATGCATATTTTATTATCTAATAATAATCTTGATGAACATCTCAACTCAACTGTGCATTATCTTGAGATTGATCATTGATTTACTATTTTTACTTAAAACACTAAAGAAGACTTGTTTACATTTTAATAATAGAAAATTAATCTCAGCTAAGCAGAGGACAAATGATAATATTTACATATTTATGATAAATACGACGGTCACAAATCATACGATATATCGTTATATTCTATGCGATAAAAAAGATAGTAAATACTCACTCAGCCTGTGTCTAGATACGGGCGAAAGTGGATACATCTCATATTTGACGGATTGATATTGAGCCAACTGAAAATGAAATGCCACGTGAGAGTTTTATAGACCTGCGTAAAATTATATTAACACACATTTTTATTTATATTTACCGCTCGATATTGCTTCTTAAACATATAACAAAAACAACTCCATACTTTAGATGCGAGCAGCATGAACGCGCGAAGGCCCATTTGCAACCGTTTCAGCATTTGAATTGTTTATAAAAAGATCACTAATATACAAATAAGCTTATTTTTAAACGACAGCGTTTCAAACGAGATCATTGACGGCGTAATTCAAAACAAATTCAATAAAAATCAACTGCCGAAAACATCTAGCCCGCCATGACATAATCGACCCAATTCGCGTGCCATAAACTAAGCAGCAGACTTTTCCTTTCATATTTGTCTATGCTACTAGTGAAGTTCCAAAGCACTTAGTTCAGTAATTTACCGGTTTTTAGATAATACATAAGGGAGACCTCAGAATCTCAATCTGGCATTAGGTCAATCCATAATCGTGATCCAGATTGATAGTTTAACCTAGATAGATGTAAAATATCTGTACATTTTTGATCCACAACAATCAGAACCTACAGCAAATTGACCGTGTAATGTTTCCTTTATTAGAAAAAAATTCACGCCTTTTTCCTATAACAGTATAGGCAGAAACTACCGAATGCGACCTGCTACGATACAGCTGTATAAGAAAGCATCAAATTCGTCTCACTTAGGCTTTGCTTGCCATGATAAGAAAGAGAATAGAATAGGGGTACCATGTAAACAATACAAATATAAATATTAGGTAGGAACAAAATACGCTGCAAATAAAAAAAGAAAAGTAAAACATAGCGATAGAATTAAATAATCAATTTAATTTATATAATGGAATCAGGCATTTAAATGGTTATTTTAAGACTATTATACTAGTTAACTAAACTTAAGAGTTTCCTAAAATGCAGTTACGAATATTTGCACATTTATTTAACTCGCATAATATTATCCCACATTTCCGGCTTCTACATATTTCCACACTTGCATGATAGTGCCGTTTGCCAGAGATACACTCTCATCAAAGACTCTTTTTAATCAAATTGTTTGAATTTAAAACAGCAAGCAAACAGAAGGGAAAATTAAAATATCCATAACTAATAAATTCCATGCAATCGTAAAGTGCACGAGTGTTTATTTGTGCACTATCTCGGGCTATCTAATTCAGTGATTGGCCAAGATATCCCAACCATACCAACAACTTTACAGGAGTTATCTCGATTGGACGATATTTAATCATGGTTAGCATTATGCTAGATTGAAGGCTGCTGTATGATGTATAGTTGCGCCTTGTGTCAAGCGGTACACATACCTACACAGTTCGTGCATATTTTGCTAGCAATATATTTTGTTTCTTACTAACATTTGAATTAAGTTGTTTACTAACACTAAATGATACTAAGTTATAGGAGGTATAGGCAGTTCAGTATACATATTTGTTTGAATCCATCGGCCCCAATCCTATTCTTAGGCCAAACATGTAGCATGTTGTCAGGATACTCGAGTACGCAATTCCCCAGGAACTATAATTACCCTACGATTCATAAAATGGTACTATGGGGTAACAATGCCCTTATTACCCTACAGTACCATTTTATGAGTAAGGGTAATAAGGACATTCCAAATAAAACATTACAATATTACATGAAAAATAAGTACATAGTTATTAAAAGTACGTATTGTTATGAGCTTGGGGTTTGTGACAATAAAAACTGCCGATTTAATAACAAAAAAAATGACACTTTAATTAAACAACACTAATAACAACTCAAACACACTAATTATAAAACACAATTGCACCTACTAATCGCTTTAAGTGGCACTTGAAGATCCGCAGTGCCGCAGATAATTCTAGAACCTTCTACTGTAGAAACATCTAGAATGTTCGAGTACATACCGGCCCCGACTGACCAGATGTCGATAGTTCTTGAAAGTTCTAGAAAGTTCTAGCATCGAAATTTCTCGAAGGATCTTGACTCTATTAGTTCTGCTACCCGATACTAGATGGCGCTTGTGGTAACTAATATCACCATGTACCAGGCATTAATTGTGGCGCGCAACAGTATTTTACGTAGGTACACATAGCATGTACACACAGCTACACATCAAGCTATACAGTTTTAGTTTACAATCATAAGTCAGCTTATACTGGTTATGTCTGGCTTGATAAGTAACCGTGCGTACGTACAACTCAGGTAGGGCCTCGCCTAGTTTACAAACTGAAAGATGTCGGTTGCAGTACATCGGGTCATTTTAGGATCGTATACGCAGCTTGACTGTAAATAAAATGAGGTGGACTTAGAATTGTAATTGTAACACTTTCTTCCTGTGGTAGATAATTATGAGAGACGAAACTGTGAGTGGTAGTGTTATAAGGGATGAATACTGGTAGCGTTGTCAGGTACTATAATGGTACAACACATCGTGAAACAATAGTAGTACATGACATACCTCAAGTACTTGTATGTTCTGTGTCTCAACTTACGAAATATCTCGCTCTAATTTTGTATCCATTACAATTAATATAGAAAAATTGTGCGAAACAACACCTCATACGGAGTCAATGTTGAGCATCGAGACCATAGATTTATGAAAAAAGAAATAATATGTCCGGTAGTTGAAAATGTATCAGTTAAAAATGTATCATTTTCAACGAGTCCCTATAATGCACGTCACTGTAATGCACGTACCAGCAATGCACGACACTGGATTGTACAACACAGGAATGTACAACACAAGAATTGGCGACATCGCGATGTCTCCAATTCCTGGGGTGTACCTTGATGGTCCGACCCAAGAGTGTACAACACATGAATTGGCGACATCGCGTGATTGGCCGATTGGTTGGCCAATCAGGTGACTCGAAATTTTGGGACTTGGATACTAGGTAATTGAGCTAGATAGTGCTGTTCCGAAAAACGATTGATTGCGCGATTGATAAGTTTTTAAGCAGAGAAGTCTTTATAAAAAGAGTTTTGTACAGCATATTAATTATATAAGCTGCAATCAGCTGCTCATGTTTAATAAAATTTTGGTAAGCACTCAGAGTGTAAGATAGGTCGACGGAGCCCCGCTTCGCGGGGCTCCTACTTCTGGGTGGTTTAAAAAAAAATAACCACGAAGGCTAAGGCGGGAGCTCCGCTACGCTTCGCTCCCGCCTTAGCCTTCTAACCTAACCTATCCGAGTCGGGGTACTCTGAGTCGGGGTGTTAACCATAATGTAGCGGCACAGTACATATCCTTCTTATCCAGTTTATGAAATATCTTTTAAATTGGTTCAATATTGGTGAAGAAAATAGGCGAGAGCCAAACCTCGAAAATGTGACTTTTTACTTAGGCTATTCAGTCGGATCTGCAGTTGTCCTTATCGCACGCATTAGAGGGCGGGGGCTCGCAGAGCGACAGCGATAGTTTCTTCAAATACCTAATTTTCAAAAGTCGTTCCGCCCGTATTTCCTCTTAACGAATAGTTCACAGATTTACTTCAATAATAATTGATTGAACGTCAACCACACGTCAAATGAAACAAAATCAATCAAAATCAATCCTTAATCAATCAAAATCTCATCCCTAGTTTCACATGGCTTTTTACTTTTTTATTGTGACGTCACTGTTTGTTTTGATTCCAATTCCCGTGCTGTACATTATCAAGCCGGACACTCTTGGTCCGGGCCGAGAATGCGCGACATGACAATGTACGTCATTGGAATTCAAAACACGTTCATTCCAATGTCGTGCGTTCTCGTGCCGTGCATTGCTGTGTTGTGCATTGCTGGTTCCCTAATAATTGATTGAACGTCAACCACACGTCAAATGAAACAAAATCAATCAAAATCAATCCTTAATCAATCAAAATCTCATCCCTAGTTTCACATGGCTTTTTACTTTTTTATTGTGACGTCACTGTTTGTTTTGATTCCAATGGGTCATGTATGAAAATATTAAATTGTCTCGATTTTTTTTCTGCGCTTATGAATAAGCTAATACTATCTACAAAAAAAGTATCAGATTTATCTGATTAGTATTTCCAGAGAAATAAATTAAATTCTGTTAGAGGCGGCCATCGACAGTAACCCACGGATTTTTATTCAATTTCCTTAGCCTACTCAATTAAAAAGTAAAAACTTGTCAATTTGTCATAACATAACCTCACTTTTCACCTCTTGCTTTGTGTTTGTTTGCGATTTTATGGATATATCTTTACGACGACCCTCACGCTTTGAATAAAATAAAGATAAATCGTATCGTAATCGTAAAGATATATCCATAAAATCGCAAACAAACACAAAGCAAGAGGTGAAAAGTGAGGTTATGTTATGACAAATTGACAAGTTTTTACTTTTTAATTGAGTAGGCTAAGGAAATTGAATAAAAATCCGTGGGTTACTGTCGATGGCCGCCTCTAACAGAATTTAATTTATTTCTCTGGAAATACTAATCAGATAAATCTGATACTTTTTTTGTAGATAGTATTAGCTTATTCATAAGCGCAGAAAAAAAATCGAGACAATTTAATATTTTCATACATGACCCATTCCCGTGCTGTACATTATCAAGCCGGACACTCTTGGTCCGGGCCGAGAATGCGCGACATGACAATGTACGTCATTGGAATTCAAAACACGTTCATTCCAATGTCGTGCGTTCTCGTGCCGTGCATTGCTGTGTTGTGCATTGCTGGTTCCCTTTTCAACTCGTGGTGTTTTTTTTAAATTTCTATGGTCGATACCACCGCAACATCATGGCTCTGAAAACAAATAAGTACTTATCATTTATGTAATACAAACTGTTGGCCTTTCCGGTTGATTTAACTTTAGACACGCCGTATTGCCAATTGTTTACCTTATCACTTATCAGCAACACCTAATATACCGCTATTTTACGCAAATGTTTTAGATTGTACTAGATGCGCCCCGCGATTTCACCCGCACAAGTTTCGATTCCGTGGGAATATCGGGATAAAAAGTATTCTATGTATTTCCTGATTATAAACTATCTGTCAGGTGTGTAAAATTTCATCCAAATCCGCTTAGTGGTTTTTCCGTGAAAGAGTAACAAACATCCGTCCATCCATCCTCACAAACTTTCGCGTTTATAATATTAGTAGGATAGTAGGACTAGTCCCACTTTGGTAGAGTTTATCTCTTTGGGGTCATGATGCCATTTGTCACCAATGATTACTCGGAAATCGGTTCTCATATGAAGAGAGAAATAAGGAAAATGTTGCGATAGAAGTTTTGATTATGAACGTAGATGGCTATAAGAGTAGGGGAAGACCAAAGAAATGATGGATGGACTGTGTGAAAGTTAATATGGCTAGAAAGAGTTGACTACAGGGATGACGACTAATATGAAGACTAGTATGGAAGAAGAAAACATGCTACGCTGACCCCAAATAAATTGGTATAAGGACAAGAGAATAATGATGATGATTAACAACAATACCTTTGCGATATAAACGGCTTTTTTTTGAAACACGTACTCGTATGTGTGAAGATATAATTATGAAATGATGATTAAATGTCAATGACATGATAGATTACCTCATGCCGTCGAAAAGGTCAAGAACAAGTATCATCGAGGAAACTTACAACTATACACCGTAAGGGCTATTCTTGCTTGCACCGCTCGGCCGCTATATAGTAACACTTGCTAACAGATGTGGTCATCGTGTGCACGGGATTTTGTTTTCAAATAGGGCAGATGTAAGTTTCCTCGATGGTACATATGCACTTGACGCTGACAGATACGGTTTTTTCTTAAATGTATGCAATATCACTTACATTTAACTGCCGTTGGTCTAGTGGACGCAAGCACTACTGCTAAATATAAAATCCTGAGTTCGTTTCTCAAGTCGGGTAAAGTGTTATGGGGTTTATCCATCTGAAATTCCTCAGCAACAGCCCGGAGTCTCGATTTGCGCCCGGTTTATGGAAAAAGGCTTGCCCCTTATTACATGGGACCAAAAATATGACTTGGAAAATGCGAAGAAAACAGGCGTGAAGTTATTTTATGTGAACTTACGTTATAAACAAATGCATGTTTAGAAAGTTAGGGGTTTACGAGTCGACTAAGACCATTAGGTAACTGGATCATTTAAGTGGAATGCTACCCAATGTGCACCCTAATTGCATAACACTCAATCGAATGATTTTGAAGGATATTGCTAATCCTTTGCTTACCTAATAATAATATATGTACAAAAAATTTGTCTGCTCAACAACGTATCTACAGACGCCAGCACATCAAGCTTAAATTACTTTAATAAATTTTCAAACTTATCGCTTCAGCATAAGGTTCAAGGTTGATTGGGAAAATTTTACAGTTTCGGGTAGCTTCATGTGCTGGAGTCTGTACATACAAATCAGTTAAGGTGGAGTCTGTTATAAGCTCTACGGAGTTGATCCGCAAGAAATAGTCACCAGATTAGTTCCCGAAGGTCCCCGAGGTCGTCGATGATTATAATAGGTACTATTAGGTATGGTGTTAATGCAAAGATGGGGGTTTCTTAACCTTGACGACAAACATTAGTTTGGAATTAACTTAAGAATGCAATAATAATAAAAATATTTTATGTTATCACTAGCACGAGGCTATACCTACCTCGTGCTATTGCAGTAACTGAAGAATTACGGAGTGGCTATAAACACCAATTGGACGTGGCATCAGCAGATTTAGAGATGATATCTTCCCATCAGCGAACAAGCTGAAGAAGCTGCCGTCTCGAAGAGCATGCGTGTGTCGCATGAATCGTCGGGACGTACATACTCAGCATCCAAAATGGACCAGGATTTTGCATCGTATAAATAAAACAATTAACATTAAATTTTTGTTATTTCTTTTTTAAAACTGATCACTTACATGCAACCGTGTTTAGTTTTCTTTGTTAATAGACTTGAAAAAATAAAAGTCTGGCAGTAGGTACCCAACAATTTTATGGGTAGGTATGTTAAAATGTGATAAAGCATATTTACCCAAACGTCGCGACGTTTGGGTAAGTACGTTCGGGGTTTACCCTGGGGCCGTGACTTGTTAGAGATATCATTGTTTTAGTGCGAAATAGAGAGTAGTGGAGTGGCCTTAGGAAAAATACCACTATCCCTATTTTACAACGGAACATTAACACAGTTTCACACAGTTCATGCTACTTGGTTAATGCACAGTTCGATTTCAGGAGGATAGGGAGCAGGATCCTCGACAATAATGTAGTGCCAAACTTGGTCTCTTGGCAATATATACGACCGATCACAACGGGTCTTGAAGAAGCCTGAGATTATGTCAATTTGTATGTAGGTACTAAGAGCTCAACTGTGACTAATGAGACACAATTACTTTTTCTATTGTTATGTATCAAATTTTGATTTTCCCACAGTATTATAATGTAGTACAAAATAAGTAAAATACCACAAAAATAAGCAAAACAGCTTCCTAGTGCACGCCACTAATAATTATATACGGGGTCAAATTAAATTTTGTAGCGAAACTCCACAGACGTTACGTGATGGGTATCGCTACCTAAACTCAAATACAAAAAATAAATTAATTTGATGGTTTTTGCGGGGTCATCGACCGCAGGTAGTTTAGTCACTTGAAATATCAATTTAAAAATCTGTTTTCTTTAGTGTAAACTGCACAGGCGTGATGGGTGTCGATATGTCAACACTATATCTGCTCGCGACTTCATCCACGTGAAATTTCTTGTTCCCCAGACCCACCCCGTCGCATCGCCTGCCTGCGCTTTTAATTCGTTTACCTTCTTTCTGACTTTTTTTGGTTTTTGCTCGGCTCCTAAGGGTCCTAGCGTGATATTAAGTAGCCTATAGCCTTCCTCGAGAATTGGGCTATTAAATGCAAAAAGAATTTTTCAAACTGGTAGTTCCAGAGATTAGCGCGTTCAACCAAACAAACAAACTCTTCAGCTTTATAATATTGGTATAGAAGATAAAACAGATTTTCTCAACATTATACTTCAAGTAATAACACAACATCGAATCTTTATTACTGTTTTCAATTAAACGTGTGTAGATATCGATACACATCACGTCTGCAGAGTTTCGCTAGCTAATTAAATTGACACTGTATACTAAACGTCGAAGTTTAGAAAACTTGAATCATTAAAAACTAATAAGTATCACATTAATATAAAATAGTCTTATCGATGTTGACCTTACTACATTTATAAAGATAAAAACACAAATGAGTTTAGTAAACAGTTCGCGCGGCATCGTTGACGAGGCTGGAGGCACTATCGTTTCTATTAGCCGGAAGAATGCTTCAGCACATTTTATTTTTAAATGCCTTTTGTGTGTTTTTCGCGGCAAGTTTAAATGTTATTATTCCTGGGCCTAAATATCCGCCCACAAAGGGGGCAATATGGCCAAGACCACATGAACAAATAAAATCGGAAAGTTATTTTAAATTCACACCGGCTACTTTTACTATTACGGTAAGTTTCAAAAAGCTAAGTTGCATTTTTGATTTTTGTCATTTTCATTATTATTGTTCCACCCACTGCACTGTTGAGTATAGGCCTCCTCGTCTGTGCGAGTCTCATTCAGATCTTCCCCGCGTCTTTTGTAATTGTAATAATAAAAAAAACATCGATTTTAAATCATATTTCACTAGTAAAATACCTGAACCTTACAAACTAAAAGTTACTGGGCTTGTAGTTATAATAAAACTTTGTGTTATTTGTATTCTGTACATCACAGCTATAATAAGCATCAGGATACCTACCAATACCGAGATATGTATGTAGGTATGAGTCCCAGAGAATTACCTTCACCTTCACCCTGACGTGAACCTAAAACTATTAGTTTAGGTTCAGTTTGGTCAGTTCATTAGCAGCCAGGTCATACTTGTAACAGGAAGAAAAAAAAAGGGTATTTGTCTAAAATGATGCACAGATCGAGCGCCTTATTTTGTTGACCTTCAGATGGCCGGTCCGGTGGCAAAAAGTTACGAAAAATATTTGTTGTATTTGAATAAATATATGCGATAGATACTTAATTAAAAAAAAACGGGGATTTACCACCAGTACGCAATAAAGTATTGAAATATCAATTTCTAACAGGAAAAAGGACAAACATGTGATATATTAAAAAAAGCAATAGAACGTTATAATAATGCATTGAAGAACACATATCTAATAGCAGAAAGACATTCAGAGAAGCTTACGAATCATCTCGCTGATAGCACCGATACCGATGTCAACTATAAGGGAACGTTGCAAGAACTGCAAATTAACCTGAGTGCACCATGCGAAACTTACCCGCACTTGGATATGGACGAGAAATGTGAGTTTTAAGACAAAACGGTTTTATTTTAATACGTAGTCCGAACTTTTGGAATCTCTACTGCATGTGGTGCCTTTACTGAAACAAATTCGGTGAACAGTCTATCCATGACCCATTTTCCCGTTTTTCTGTTTTGGTCAGCTCGTAACATCTTTTGTAGCATTCTAAATATACTTATTTTATTTTGTTATCATGCAGCTATGATGAGAATGCTAAGAGGGATGTGTGGTGTTACATGAATAGATAGAATAAGAAATGAATACTTATGAGGAAGTTTGAAATTGGCACTGGTAACTGAAAAGTTGTGTGGAAATCGGTTGTCATGGTATGGGCATGTGTTACGGAGGAATGAGAAAAATGACGTGAGGAAAGTTTTGAGTATGAACGTAGATGGCTATAAGAGTAGGGGAAGACCAAAGAAACGATGGATGGACTGTGTGAATGATGATATGGTTAGAAAGGGTTATTACCGAGATGACGCCTTATGGAGAATTATGGAAGAAAAATACATGTTGCACCGACCCCAAATAAATTGAGATAAGGGTTGGAGAATGATAGTTATTTTTTTTATAAGGCATACATGTGTGCTTCTAGTTTAGGTAGTCGGGTAGGTACTACAGTTTCTAATTAGACTGACTAATTTCTTACGACGACCTAAGCTAATTCTTGTTTAAGACGATCAGCAATCAACTTGATAATAATATGTTGAATGACTGTAATTATAAACATAATGTATCCAAAAATCTGTTTACATTTACACAAGAACAACGAGATTGTTGGTGGTCATTGATAAGAAATGGCATAGTGACCCCATTGCAAGAGATAAACTTTCACTTTGCAACAATATGCTTTCAATTATAATACTTATTATGAATTCATTGTGTATTTGAATACTTGGTAATTTAATTAACACATAACATAACATCACGTCTATTTTCCCCGAAGGGTTAGGCAGAGGTGTACCTAACTAAATGGATTATGAATTGAAAGCATATTGTTGTAAACAACGACGGGTCTTAGAATATAAAACATTAACAAAAAAAATTTTTTTTTCGTTTTTTTGATTACTTTATAATTATTAAATTCTAGTGTTTACATAATTTTAAAAGCTAACAGTCTCAAAAAAAAAAAATTAAAATTAAACTAAATTAAATTATATAATTTGATTATTTTTCCGGAGCAAATAAATCACACAGTGAGTCAGACATATCTAATCAAAACAGGTATCAAACTGCAGTCAGCATCATCTCTACATATTTAAACCAGTTACATAACAATCAACCTTGTCTAAGGTTATATCAACATAGGTCAAGATTTGTATTACATAAATACTAAGTTTTTGATTTTAGACAGCCTTGAAGTCGCGGCGGTGTCGACACTCAACAGTGACTCCGTATGGGGCGTTCTGAGAGGACTCGAGAGTTTCGCACAATTGTTCTATATCTCTGATGGATACAAAGTAAGACTCGGAGCCGGATTTAATATGCAGTCAATAAGGCATAAGTTTTCTTTATAAGGTTCTTCTTAAGGAGGATGCGCTAGGTAGCCCTTGAAATTCCAATTTTCTTACTTTTTTGTGCAGGTCAGTGTCAGGTTGTATGTTGAACAAAATATGATTCGGGAGCGTAACAAGGCATATTTGTTACGTTCACGAATCATATTGTAATCGACATTCAATATGACACTCACCTGCAAATTGCAAAAAACCTAGCACTTCCCCCTTAAGTGCCTTGACTTACAATCACGGACGAATTTTCAGCATTAGTTCTCAAAACCAAACACTAATTAAAAGTTTGATTTACAGAACGTGTTCATCAACACAACAAAAATCGTTGATTACCCTAAATACGCCCACCGAGGACTTCTTATTGACACCTCAAGACATTACCTCTCTGTATCAACTATACTGAAAACGTTGGATGCCTTGGAAATGAACAAGATGAATGTTTTACATTGGCACATTGTCGATGACCAGAGTTTCCCCTATCAGAGCGAGGTCTTCCCTCAGTTGAGGTAATAATATTGTTTCACCATTATCATACCAGCGGGGTAATTGCGTAACACACTATCAATAAGAATGGCTTTTATTATGAAAGTTCAATAGCATTCATTGCGTTATTTACGTTGTGGAGCAGACAAATTCTTCGAACATATGAAGCAATGGATTAGCAATAACCTTTAAAATGGTAAAAATTGTGGTTGATAATGTGTTACGCAATTAGGCACATAGGGAAATTGATAACTTATATCATACTCTTTAATACTCACAGTTCGCCGTTTACAATTACCGCAGTCAGAAAGTGACTACGAACAGTTCAGTAACAGCATACCCTTTTTTTTTAACTATTTTTTAGGCATATGCCTAAAAAACGTAAAAAAGAGCCTACTTTTGCTCATTTTTATTTCCATCCATGGCTGCACAATACTCATTTCACTTAATTTTATTTACAGTCAAGCTGCATACGATCCTACAATGATATACACTGCAACGGACATCGAAAAGATTGTGAACTACGCGAGAGATAGAGGCATACGCGTCTTACCTGAATTTGACGTGCCAGGTACTTTTAATATTCACGTATTTTCAAAGTTATCAGGGCGAGCGAAGCGAGCCCTGCTATATCCCACAACCTGAGCATTTTGTGGTACACTTTACGGAAAAACTATTACGCCTATTGATTTGTGCTTTAACATAATAATTTCTATTTATATGTAGATGTGTTATCAGTAAAAAAAATAATAATTTAAATTACGAAAAAAATTTAAAAAAAAACTGCCTTAAAGATTATTACCACGCAGAAAAACGACGCGAGCCCTCACAAAGCTCTGCTTTTCGCTAGTAATTATTAACGCCTAGATGTGTTTTATTTGTATTAAAGGTCAGTGGGTCTTATTACCCTTACTGCCCTTATTATCCCATAGTACCAATTTATAAATTGTAGGGTAACAAATAAGCAAAAAACTGTCTGTGTGGTTTTGGGTCCACAGATTTATGTTAATAATTATGAACTGGTGGAAGAAGACATGTAATAATCGTGTAAATCAATTAAAAAAATATTTTCTTTAAGGGCACACTAGTTCCTGGGGCATTGCGTACCCAAACATCCTGACAACATGCTACAGGCATGACCAAAGTATCGGCTTGGGGCCGATGGATCCAACGAATGATATGACTTACCAAGTTATTAATGACTTGTTCCGTGAGGTGCAGGGACGATTCCCAGATAAGTATTTACATGTCGGTGGTGATGAGGTCGAACTGGACTGCTGGTAAGTGCCACATCGCTTTAAAAATAATTTTTGTGGAGTACTAACTGGCTGGCTGGTGGTAACCAAGTGTACACCGTGAATACTGAATATGCGTGAAGACGAGTAGCGTCAACATATAACTCACACACTTGTCTCGAACGGTACCTTGGTTACCACAAGTAAAGCGCGCGTCGCTTCGTGGGATAAAAATACTGTTATAGGAGTACGTACTAGCGTCCGTACCCACTTAATTATAAATTCTTTAATCTTTTCAGGAGCTCAAATGCGATGATTACGAAATTTATGGAGGAGCATAATATGACCCATACTAGCGAGCTACATTCACTGTTTATGAGCAAAGTTATACCACTGCTGGGTGACAGGTCGAAACCTATAGTGTGGCAAGTAAGTGTTGTTGCTAAACTTACTTTAACGTAATTAATCATTAATCTTTAAAACTGCCTATCTTACCCTATCTTAACGCTGATTTTGTTGAGATTTCTTGGACAACAACGTTCTAATTTACGGCAGAACGAAAAAAATTGTCATGATTATTATAATTTTCGCCTCTGTTTGCATGTTTTTTGGTATTTCTCTTTTCCTTTGTAAAGTATCACTACTACAGTATTATCAGATGGTAATACTTAATTAAAATCTAGTCTATTTGATAATAAGTAATATTAAATACTTATGCTTGTTGTTTGAACAATATAATTGAATTTCAGGAAGTCTTTGATGAAGGTGTATCTCTGCCAAGCGGCACTATTGTGCAAGTGTGGAAAAATACAGACGCCAAGGAAATGCACGATGTGAGTTAAATTAATTATGCAATATTTGCATCCAATTCAAATATTTGTACATATCTAAGTAGATTAGTCTTCGTGATAATTCTGACTTTACCTAAAATCGCTTTACAGATCCTGGAAGCCGGTCACAAAGTCATTTACTCTTCTTCGTGGTACTTAGATCATATCAGTGGAGGAGGAGACTGGTATAAATACTACGAAGTTGATCCTCGAGAAATAGTCACTGGATTTTTCCGAGTACCAAAGGAGAGCGACATTCTGGGAGGCGAGGCTTGTATGTGGGCCGAAGTTGTCGACAACAATAATATGATAAGCAGGTAGGTTGTTTATGCAAATATGGCGGTACCATCATAAGCTGGATACCTTTAAAATGTATGCTATAATGCAAATTTCAAAAATATTTTTATATTACCAGGGTATGGCCTCGTGCAAGCGCAGTAGCTGAAGCTCTATGGAGCGGCTACACCGATACAATGAGGTTGCATATGGATATGCAGACGTATCAGTCCTATATCGACCGAAAACATGAAGCCAGCTGCCGACTCGAAGAACATGTCTGTCGCATGAATCGTCGCGACATACACGCTCAGCCTCCAAATGGACCAGGATTTTGCATTGTATGAAACCAGTCTTGTAATGTCTTTTATTGCAAGATATGGAATATAAAACTGATTACGTGCATATCATTTTATAGTATTCTTTTTTTAATAAAGTTGAAAATAAAATACGGTTTACATTACTTAACATTACCTCCCAATTTTCATAGATAGGTAAGTACATCAACATAGGAAATGAGAAAAACATACTTATACATTCTGCCCCTGGGGCGACTTGTTAGCTCCATAACAGACTCTAAACAAATGGATCTAATGTCAACGAGAAAGAGATGGAGTTCTAAGAAAACATATTATTAAGGGGCTTACATGACCTAAAGCGCTGTCACTGTCAGACTGCATAGAAAAGAAAGAGAAGCGCAATAAACAACACAACGCTGGTAATTTATTGCAAAATATGAAGGAATTATTTAATTACAAAAATCTATTGTTTGGACTAAAAAACTAAAACACTAGTATTTTAGAATGTTGCTTGTAGAATAATCTGACAAAAGAAAACAGAATGATTGTATGTATATTAGTATGGTTTTTTATGGAAAAAAGAAAGTTTTTAGAGGTATTTTCAGGATTTTTTTCTATCGTATCAAATTAGTTGTATCATGTTTTCAACACATTGCACTATCTACCTAGCATATATCCTGAAGAATATCATATATTTTTCTGATTTTATTTACTGTAGTCGATCATATACTTTTATTATTTCTAAAACTTGCGTTTTTTGTGTTCAGGTCCTGTAAGCCCCTTAAGTAGGTACTCCTATTGCGCATCGGACAATAATGGCTTTATCATAGGATACCAATAGGGTTTTACAGTTTGTCATTTCAGGAGGATAGCCATAATAACTGACGAGTGTTACAGATGATCCAGAAGCTTAGATACAATAAGTGGATTAAAAGAGCGAAATTAATAATTCAAAATATAACTTTAACCTCTCAAAGACCGCAAAAACATTAGTGATTTACCATGATAACCAAGCTTGGAAAAGACAAGAAAACCTCTTTAAATAGTGATCTACAATATCTTTGTACACCTAGTATATAAGTTCCTTGGTTTGTACACATGATGCCCTATCAAGCTATATATATTTCCAATATAAGCTGACTTCTCCTTGTATGAAAAAGCTACACAATGCGAGATCAGCTAAAACTGGATAGTTTGATATGTCGTCGTGTGTACTGAGCGCTTTCGTTCTTACTTTTTAAGAATTTTAAGAATACCGGTTTTACAAATACTAAAATGTTACATCACTACCTCTGTCACTTGTGTTGCTGTGAAAAAAAATAAAAATAGGTTATCTGTGCAGATTTGCAGAATTCTATTGACGTTTCATTTTGGGGGCGGGTATCGTCACTACTATTGCACCGAATTTTAATCAAAATGAGATAATTTAGCATTTTACATTGGTTCAGATCTATTAAAATAATTCACAAAACTAATGTTACTATCTGCAGTACCGTAGGTGAGTTTAATGACGTTGGCATTTCTCTATAATCGGTATCAAATCTGGTGTTTTATTGGCCGTATCCTGTCCCATTGATTCATAATCAGCCCAATTTCTTCGAGTACTATCTCAGCGTTTGCACTGTTGAGATTTGAAGTGTAATATGCATTAACATTTGCGGGTAGATTTTGGCAGATCACCAGACCGAAAAATCATTACGTTGGTTTTCGGCTAGTGATATGAATAATTGATGTGGAGAAGTGCAGCTGGACCTAAAAAGGTGCTGTGCATGTTTCCAGGTCTAAATCAAGATGATTGGGGGCCTGTTCGTGTACAACCACAAGGGCGAAGTCCTGATCTCGCGGGTGTACCGCGACGATATAGGGCGGAACGCCGTGGACGCGTTTCGAGTGAATGTTATCCATGCGAGGCAGCAAGTGCGCTCGCCCGTCACCAATATTGCCAGAACTTCCTTCTTTCACATCAAGGTAAGTGATGCAAGTTGGCATGGTCTATCACTAAAGTATAAGATAGAAATGCACTTTCAGTAACTAAGCAAAATCGTGTAGCTACGACAGAAAACAACTGGAAAGAAATATTTAAGTTTTCATAGTTTGCAATAATAAATGCTAAGAAAAGGGGGCGTTGTTTTTTACTCTTATCTATTAACTTTTACATATTATCATTAAAAATAATAAAAAAAAAATACTTTAGTATACAGGTGAATTTTCCAATTCACACCCATGTGAATGGGCAAATCCGAAACTATGAGGATTAGTAAAAAGTACAAGGAGTTGTGGGCTTTTGAATAAAACTAAAACTGCATCATTGTATTTTTGAAAAATCAATATTTCTAGCCAGGAATTGAACCAAAAACATTGATTGATTTTGAAAAAAAAAAACTATGTTATTACACTATTTGATAGTGTTGCTGATAAGGATCGAATTCTGGGAAGTAATGACATACGGGAAACTAAAGAAAAGAGCTCATTTTTAACAAAATACCATTTTTATTTTTCTTATGTCCTAGAGCTAACTATTAGGTAAACCTTAACTGATTAATTGTACAAAATGATGACCATTGGTTTCAATACATCGCTGGATACGACGTCTCAAGGATTGTACTGCATTCAAAATTTGAATTAAGAACATAATATTGTGAAGGTTACTGCGCTGCGGGTGTATCGAGCATCATTCCGAACAAGGTACAGGTAATGTCTTATATCGGTATGAATACTTTAAAATAAGAAGCAGTTTATTAAAATCCAACATTTTCCGTAAGTTTGCCGTATGTCATTACTTCCCAGAATTTGATCCTTATTAGGGACACTATCGAGTGGTGTAATAATCAGTGATCGGACTAGGTAGATTGATTTTTGGTACTTGTATCACAAATGCACACAGAAAGAATAACATGGATAAGCCATTTTTCCGGAAAGTAATTCCGGTATTTCCGGATTCAATTAAATATTGTTAATGTTGGTAGTGATATTATTACTACTCAATTCAAAATCTAAAGGAAGGTATCAAAACTAAATTAATTCATTATTTATCTGTTGAATAATAAAAACAATCGAATTCCGATCGAAGCTTTAATATTTATTTTTTTATTTTTAGCCTTTTATGGCTAGATCTTTTATAGATAGATATAAATTTCGGCTAACTAATGAAATTCTGACTACCACCAATTCCGGAGGAATGTCCATAGTAATATATACGTTTCGGATCAATGACCCCAGTTCAATCTACCTACTCCGATCACTGGTAATAATACAGTGTGTGTTTTTTTAATCAAAATTAACGGGTTTGATTCCTGGCTAGAAATATTAATTTTTCAAAAATCCAATGATGCAGTTTTAGTATTTATCAAAATCAAGCCAACGACTCCTTTGAGTACTTTTCGCTATTCCTCATAGTTTCGGATTTGGCCATCCACATCACTTGAAAAATTTACCCTCTATATGTATATATATATTTTTACCCCATTTTATTGCCCTGTTAAAATAATTGAAATAATATATCAGGAACCAAGCCTCTACCTACAGTACCTACTATATGAATTTACACACTAATTTATTTAATAGCGGGCTAACATCTGGCTGGCAGCTGTGACCAAGCAGAATGTGAACGCAGCTATGGTTTTTGAGTTTCTGCTCAAGATCATTGATGTGATGCAGTCTTACTTCGGCAAGATCTCTGAGGAGAACATCAAGAACAACTTTGTTCTTATCTATGAGTTGCTTGATGGTAAGTGAAGAGAGCTTTACTCTTTTGAATGGGGTATGATAATTTACTTAATTCAGTCACCCTTATATGCATGGGGGTGACTCATAGTATGTATGACTCATAGTATGACAATAGTAATCGCAGGTATGCACCCACACGTACCTTAGAAAAGTGGTAATCAATTAATTGTTAATACTTTATTTTTTTCGAATTAGAAAAATGCTCATTCCCATACAAAACTGCCTTTTGGAGGAAGAATCCAGAATCAATTCTATTTTCTTTAAAATTTGATATTCAAAAGTGCCTTTTAAATTTTTAATGACCTACTTGAAATAAGTGATTTAACTTTGCAGCCAACCATACAAACCAAATACTCTACAAAATGCTTTTATATGACATGGACTCCATGCTCCTTTGTTCAGAAGCAGTTTGTAATGCTCACCCATGCATGATAAGATCACACATTTTAAGACTAAATAAGTAAGGCTAGGAATTACAATGAAGAAGGCAGTATATATATTTATTTTTGTATTTCTGAATACCATTGACATGACTTCATGAATTCAAATTCAAAATATTTTATTTCACATAGACCTACATTGGATGGGCACTTATGAAACGTCAGTAGATAGGTGCATGGTTCTAATTGGTTGTTTCTTATGGAGAAGAGCCAGGGAGAAACCCCACTATTAGTCTTTTAAAAATATATAAGCAAGCATAGACTAATTACTTAATTAATTTTCAGAAATCCTCGATTTTGGCTACCCTCAGAACTCAGACACTGGTGTTCTGAAGACTTTCATTACCCAGCAAGGTATCAAGTCTGCTTCCAAAGAGGAACAAGCTCAAATTACGTCACAGGTTGGTATTGCAACTTACTTTTATTGCAACAGAACAATGTATCTACTGTTAGCAAGAACTATACTGGATAGCGCATGTTTTGCTGAAGACTAGCAAGGCCGGTCTAACATTGTTTAAATACACCAAATATCCAAGTGTTGTCAACCACTGGCATCTAAAGTCCTCAAATAGTTTAATAAAATTGTAATTTAGTTTAGTTTTATTAATTGTGTTGTTTTTATTGATTAAGGGCTGATTTTTCCAATGCCAGGTACTTTTATCCGAGGAATAATTTTGAATTTTTGACGGTTCTTCCTTATAGAATCTGTCAGATATCAATTTTATTCCATGAATAAGAATTATCCGTCAATTGAAAAATCAGCCCTTAGTTATAGATACCAAAGATAGTTATAATTTATTTCCTTGTCTTTTACAATGAACCTTATTTATTCGTGTTTTCTGTTTTTTTTTTTTCAATTTTCCCATATAATATTTATATTGTCTTGTGCAGGTGACAGGCCAGATTGGTTGGCGTCGTGAGGGCATTAAATATAGGCGCAATGAGCTGTTCCTAGATGTCCTGGAGTATGTCAACTTGTTAATGTCACCACAAGGTAAGCAATTGATTACAGATTTTGTTATTGTTTCATCCTATTATGTGATAAAAAGATGTGTTCAGCAATATTAAATATTATTTGATACATAAAGAATATTGAAAGAATGATGGGCATTTTTGTATGGAGCCTGGCCTGATGACCAATAGAGTTCTAATGAGATCCACGATTGACAATTGGGACCAACGACTTAACGTGCTTTTCGAGGCACGGAGAGGTCTACAAATGGTCATCCATCCAGGGACCAACCGCGGCAAGTGCAGCTTAACTTGATCGATCGACCCGTATACCTGTTATTACTTAGCCATAAGTCCCCTCAATGTTATGAGTCAATAACTAATATTATTGAGAATTGCAGTGAACATAAGCGTCATAAACTAATATGTTTACATGGTACTTGCAGGCCTGATATAACATCCTTCTGCTCATAATGAAAATTGATGCTTATGTATGATATAAACTTTCATTTGATGTATATGTGGTTTTTATTGGACATAGCGGCTAAAACGCCCATCATTCTTTATGATTTAAAAATAAATTGTTCAAAAAAAAATTAAAAGCTAGATTCATAATCAACAATTCATACAGTCATTGCCTCACTTTTTTAAAGATTATCTGGACAATCCGTTTTTTGTTTAACTCGGTATTTTTTAAACATCATATAAAACCCCCAAAAAAGTTCTCATTTTACCATGTCCTAGTTTTTATGCCGAGGAAGATGAAAACTACCTAGCAACATATTTCTGACAGTGTAATAAATTGCGTTATTGTGCGTGTAGACAACAATACGACAATAAATTTAAATACTGGTAATACTAGTGTTTTGTGTAGCAGTTTTCAAACAAACTAAATAAAACCGATGGGTTTTGCTGATTTTGCTAAGTGAATCGACTATACTATTGGATGTATTTGAATTAATTTTTGTATGCAAACTTGGAACCTCATTAGATATACGAAGTAAAAAGAGATTCGGTGAATGTTGTTTTATTTACAAAATATTACATCAATACCCTAAGTGGATGTCATTTTAAGCATATTTGACCTTAAAAAAATGTTTTTTATTAAGGAAGTGAGTCTCGAAACATCGATGGCCGAATGAGATCTCGAATCGTCAATCTCGAACCCAGACTTAGCACACGCCATCGTCATTTGCCAATCTCAACTCGAGATTGCATTCCCTACTTGCGACATATTATAAAAGAGTTAATAATAAGGGTGTTTTTCTATTGTCTCCCAGGTCAGGTACTTTCAGCCCACGTTGCAGGCAAGGTGGTTATGAAGTCCTACCTCTCTGGCATGCCGGAATGCAAGTTTGGTATCAATGACAAGATCGTCATGGAAGCTAAGGGAAAGGGCAATGGTGAGTGTCTGTTTCACTTTATAAATTAATTAGAATGTTCTCTTCCAGCCTTTTAAAACCAGAAACAGAACCACGGTTTAATCCGAGTTCTATCACAATTACTTTGAGCATAATTGTTGCATTTGATAAACTATATGCTTTGTCTATTTTATTTTTTCCCCTCATCTCTCTTCCAGAAGTTTCTGTAAATCTCGAATCATTCAATGTAACAATAACTTTTGAACTTTTTAATACTTTTAAATTTGAAAATAAAGTTTATTAAGCTAATATATAGACCCAAGTGCCTGTCCTTACAAAATTTTCTCATAATTAATTAATAATAAACAAAATTAAAGAAATTTGTGTTTTTTAACCAACTTCAGAAAAAGGAGGAGGTTATTCATTCGGCAAGTATTTTTTTTTCATTTATTTACACCGGTGACCCCGTGTTTACTGGGCCAATCTTCGTGATTCATTTTTCATTTGGTAGAGAAAGCCCGCGCGGTGGCCCATGTACATTTTATTCACTTTGCTTGAGTTAGCTTCAATAATACGCATTTAATCCACTTTGCGATGTTATAACTTTCTGTCACTGTTATTTACATAGCAAGTAGTTGTATACGGATTGGTGTGGGGTAGGTAACACAACAAAAAAGGGAAAAATAAATGCTATTTTTCAAAAATTTCGGAGGCCGGCGGGTGGCGGTTTGGTTTTTTTTTTGCGACTGACTTCCGAAATTAAAGTTATTTTTCACTTTGTAGTGTTTTTATTTCACTGTGTGACCTAAACTCGCACTCAAGTCACGCTTCTGTGACTTAAGGTGAAACTAGTAGCGACCTCGAACTCACTGGTGGTTGTGGCTAAAAAGCACGCTGTCAAACTCAAACTCAACTCAAACTCAAAACATTTATTTCAATTAAACCATTTACAGGCACTTTTGAATTGTCAAAAAGTCGGTCAGTCAGAAAATATGAAGCTAGTTGCCCATTCCAAAGCGTCTCACCTGGCTTCGTGTCCGACAGAGATAGTATCAGTGATGAGCAGTTAGACGCTAGTCTACACGCACAACGTCTAGTTCTCACGTATAGAAACACCGTTCCGAACTGAGCGTTGTCGCTACCGACTTTGTTTTGAAGATTTTACAGTTCTTTTATTACTTATTTACACCCAAAGTTACGTTAAAAATAGCAAGAAAAACGAATCTTTGTTGGCTCATAACTTTTTAATGGCATTTTATTTTAACTACAGACAACATTAATAATAAGACAAAACGATATCATGTTTAACTTTGGATGCACAAATGTTAATCAGTGGAGTAATACTCTCCCGAAATTTGTATGGAAAAAAATATCGACTAGTGGCACCTTATGTAGCCCATTTTTACACAGAAAAACATGACTTAATTGCGAGTTTAGATCACATTAGCTAAAAAATAGTATACGATACGTGTAACTTCAGTAGTCTATCGAGTATACGCACGGCGTGAAATTAGTGCTAAACGCCGTGTCGCCGTAATATTGGACTAATAAGTCAATAATAAAGAGTAATAAAGAGGAGTAATAAAGAGTATTCTATTCTAAGTCACACGTATCGTAATGTACTACTTCACGCATACCTTAGATTGTATATAAATTATTCAATTAATTGTATGATATAATTGACTAGGAGGTATATCCGGCAACACGGACAGCGATCCGGCGCGCTCTGGTAAGCCAGTGGTGGTGATTGACGATTGTCAGTTCCACCAGTGCGTCAAGCTCAGCAAGTTCGAGACGGAGCACTCCATCTCTTTCATACCGCCCGATGGAGAGTTCGAACTTATGAGGTTAGTACCTAAAACTTAAATTAAATATGTAGTTATTTGTGTGGTTCTGAATGATAAATTTACAATTGACCACATTATACTACTACGTTATACTCAAAAATTACAAGACCCGTGATAAACTATTTACATACCTACAAAGTACGGAACCCTTGGTGCGTGAGTCCGACTCGCACTTTACCGGTTTTTTTATTGTAACCATATTTTTACTTGTAGGTACAGACGCCAGCACATCAAGCTACTACAATCTGTCAAATTTATTTAATGGATTTTCAACTTTATCACTAAGTCATAAGGTTCAAAGTTGATTGGGAAAATTTGACAGTTTCGGGTAGCTTGATGTGCTGGCGTCTGTTACAAATAAACTTTTTATTTTTTTTGTCCCTCAGTCATGAAACTTCTCTGTTTTACCAACAGATACCGCACCACTAAGGATATATCCCTACCATTCCGCGTGATTCCCCTCGTCCGTGAAGTGGGCCGCACCAAGATGGAAGTCAAGGTCGTGCTGAAGAGTAACTTCAAGCCCTCCCTGCTCGGCCAGAAGATCGAAGTGAAGATCCCAACACCGCTGAACACCAGCGGAGTGCAGCTCATCTGTTTGAAGGGGAAGGCCAAGTATAAGGCTTCGGAGAATGCTATTGTTTGGAAGTAAGTTGTGTTTTGCCCTCGACCCACCCCGTCGCATCGCATCGCCAGGCCGAGCTTTTACTGCGTTTTCGCTTAGCGGTCTTTTCATACTTTTTTCTTTTTGCTCGGCCCCTAAGGGCCTCTGCACACCACGTTTTTTAAACGCGCCGTTGACGCATAGGCCCTTAGAGTCCCAGCGTGATGTTAAATAGCCTATAGCCTTCCTCAAGAATTAGGCTATCAAATGTAAAAAGACTTTCAAATCCGTCTGGTTCCATAGGTTCTCAAACCTTATTTTGTCCACTCACTTTGAGAATGTTTTTTTTTCTAGAGCTCCCAAATATCTGTCTCGAATCTAAAACAGCTATTGCCACGGTTATACTTAAACGTGTATTATTATATAGTCGTAAGATAGGATATTTATTTTCTTCAAAGAAAACAGAAGAACAGACGTTCAGTAGTGCTCCCTGAAAGTCTCAAACGCCCACGTTGAGAACCTATGATATAGACCATACAAAATCAATTTGCGAATCAGACCGTCGTCAATTTAGCGCAGGAGCTTATGACTCGGTCACTGCACATCGTGAAATCCACTTGATTTATGACATCATCTCAATTTGCTATTGATATTCCCAGGATCAAACGCATGGCAGGCATGAAGGAAACCCAGCTGTCCGCTGAGATCGAACTGCTGGAGACTGACACCAAGAAGAAGTGGACCAGGCCGCCCATCTCCATGGGATTCGAGGTGCCCTTTGCACCATCAGGCTTTAAGGTCAGTCTCATTTCTAAATTAAGCCTCGCCATCATTTAGAGTTAGAGCATACATTGGCGCCGATTCCCTTGTTCACAAACTAAACGAAATTTAAGTTCAGTGCATCTTTTTCTTTGTATTTCGTTTTGAAAAGGACAGAAATATTAGTTTAGTCCTGTCAAATTGAGATACTCCATAGACAAGTTTACTTGGCTACTAAAAATACGTCAACTTACGTCAGGCGCTGACTAATTTCACATCAAAAAGCTGCTATTGAAAATCTCCTAATGAGATTTTCAATAGCAGCTTTTTGATGTGAATAAGCTTGACGCCTATCAGATTCGTAACATGACGAACGAAATGTGAATGATATGTATGTACTCGTATTTCAAACCATGTGTCTCTCGCAGGTTCGCTACCTGAAAGTGTTCGAGCCTAAGCTGAACTACTCCGACCACGACGTCATCAAATGGGTGCGCTACATCGGACGCTCAGGACTCTACGAGACGAGATGCTAAACGAATACCGGCTACAATGTAAGTACACTGTATCTACAAATTGTCTTCCATATGGTGAAATTAATTAAAGGTCAAATACCAGCTTGTACTTTGGCCTTCGTCTACAATGGTTTCTGATCGGGGGTTTATGTTTGCCTGTAAAACTTTCCTGTTGTTTTATAGTATTTTTATCTCACGAAGCGACGCGCGCTTTACTTTTGGTAACCAACTGTACAAACAAACTCTGTAAATGTATGCGTGAAGACGAGGAGGGAAAGCTTACACACCCACTCACTTCTAACTTCGGCATTGTCTCCGAGAGCTCCTGCGTACAAACACACATAGTTAGTTACCAAGAAAAAAGTGCGTGTCGCTTCGAAAAAATACCGTACCTACAAACTTAAACCCCCCGTTGCTTAACATTCGGGTACAAAATATTCTATGGGTGATTATCTTAGTGCTTGTCATTCTTTGGGGTTGCCATAAATGCCCCGCTTGGCAGGCGGGTTGGCGATCGCAGTATGGTATGGTGGTGGAATGCATAGAGAACGCTTCTGCCCATCCTCCAGTATGACCCTTGTCGACCCTTAGTGGCAGTGGGCAGGGCACATTGCTCGCAGAACAGATGGCCGATGGGGCCGAAAGGTTCTGGAGTGGCGACTGCGTACCGGAACACGTAGCGTTGGAGGGCCGCCTACAAGGTGGTCCGACGACCTTGTGAAGGCCGCAGGAACCTGTTGGATGCGAGAAGCACAGAACCGGTCGAAGTGGAGGTGCTTGGGGGAGGCCTAAGTCCAGCAGTGGACGTCTTTCGGCTGAAATGATGATGATGATTGTCTTGGTCTGTTTACTTATAAAAAAACAACATAGTTTATCATGGCAATTAACAACTGTGAATAAACTCCCTGTCTCTTCGTTTTTACGCCTGATTTTACAAATAATAGATGTGACTTTATTTTTTTTAGGAAATGCACGAGTTAGTGGTTCAACGGACATAGTATTGGCGTGTTACATAATATATTTTGTATATAATTTCACATCACTCCAGAGATTCCTTCAATGAGTTCTATTTTTTTATTTTTCAACTAAGTATAGAATATTTTACGCTCAGTTATGTATGCCTACATATACAATACGAGGTTTTAAGTCATTGGAATATTTTATATAAAAGTATGAGAATTATGAATTATAGAAAATAAATTTTTATCACGTTATTTAAAATTCATTTTCATCTGGTAATTTTATTTTATAGAAATTATAGACAGAGCGAACGAATCGTACTTAGCTCCCATTTTTGCTAAGTTTTGGTGAATTATACCATTATTTGATTCCTTTTGTCTAAGCTTTCTCATAATTAAAACATAAATTAAATAAATAATCGAACTATATTACATTATTAAACTGTTAAGTCTCAAATAGGCTGCATTTTTTAATATTTTTTATGTTTGTACAATATAATTATCGAATCTCATTCGTGTATCACTCTAATACCGTTTCGCTTGTAATATTCGCCCCTTCCAACGAAACTTTTGCGTGCTGATGGCGTTTCTATTAAATTAATGGAATAAAAGAAGTCATTATTGTGAAGTGGGGACTTTCCACATTTTGATAAAAATAAGCCGAAAAGAAATCCGTTTTCGGTATAAAAAAATCATGTCTGTTTTTTGCAGTAACTAATTCCTATTGAATTAAATACTAGCCAGAAACTAAAGAAAATGTCTAATCCAGATGAACTCTTTAAAAAAATCAGCACGCAAAAGATAACTTAACCATTCCTTGACATTAAATGCTTTGTTCCAACATATATGTATATTTAGTAAATAATATATATTCTACATTTAGAATGTCACTATAATATGAAGTTATGTAATATTAGGTAATCAATAGTATTAAATATTAGATTTAGATTAAGGGATCATCTACAAATTATGTCACGAAACGGGAAATATTATCGGCCCGTAACTATCACACTGTTGGGGAAAACTTTTTACCGTAAAGAGAAGGAACCAACAAAGATTATCATGCTTGGTGAATACGAGTTTCTTTACGATGCATTTCTTTATCGTTAATCGATGTTGTGCAAGATAAACTCGGAAAGTACTTCATAATTTTAAAGTATGTGTCAACAATATAATATTACAACATATCTTTATTCGTACTTATCTAGATTTTCTTTTCCATATTATTTCTACAATTTTCAAAGAATGCTTCGATATAGCTCTTTTACCAACGGATAACTCTCTTTTTACGAGATTTACCTAAAAACGACCAATATAATGTAGACCTACACTTGCGCCGTCTCACATATTTTGTGTATGATCCTTAATATTAGAATTTACGTATGAAAGGCAAACATTTGAATTCATAGTTAATATTTCTAAAGCTGGTACAATGTTTCGAAATTGTTCATGTAAGCTGGTGTGCAAAGAAACTACACTTCTTACCATTAGACAACTTTTTTATTTCATAATTATTATCAGTGGTTTCGCAGTGGTAACCGCCCCGACTTACCGAGTACAGTACCCGGCGATAAATATTGCACATCGACCTTTGGAAAGAGACAATCGGCTAATTTCGGCTTCGTAGAGCGTTATCTCTGTCGCACGAAATACAAACAGTCCGGTATCTATTAGGAGCTGTTAAAACAATTATGGTGGTTTGCTTCTTTTGATAATTATTTTAATTCTTTGTATAAAATCGATAGGATCGAATAGGTCGATGCGCAATATTCATCGCCGGGTACTGTAGTAACCCAGACAGGCTCTTTACGTCGTGTTAATTATTTCATCACCACTACTCCTAAAACGGTGAAGGAAAACATCGTGAGTGAACATGTCCTAAGACCAAAAATTGAAAGACATTGTGACATCTACCAACCAAAACTCGGCCCGCTTGGTGGATTACGGCCCACTCCCACAGAGCGAAGGTCTGTGTCCCAGTGATGGGAAAATTATATACTGATTATGCAATTAGCTCTTAATTATAATTCTATCTCATAACCAAAAGGAAAATTGCTGAGGTCACTATTTAGTGCGTTACTACCATAATGAGTTTTTCAATTGAAAATTATCATCGAAAAAGATGCATAAAGTCTCATCTGCTTAGCTTTTTTATGTTGGGGTCGACATCTAGTCTAACCGGGTGCAGCTTAATACCAGTATTTTCATAGACTATCTGACCTCCACGACCCAGTTACTGGGTAATACGATACCCCATGGTAAGACTGCTTGTCAGACTTAATATTATCATTTAAAAAGGTGATATAAATGAGTGAATGATTAAACGGTATTCTCTTGTTTTACATTTATTGTGATAAATTCACGTTCCTCAATTATCTTTGTAAATAGATGTGTCAGTTTCTTTGCACGCAAGTGTCTGTGCGTGCTGTTATAGGGGATGCTTATTATGTATCGTGTTACAAAAACAATGTACAATAAATGGTAAAAAAATATATATTTGTTTTATTTGTAGGAAAGAAAGAAAATACATTTATTTAGCACAGACTAAAATACACAATACACCAGATCAAACTCAAACTAAAAGCATTTATTTCAATTAAACCATTTACAGGCACTTTTGAATTGTCAAGAAGTCGGTCAGTCAGAAAATATGAAGCTAGTTACCCATTCTAATGTTTTTTTTGGAAGTCTGTTGTTTTTTTTGTAAAAAAGTTGTTTTTATTTTTCACTTTTTAATTGTACCTACCTATCCTAAACAAGTTCATATAACACTACGTGCTATGTGAATATCAGTGACAGGAAGCTATATATAACACTCATTATTGAACAGCATGATTGGCGTCGTGACTGAGCGATTGGCTTCTGTGCTACAGATTACAGGTTCGATTCCCAGACGCACATGAGTAAGTATTCATATTTTTTACTAGCGACCCGCCACTGGCGAGCACGGATTTTACAACTTGGTAATACATCGAGATTCTTTATTATAATACTAACTGACCCGCCTCAGATTCAATAAAAACGAATGTATGAGAAAATGAATTATATTTATTATTATTTTTTTCGTGAAATTTTCCCGTGTTTTCATAGTTATTCTGCTATTCGGGGCGGAGACAAATCCAACAAATCAAAGATCATCAAAATCGGTTCAGCCGTTTTTGAGTTATAAATGGTGTAACTAACCCGACTTTGTTTTAGAGATAGAGATAGGTTTAAATGTCTATATGAAAATCGCATCAAAATCTGTTGCGCAGTTATGAAGAAAAACGCGGTCATATAGACAGAAATAAGAAAAGTCCTACGTACAGATGAATAGATTGGTTACATAAAATACAAATATACATCGATACAAGGCAGCGGCAGGCTGTATGTCAGTATCGTGATGGCCTCTGTAGGTATTTATGAAACAAAACAGCACGCATCTTCCTCAAGGGGTAAGCAAAGGTTAACAGGGCACCGACAATTCGGCAAATTAAAGTGTATTAAGAGACGAGCTAATAATAATAACAATGGATTAATAGCCAAGAGCTTCGACCAAAACCTGAGGAGGCTCTTGTTAGGCAGCTGGATTAAGCGGTTGATCCAGAAAGCGGTACTTCTGGACACGGCCCGCATTGTTAGGAGGTTCCTCTCTCTGGAGCCCTGACCGCCGGTAGCTTGGACCCTGTTCCCGATACCGGTGGGGTACTATTTTTTTATATTTTTAAATGTTTTTATATATATTTTTTTATACTAATATTTAGGTAAATATATAATTCATATGTATTTAGTTTAATAAAGAAATAATAATAATACGCAGAAAAGCTGTCAAAATATAGAGGCTTAAAAATAGAAATAAGCCGAATGTGGCGATTAGGCAGCGTTGCCATAATCCCAATAGTAGTCTCAACAACGGGTGTCATTCCCAAACAACTGCACCAATCTTTAAAAACGTTAGACTTATCTCCTTCCACCTACCAAACTCTACAGAAAGCTGCTATTCTGAACACTTGCTTCCTTCAGAATGACAATGATGCCCAAACATCACACCCACAAACATCACTAACAACACAATGTCTAAAAATATCATCACATCATAATGTTATCATCTATCGCTTAGGTTAGCACTTGGTTTCGGCCGGTGTTATTCTATAAAACCGAAACATCAATGCAGAGATACAAAAATGTATACCAGTAAATAATAATAAAACCTTTATTTTCAGGCTACTTTGGCCCATAGATAAATTACCTTACAGACTAACCTAAATTACCCGATCACAAATCCAGACTGGTTGCTTCTGAGGCATAGAAAAGAAAGAGAAGCGCGATGACACAACGCTGGTAATTTATTGCAAAATATGAAGCAATTATTTAATTACAAAAAATCAATTGTTTGGACTAAAAAATTAAAACACTAGTATTTTAGTATGTTGCTTGTAGAATAATCTGACAAAAAATCAGAATGTATGTACCTATATTAGTATGGTTTTTATTGTAAAAAGAAAGTTTGTAGAGGTATCTTCATGATTTTTTTCTATCATTTCAAATGAGTTGTATTATGTTTTCAACACAACTATCTACCTAGCTGATTTTATTTACTGTAGTCGATCATTTACTTTTATTGTTTCTAAAACTTGCGTTTTTTGCGTTTAGGTCCTGTAAGTCATGATGTCATCATCTGCCTAGCCTTTTCCTAACCATGTCAGGGTCGGCTTCTAGTCTAACCGGATGCAGCTGAGTACCAGTATTTTACATGGAGCGACTGCCTATCTGACCACCGCAACCCAGTTACTGGGTATATACGATACCCCTTGGTAAGACTGGTTGTCAGACTTTCGGGCTTCTGACGACCCGTAACGACTGTCAAAGATCTTTCGTTTAACGTACTTTCCGAGGCACTGAAGGGTTTTGGTATATAAAGATGGTCACCTATCCACGTATCAACCGCGGCAAGCGTTGCTTAACCTGATCGATCGACCTGTGCGGCGCAAGGCGCTCTCAATGCCTAACTTTATGTCTGGTGTTGAATTCGTTTCCCAAGACGGAAAAGTCTTGACCGAAAGACTGAAACATTTTACCCGACTAGAAATTATAGTGCCCGGAACTTATGGTTAGTGTTAAGTGTAGTGGATGTTATGCACTCGTTCTAAGCAGAAACTACATGCATAAAACTGAAAACCGTATTGCAGAAAATTGTAGTGAGCTTAGGTATACCTAATTAGCTGCCGTCTATTTACAGCTCTGAGCACCTCTGTGAGGTATGAAGGCACCACGAGAGCTCGTCTTTAGAAATACATTTGGTCGTCTCGAAACTCATTGCATTTATTTACAGGCACTTTTGCTTTATTATTAATAATAAATACATTATTGTTATAAAAAAAAACAGTGGCACTCCGGGAGTGCCGACAGAAGTGAAAATAAAACACAAACAGAATAGGTACTTTGCCATCACTCACTGACATATCGGATATACATTAAATAATACCGAGTACATCCCGAGGACAGCCGAACACATCCGAAGAGGGTATTTTTTGAATCTTCTTACAAACAAAACACGAGCGGTGTCGCTTACGGTAACAGTGGCGCGAGTTCAATGGTTTCTTCCCATCTCAAAGAATTCCCAACGCGCCTAAAGATGTTTTCACTTTTTTTTTTTTTGTAAATTACCATTTCTTATAGTTAAACAAAGTACACAATTAGACCTCTGGGGTCTGTCCTAGCATGCCATGGCCAGATATTTGACCAACGCGCAAAAAAAACTTAAAAAATATGTGTACAAACAAAGTAGTAGTAATGACTCCCTGACTCCTGCGCTAGGTAAAAACACCTGTGTTACACGATCAGTCAGAAAGATTAAGCTGAGTTGTTGCGTACCTAGTTCCTATGGAGAAGAACGGGCAAGAAACTCCATAGAGACTTTTAAATCAAAGTTTGGTCACATAGCAAGAATTGACATTGGTATACCAAGGGTAAAATAGGTACTGCATACGAGCAGCAATGACAATTACCTACCGTTTGAAAAAGCTCTGATTACTGAGCCCACGTACGCAAGGACGTAAAGATATCGCTGCGGGATTTTATCGCGTACTTGATTTTCAACTCTTGGTGGTGAGCCGAGCGTTGGGAAACCTGTTGGTTTCCCAACGCGCAGCGCATCCCAGCTTGTCAAAAAAACACATTGTGGGATTTTTAACGCCCATGCTGCGTTGAAAATCCAATGCGCGAAAAAAAATCGCCCGTGCGTACCTGGGCTTACTTTCAAAAAGTTGCAGTACCTACTTCTACCATAGAGCACAACATTACCTATTGTATTTACTGCTTTAAAAGCCATTGACAAACATCTTGGGACCTATGCCATACCCACGGTAAGGGACTAAAAATCAAATCTCTCAAACTTACGAGAATAATACAAGTAATATTTAGATACATATATCAGCATTATAATTTAAACGAAGCAAGAATAAACGTTTGTTTGTGAAGTACAATTAAGAGTTTCCAGTCTCTTGGGCAGCGTCTTGGTTCAAGTTTGATATGAATTAATTACGAGGCTGTGTAGCGGCTCCTGTATTTGTTCTAGCTCGCAAGTCGCACCATCCAGGGCATAGGATGCTAACTTTGTTTCTTGTTGATTTCCTTGTAGGATTTGACTGAGACAAAGGCCCAAGACAGTAATCAAACCTACTGGAATATTACTCGTTAAATATTTATGTCAGTCACTGTTTTCGGCGTGGAATAAAGAGCCTTATGGTATGTAAGGATTTGTATCTGTGACTACAACTGCCTTCTACTGCCAACCTTAAGGTGAATCCGCAGTGGTAGACCGCGAAATTCAAACTTTCTTAACTTTTTTGCGCAACGCACAGCATAAACCGCTGGTACTAGAGACATGCAATTTTGAGGGCGTGTTCTTTGTGAACAGTAGGTATCCACCAAGAAAGGGTTTTTCGAAATTCCACCCCTAAGAGGGTGAATGAGGGGAGGGTGAATTTCACGCGCACGAAGTCGCGGGCAGATGCTAGTAATACACATACCTACATCAGTTACATAAAGAGCTAATCCGTAACTCCATCAAATCAAAAGCGAATACCTATCTAGCTATAAATATAAAAGAAAATTCTATAAACCGTTCAAATATTCCACTGGCAATTCCAAATCAAAGTAATGAGGTTGGAAAATGAAAATATAAAATCATTTTCGTTTTTGCAAACAAATCTGGAATCGCTCGCCAATGCAATGGAAGATTCGAGATGAATATAGACAAAAAAGCCGGAGCAAATCTTAAGATTTGCGACTGTACAGAATTGTAAATACAGAAGTGGGTTCTGTACGTGTATTTTATGTAAATCCCGGATAACGTATGGTGAATATTGTTGTGTCATTTTGTTTATATTCATAGCGGGAATAGAAATAGACTGGATCAGCAACCGGTTGGATTTTAAATGGATTTTTTCTTGTGTAGGCTGCTTGTTTAATAACAAGCCCAATTGTATTATAAGATGTGAGAGATTATTTCTGACTATAATAATATAAGTATGCAAGTAGCTGGCATACCAGTATGGTATTCACCAATCAGAAGTGGTTATGGCACACGGCATGAGAGCTACTTGCATACTTTTTTGCAAGTTACAGGCATGTGTATTTATGTAGCTTATCTATCTATAAACTAATAATAAAGCTGAGTTTGTTTGTTTGTTTGTACGCGCTAATCTCTGAAATGACCAGTCGAATTTGAAAAATTATTTTTGCATTTGATAGCTTAATTCTTGAGGAAGGATATATGCGAATTAACATCACGTTGGAATAGGAGCCGAGCAAAAAGAAAAAAATTCGGAAAGATAGCTAAGTGAAAACGAAGTAAATTCGCGGGCAGGCGATGCGATGCGACGGGGTGCGTCGCGACAAAAAAAATCTCGCGGATGAAGTCGCGGGCAAAGGCTAGTTAGAGTAGGTATGCAGTGTTAGAGCTAGGCTGTGGTAATAGAGGATCATATTTTAGTAACATATGGTTTCAAGTACGTACCTAGCCGTATTTTGCGAGTGTTCCTATGTCTTCGACTAAAATGAGCCTTTATACCGAAAGAAGTAGCTAAGGAGAATGTTGGTAAACAGATATTGTGGTATTTCGTGTGAATATAGATTTATTTAATGAGATATTGTAGAGCAACCTTCATAATACTCATGAATAATGTCACCAAACGTTTTGGAGTGGTGTGCCCTTAATATTCAGCATCTAAACTTAGTCTTCCGCCCTTTTTCTAGGTTTGAGAGATACTCTGAAAGATAGCAGATAGAAAATCATCAATATTGGTCAACGAATCTGCGAGCCTTCGCTATTATTTCAATAAAGGGGAAAAATATAGGTAAACTGTCCCTTTTTTTTTGAGGATGGGGAATCATCAAATTACCCCTCCCACTCTGGGTGGAGCGGAAGGGAATGTCAGACTCTTACTTACTAAAACCCACCCGTGTTACTTCCTTAGCCCTTTATGTTCCAGGCCAGCGGTAACCCTTTCGGGCAATCCCGCTGACCTGGTAAACTGTCCCTTAAGCGTTCTCAAAATTCAAATAACTACTCAGAAAAAATCATAAAGATGACATGTCTGGAACCCTAAAAATAATATGCAATTCGATGTAGCATGATGTTGCAATCTCCACAATAATAGGATCTGTTTTAATCTTCGGTACGAGTCCATCGACATCGGGAGGCTGACGGTGGCGTCTTCGCTTCGAGTGCTAGGGATGGGACACGTGCATTTTATCGATTAAATTAAAGGTAACTATTTATGTTGTAACTTTGGTGATGCCATAGAGAAAAACTGGCAAAGGAGAGGGGACTCGTTATATATAAAAAAAAAATAAAAAAAAACATTCAAATTAAAATAATTCAAGTGCAAGTTACAATCACGCAAGATAAATTAGTACTGTCATCATAAAAGTAAAAATCTTAATTATCTTTACAGATCACAAGTTTCCCAAGATCATAAGTAGCATGCGAAAAGATAATCTGAAAGTTTTTCTTCTCTTTTTAACTTATTTTTTAAAGAGGATAAGAGGCGTGATCGCGGTCAGGAGCGGGCGAGGCCATTCAGAAAAAAAAAGAAGTTTGAGACATCATCAAAATGGTTATAATCTAATGTCTAAAGTAGTTTATTTATAGAAGCCCTGGGTACAGTTAGTCGACAATGCCTCGCCGATGGTGGCGTGTGCTGGGTCTTTAGTTCCTGAATGGTGATCTTAGCTGCCACGACTTATTTCAATTATTGATTTCACATCGGTTTCACATGTACCTGTAATTTAAACAATAACAACAATAGTAACAATATTTTGATTTAAAAGAGTGTTCTTGGACCCCTTTATTCATTAACTTCAGAGGTTTAACCATCAGAAATTTATGGTTAACCAGTCGCTAATCATTACTTAACTTTAAGCAACGCTTATAATAAACCCCTTAGTTTCTTGCCCGTTCTTCTCCATGGGAACCTACTACACTTTGGAATGGGCAACTTGCTTCATCTTTCAGACTGACCGACTCCTTGACAATTCAAAAGTGTCTGTACCTAATTGGTTTAACTGAAATAAATGCTTTGTGCCATGTTTAGGCCCGGGCACAGTTTCTTTTCTTTTTGCTTCTCTAGTAGGTAATTTATTTAGTATCATGGATCACGTTTACATTATCGCGTTTACAAAAAAAAAAAACTCACTTGCACTAACATCCAGACCCGCGGGGTAATTGCGTAACATACCTACTATCCAAATAAACGTTGTATGGCATCTGTATAGTTACACAACGCTTTGTCTTCTTCTTTCGAGAGTCAAATTACTGATGACTGAAAGAGAGAAATCGGTGTGTAACTATTCATCTGATATAATACGTTTATTAGTAAGGGAGTAACAGTAGAATGTCTTTCATTATGACATTTCAACAACATTCATTGCGTTATTTACGTTTTTGAGCAGACAAAGTTTTCGAACATATTACGCAATGGATATCCTTCAATATGATTTAGATTGTGATTGATAGTGTCCAAGTTAGGTCGTTGTAAGCCGGTACATCTATCTGTAGCCTACACAAGAAGGTAGAGAGCGATCTTCTAATAAAAAATTACACTCCCTTATACTAAAACTAGCTTCTGCCCGCGACTTCGTCCGCGTGAAATTTATTGTTACTCCGACCCACCCCGTCGCATCGCATCGCCTGCCCGCGCTATTACTTGCTTAGCGTTCTTTCTGACTATTTTTATTTTTGCTCGGCTCCTAAAGGTCACAGCGTGATGTTAAATAGCCTATAGCCTTCCTCAAGAATTGGGCTATCAAATGCAAAAAGAATTTTTCAAATCCGACTGGTAATTCCAGAGATTAGCGCGTTCAACCAAACAAACAAACTATTCAGCTTTATAATATTAGTATAGATGTCTATAGGTAAACATTTAAAATGTGTGTGCAACAAGCAGTGCAGGAGCGTGCAATTTTAAATTAGACGATGTCTACCTATGTGTCCTTGGAAGCAAGAATTGAACAGTAGCTTTGAAACTAGTGTGCCGACCGTGCCATCTTCAACCGAGAATTCTTATCGATACCAGCACACCACTAGAATCGTCTAACCAAACTGAAATCGATGATCGAACACCTGTTAAGGGCCCTCCGGCGCTCTCATTGACTTATTTGCACTCGAGTGGCCCCCGCACGTCCGCTGCACTTCTACACAGCTTTTATTGAAGACGCTGCCGGTAGAAAATGCTAGCTAAGACACTTTCCTATGATTGATGAATCGACGAAATGTGAATTGGAATCGATTTTACCTAATTGAATTGGATAGTGGGATGGTAGGAAGGGGCTCGCGGCTAAACAATAACAGTCGCACGGTTATCTTCAAGGTTAAGCAACGGGTGCCGAGGTTGGTCTGTGGATGGGTGACCATCTTTACATACCGAGACCTCTCCGTGTCTCAGAAAGCATGTTAAGCCGTTGGTCCCGGCTGACATACGTGGATCTTTGATAGTCGTTACGTTACGGATAGTCAGAAGCTAACTGAGTTGTGGAGGTCAGATAGGCAGTGGCTCCATGTAAAGCCCGATGACCTTGTGAAGGCCGCAGGAATCCGCTGGAGGTTGAAAGCACAGAACCGGTCTAAGTAGTGGTGCTTAGAGGAGGCCTATGTCCAGAAATGGACGTCTTTCGGCTGAAATAATGATGTCACACAACCTACCTATACGTAATACAAGATTTCCATTCTCAACCATAAGATTTGAAATGGATTGTAAGGCTTAGAACATCAAGTAAGTAATTATCCAAATCCTAAGGTAAAATGGCAGAGTGAATGCCAATTACCTAGTTAGTAATCTAGGCTAAAGCCACGTTTTGTATGACGGTTCATCAATCACCGGTAAGAATTTCACTTGAGGCGCTACCCGGCTTCTGAAGTTGATGGGCCGTCTTGAGTGTAAGACCTGGGTGATTAAAATTAGTCGTTGGTTAGGTTTTAGTGTGTGTTATTGTTGAAGTCTTTATCTATAGAAACGACGTAGGAGGACATATAGGTGAATTTATTAGTGATGCTCTTCAGGAAGGTAAGATGCGTAGTATTCACAGCCGGCGAGCTTGTGTGACCAGAATATGTACGAATTTAAACGAAAAAAAGGAGTGTGTAAGGATCGTAGCAGAGGGCTTTCTGTAGTTTCTGCCTACCCCCATGGGAAGAAGGTGTGAGCTTATCTATGTATGTGTTTATCTATTTGTGGATAGATTATTGTTTTATTAGATTTGTGTTGCAAGAGCATCTATAGATTGTTGAAAAAGTAGCTAAAGTCTATTCAAACTTGTTTCAAATTAATATAGGTAATTTCAAGTTAAGCAAATATCAACTTTATTTTAATGGCAATTAAGTTGATTTCAGAGTGACTGTTTCACTATTGAAAAAGTTATAAAAATGTTCGAAATTGTAGTCAAGGTAACAAGGACATAGTTCGAAGAATTGCCAAACTTAAGTGGCAGTGGGCAGGCCACATTGCTCGCAGAACAGATGGCCGATGGGGCCGAAAGGTTCTGGAGTGGCGATCGCGTACCGAAGTAGTGTTGGAAGGCCTCCGACACGGTGGACCGACGACCTTGTGAAGGCTGCAGGAACCCGTTGGATGAGAGAAAAACAGAACCGGTCAAAGTGGAGGTGCTTGGCGGAGGCCTATGTGCAGCAGTGGAGGTCTTTCCGCTGAAATGATGATGATGAAGTCATCATCGTCTGCCTTTTTCTAAATACGTTGGGGTCAGCTTCCAGTCTAATTGGATGCTGCTGATTACCAACTTATGTAAAGTGGCTTGAAATGAGCTGTCATTCCACCTGATGCTAGGATTGACAATTTAATAACAGCTCACTTCACCTTTTCCACGCCGAGATATTTACAGTATAGATTGTCAGTATTCTACATGGAGTGACTGCCTTTCTGACCTCCACAACCAAGTTACTGAGTAACACGATACCGAAGGCAAACTGTCAATGTGCTATAAATTATATATTAACTACTATAAATTAAGTAAGTATCAATATAAAGAAGTTTGCTCTAAACGAATCTCCATCTTTATCCTCAACAATCTTCATCTTTCCACATTGTAACCAATCTTAAAGGCATGTTTTATACGAAAACACTAAAGTGTTCGTATATTAGTACGTCGACAGTGTCCCGTCATAATGAAAGTTTTCAGCTACACGTGTTGGTGAGACAAAGTTCTCTGTTACGTTTTCGATGTGACCGCGAACTTGGGCACCGGTTACCACAAGCAACTTTGCCGAAGTAAACTATAGGTTTGGTAGATCTTTTGGAATTGGGTTGGGGGCAATAAACTTTGTAATAAAATAAAAATTTTATACATACATTTAAAAATACCCTGATGTAAAGTCCTCCAGATTTCGGCATGGCGACGAATCTCAGCGGAGATCAGCCTTCGGCGCCGAAGATATGTATTAAAGTGTATAAGATTGTGCACAGACACAGGTACACTCTCCCTTCCCTCGCTCTCATTGTGTGATGGGATGCCAATCCGACACGACCGGACCGGGGAGATCAGGCGCAGGGCCAACGGCTTAACGTGCTTTCCGAGACACGGGGGTATCACACCGCCAACTTTCAAACTCCGGGCTGTATCTAAGATATTCCCAATGGAAAAACCCAATAACATGACCGACCTGGGAATTGAACCCAGGACCCTAAGCTCAGCAATTGCGCTTGCAACCTCGAGACCAAGGGGACAGTCAGATAGGTAATAGGTAACACTCTGAACCGTGACGACTGCATAATGATTTTTATGATGGTTGTATTGAAGTAGCTTGCATGAGTGGGGATTCATACAAGTAAACTAGGTAGGTAGGTACGTTCGGCGCATCCAGGGTAGCCTCGCTACTAGGTAGTAGTCATGCCGGTGGACTGCTCAATAAGTAGATGGTGCAATAATATATTTACATAGTTTGTTTAACTGGTGATGTCGTCACTAAGCGCACGCGCAGTCCACTCGAGCTCAGCTCTCCAGCTTGTATGTTGCATGCTAACACAACACTACGGGTCACAACACAACGTTCAACACTATAGACAGTTACTACATAGCTCATGCCGTGGTAAAATACTAGCAAGTCAGGGACCTCTCCCTGACTTGCTAGTATTTTACCACGGCATGCTTACGGTAACAGCGGCGCGAGTTCAATGGTTTTTTCCATCTCAAAAAATGCCCAACGCGCCTAAAGAAGGCTTCACTTAAAAAAAAAATAGCGGCCATAGTAGTTCATACTCTGTGAAAATTTCAAGTGTCTACCTATTACGGTTCAAAAGATACAGCTCTGTAACAGACAGAAGGACGGACGGACAGCGGAGACTTAGTAATAGGGACCCGTTGGGTACGAAACCCTCAATAGAGAAAAAAATATGTTATAATCTGTCTTACTGCTATGTAGGTAAATTGCAAAGTTAAATGTGAATCTAGGAATGTACTGGCTAATTGTTTATTTCTCAATAAAAAGTAATGTTGTGTTTATTTCAACATGCATATAACACCATCTTCTCTGATGTGTAAAGGGAATTCAGTATAGGTATATAACTGTGTGGTTCCTGAAGGTACAGACGCCAGCAGATCAAGCTATCCGAAACTGTCAAATTTTCCCAATCAATCTTGAACCTTATGCTGTAGCGATAAAGTTAAAAATCTATTAAAGAAATTTGACAGATTGTAGTAACTTGATGTGCTGGCGTCTGTACTTCAAAGGACTTAATTAGGCTCCATTAATCTCTAACAGCTTTCCTGCTTTCAGCTGTTGATTCAACACGCTGTATCAAATGTAGCTGGAACCTACTGAAACTACCTAGTTGAGGTCGTTGTGTAGCTAATATTGATCTTTGTGTTAATAAAGTTCAAACTCAAACTCAAAGCGTTTATTTCAATTAAACCATGTACAGGCACTTTTGAATTGTCAAAATTAAATAGTCTGTCAGTTAGTCACAGAAAGTTGAAGCTAGTTGCCCATTCCAAATCTCTATGGAGAAGAACGGGCAAGAAACTCTATGGACTCTCTATTAAATCTAGATATTACAAAATCCTGGGTATATTATTTTTGTTGCAAGACACAAATGAAACCATTCAAAATATAAGATTTAAAAATTAAATAAATAAAAAAAAGATTTTAAAAACAAGCTTTTAAAAACGTCACCTAAAAAAGAAGGAATAACGCGGACTAAAAAGAAAAAATGAATTTATGTGACATTTTAAAATATACATATATGAATTTTAAAAGCTTGAGGCACTGTTATTGTGCATTAGGTACACCTGTATAACGGATACCATACATCAGTGCCTCAAGATTTTATTTATAGGCGGATAGGTATTTCTGCTAATTATGAATTTGATTTAAATAACATTATTGCTTTATGAATTTTAAGACAATTAGGACTAGGCCTAGGGTTAGCGTTTAGGTCTTTAATCTTCTTCAAGGAAGAATGCTTAGCGAAAAGAAAGTAACAGGGCGGGCGATGCGATGTGACGTGGTGGGTCGGGGGTTGAAAATTTCACGCGGACGAAGTCAGCAGAATCTATTGTGGTTTTACATTCGTAAATTGCTTGATTCGGCTTTGTCGATGTGTAAAGTTCCGGGAACAAAATCAAGGAATACCCAAGGGCCACCATACTCCCATGTAAAGACATTTTACCTAAATTCCAATACCGCGGCGGGCGGTAAAGAGGCAAACGCGGGCAATTGAACCTTCCCGGCTATAAAACTTTCTAGAGAACGAGCTCGCTACCTTCTTTTATATGTGTTCTCGTAAAAGGGGTGCTCTTCGTTTAAAAAGTAAATTTATTTCATTCATCCCTACTTGTAAATCTCGTTAAAGTTGTACTCAATAGTTTAGAGGCGCCGCTTTGTAATCCGCTTGCATCTCGGCGGATACTAATGGTTTAGTAATAGAATACTAAAGTACGTGATTAACGAACCAACAGGTGTGAAACACACAACTAATTTTACCGACTGGGGCGGTGCGAGGCGCCTCGCGGTCTCCCCCACCTAGACAAAGGTTTGTTTTCGAACGCGAAACAAGACAATGCCGGCCCAGTGACCGAGTGTCGGCGATCGACCGGCGCCTGCGCGCGCCGCCCGGCTCGCGCTCGTCGCTCGTCGCCAGTGAGCAGTCGCGCCGCGCTCCGACCGCGCGCTCCCTCGGCCCCTCGCGACTCCGCGGCTACACCGTCACGTCAAACACACACAATACACCGCTAATGCGTTCTGTTTACAATTTCACATTAACACGTGCCCCCGGATCTGATGGCCGTCAGTAGGGTCACGTGAACAACCCGTATTGACACACAACAACAGTCCAGCGAGAGGAATAACAACGTTTCTGGTGCGTATTTTCTCGTTTGTCTGTACTTTAGTGGTTTCTTATTTGCGATGGCTGATATGGCTGTTGAAGTCGCTGTCTGTGTGAGAAACTGCCCTAATTGAGTAATATGAGGACATTAAATAGATAATGTGGATAATGTCAGTGCCATTCCACGTGCCACATAGAATAAACGTCAGAGTGGACGGAATCGTGCGTCGAGAACGAACTGGAAAACGTTAAGCTGTACAAACTATACAAATAATGAAAATGTACTCGATTTAGCAGTAGATCCATGAAAATTTGATGACAATGGTAGAGTTTTTCCTTTAGATGATGGTTTTATAAGGTTAGTGAGTCTCAGTTAACTAAAACGCTGAAAATGATTGAGTTTGTAAATGAAAATGTTGATAGGACTGAAAACTACGAAAATTCTGAGTTCATGTATGATGAATTCCATAAAAATGTTTGACTTTAACTGAATTTCCCTGTTTCTCTTACTATTTTCATCGCTTTAACGAAACAAGTGCGTATAAAATCAATAATTTAATGTTAAAACTGGCTAATTCTTACTCGTATCGATTTTTCAGTGAAAATGTCCCATGTTTCAGTTATAACTCCCTCGAAACATCACATACGATTCTGTTTTAGCTTTAGACTTTGGTTACGGAACGGATTAAGGGCGGATTCCGATTTTTCCGACGCCTGAAAAACCTTTGATAATCTAATTTTTTTTAAGACTAAGTTTTAGTGAAGACCTGTTTGAATTGAATAAGGATAAGGTAAGACCACATATTATATTAAGGGCAATTGATAGTAAATATAATATCTAGATTAAAGAAACGGTAATCCTTAATTTGTTCAGTCTTTTGTTATCTTATCAAATAACGGATGCATCATTTGATAAGAGAAATCAAAATTGCTGGAATTAGATAAAGTTGTGATAACTTGGTATCACGCGACTTGTAAACGTGGGTAAACCAATGTGCATATTAGTGCACTAAAAATATATAAACTTTTAAAGATATTTTTACGGGTTTTTACGTGTTTATTTGGATTATTTCGTAAAGTTTGGAACTCTTAAGAGACTAATCATTTTTCATGAAAGTTACAAGAAAAAACTTTTAAAATAAATGTATGTAATCCAAATAATTACGTTCGCTTCGTCAAGATATTTTCAAATTCTCGTCTTTTCGAGAAAATTATCTGTCACAGAGAAAAAACGAACGGAAAACTGTTTATATTTTCCTTTTGAGTAACTGAAGCCGGCCAAGTACCAATGTGATTTTTATCGTATATGTAGGTATGTCCTTTCTGAGTTTATCTTGGATATAACTGACATCGGTGAAGGAAACACTTCGTAAGAAAACCTGGATGTATACCAAAACAATACAAAAAAAATATTGGCAAAAAGAAAAGGTGACAGGCAGTAATTTTATATTAACACAGTTGAGTTTGTACATCAGAATTTTTTAGTTTGACCGTTGACCCCCAAACTAAGCAAGATTTGTATCTTGAGGGTGTGATTTACATAGTTCATCATCATCTACCAAGCCATATCTCAACTATGTTGGGGTCGGCTTCCAGTCTCACCAGATGCAGCTGAGTACCAGTATTTTACATGGAGCGACCGCCTATCTGACGTCCACAACCCAGTAATACGATACACATCACGTGCTTACGTGATTTACATAGTTAAATGTTTGAAGTCGCCAACCCGTCTCGTGATGATTAATGCTCAATTGCTCATGCCTTTTCAGTATTAGAAGAGGCTTTTCCGCTGCAGAGGGGACTAATAGGCTGGTGTTATAACTGAAGCCAAGATATAAATAAAACGAACTCTCGTGAAATTCAAATGTAATGCAACTTTTAAAGTATAAACATGGTTTCGATGAAATTTGGTCACACTAGGAAATGCATTCAAAATGTAACTTTCCGACCACGATCGCTTCAAGGGACATTTTAATAATATGGTCAACAGGAAAATCTTTGCCTTTAGTTTTCATGAAAGCCAGGATTACTTTCATGAAAATAATATTTAAATTCTGTAATATTGAGAATGAGACCGGAAAGATTCTCGATCTAGGAAAGTGTGATTTCTTTTTATTTCAAAGTCAGATAGTTTTCGTAGATATTGCGCTTACCTTTAAACAGAGAACAAAACAGAGATGGTCCGACTGTAACATTCCACTTTGGTTAACTAAAGGCTGATTTTTCAATGGACAGATAACTTTTATTCGAGGAATAAAAATTGTGTTTTGACAGCTTTTGTATTGAAAATATGGCGAACTCTCATACCTGTTTATTTTTCAGACAAAAGTTATCTGACTATTAAAAAATCAGCCCTTTGCCTAATAATATTTATCTATTCTATCTAATATTTTCTATCTAATATTTTCCTTATCTATCTAATAGTTTCTTTAGAGGAAACTTTAAGTATCTTGTAAAGGAATCTCTTCTTATTAAATTCAATCCATACTAATATTATAAATTCGAAAGTAACTCTGTCTGTCTGTCCTTTTCACGCCTAAACCACTGAACGGATTTCGATAAAATTTTGCAGAGGGATAGATTGCATCCCGGGGAAGGACATAGGATAGTTTTTATCCCGATATTTCTACGGGATCGACACTTATGCAAGTGAAACCGCGGGGCGCTGCTAGTAGAATATAAAACTTTTATTTCAGACGGAGTCAAAGTCACAATTTTACTTAACTTCTTGTGTTAGTATGTTACAGACACAGATTGACATACAACGACGTATTTATATAAAATATATAAGCAAAATTGACTTTGTATGTTATCACAAATATAAATCGCGTACCTAAATATCGAAATTCGAGAAGATATATTAATTTCCATACTTGAAAATCGTTGCGCAGTTTGACATTTTTTAACTCTTGGGGCCGATTTTCAGTTAACTTTTATCTGAGGAATAAAAATTGCGGTTTGACAGCTTTTCTATAATAAATACGTCAAAGTATTTATTCTTCCGCTGAAATTTTTCTGACGATAAAAAAATTGAACCTAGGAAAATTAGTTTTCCGATTAACTGAATCTTTATGTAAGTAGGTAATTTAGTTTTCCGCGATTATAAAACCGCGATATTTAAGTATATATTAGGCATTTATAGTAAGTAGTATGTATGTGTCTTATAGGTTCATAAGTTTTTTTAATCATTGTTTCTCTTAACCAAAGCACCTGCCATCTAATCTCTTCACCACCCTTGGTTGACTGGTAGAGAATGCCTAAGGCATTAAGTCTGCCTTTGTACCTTTTTGTGCGAAAAGATTAAATAAATAAATTATCATAGCACATGAAACTTAAAAAAAAAGTAAAGCCATCAGTACTGTCTGAAAGTAGACCGCCTCCGTCATAACTTTGTCGAGGACATAGCATGTCAGCGACCAGGGCCAAATCTAGTACATTATACTAGTACGGGCTTCCAAATTCTTGTCGTTACTTTTTACTATCATACGACATACACGATCTTGAATTAAAAGGAAAAAGGCTGAACCACAATGTTATTAAAAATACTACTATCTTAAGGAATTTCTGGAAAAAATGATATTGCGATATAAAATGTTATTAACTAGCTCGCATTCGTCACTTTCGGAAAACTTGAGAGGAATTTTTTTTCAATACAATATTTGATGATGCTTTATTGCATCGTTGAAATTAAATAACTTTTCTCTATAAAAACATATGATTTATATATAAAAATAAAAACCAATCAATACATTTTTTTATTAATTAATTAGGCATAAGTTGTTATTTACGTGTATATTTATTATATGGTATTTTTTTTTTTAATAAATAAATAAATCTATTGCCGTATGTGTGAAAGATCATCACTTGGTAATGGCATGACCGATTTGGCTGTTTTTTTTTGTTCTGTTTGTAATTGTCAGGACAAGCTTTGTATGAATGATTTGTTATGGAAAATTTGGAAATATGAATAGTAATTTCTTATGAAAATATCAATGAAAAGACATGATATTCACCCGGCGACGCCGAGCTCCAACAGCCAGTTTAAATAAACGGAATTGTTTATATAAATCATTATTGATAGAAAGTTCTTTAATAAACAACTATCCGTGCAAAAAGTGTGTAAACCAATCGAAAGTCAATTATTTTTGCATCGGTTTGTATCTGAACACTGACTGACGCCCACATCCACAATCACCTCACACACTTGACTATCTGGCTGGACTTTAACAAATATAACTGTCAAAATGTGTGTATACTGCAGGGTCTGCAGGTACTCCTCTGCCTCCTCTGTCTTCGTTGATAACAGGCGTGATGTTATATGTGTTGTAGCTGAATTTAACATAGAAATTATTGTTATTGTAACATCTACTTGACCTAAATTCATTATAAACTATTCAAGTGACTGAGCGGTTTACAAGAAAAACATATTGGTTATTGGAAAACATATACGAGTATATACTAGTGTAATTACTTCTTCCTAGCGTGAAATTGGTCTATAATGAAAACTGCAAGTTTAGGCATTATAGGTATAAGTTACTGACCTATGTCAACGCTAATTCTGTTAACTCTTCTAACAAGATATAGATCGTTTGTCTTTTGTTTATTATTTTGAATCGGCCTGTCGACGCACGAGATTGTGGGTTCAAATGTTGGCAAGTACCGATGAAACTTTTCAATTCATAAGTACTTTCTGAGTTTATCTTGGACGTTACTGACATCAGTGAAGGAAAACATCGTGAGCACGTATATCGCCAACCCGTCTTGAGCAAGTGTGGTGATTAATGCTCGTGTCTTCTCTGTGTGAGAAGGGGTCTTTTCCCCTGCAGTGGGAGAATAATAGGTTGGTATTATATACACTTAAATCGACGCTTATATAGCAAAGACACATTTCTCCCTGTGTCTAAGAGAATACTCGAAAAATATAGGACAGATCATTATCATCTGCATAGCCTTTTCCCAGCTTTTTGGGGTCGGCTTCCAGTCTAACCGGAGGCTGCTGAATACCTGTATTTTACATAGAGCGACTGCCTATCTGACCTCCACAACCCAGGTACTGGGTAATACGATACCCCTTGGTAAGACTGGTTGTCAGACTTTTGGACTTCTGACTACCCGTAACGACTGACAAAGATCCACGAATGACAGCCGGGACTAACGGCTTAACGTGCTTTCTGAGGAAAGGAGGGGTCTAGGTATGTTAAGATGGTCACCCATCCACAGACTAACCGCGGCAAGAGTTGCTTGACCTGATCGTTCGATCTGTGCGGCTGTTATTATTTAGCCACGGGCCCCTCTAAAACATTTGAAATTTGTTCAATGAATTTAAGAATTTTATAAAGTAGATGAATTATGTACAAAAGAACCAAAAGCAATACTACCGCAAGGGAAGAATTGGCCAGTCAAATAAGGTGTTGGGTGTGACTGTCCAGGATGCGCCGAGCGCTCGGTTCAGTTGAGTAACTGGTGGAACAAACTGCGCGACACGAGGAGGTTTCTCCATGCATCCCCAAACAATTCCCAATATTGCCAACAAATACACAAATCCAGACTCCAGGCCGCTACCGAAAAATCCTAGATAGAAAGATCCAAAAACAATGCCCAATCTGGGCGCTGACTAGCAAAAAACAAAAAATTCTGAAATAATACTACTGTAAAACCACATGGCTGTTATCACAGTTGACGTTGACGTTTTATCTGAAATATGGAGTTAATCGTTCTTCTTATCTTATTGGCTTGTATATTTGATAACACTCACTTATAAGTGTTGTATGTAAACACGTATGTAGGTATGAATACGCTTGTTGATACAGCGGAGTGAAGAAATTCTCGGCTGATAAGATACTTTGTAGTTGGAAGTATTTTTTTAAATGAAAATTGACTTTTTGGTATTGGTTTTTATTAGGAGTTTAGTTTGGACAACATAATTATTTGAAATGTGAAGTGAAAAAATATTCCTGATCCATTGCTTGATATGTTCGAAAAATGTGTTCGCTCAATGACGTAAATAACGCAATGAATGTTATTAACTACCGAAGTAAAAGTCGCTGGTTCTTTGGTAGTGAAAATAAAAGTGTAATAAGTCAATCAAAAATACATAAACAATAAGTATAAAAAAATAGACAAAAGTATAAAAAGAGGCTTTAAAATATAAAGCCTGGGGCAGACTTGCACAAATGTTGTCGCACTGTCAAAATGAAACCCATTGCTACTGTTAGTGTGTTACGCGATTATCCCGCTGGTATATATTTTCTAAAGAAAACGAAAATACCTGTTTAAAGGCTCCTTCAAACAGGCGCGACACGCGATAAAATCGCGCGCGACACAAAGGCACCACAAGTCGCGCAACGAGCGGTGACTTTTAGGCGCGCGCGATTATATCGCGTGTCGCGCCTGTTTGTAGGAGCCTTAAGACTATTGTCACTAACCCAATGGATCTCTGTTATCTGAATAATAATAATCCCGTATTTGTATTACTCCAACTCTATGAAACGTTCACCTCGCTCGTGCAAATAATATTGATAGTTATGTCTCCCCTTATTTAATCATTTTCTGCCTCAGCCAAGTAGGCATCGCTCGTTGCGCGACTTGCGGTGCCTTTGTGGCGCGCGCGATTCGCGTCGTGCGTCACGCCTGTTTGTAGGAGCCTTTATGATAAAAAAAACTAAACATACATCTTCTTCAAACACATTAACACATTTCCACTACATACAAATAGATAGGTATGTAGTGGAAATGTTTTAGGAAACTCGTAACTACATTCCCTAAGGATTTAGTTGGTGACCTTAATTTTACATAGGCCGTGTTGAATGATAAAACTAGTCTTGTAGTTTTTATGTTCACAGTTTTTATGAGGTATATAAATCTTGAGGGTTTTTCTGTTATATTATGTTCAAAGACAAGTCATCTCCATTATAATCAGTTTGTGTTTAAGATGACGTAACGATAAAACTGCCTTTTGTTTTATTACTGAGTCTTAAATGTGATAACTTTCTAGGAATTCAACTCAACAAGGAATTACTTTTTAATAAATTTATGTATTTTTTTGATGAATTAACTTGATAAGTGCCCCGTTGGTCTCGTGGGTGCAAGCGCGACTGTGAGCGTGGGGTCCTGGGTTGGATTCCCAGGTTGGACCAAGTGTACCCTATAGCTACCATTTACCGGGTAATAGTATGTCTTTCATTGACTCGAATGTGCCCTAGCAGCTGATAGTATGTCATGCTCAGTCAAATGTCTCGCTGACGGTGGCGTGTGTGTTGGATCATTTAGCTCCCTTCAAAATGGTTGAGCTGAATGGTGCTGATTTATGCGTCATGTTCGTGAACGGGCGCCGTCAGTTGGGGCTGGTCATCACTTAGCTGCCTCGGCTTATTTTTAATTAATTTATATTTGGATTGTAGTTTGTTAAGTACTATTTGTTGTACTCTGGACGCTTTTAACACGTACGTTTTTCTTAATTTTTTACATCGTTCTCACATTATATAATTTTAAAATCAAAAGTAATGATATAACTAATATTTTTGTAAAATATCATTTAAAAAGAGTGTCCATGGAGTTTCTTGCCCGTTCTTCTCCATAGGTACCTACGCTTTGGAATGGGCAACTAGCTTCATATTTTCTGACTGACCGACTTCTTGACAATTCAAAAGTGCCTGTAAATGGTTTAATTGAAATAAATGCTTTGAGTTTGAGTTTGTTATTGGGGTTCCCATTAGGAATTTCTTAGTAACAGTAGGAATTTGGAAGTTGACTGTTTAATACCTCGCCTCTCTATAGCCTCGGATAGCACGTAAAGCCGCTGGTCCTACGCCTTATCTCTTCCTGGTCGTGTCGGATTGCCGTCTCATCGGACTGTGAGAGTTAAGGAACAGAGTGTGCATCTGTGTTTACGCACACACTTGTGCACTATAATATCTCCTGCGCACCTGGCTAATCTCCGTTGAGATTGGCCACCGTGACCGAAATTGGTCGGGAGACTATTATTAACTTGATTTCAGTGACTTAGATGAAACCTTGCATTACACTAGTAATCCAACAGAATTATTACTTAATACACTCATAATCCCAATGCCATAACTTGTAATAACTCAATTATAGATATTATATTCATTTCGTTATTTACGTTGTCGAGCAGACGAATTTTTCAAACATATTAAATAGATAATGGATCAGGATTTCCTTCAAAATCCTTCAGATGGAAAGTTTGTTACGTAATTGGGGTGCAATTAATATCTTTAGCTAAGACATAAAATACGCACTTTCGACGTCCATTTATCAATAATCATAGTATGTTTGTCGCTTGGGACTAAGTAATGTCAGCCGCACCTTAAGCCGTTGGTCCCGGCTGTCATTCGTGGATCTTTGGCAGTCGTTACGGGTCGTGTGACGCCCGAAAGTCTTACCAAGGGGTATTGTATTACCCAGTTACTGGGTTGTGGTGGTCAGTTGCATCCGGTGAGACATACACGGTAAGACAACATAGTTGGGAAATTAGGCAGATGATGAGTATGTTTGTCCCTTCAATAATCATCTTTTAAATACTATGCTGATTGGCAAAGCTGATTGCCCAGGGTTCCCTGGTCCACGCCGTATGACACCACACTTATTCTACGTCACATATTTAAGGCTCAGTTTACCGAAAAGTGAATTAACTCAATAATCATTTCTATAAACATAGATATAACCATTCAGCTCTCTTGAGACCATAGGTTGTTAATATAACGACACTAATAACCAAATTAGAATAAAAAAACAATTGAAGGCCACATATTTTTATGACAAACTTGGCCTGAAACTGACATGCGTCAGTTTAGCCTAGTTTACAATGTATCTTTGTACAAATATTTATAGTTTATGTCATGATGTTTGGCGTGTTAGAACTGAGATGATGCTAAGATGAATGTACTCTTTAATGTGTAATATAAACAATAAATTCAAAGGGAAATAGTTTGTCCTTTGTTTATGAAATCTGTTTAGTAGTACTGATGATTTTCGAGATTTTACTTATAATAAGTTGCAACTGGTAGTTTAAATATTTATGGTAGGTACCTTATGTTAGTTACACTTTACGAGTATTCTGTTTATTCCTTTAATTAAGCTAATATGCTTGTGTTAAATATGGATTTAATTTAATGTTCTGTGTCCTGTAATTTTAATTCCTTTGCATACCTAGTATTGTATATAATCAAGTATTTTCTAACTGAACAGACAGCTGTGCTGCTGGGGAGTTTGTTGCGCCACTTCTTCTCCCCAGCGAAACTACTAGGAAGTGGTGAAGGGTGGGCATTTTTGGGTACTGTCTGACGTTCGAAAAGTACTGATTCTCAGCCTAGTTTGAATAAATGACTTTTGATTTTGATCAAACTTTCTTTTTTTACTACTTTCATTTTTTAAATACAGAACATTAACATAACATTAAATGTAGAACGCTAAAAGTCTTCATTGTTCTTTAATTACAAGAAAAAAGTCCTTAATTCAACTAAATTACATTAATTAAAATACTTTATGATTTGCCAACCAATTCGACAACTTCTATTTCGTCTTGCCGACGTTCTGCTGGGCTGCTTCTTCTACTCTTTCCCTGTAGGTCTTTCCAAGCGGATTTTTAGCTCTACAGCTTACAATACTGCCGATGAGAGAATACATCCTTGACACCTGTCAGTTTCAAACGAACGAAGACGTGTTTTGCGAATTTGATCTTTATTAGGTACTAGAATTGTTACACTGACGTGTCAGGAACGCATTCTCTCGATGGCCGAAATGTAACTAACATAAACATCTTAATAGCGTATTCGTTTAGACTATAAATAGGGATTTCTATAATGTTTTACTTACCGTAAAAATGAGCAATATTTATTTCTAAAAATCCATTTTACTCAAGCTACGTTGTTAAAAAGTGCCGTAGTTTATAGGAAAAGTTACTTTTTATCTTTTTAAAAGGCTAAACCTGAAAGAGTTGGAAGTACTCAGTAACGATAGGAAACGAGGCGACTGTACAAAGATATCGGGTTTCTTTTGAAGAGTAACGCTAAGAAAAGGCGAAGGGATTCGCGATGCTTTTTTGTTACCAAGGTAAAATGAGATTGAGTTTCAGAGTTCATAGCGGATTATTTAAACTGATTCGAACAACATCAAATTAATTTAACAATAAATAATAATTTTGAACTAACTGATTGTTATTTTACTTTTTGTTATTAATCTTAAGTTTAAGAAGTATTTTGCCATAATCTTTTCTTGAGCCACCTCGATCCAACCCGTGCGGTACTCCTCTAGGTCACCTCGCCAGCTCTTCCTGGGTCGGCCTCGTCGGCGCCGCCCATCCATCCGTCGAAAATTAGGTTTACTACCTCATAAAAATATAACTTATAATTCAACCCAATAAAACGAAAAACGTGTTTTTATTTAAGACTCAACATTATTGCGTAATTTGCCTATAATGTTCCCACTGCTGGGACACAGGCCTCCTCTCAGTGAGAGGGAGTGGGCCGTAATCCACCACGCGGGCCCAATGCGGGTTGGTGGATGTCACATGTCTTCGAATTTTTTGGTTTTCCTTCACCGTTTTTGAGAGCAATAATAATGAAATAAATTACACAAAGTAATGTGCATGCCTGGGTTGGAACCTATGATCTACAACTCGTAAGTCGGGGTCGTTACCACTGTGCCACCCCTGCTCTCAATAATAACATCATAAAATTATCAAATTTTCGTCCTGCAACATAACACCATCGGTAACAGTAACTCTTAACCGTTCGTAAGTCGTAACACACTTCAGTAAGCAAGCCGTCGCCAATACAATACCTCACAATACCTTTCCACTCAACGCATTCCCATGCTACGGTGCTACGACGCTACGGCGTAGCGCTACGCAAACGCTACGAGAAGCGTAGCGAGTAAGTTCATTACAGTAAATGCTTGGATGTATTTATTATTTTTTAATTAAGGTTATTGAAAGTTTGTGGGTGCCTCTGCCTAACCCTTCGGATATTACAGGCGCGATGATATCTTATGTTGTGTGTAATAATCTGACCTCCACAACCCAGTTACTGGGTAATACGATACCCCTAGGTAAGACTGGTTGTCAGATTTTCGGGCTTCTGACTAACAGTAACGACTGTTAAAGATCCACGAATGACAGCCGGGACCAACGGCTTAACGTGCTTTCCGAGGCACAGCGGAGTCTTGGTATGTAAGATAGTCACCCATCCACGGACCAACCGCGGCATACGTAGCTTAACCTGATCGGTCGACCCGTGCGGCTGTTATTTTTTAGCCACAATCCACTCCACCACCTTATTTCCTTAACCTCCTCTAAAAGGCATTATTCACAAATTCCTTTGCAGCCCTTAAAACATTCAAAAGCACAGATAAACCACCGCTGAAGCATGTGTTATCAGTACTTATCAGTGATGGGTCATTCGCGTGACAGCAAACACTCACTAGAGGGTGCTGTTCGCGGAAGTCAGCAATACCTAGTTTGCGGCTAGAAATCTAGATTAAATATAGACTAGCCTTGCTTTGGGCTGGATTGAGTTTGACTTTTTTTTTGAAAGGGGGTCGTACCTACTGGAGGAGCTTTTGTTGGTTTTTTGATAATTAAGTGAAATTGTTCATTTACTTTGTTTTTTTATGACCATAATTGGTGGTTATTTGGAGGCCAAGTTATTCCTTTCAAAATTAGATGCCTTATAAAGTCCGAGTTGAAATTGTGAAAAAAAAACTAACGACACAATATAGCCTTTACCAGAAGTGGTCATCGTATTAGTGGTTCAGTAGCTTCAGTATCATCAGGATTGTGCCCGAACATAGCAGTTCGCCCTGGACGTGGTACGACAGCGGCTCCCCTGACCTCATCTCTGTCATCAGAAGACAGCCGCCACGCAACCATTAACGCGACGCTCTGCTAGATTAAGTGCTTGGCCCGACTGCAAACGCGGGCGCGGAGCGGGCGCAGCGCGGTGTACTCAAACATAAGAACTTCATTTGAGCGTCCATAGTAGGCACGCGGGCGCGGTGAGCGGGGCGGGCTGCTTGGCGCGGGGAGCGCGCGGACTACTCACGCCATAGCTCGATCATACAAGTGGCCGCAGTGAGGGTGCGGGCGGTTAGCGCGGTTACCGGGATTCTCAAACTAGTTCGAGCTTTTTTCTAATGAAAATAAGTCTTCTTCGTCCATATTGTATTTTGACAAACACTGGGCACGAGAACACGCAGAACGCAGTCGCGCTCGACTGCGGACAGGCAGATCGCGCGCGTTCCCGCACCCGTGCCGCTCCCCGCCCCGCGCTGCCAGTCTGGTCAAGCACTTAGTGTGCATACTCACGAGTCCGATACTGCCCTCGACAACATGCCGCTCGTGTATTTGAACACCGTACTCAAATACACGAGCGACACCTTGTCGACGGCTCTCGACGACGCACGACGTCGCTTGTATGTATGCACACTTACAGTAATCGGCTAGTGGTACACTTACCTCTTCGGTGATTCCTAGTAACTCAGTCTCAAACTGTCAAAAATACCTGTAATTTTCCCGAACATTCTGATCTCAGTCTCATTCTGTCAAAAACACCTGTAATTTTCCGACGTTTTTTTACTAGTTTTTACATTGATTGTCGTTGAAATATGATTGCGACTAGATTTTGAATATTTTTGATTACGAGAAATCTTCTGAGCCACTTGCTATTGTCGCTCACAATTAACTTTAACAAAGGGTTTTGTAGCTTTATCCAATACCGTCCTTTGGACCTTATAAATTAAATTTATTTTTGTCATAATGTAGTTATTTGATTACCAATCTATAATTCTACCAGCTTCCATGAAAAGCTATTTATGAAACCTATTTTCTATTGCTATTTCCATTGTCTATTCCACAATTCAATTTCATTATTTTATTAAAACATCAATATACGGCTTCCTTTTAACATACCAATAAACCATCTCACACGAATGGAAGCTCGATAATTTCTAACGTTGCTCACATCATAAATACCAAAACCATTTCACAATAACCTCTAACGCTATTACAGTAAAGTTCAATCTCCTGTAAATTAAAATTATTATTATTTCACTCAACTTTAAGTTGACCAGTATAAGAAGGCCTTTTTGTACTAACAAGTTACTCTTAGTTAGGGTCCATTTTGTGTTGGTACATATTGACCCAACCCTGACCGCCGAAATAGGAAATTTGCGTGTGTAACTTAATAGTTATAGTTGTTGTGGTTCATTTAACTGAGATGCCAGTTTTCATATAATTATACAGTTTATTGTAGGAACGACCAATCGCGTGGGTTTGGCAATGGTTTTCGCTATAATGCATCGGTACTTACAAGTTTAATGTGTCAAGCTTTTACGGCAAATTTAATAAAATTCGGTTTTTTCGAATCAATCTGCCTAGAGTGTTGATTAAATCAATATTCGTTCATCACAATTTCACAAAGTGACTACCGAAAGTTCTATATCTGTCGCTAAAGTTTTCGCGATTTCGCTTTTTGCTATCAAGGAGCCTATCCTGTAATTATTTCTGCCGTCTTGCTACTCGTTGCCTAGGGGTCTTTTTTGATAAAAAAAAGTAATTCAAATCTGTGTTTCCTCGAGAATTATTTTGTCATGAGTCCTCGAGATTAGAGCAAATATGTTAAAATGATCACCTCACAAGAGTATCACCCTTATCTTCTCACCATTTCCAATCAAAACAGAAGCCTGAATTTTCCCAAATACACCTTAACGTTGGTTATAAAACAAAGCGCAGTGCGCCGCGTAAAGTAGTTTAACAGTCAAATACTTCATTTGTTACCCCTTTCACAATGCACCCCAGCTGTGGCTCCGAAATTTTTTGTGGATCTTGGCGTGCACAGAATTTCGGGTCTATCAGGTTTTATATTGATTTAATAATAGTAATCAATTTATTGACACACACAAGTTAAGAAACATACAAACAGTAACAATGATAGTTACAAGAGTGCATAAGTAGAAGTAGCCGTGGGCCCCAAACAAGGCACAGCCTCTATCTTGGTGGCCCACATTTGTGTGAAATCAACTCTATTCTATTTTTTTAATATGATAAACAAAGCCACCGTTCGCGCGTTCTGGCAATGTGTAAAGTTAATTGGAAAAGCAAAGGCATGTAAAAAAAAGGTGAAATGTAGATACAAACAAAATTCTTCGATTATATACAATGTAGATATTGTTGCGTTAGTATGGGACTGAAACAACAAAAAAAAACAAAAAAAAACATATTATAATATTGATAAAACATTAAATATCGGAGGTAGGTACTGGATTTTATTGCAAGATGACAATTTTAAACGTACGTGCATACCTTTAATCTTGCTTCGTATGGGTACAAGGTTGTACAAGGCTGATTGTCTAAGGTACACTGAATGATGTATTCAATTAAAAAAAAAAAACTGTTATGTAACATTAAAGACGACCTTAGACCTGCAGCTGTAAACCTCAAGGTTCAGCTGTAGACAACTCATCTTTACCTTTCTCATTATCTAGACTAGACACTACTATGACTTTCAGCTAAATATTCCTTTGAAAAGGTTGAGCATTAACTAGATGAGCCGGCCATCTATTCTAACTGGGGCAGGTATTTATAATTAATTATATTTTTCCGCATAAGCTCCTAATTCTCCATTACTCCTTTAACTAAGAAATATGTTTATCATCAATCCCTCTGTATTTTTTTTTTAGTTAAGATTTTAATATAAGTTAGATGAGCCGGCTATTTACTATTACTACTACTTTTGGGTACCTACATTTTTTTATTAATTAGACAGTAAATTAAACTGCGTATATCTAATTCTGTTCCTGGTCTGATGATGAAACATCAATTAAATATATTCAATAGTTTAGTCATTAGCTAGTAAAAAATTGGCAAAATCCATAGTTAGCCCATCACTACAACTTTGTTTGAAAAAATAAAAACACCTTTTTGTTTTCTATGTTAGGATTTATTTGATTGTTCTAAAATACTCTTATGCGTTATATTTGCCAGTGTTTCCATTTATTGTCGTATTGTTGTTTACACATTGAATAATCTTTCGCACAAGCACCTAACTCTGTTTCCAATACTCCTCTGCTAAAAAATATGTTCACCAAAACAATCTCTCAATAGTTGTTGATGCTCTGAAACCATAAAACACTTTTATGAATTTATGTGCAGCATCTGTTTTATGTGAACCGTTACTGTTGTCATTTGTTCCGTCTCGTTGAAGCACACGTGAACACATGATATTCAAACAGCCTTTAAAATTTCAAAAGCTTGTTTAAAACAGTTTTAACTTTTGCACCTAGAATACTAACATTTGGGCTTATGACAGACTTATGACAAATGAGCTGTTATAAAAGTTGTTGTATGGTATATATAATTTATTTCATCACCACTCTCAAAACGATTAAAAAAACATCGTGAAGAAACCGGCATGTCCTAGAACCAAAAATTCGAAGACAAGTAACATCCACTAACCCGAACCAACCTGCGTTGTGGATTATGGCCCACTCCTTCTCACAGAGAAGAGAACTGTATCCTAGCAGTGGGAATAGTAACGGCTTTATTATGCTTATGCTATCTGTTTATCTATACCATTACTTCATGATAACTATGTACAAAAAAAAAACACCATGTGAATTTGAAATATCATTCTAGAACGTGATTCTTTTAAAAATAATTAACTTGTAAATAAAATCACTTTTTCATTGCATAACCTCAGGCCGCTCCGCTATTCAGCCAGTACTACAGCCTTTCGTATTTCGTGTAATGGAACGCGCAAGCTAATGTAATTGAGATTTTTTTTAGTTTCCCCTTTTAAAATGAGAGAAACTGTATGTTGAGGTTAGGAGCCGACCGTTTTGCGCACTGTACGTAGTGTACATAAATTTCGTGAATGTGTTTTTTGTGCCGATTGTACACGTCCATGCTAGAAAGTGTTTTATGAATCTATTTAGACTCGTTTTTTTTGGAGAATTGTTTTTGGGTTAATAAGTATAAATGGGGGTTTGTTCCAAGTCTTCTTTAGCAGGTTTATTAAAATGCAGGGTTCAATAGAACCTGATTTAGCAGGGATAGGTAACATAAGTTAGTTTAAGCAGAGTGACGAACTACTAAATATATAACTACCTAAATAAAAATTTAAAATTTTATAACAAAAAGAAAAATGAAACAGATAGTCCATGCTGTTTCATATAAGTTAGTATGTAATACACTGCTGTACTTATCAAGTTCAGTTTACACAAACGCATTCCGCGGCGGTGCGCGGTGGTACTGCCAAGAAGTTGGAAACAAGCGAAGATTAAGATTGGGGCTAAAGTTCTCTGCTACCCTCTTTGGGGATTACAAGTGTTATGATAAATAACTTTTTAACTTTCATCTTTGTGTAAACAAATCCTTTAGAAATAAACATGATTAGTACTTTAGTTCAGTTAATAATATTCGTTTTCTTTGAATGATTTAAAAAGTAGAGGGAATATGTTTTTCATTTTAATAACGAAGTATAAATTGTGGTTTGAGTAAGTATAACTTATTTTCAGTAATTTTTTTGATGAAACTGTCGTTTGAAAGTTTAATAACGGTTTTACGGGCAAAAATATTATGAGATAAAGTACGGTCAGCAATAAAAGTCGATTAACACTTCAGTTTTTTTAATCTCAGTTATTGAGCAAAATATTTGTTCAATATCGCAGCAGAAGTACAATGTAATTTTGAACGAATATTTTGCTAAATAACTCTGAGATTTGAAAAAAACTGAAGTGTTAATCGACTTTTGTTGCTGACTGTACTAGGTTCTAACTAGGTCTATATTTTCTGTCCCAGATGATAAAACACTTGTATATAAAACCGAAAATGCCAGCCAGTTAGTGTTTGTGTTGATAGGAAGGGGTACAGAATATAGACTAGCACGACCGCGCAACGTAACGGAAACGTAAATTCGAACGTTTTTCTTATTCTTATCGTAAATACACCTATCCTATAGCATTTTGATTTTAAATTCTTGCAACAAGCACAATAAATATCACTTATACTCAACCAAGTCTAAATACTAAGTAAATATTATGTTATTAGACTTGAGCACTAAGACGCACGAGTATTTTTTTTTCTTTTTTTCAGGATGTTAAATCATCAAATGACCCCTCCCGCTCTGGGTGGAACGGAAGGGAGTGTCCAGACTCTTACTGACTAAAACCCACCCGTGTTCCTTCCTTAGCCCTTTATGTTCCGGGTCAGGGGTAACCCTTTCGGATAATCCCGCTGACCCGGCAGGCTTCGGCAGACGAACGAGTATTGACAATATTAATATTGAAAATACTTGTTTTGAGTATTTTCTTGAGTAACGTCGAAAATTCAAATGTAATATTCGGAATAGAAGTTCGAATCTCTCAAAATCTTTTGTGTTCAATATCATGTTGAATTGGCGTCAAAATCCCTGCGGCTTTCTATTTCATCTTGTTTGTGGCTCTTTGTTTTGCTCTGACATGTCAACATAAGAACAACCTACTTACCGATGTTATACTTATCTGAGTTTTAAATGTCATTTCAATGGTCTATCGTAGGAAAACATGTGAAGATGTACATATTTATAGAATCCATACTAATATTATAAATGCGAATGTGTGTCTGTCTGTCTGTTACCTCTTCACACTTAAACCGCTAAACCGATTTAGGCGAAATTTAGTATAGAAATAGTTTGAGTCCCGGGAAAGGACGTAGAATAGTTTTTATCTCGATATTCCCAAGGGATCGAAACTTATGCGTGTGAAACCGCGGGGCGCTGCTAGTAGAATATAAAACTTTTATTTCAGAGTCAAAAGTCACAATTTTACTTAACTTCTAGTGTTAGTATGTTACAGACACAGACTGACATACAATTAAAATACAGCGCACATCAATTTGTTTGTTTTCACCTACCTCTTTTTCTTGCATAAATCTCCTTAAGCCGTAATTTTATCACACTAATATTATAAAGGCGAAAGTTTGTGAGTGTGTGTATGCGTGTGTGTTTATATGTTTGTTACTTCTTCACACTCTAACAGGTGGACCAATTTTGATAAAAATTTGTATGGAGGTAGCTGACACCCTGGATTAACATATAGCCTACTTATTATCCCGATATTCCCACGGGATCGACATTTACGCGGGTGAAACCGCGGGGCGCAGTTAGTTGTTTAGATTTCCTTCCTTCCGTCTCATATAATCATTCACAAAATACAAAATCCATCCATCTTTCGATCTGCCCATTAAAACTTTCATACAAACATCTTGTCACAAATATATGTCTGTAAGAACAATCGTCATAAAATAAACACGAGCAAAGGTAAGCGTTAATCATCGATTGTACTGTACTATCACTCAAAATCGAGGTAAGGAATATTGGTTAAACAGCCTACTACACGCCCCATTACCACTTTAAACCTGCTTCAAACTTTTCCAAAATACGCTTCATCATCTCACCTAAACTTCTCAAAGTCTTATTTATCTAACCTAGATCTCCTATCTCCTGACAATGTATCAAATACATCCTCATACCATTTATCATCCAACTGCTAATGTTCAGATATTTTCGACAGCCCGCCGTAGCCCGCGGGAAGGGCGGGGATCATCCATTATATTACGCAGGCGAGTCTAAGTTATGCGTACACAATCTAAGTTGCTGTAGCAATTTGTTCGCGAATTATATTGGTGTTACCCTATTTCGAATGTGTGATTAGGGGCTTAGTTTTGTGTGGGATTGGCATGGAAATGTTTGAATTGATTGGTACCAATTGGTTCGGCTAAGTTCGGGATTTATTCGTTTTTGGGAATTGTATCTTTGTTTTTTTATTTTAATCTAAATACGAATATCTTTCATACGCATTAAAATGCTTATATACAATATAACACAACTAAATAAATTAAATGAAAACAATTTTTTTATATAATATTCATCAACAGTTTTACACTCGAACATTCATATTTTAATAACAATTAATTATAGGGTGCACTGGCGGTATTAAAATGTATCCATGTCTGACGTATCTCGGATAGCCCTGGCTAACATCTTTGCTACATAACATGAGTTATTTTTATATACATGTATAGTTCATGACGATACGCGAAAAACAAAAACTAATTAGTATCAAAAAATAAAAGAACTCCACAGACTCATTAACATCAGCTATTTATTCGTCCTTATAATTGAAGAAACCAACTCATTAATTAATTTCCCAGCATTTTGTGTAAAGAGCAATATATGTAATAATATCTTATAAGATAGTTCTCGCCATTTACTCGTATATCCTCCGGCGGGTAACTATCGCATACAATGTACGTGTAACCATATATATGTATGTATATATTTATAACCCTTTGTACAAGCCAGTCTTGTTACTGAGAGGTAGGTATTCGACAGGGATCGCATGTTGTTTTAATAAGTTGCTCGTAACAATAACGCTGTGTTTGATAGTAAGGTAGGATTATGTGGGATGCTTGGGTTATTATATAGTCTGTGTAGTTGAAGATTGCAAATCCCTATTTAATAATTTGTTTATGCTAAAAGCGTCAGGGTGATTTTTATGATTTTAATTAAATAATAGTAATATTTGTTACTGCTTCGAGTCCTATTTAGATCAACATACAACCTGATACTGACCTGCAAATTGCAAGGAACGAATACAACCTATTGTACCGTGATTACAATAACATTCGTGATCGTAACGATATGACTTTACAGCATTAAATCATTAGAATCAGCAATACAACTCCTTGAGTTAAAATTGGCCTCAAATGATATGATTTCTATTATGGTTATATGAACTTAGAGAGATGTATTGATGATCTTTATGATTATAATTCTATAAACAAATATTTGTTACGGCCGCGAATTATATTTAGATCAACATACGACCTGATACTGGCCTGTAAATTGCAAAAAACATAAGAAAATTTTAATTTCGTGGGCCAGCCTGACGCTAAGCGTTAATGGCAGTAAAAATTAACCGTAGAAAATAATTGCCACACTCACAAAGCTCTTTAGATTGTTGATTGCAGTTTGCTGTCATTTAAAGAACATAGTTGCCAAACTCTTGATGTGGGGTAGCTGTTCCTTTCTACAGTAAGCTGACTTAAACTCACCCTTCTCGATTTAAATCATACTCAAATTTCGATACCTTACCCACCCCAAATTCAAGGAAAATTTGTCACATTCTTAAATATTTTAAACTTATGCAAAATTGCAGCCCATAAAATGTTGTTTATCATTTTCGACTTCATGAATTTTGTTGCAGTAAAATTTTGAGAAAACGCTTTAGCTCTTGTAGATTTATAGCTTTCGAAACTAAGCTATTGAGTTCTAGAAGAAGGAGGGGTGCGGGGCCCCTCCCCCGCACCCCCCCCTTCTTCTAGAACTCAATATATTCACTATTCTCTACCCCTTAGAGAATAGTGAAAATGCAAAGAGCTGTTCGCTTTAATAGAGTAATTAAAAGTAGCTCTTTAAGTCCCGTGTACCAAATGAGCGGGAGAAACTGAATGGTAGGAAAAGAAGTATTTAGTAGTTTTTGTTTATAGCCTTTTTTTATAGTCTATAGGTTGCTGCGTTTTTTTTTTAAGAAAATTCACTCGTTTAGTTAATTATAGACAAGACGATTTATCGAATAAAGCTGAGAACCTAGACTCCTACCCCCTTATAATAAAACAAGGTTTTTCTTTAGAACAGGTTTAAACCACCCAGCCAAGTACCTACTGTATTAAAAACCTAACTGTTATAGAAATGGAGTTCTTTATATAAAAATACCAGCCGTTCGTAGCTAAGTTGTCATTTTAATATTAAGAACGTTGTCTAAATTTAAATAAAGTTCGATATACAAATACTGGCTCAAAGGTTTAGAGTAGAACTAAAGTTAGATTTTCCAACGCCAGATAATTTTATCCGAGGAATAATTTTTAACTTTTGACAGTTCTTCCATAAAAAATCTGTCAGACGTCAATTTTCTTCACGAATAAAAATTATCTGTCGATTGAAAGTAAAGTCGGCCTTTGCCAACCTTTTTGATGACGAACTTTTAAGAGATTAAAGAAAATCCGTAGGTATGTAACTAAAAATTTACGGTTTTTGGATTTTTTCCTTTAATTGTGCTTTATAAGATTGCTTCTTGCCAAATTTCATGATTCTAGGTCAACGGGAAGTACCTATTACAGGTTTTGATTCCGGAACATAAACGCCCGTATCTTTTGATTGCGTTGACATAGAAGTTTGATTTTTTCATTGCTTCAAGCGGATGCAGCCCTGAGTATTTGATATTAATTTCAACTTGATAACTTTACGCGTTCCTGAGAAAAAGGGTCTTGACATACGGAAAAGCAGATGGGCAACGAAGGTACGGAACCCTAAAAAGCATAATGTAACATCACGCCCGTCTTTCCCGAATGGTTCGCCAGAGGTGAAGTCCGTAATTTCATAGAAACAAGACGTATATATACATTATAAATTTGTACGTATATATGTAGAAGATGTGCCACAATCTTGTGTATAATGTATATATGTACATTATACACAAGACCGTGACACATCTTCTACATAGTTTCTTTTGTATCCAGATTTTCTGAGGCTGGGCGATCTAAATTCGTTGCACAACCGACAAGAAAGCCACTACTTGTTTTAAAATAACACAAAATAATAGCAAACTGTCTTTTCAAAATTGCAGCAGAAGTACAATGGAATTTTGAACAAGCATTTTGCTCAATAACTGAGATGAAAAAAACTGAAGTGTTTATATTTTAAACAATAATTTAAAAAAAATCAGCTGTTCCCTACATTTATGTTTGTATAGCTCGTCAAAATGTAGGGAACAGCTGATTTTTTTTTTTCTTTTTTGATTTTTTTCGCGATTTCAGATTTGGTCCCATAGTAAAAGTTGTTCATAATGATGAGTAGAATGACCTCTTAAGAGGTTGTTAATGTTTTACCAATAACCCTGTATTTAAGTCATGAAAGTTGCGTACATTCGGCACGATAACTGTACCTTTCTAATATCTATAAACTTTTTGCTCTCGCCTTCACGAAGCCATCTTCTAGAACCTTACTTAAGCTACTCAACAAGTTAATTTGGGCCCAATGAGACGGTTATTACGTAACTAACAGCTAAAGCTATGAACGTGACAATTGTCTATTTGGAACCCAATGTCTTTATTTTTGAAAGTGTCTTTTATCTTTTGTAGGAAATAATTGATAATGTGCAAACAATTAAGGATAATTTCCACCAAACGGCTCGCATCGTAACGCATCGCATCGGATCGGAACGGATTTTTCCATTTGTAAACGATATTAAATCGTGTACACAGTATTTAAAGTCTATATTACCAAGCCGCGCACAGCAGCTTGACCGCGGGCGTCTATCGCGACACGCGATCGTAGCCGAAAGTATGCTGCGACGCGCGATCGGATCCGTTCGCCTGTCGTCGTATCCGATCGAATCCTTTCGGCTGTCGTCCAAATTTTTATTTTCCTCTTCTGTGTTTTATGAATATTTTCTTCTTCTTCTAATGCAATAGCCAACAATACTACGTCAACTTCAACCGTTTTCAAAAATTAGAACACGTCAACACGGTAGGAATGAAACTATTTGACTAGGCGCAGAAACGGATACGTTCGCAAGCGACGTACGGAGTCGATCGTATACGTCGACATGCTGCCGGACGTGATCGGCTGTCGCCGCATCCGTTCGTATCCTTTCCGATTCGATGCGGTGCGAGCCTTTTGGTGAGAATCATCCTTTACGGGGAACTATAGGATCGTTTATTTTCTACTAGCTTCGGCCCGCGGCATCGCCCGAGTGGGTGTCGTAAATTATATCCAACGGGAACGTGCTACCGAGACAAAAAGTAGCCTATGTCCTTCCCCAGGATGTCATCTGCCTTGCCAAATTTTATCGAAATCCGTTCAGTGGTTTAGCCGTGAAAAGGTAACATACAGACGGAGTTACTTGTGAATTTATAATATTGGCATGGATACGACACTAAACGTCTATATTCATCATTATCATGATCTGCCTAGCCTTTTCCCAACTAGTTTCGGGTCGGCTTCCAGTCTAACCGGATACAGCTGATTACCAGTATTTTACATGGATCTACTGCCTATCTGACATCCACAACCCAGTTACTGGGCAATACGAAACCCCTTGGTAAGACTGGTTATCAGACATTCGGGCTTCTGACTACCCGTAACGACTGTCAAAGATCCACGAATGACAGCCGGGACCAACGGCTTAACGTGTTATTATTAAACGTCTATATTGACACTAAAATCCCCCCTTGTGCATTTGCTAAAATATAGATAGCTTATATATACGCCCGTCGATAACATCAAACCCAACAAATATTATTTAAATTAACATCACTCAAACTTGACCGAATTTTCTTTATAAATAAAGGTGAAAATATGCTGCGTTCTCCTTACGGCCGCCCGTTCCACCCCCTTTTATGAGCCAAGTCGTAAACCGGGTTGCGACGGCGAAATTCTATTTTTGAAGTTTATATAACTCCTAGTGGGGGCCGCGCAGTCGCTCCACGCATTTGAATCTGGAATCCCTTTGTTTAGAAATACGTTACGCGAAATTAAGTGCTGTGCTTTTTTTGAAGCTTCCTGATTTATAATGGGATGCAATAAATGGTGTTAGGTGGAGTGACGTTTTAGTAATTTAGCAAGATGGCCGCGTAGAGTCATGTTTGCGTAATAAATTATGTAAAATTGACGCAAAAAATACGTTATTCAAACACCTATTTTTTGTTGACTTTTATTTAGCTGTGAAAAACGCGATGGAAACATAATGGGGAGAGTCTTCGTGAAACGTGAAAACTTGGAGCTTTTAGTAGCAGCTTATGAATTTAATATACACGCTTCGTGTGAGTTAGGTATCAACGGAATTCGGTTCTTTTAGCAATGATATGGTATTATGATGATAGATGTTTTATTGAATCGGGTTGATAAATGTTTATGCTACTCCGAACGGGAATTTTTCGTTTTATATGGGCTATAGGGTAGAGCAAATAAGATAACACTTAGCTAGTAATTTGAATTTTTATTACAAAAATAATCTGTAGTATGTACAGACGCCAGCACATCAAGCTACCCGAAACTGTCAAATTTTCCCAATCAACTTTGAACATTATGCTTTAGCGATAAAGTTGAAATCTATTAAAGAAATTCGACAGATTATAGTAGCTTGATGTGCTGGCGTCTGTACTTATCATTAAAATAAAAAATGATGTGGTCAACTGGACTCGCGGATCCAGAAGCGATCGGGTCCAACTGACCGAAGAGTCCAAAGTCGAATCTTTATTTGTAATACATACATAGGCGTTTAAGGTGTTATAAATAAAATAGGTATACCTATTACCTATTTTTTTATCTCTATAGATCACAATATTTTATTTATTTATAATCCAAAATCGAAGACCAGATTTTTTTTTTCTGTTTATGTTTTTTTTGTTTTACTACAATTGTTACACTATTCAGCCAATTAACACAAGCCGATATACAACACAAGTAGATACGGCATGCAAAAACATTATTACATCAAAGGAAACACAGAATACAGTATAAAGTACAGACATGACACCTCATTGTTAAGTCTTAACATTTTGACAATAGTTGGGGTAATCCTGTATTTTGCCGTTAACTTATACTTAGTAACAGAATCAATCTCAGTAAAGTTTCCACTGAAATGTTTTCAAGTTCAAGCTATTTTACAAATACATCAAATATATTTTGTTACATAAGAAAACATACGCTAACACTGTCCGCGAAACAACATACAATATTCAATTTACCAAAAAATAATAAATACTTCTCTTACCGAGTAGTTTCGCCAGCTACCTGGGAATACCTCTGATTTACGACAGTACTCTGTGCGATGAAAGAGAGACGTATACAGTTTTATTTAGCGCAGACAGACAGACTGAAATGGTACGTTCCTTCATATATTCATCACTGTTTGTGGAGTGAGATTAATCGTTGTTTTTAAATTCTGAATAAAGATTTTGTCTTCTCAGTCAGGAACGGATATGTAGTACTTTTCATAGATAACATAATTGTTAGTAAATAAAATCAGCATTTCGAAAAGTATATAAAAGTTAATAAAATAAGTTATTATTTGGTAAGACACACTAATTAACTGATGCGCGTGTATCAAATAGCCTGGAGATATTTAATCTGTCGACTCTTGAAGCAGTTCAGTGAATTAACCACGTAAATAGATGAATAATTTTCGAAATGTATTTGTTAATATATTTTTTTAATTGCACAAGGCACACACAGCTGCAGGCTTTAAGATTTGGCTGCACAATTAAGAGTAATAAACCTGTAAGGGCGCAGAAAGTATAAGTTACATTTACTTATGGCCAGGTTTCAAACAATGAACTGTATGTGGCGTTTACTGTTCCAAAGTGATGGAATATTTTTGATGGATTATTCAACTCAGCAAACTGTGAGGATCTATTTCACCAACTCCAGATAAGATCTATTTAACTTATATGGAAAATGTTGGTAACATTTTCCATATAAGTTAAACAGATCTTGTGCACATTGTGAGTATTGAGTAGTACCTACCCAAATACTGAAACATACCCTAAGTAAAGATTCACAATCTAATGTAAATTTGCAAACAATATGTTTATGGATCTTTACATTTTGATCGTTTTATCCTTAAAAGGGGTCTTTATACTTATCATTATGAACATTTTTTACTATGGGACCAGCCCCTGATATCTTGAAAACAAAAATCAACATCAATCATATATTATTATCGAGTTATGCGAACATAAATGTGATTAAAAATTGAAGTCACTTTTCGTGTCTGTGTGACCGCGTTACTCTTCTAAACTACGCACCATCGTGAATTCACCATACAAATAAATTCCGGAAGATTTATGTCCAACATTAATATTAAACATAATAAAGAAATCTCGATGTCTTTCAAGTCCTAAAAAACTTGCATAGTCGAAACAGGGGCGGGTCGCTAGTTGCAAATAAATGAATTTTAATTCATTGCTAACTACCATAAACAGTTAGAGCCTGGTTAGTTTAAGCTCCGAGTAAAAGCATTAATTGTTTCGAGGCATTGGGCTGCCGATCGACAATGTCCGTCCATTATACTATCCTTATTGACGTAAACCAAATCCTATCACAAGCGTATTAAACCCAGTTAGACGGATAACCAGTATCGTGGGACCATGTAATGTGTACAATGAAATAAAACCTAGAACGGACTTAGTAGATAAGGAAACTAGCCTTGTTAACAAGTTTCTTTTAAGCAATGCAAATCTTGGCATTAAGCCACCCACATAACCAACACCCGTTGTAACACATACAAATAAACAACATCCTCTATAAATAAACGTACATCGCAGTTCGAATATCAAACTCTAAAAATTCTAACAACATAAAGAGGTAAACGTATTATAAACATCAGAGCGGGTTTCAATAGAGAATGTTCGAGCTTCACAGTAAAAACGGTGAAGATATGCTTTCAAAAAATCCCGGACGTAAAGGAAGGAACATTTAGCCGACCATTTAGAAAATAAAAAGTACTTTTATGCCGGTAGCGTGAAACAAACGAGGTGGGCTTCTCATCTTTTTCATTACTCTGTGCTGTTCCGTCTGATTCAAAATGGCTGCTTCCCCGCATAAAATACTCGTGTTTGTTTTAATTTTATTGTTTGTTTTTGGAAAAAAAAATTGGAATGCGTTACCTATTTATATGTCCTATTGTGTCTTTTAAGGGATGGGTAATTTATGTTTTTATTTTTGCATTAGAGTCTGTTTTTTTATTTCGAATAGTGTTTCTTGACTAAAAATAAATTTGTTATTGTTAATCGAGGCGGCGGCATATTTTTAATCTTCCAAAGTTGTATGGAAGGTTTTGGTTTTATCATAATTACTTGCTGTACTTCGCAATTTCACGGGCTCAAGTCTCAATCCTGTATGAATATCGAGATTAAAAGTCTTCTATGTCTTAATCCAGGTCATTGTCTACCCATGTGTCATATTTCATCAAAATTCGTTCAGCTGTTTTAGCGTGAACCGGTAAGAAACAAACATACAAGCATACAAAAAATATATTCTTTTCTCTTTATAATATTCGTTAAAATACAGGTCTTTTTTCTTGTTGTATCCAGAAAATATATCACAAGCACTGTTTTTAGTTTAAGTTATAAAACAAGATCTGGGCCCACCTATCTAAATATCACACTTCTTCGTACTAATGACGAGAAAACTATTGTATGTAGTCAAAACTATCTCACTGAAGTGATAATAGAGTGAGTGGGATAGAGGTAGTGGTCATTCGGTAACGCTCCCGACAAATTACAAGCTATCCACGGCTGAATGGAGCAGATATGTGTATAGCTTAATAAGATCGCTCGGCCGCCGGCGCCGGCAGCCGAGCCCATCCCGGTGATCCCACCGAGCTCTAATAAACGGGTTTTATTATATTTTTATAACGTTTGTAAACGTTTTTTAGTTGTTTTTATTGTTGAAATATAATGTAGGTAAATGTTAACGTTGGATATATGTGGGCTATGTTGATTTTGGAGATGATTAAAGATTATTTGATATAGTAAAATAGATTCTATTTATCCAAGGACAATATCGAAATTAGAATTTTGGAATAAAAAAAAGAATTTATAAACGGTAAAATAAATATACTAAAGTGGAGTCATTTTAATAGGTAACATTTGACAATTCATCAAATATTCAACAACGTAACCTTGTAACGGCGGGCATAAAATAACATATTTTTTCGTTTTGTTAGAACTGCACAATTGCTTACCTTTTTTCAATTACGATTACATATTTATTGTAATAATGACCGATACGAGTAATTTTACGATTTGCTTTCATTAATAAACCATTCTAAATATAATAAACAATTTCTGATCTAAAGAACTGAACGTCGTTACAAGGTTACGTCAGTTAACCATTTTTCTTTTTAAACACTAGGGATGTTACTCTAAAAATCGAAAGCTGATAAGTAGAATCGAATACAATGATGACTTGTGAAGAAATATCACCATAAATTAATAACCACGTTGTGATTATAATAAAACATTTATTTATTATTCTTTTAACTAACTAGGTATAAAAATACAAAAAATAATCAAATAGAAAAATCATTGATGTTAGGTACAATTTAGGTGGTATGTTGCTGGCAACACCAGTGCCTGTCGATGACGCCATGTCATGTCGCAATTACATGACGCAGTCTTTTGTCGTTGTGCGAAGTGACTGTGCGTTTTTGGTGTGCTCTCTGTTATTTTCTTCTGACCCGGCTTTTTTATTGGACTGATCTTACTGACTACGTTTACCTGGCTATAAATTGGACTCCGATTGCTTAACGATTAGTAAACAAGAACAACATTACAGTCTTACCATGTCGAAACGGGGGAAAACGCTAAACAGTCAATCTCGCGAACTAGTGGTGAAATTGTACAATTATTTTGAACGTGAATCAATTAACGATGGGCCTCTTTTACCATTGACACAACCGAGAGAACGCGTTGCCGAAGCATTGGAAATAGGGAAGAGGACAGTAACTCAAATTCTGAAAGAGAAATACGGACCATCAGGCTCAGAAGATAATACTTTACGTACACCGAAAAAAAGAAAGAGGGACAAGAAAATTGTTGGCATTGATAATTTTGATGCTGCTGCAATTCGCAACCACATTTATGGATATTACTCGAGAAAAGAATATCCTACACGGGAAAAGCTAATAAGTTCGTTAAAAGACGCAGGCTTATTTTTTGGCGGTAAATCGTCTCTATCAAAGGTTTTGAAATCGATTGGCTTTAGTTTTAAAAAATCTGACAAGCGGAAAATCCTGCTAGAACGCTACGATATTATTTTGAAGAGAGTAACATTCTTACGTCAAGTAAATAAAATTACAGATTGGGACAATGTCGTGTTTATTGACGAAACATGGTTGAATGTGAACCATACGGTTTCGCGGACATGGACCGATGATACAGCGGCGTCCACCTCAAAAGTTCCACCGGGAAAAGGAGCCCGACTTATTATATGTCACGCGGGATCAGCTTCTCAAGGTTTTATTCCAGACTGCCTCCTCGCATTCGCCTCTAAAACTACAAGTGATTACCATGAGGAAATGAACTTTGAAGTTTTTAAAGAGTGGTTTGAGAAGCTGCTAGTCAGCTTAGAAAACCCATCGAAAATTATAATGGACAATGCACCGTATCATTCTGTACAAGTTGATAAACCACCAACTCAAGCAAATAAAAAGCAAGAAATTGTCTCGTGGCTGGTAAGAAATGGTGTGGATGCAAGTCCAACTTTATTAAAAGTTGAGTTGTTAAATCTAGTAAAAGCAACTAAGCCGTCCAAGCTCCGCTATGTAATCGATGAACTAGCCCTAGAGCATGGACACGAAGTTATTCGATTGCCTCCCTACCATTGCCAGTATAACGCCATCGAGCTTATTTGGGCACAAATAAAGGGTTATGCAGCGCGGAACAATACTGAACCACCCTTCAGTACTGCTAAAATGATTTCTCTGCTAAAAACTGCGTGTGCAGAAGTCACTACAGAAGACTGGAAAAAAGTCGTAGAGAAAACAAAGAAAATAATTTTACAAGATTTTGAACGAGATGTGAGAATAGACAATATTATTGAAAATGAATTAATAATATCTCTGAGTGCTGACAGCAGTGATGAAGATGACAATACTTTTAACAGTTCTGATAGTTCAACTGAATAAATGCAATTTTTTTGTTAAATTGTGTACTTGTCTTATTTTGCTCCTTAAATTTACGAAAATAATAATAATAATGGGACAGGGATTTGCCTGATGATTTTTAAAATTCGCATATGTTTCAAGTCCGTATCGATTCATTCACTTTAATCGATGTTTATAAGCAGGTCACCTCACTATGAGGATAAAACTGACAGACGTCAAATGTTACCTATTAAAATGACTCCACTGTAGGTACCTACTATAATTTGAATGAAGAATTTGAGATAAGTTTTGGAACAACAAACCTAATGTCACAATTATTAACCAAGTAACTATAAACTTATTAGGACTTTCTTGTTACAAATGGTCACTCAAGGATCAACTTCAAATACATTTCCAAAGTAGATAACTGATTAAGTGACGAAGGAATGTAAATTACCTTAGATTATTAACATAGCTATAGTACAGTTTCATGTAAAAACTTTTTAAAACAGATTTGGGTTACACCACACAATATTATGTCGGTATTTTATCATCATCTGCCTGTTTAGGAATTCTTTTCAAATATTTTATACCCGGGGTAGTCGTATGGTTTAGGTATACAGGATGGTGAGGACATCGAGGCGCAAACTATAACCATAAATTCAGCACATGATCCTAGACCCCTGCGTAAAAATTTTTCATCGGTTTAAAAAAAAAAACTGCTGTTTCACAGAAAAGTTCAATACCTCATCACCTGCCTAGCCTTTTCCCAACTATGTTGGTGTCGGCTTCTAGTGTAACCGGATTCAGCTGTATACCAGTATTTTACATGGAGCGACTGCCTATCTGACCTCTACAACCCAGTTACTGGGTAATACGATACCCCTTGGCAAGACTGGTTGTCAGACTTTCGGGCTTCAGACGACCCGTAACGACTGTCAAAGATCCACAAATGACCGCCGGGACCAACGGCTTAACGTGCTTTCCGAGGCACGGAGGGGTCATAGTATGTAAAGATGGTCACCTATCCACAGACCAACCGTGGCAAGGGTAGCTTAACCTGATCGATCGACCTGTGCGGCTGTTATTATTTAGCCTTGGGCCCCTCTTTTTCTATACGTCAAAAATACAAAGGCCAACCCGAACGCAAAAGTGAGTACAACACGACTTAACCCATTCATGTAGAAGGACGTTCACAAGTCGATGCTCGCTCAAACTTTGACAGGTACGCATAAATTAAGGGCGCGTTGACATTGAGATAGTAAGCGGGCTAGTTCTTGACAGAGTACTTGAAACAACCGCTCGTTGCGCAATATAAAACTTCTTTATCTTATACATTTTATAAATACTTTTCGAAATTCATTTAAAAGTACATCTTCCATTGTGATTGGTCTAATCATATTGTATCGGCACACTGTGTGTGCGCATGCTAAGCTAAATAGCGGAGTGATTGCGTAACACACTAACAGTAGCAATGAGTTTCATTTTGACAGTTACAAACAGAACATACATTGCGTTATTTACGTCGTTGAACAGACAATTTTTTATGAAGCAATGTATTAGCAATATCCTTCAAAATTATTCAGTTTGTGATTGATAGCGTGTAACGCAAGTAGGGTGCAGATTATCCAGTCAGCAAGGTTGGTAGCAGGGCTGACTGCCTTGTCTAGGGTGCATCAGACGTACAACTTCAGTATTGTCACTTTTGGAGGCTTTGTTAATGCACCATTTGGTCTATAAATCGGTCTGGTGTCTGTATTACAAAGCCGTTACATTGAACTAGTATTCGAGTACTCTACCGTCGGAATCAGCCTCATCTATCGTGTAACGTGAACGCGCCTTAAGAGTTGGACGCGGGTAGAATCTCTCTGAATAGAGGAAGTTCAACAAAGCGCGCGCCATGTAGACGCCCCTTACGGGTTGAATCTTTGAGTTGTCTCGGATATTTCAATGTAAGTGAGCGATATCTAATAAAATACATGGCCTTTGACTGACTTTGGTTACCTGTGGTATACATTTAAAGGAGCAGTGGTGGCTCAGTGGTAACAGCCCCGACTCACGACTGGGGGGTTCTAATCCAGAGAGAATCCAGCTTTTTTTTTCTTTATTAAGTAGCTTTGTCACATTACTGACTATATCGCTCCATCATAGCCAAATTTTGAATTTAAAATTAATTAATATGATTGTAATATATTTTATAAAGAGTTTTAGCCTCGTCCGACATAGGCTTAGCTAAAACACTATTTAAAGTACCAATTACAAACATATTTTGGGTATCAAAAACATTTCTTCTGAGGCGTACGCCCCGTTCACACTCGGTCAAGTAATGATGTACGTCCTCGTTTATTCCACATTTCTCGCAGTTAGATGAAGGTGTGATACCCGTAAGGAACGTAAACTTCCTCGATGGGATGTAACGATCGAAGCCTCATGGCAGTAACAATATCTTTTCTATTGAGTGAACAGTTATCTATCCAGGGGATGATTGGAGGCTCAGGCTGAATGGTGTGATAGGCGCTTTACTTTGTGTAAATGATTTCATCGCCACTGCTCGCTTGATGAAGGAAAACATCGTGAGAACACCTGCATGTCCTTAGAACCAAAAATTCATGAGACATCTACCAACCCGCACTGGACCCGTGTGGTAGATTACAGCCTGTGTACCAGCAGTGGGAACATTATACGCTGATTATGATATAGTATAGTTAATAGTATATGTGTACGAGGATAGTATGTGAATTATAATGTATGTTCAGCGTATCTTTTGCAGCTAGACCCACAAACCACCACATTGCTGCCTGGCTAAGTTTTATCTCCTGTAGTTTTTGCCAATACATGAAAAGAAGATGATTTTTTTGTGTAAATTAAATATGGCCGCATCGTTTTGCGCAGATATGACATATTTTTTCTCCATGTTTGTTTTCTTTTTGTGCTTTATTCACACACTTTAGTCACATGAGGCCTAAATAAACTTATTTTCTTCTTTTGTCACAATAAAACTGCGCTTTGTACTTATACAGTTTTCTTGCCGCGAAAAACTACAGTTTTTCGCCGTGTGTAGGCACGGTCGTCACTGTTGTATGGATGACTATGGAAACTTGTTGACGGACACGGTTTTTTACGGCGTGTTTTATACGCCGTGTGTAGGCACGGTTCGTCAGTGTTATATTATCACTATGAAAACTTGTTGACGGACACGGTTTATCTACGGCGGTTTATGAGCCGTACCGTAGGTGACTTAAAAGCGTCTTCTCAAAATATGGAAAGCAATGTTCACAAGTTGTCAATACCTTTCTCAAAAGTTTGACAAGCGGGGTTAGCTCGAGAGTAGCCGTTGGTTGGTTGAATATCTTTAAATATAATGTTCAACAAAGCTAGCGCCATGTAGACGCCCCCTAGTGGGGGAAAGTTAGAGTTCTCTCGGATATTCGGATGTCTTCTTAGTGTGCATACACACGAGCGACACAGTTCAACGGCAGAAGCAACTGTCGTCACCCGTCGACGTCAGCCGTCGAAATATTGTAGCTCGTGTATTTGAGTACAGTGCTCAAATACCGAGGGGCATATTGTCGACGGCAGTCGCCGACGCACAGTGACGTCAGCCGTCGACGAGGTGTCGCTCATGAGTATAAGCACTAACTTGACCAGCGATGATTTATTTAGGTATTTTGATCCCCCTTAGAACTATAAAAACAGTTTTTTTTAATAATGATTGAACCACCCAAAAAAGGTTTTAGTTGACTAAGCATTAAAATGGCGTAAGTAAACGGGTTTTGGTGCGCTATTTGTAATATTTTTAACCTATAGAAATCGTAAAGGTTACCATGTAGAAGCTGTTAAAACTATTCAGGTTTGCATTGACTAAATATTCGAGGTAAAATGAAATTTTGAACAAAATTATTTACATAAAATTCTAAGCACTAAGAAGCTTTGTAGCACTTAAGATATTTCTGCTACAACTATTATCTACATCATAAACTTGTACAAAGTTCGCGTCATAATAAGATCAGACTATAAAACGCGGCCAACTAGGTCCACTATGTGAAGCCTCCTGAACCATCCCGCCACTACGAAGGCGACGTACAGACGCCAGCACATCAAGCTACCCGAAACTGTCAAAATTTTCCAATCAACTTTGAACTTTATGATTTAGCAATAAAGTTGAAAATCTATTAAAGAAATTTGACAGTTTGTAGTAGTTCGATGTGCTGGTGTCTCTACATAAAAGAAACATGCTGAGTTCAAAGATTAATAATACAATAAACATCAGGAAAGTAGGTTTTGGCAAGCTCGCTGGTTTTCTCTAATTTTGTGGGAACGTCCATAAATTCTTGGTGCATAATATTTTCTGCGATACTTAATTTTTACTATTTTCGATATAAAAGAAAAACAGCTATGGATAACGCCAATAAATTATACATATATGAACATTAAATCCGCTTACTGTATTGATTTCCCGTCCGTTTTTGGTTGGAAAAACTCATGTTGAAAAAGAAAAAAATAATGAAATGAAATGAAAAAGTGTTTATTCACAGAAATTATTTTTTACAAAATATATTTACCTCCGCCAAACTGCAAAGCAGTTTGTTGGCAGACGTAGCTCCTTTTTGTTAGTGATGTATTTACCAGTAATAGACCTTTAGACCTAAATACCATTTCAGGTACAAATCTTTCGTACGCAAAATACGCGCATTGACGTGGAGTTGCGGACACCAGCCCGTGTTACCTACATGGTCTTCACATAATCTGACCAAGATTATGTCTGGAACTCTGGACTTTAAAAGAGAATGTAACCCTTGAGTTTGTTTCGGCCTTTCTTCTCAGTGGAGTCAGCTAGGAAACGCCGACCTCTACTCTCTACTTTTTAAAACATGACTGATGTAAAAAAGTCTTAGTACAAACCTACTTACAGAAATAAAATCATTTATCATTTAGATTGACTTGAAATCATTTATTTATTTAAGTTTACATGCATAACATTGCAGAATATAATCCCAAAGCGTTGTACAGAGCAATTTATAAACTAACATGAAAAATCATTTGAAACAACAGTTTTTGTCAGTAAAATAAGCTTCAATATAAGAACCAGTTAAAAAGCGCCAAACTAACCTTTATTGGACGCAGAAAATCTACGACGAAAATTAGATTATTTTCGAAGTAATATGTCCCGAAGTGCCTGTGAGCAAACAATGTGTTTTTCAGCTCTGAAACTAATCTATAGATGTGACTGCCTCTAGTCTTGGCAAGCATTCCTTACAATGTTCCCATGATAACGACGTTGCATATCCGTCAGCTCTCTGGCGTCGTATTTTCGCTTTCAAATTTATTTAAGACAAAATGTTATGTGTGATAAAGTCTATATATTTTGGACGTGAAATATTGCTATAAGGGGTGAAGGAATGGGTGTGGGGGCACGCCCTTTATTTTGTGGGGTTTAGCATAATTTTCGTTTAAATTTGGAGGCTTGAACAGACATAGCTTCAAGGTTAAAACGGTACTTGTTTTTTAAGATGTTAGTAGTTACTAACATCTTAAAAAACAAGCTGATACATGGTTCTTTCCTAATTTCAATAATTCATACAAACAATCTATAAAAAGGACGTCCAGTTTTACTGAATTTGAAATTTTTCCCGGAATTTTTTCCAATTTTTCTTTAAAAAAACCTAATTCGGACTATCCCGAAAATTTTAAAATAAAAAATAGCCAAATCGGTCCAGCCGTTCTTAAGTGATGCGCTTACCAACGAACAGTATTTCATTCTCACTTATATAGATAATGCCTATTTTTTTGTCGAATAATGGAACGTTTTGTTCACCAATCGTTTTATTTAGTCATTATCCTCGGTCTGTTCTTCGCTAGCCCACGGTCTGTTCCTAAGGCCCTTTGAAAATACTGACAACAATATACATATGTGCCTAAACCTTTGTATTATAAATATTCCTGCCGAGCTGCGCCCCGCGGTTTCAGCCGCATAAGTCTCGATTCCGTGAGAATATCGAGATAAAAGTATTCTATGTTCTAATCCAGGCAATGGTCTATCCCTATGCCAAATTTCGTAAGCCAAGTTTTAGCGTAAAAGCGTAGGAAACAAACATACAAAAAATAAAATCTGGAAAGATTAAATTTTTTTTTTGTATATTTGTTTTTTTACAATATAGTTCTTTATAATATTAGTTTAGATTAGTTTCGACAAATGAAAAGCAAAACTAGAATATCGTTTTACGAGCCTTAGGTACGAGTATCAATTTTAAGCAATGTATAGATAGAATACGACCGCAAGTCAGCTTAATAACAAAAACTTATAAACGCAAAATTACTTAAAAGTCTTCCTATATTTGTAAGCAAAACTCATTTTAAAATCTCTAGACCAACAGCTTCATTTTACACTTTCATTTAGCGTTCCAGAAATCCGCGTGAAAACCTACCGTGTAGTGGTTATTTTTAGTCCAAAAAGCCTTTTCGCCAGGTGGACTAATTCAAGCCAGGTCGGTAATGGAAACTTTGTCCTTATTCCAGCCATTTGGCTTCGTTGGCATCATACTATGCCAAGGTTTATGGGTCAGGTCAGGAATCTTAGATAAATCAACGTTTTCAGTTTACCTTGTGAGTTATGTACCTTCATATCTGTTTTTATATTGCGTCATATCTGTTAGTAGGAAGTTTTGTTGAACAAATAAAGCTTGCAATAAATTTGGGTCGTAATAAGAAAAGGGTGAAGTGGTGAATCTCGTCATATCAACGTATGCATGTCTACAATAATGAGCTTCCTTGGTTGCTACAATAGCGCATCAAGGAGGACGATAACGTAACGTATGTAAGTGTTCAAGGTTTATTTTTTATCATAGACAGCAGAATAATGCTTTCCATTCCTTTATCACCAAGGTTTAGTCATCTTTCACGGTAATGTACAGACGCCAGCACATCAAGCTACCCGAAACTGTAAAATTTTCCCAATAATATTTGAACCTAATGCTTTCTTCATAAAGTTGAAAATCTATTAAAGAAATTTGACAGATTGTAGTAGCTTGATGTGCTGGCGTCTGTACAATCCGAAAGGTGAGGACCCCCACTGTCGGGGCGATTAACTTTTGCACACATTGTTTATCCATGAACACTCTCGAAGGCAAATCTGTGACTGCTTTCCCAGCATATGGTAAGATTAAATTTTTCAATGCAAAATTCTACCCAGTCCCGCTTTGTTACGGTTGCTAAACCATTCGTAACTTTGTTTCAGTTAAACGTTATTTATCTGCGAACACAAAGCACGTCTGACTGATGACCTAGATAGAGCGCGAATCAAATAGCATTAAACATCCGAATTGAAAAACTAGTGATGCGGAATGTTCGTGTCGCAAGACGTGCATTGTTGACTGTGTGGGGTTATTTATGAAGTTTATGTGGTTTTAAACAACGTATTTATGGGTTTGAGAAAGCAACTTTCTGACCAAAGAAGGGAATTGAAAACATAAATTAACAAAATCTATGAACACCAATGAATGTTCTCGCGTTACTTTAAACTTATTTCCCTTGTTTTCCCTACTTAGTTATTAATTTTATAGTATAGTGCTTGTGGTACAATTTTTACGTTTATGGGGCATGCGGAGCTGGCTCAATAAGAAATTGTTACACTAACCTTAGATTTAAGTAGAAAATGATTTTATTTATTTAGGGACTACAAACAGCAATGTAATAATAAGTAAACATGGGTTATTTTAAAATTGTAACAGTGTAAATAATTGTTGGTTAGCCATTAAAGAAAAAAAATGTTAAGAGTGCTACACACTAACCCACTTACTAATAAACGTTGTATAGCGTCTGTATAGTTACACAACGCTTTGTCTTCTTCTTTCGAAAGTCAAATTACTGACGTCTGAAAGAAAGAAATCGTTGTGTAACTATTCATCCACACTTACTATACTTACTAATATTATAAATTCGAAAGTAACTCTGTCTTTCTGTCTGTCTATTTGTCTGTATGTTACCTTTTCACGCTTAAACCATTGAACGGGTTCCGATAAAATTTGCCAGAGATATAGATTGCATCCCGGGGAAGGACATAGGATAGTTTTTATCCCGATATTCCCACGGGATCGACACTTATGCTGGTGAAACCGCGGGGCGCTGCTAGTCTGATATAATACGTTTATTAGTAAGGGGGATAGCATATGACCACCGTAGAAACGGAATAAACGAAAGACAAAATTACATAGGAGAAAGATTTTTACGGCGCGATGTCAAAAATTGAGAAAAGAAATGTCATATTGTCTTCGTTATACTATGCATATTGGCATGTTAAATTCCAAGTTTAAAAATCAAATTCGAAAGAAATCTGCCTATTTTAATCCTACATAACATTTATATAAATTGATCGAAGAGACAACATCATTCATTCAGACGAAAGACGTCCACGTGGACGTGGACGTCTGACGTAAGACGTGCTTCACATAGGCCTCCCCCAAGCACCGCCACTTCGACCGGTTCTGTGCTTTCCGCAGCCAGCGGACTCCTCAAGTCTTCACAATTTCATCGGTCCAGTTTGTGGAACGCCTTCTAACGGCAACCAAGAGACATACCTACAATTATTTTCAATAACCAATACAGAATATACTTTAACAGTTTCTCTTTAAAAAATGTGTACCGTACCGTATGTTTTTAATTATTTGTAAGTTCCTTATGTTTTGATACCTCCACAAAATTCTCAACCAAGAAGTTTTTCACAAAACTAAATGCTAATGTTCGCAACAAAGTTTTTCTAATTTATTTCATGTTAGTTCAGAAGTTCTAATGAGTACGTTGGAGCATGATAATCAGGTTGTTTATGTATTTTCGTTAGCCTAGTTTTAACTAATCTTGCTTTGACCTTATTTTCGTAAAAAACGTGGTTTTTGTTTCTCTCGTTTTCATCGGGATTTGAAGGTATTTAAATTGGCATTTGTAACTAGAGGATTAAGTCTGGTTTTTTAGAAGTTCGACTTTAAATTGGGATTTGGATTTTGAAAATAAAGTTTACTTTCTGTTAGCTTTTTCAAAAGCTGGTTGGGCTGGTTTTCTTATATAATATAGCATACATAATCAGCCTATAATGTTCACACTGGGACACTGGCCTCCTGTCTATGAGAGGGAGTGGGCTGTAATCCACCACGCGGGCCCAGTGCGGGTTGGTAGACACACGTGTTCGATTTTTTGGTTCTAGGACATGCCGGTTTCCTCACGATGTTTTCCTTTACCGTTTTGAGAGCAGTGGTGATGAAATAATTTACACAAAGTAAAGCGCCTGTCTGGGTTCGAACCTACGACCTACAACTCGTAAGTCGCGGCCGTCACCACTTGGCCACCACAACATGTTTGTCTTAACAATACAAACTCAACGTAAATACCTAAACCCCTTACCTAATTATCGATATTACGAAAACCTTATCTTTACATAGTATAAAACAAAGTCGCTCCCGCTGTCTGTAAGCTTAGATCTTTTAAACTACGCAACGGATTTTAATGAAGTTAAATTTTGTGTAATTATAATTTGTGGTTTACTATTTATCTCTCAAAATTGAATGACAGACTTATATCTTTACAAAGTATAAAACAAAGTCGCTCCCGCCCCCCGTTTAATTAACTCTTTTAAACTGCGCAACGGATTTTAATGCAGTTTTCAGCAATAGATAGAGTGATTCAAGAGAAAGGTTTCTATGTATAATACATGCATATTATAGTAGATAAAAGCCGAGAAATTTAAAGATTTGTAATGTGCTGTCGTAACAAACATATTTTTGTGCTCTTACATTGCAAACGCTGGCTAAACCTTACGAGATAGATCAAATTAATGTACCTACTACGGAATTATATATCTTAAAACAATTAATAAAAACGTTCGTAATGATATATGTTTATCTCCTAAGGATATATTTTTCAAAAAAAATATGGGTTATTTGCCAAGCTATTTTAAACAATACAGTATTATTACTTATCCTATTAAATACATTAGATACGTTGTGCATTGCATGTAGATTAAAATTGCCCTTTACAGCATATCTTTAAAATTAATATCTTAGAAGATATCAGAGATTTAAAAAGCGGGGGCAGAGCGGCTGGCGGGGATGGTAAAAAGTTCGCCGGGTCAGCTTGTAATGTTTAATTATCAAAAATACATCACAGAACACAAGAACATGAACCCTTCAAAAAATATTAATGTATTTACTTATACTTTGTAGCTAATTGTTTACACTTCCCCTATAAACCAACGAAGGGAGGGTTCCGTCGGAAATAAAATTAATTACACCCATCTTTGTAATCAGAACGCGAACCTTTGATGTGAAATTTTTCGTGGAACGGCTCTTTAAATATTATTTTCGTGTGTATTTTTTTTTGTTTTGAGTATTCAAATTCTGCTTGGTTTAACAAAGCGGTTTTATGTTAAAAAGTTGCAGGTTTTTTAGTTTTGGTTATTGAACACTGTTTCAAGGTGAAAGTCCTGGGCGAAGCTACTTCGAAGGCTTTTTTTTTTCAGGATGGGAAATCATCAAATGACTCCTCCCTCTCTGGGTGGAGCGGAAGGGAGTGTCAGACTCTTACTGACCAAAACCCACCCGTGCTCCTTCTTTAGCCCTTTATGTTCCGGGCCAGCGGTAACCCTTTCGGACAATCCCGCTGATACTTGAGTCCACATTCTCCTTTTCTCTAAATTCTACTAGCCGATTCATTTCACTCTGCCATTTCCTTCAAAGCCTGCCGCGAACCCATCTTACTGTCTCATGACATCATTCGTATGTTATAGGTACAGGCCCACCATTATGACAATTTATTTGGGATTAGTGCAACATTTCTTCTTTTTTCGATCATCTCTAGTCGTCATCTCAGTAGTCAGGATGACCCGTAATTAAAAACGTACAAAATGTAGTTGCAATCTCATCTCAGCGACAATAAATGTCAAAAATGTAGGAAAATCTATACTAATATTATAAAGCTGAAGATAGATTATGAAGCTGAAGAGTTTTTTTGTTTGTTTGGTTGAACGCGCTAATCTCTGGAATCGGACTGGTAGTCCGATTTGAAAAATTCTTTTTGCATTTGATAGCCCAATTTTTGAGGAAGGCTATAGGCTACAATTTAACATCACGCTATGACTTTTAAAAGCCGAGCAAAAAGAAAAAAAAGTCAGAAAGAACGCTAAGCAAAAACGAAGTAATAGCGCGGGCAGGCGATGCGATGCGACGGGGTGGGTCGGAGTAACAAGAAGTTTCACGCGGACGAAGTCGCGGGCAGAAGCTAGTTAGAGATATTTTTGACAGATTTAAGACTCAGATTATACCGTGAACGTTCTTAAAATTACGATGATTGCCCCCCTGATGAATGACAGTGTTTTAACATTCGAGTAAAACTGTTTAGAATCTGTTCCGTGAAGGATAAAAGTTATTTTGTTGTGTAGCCTCTTGATTTCAATAGTATCATCTTTCACAGCGTCCATCTATCTTTTCTGTAGTCTTCTTTAAGCCTTCCACATTTATACTCAAGACTCAACTAGGAAACAATAGGATGGAATCAAGGCTTCTCAATGGTAGAGATCGTGGGTCAGCGTGATTGTCCGAAAGGGTTACCGCTGGCCCGGAACATAAAGGGCTAAGGAAGGAACACGGGTGGGTTTTAGTCAGTAAGTCTGACACTCCCTTCCGCTCCACCCAAAGCGGGAGGGGTCATTTGATGATTTCCCATCCTGAAAAAAAATGACTCCTGTACCTACCTGTATATGTTAAGCCCTCCACATTTATACTCAAGACTCAGGAGTCTTGAGTATAAATGTGAAAACACACACGACTTAGACTCGTACTGATACAGGTATCAGTACGAGTCTAAGTCGTGTGTGTTTTCTTGTGGAATCTTCGGCAAATACATGCGCTCTGGAGCGGAACAGTTACAGGGTGATGTTATTATCATTAAAATAATATTCCTCTAACCACTCTCACCGAGATGTGTCAAGGATCCTTACTTACACAGATGGTGCTCTCATGTATACAGTTCACGTAATGTACCCGAAGTTATCCGAAGTCACTAAACAGATAGGGGCAGAAGGTCGACGCTAAAAAACAAATGAAAACGCACGCACACATAGACACGCTCCACGTAGGTACAGTGAGTGCAAGCGCACTCGTTACTGGCATTTGTTTGAGATCACCTTACTTATGGTCTGTTCGAAAAGTATGAGATAAAAGTGGCAATTACTTACTAAAGGGAAACACATTATAAATTAGCCTATAATGTTCCCACTGCTGGGACACTGTGAGAAGGAGTGGGCTGTAATCCACCACGCCGGTCCAATGCGGGAATTTTTGGTTCTAGGACATGCTGGTTTCCTTACGATGTTTTCCTTCACTGTTTTGAGAGCAGTTTGTGACGAAATTATTTACACAAAGTTAAGAGCCTGGCTGGGTTCGAACAGAATGTAGGGTAGCATTCAAATAATCAAATCAAAGCATTCAATTTATCAGTGGCACTATACATTGACATCCGCGGGTACGTTCTTGATCCATTTGTTTACATTTTCATCAGATACTTTTAGAACAAACTATACGCCCCTATGTGTGCGTGCGTCTGTATCGGCTCGTTTCGTATGGAACAGACCCACTGTATAATTTTACGTTGAAGTCACCCCTACCCACCGATTATCCGGCCAAACGTACAATTACATTTTCAACAATATTGGTACGCCGTGACGTGATTATGTTTACTCGTGTTTCGTATCATTTGAATTTTATGCCCATAAAAATAGTCCCTTTTTCATGTGGGTACATATTTTTATTGGACTTCAAATAAGGATTTTTCTGGTCCCGTTTCATGTTATATTATATTATATTACATATTCACACACTATTGCCCGACTTTTTCTTGTTTTACTGGTTGTTTTGATTGGTAAAATATGAATAAATTAGATTAGGTATATTTAAGGCCATTTAATAGTAGTGGAACCTTGAATATATCTCACTGAAAACCCTTTGTATTTATAAAGTTTTCGGAAAGAAAGAGCTACCCAAAACTTACCAAAAGTAATGCGTTCGTAGCACAGGAGCTACGGCGTAGCACTCGTAGCTCGGCTAGCGTAGCAAGACAAGAAACTCACTTTCAACTTTAGTAGGCTACGCTTGTTTTTCAAATAAAATATTTTTATTGCTTATTATAGTTTGATCAGTATCATTTAGTCAAAATTCTTTCGCGAAAATTCAAATATCCTGTGAAATGACTGGTTTATGAGAATTAAAAGGGTTTTAGAATACTTAACCTTTCAATAAACCAGGGGTTCTAAACGAAGGCCACTAAAGTTAGTATCATATCCGCATTTGTGCACTTCATCACGGGGACGTTGTTTAACTTTATGAGTGTCCTCACACTTTCAGGGCAGAATTTAATATACTTACTTTCATGAAAACTACATTATAGAGCACGTTCAAACGTTTTAAATTTTCTCTGAGTAAACTGTTATTAGGAACTCTAAAAATATGTAAAAATTAGAATTGAATACTTTTTATAATGAAGAAAAAATAAATAGAAAAGATCTTCTGACATTTTATTAAAACGATAGAAGCTGCCTAAGAATTCGTTTCACTTTGTTTACTGAGTGCCTAATATTCTTATTAATAATTATGAAATTATAGACTAAGGGATGATTTTTTCAACGCCAGATAATTTGATTCGAGGAATAATTTTGAATTTTTGACAGTTCTTCCATACAAAATCTGTTAGACGTCAATTTTATTCCACTAATAAAAAATATCTGTCCATTCAAAAATCAGCGCTTAGGAGCTGATTTTTGAATTTTTGAAACTAATTTCATAACCTTACAAGCCACTTATTAAATAAAAATCAATTTCACATTATGTAGATTTAAGTTACTCCACAGGATGGTTACCTGAGAGTTTATAAAAGCCGTAAAAGTTACTTGCTAATTAAAAGAGGTTCACCTGATTTTATTAGTGTTTAGAACTTGGATACTTGCCAGTATATACAGCTCAAACGTGAGCGTCTTTACTTACTTGAGTCATCACTTTTCAAAGTCCATTCTCGTCTCTTAGATGGGTCATCATCATCATCATCATCAGTATACTGCAGTCCACTGCTGGACAAAGGTCTCTCCTATTGCACGCGATTTAACAGATTCTTTAAAATCAGTTAGATATAACTGTGAAATCTATCAGTTTTAAATCGATATACATCAGGGGTGGCCAACTTGGCTTGACCTAAGATCTACTGTTCACTGACGACACCATGTGCGATCTACCAGTTACATACTTCTTGAAATCTTAAATGAAACAGCATAGTTCAGTACACAATTATGTAGTATTCTTTAAATATAACTCGTAACCACTCGTAACTCCACTAAGGCTCTTTTAAACAGGCGCGTCACGCGGTATAATCGCGCGCGATTTATCGCGTGTCGCGCCTGTTTGTAGAAGCATTAAGTCTGTCGTCAACTGACTGACGGAGTGACAACCGCCCGCACTCCACTCCCGCGTCCCACACGCTTCTCGCTTATTGTTATCGCGCACCGAAAACAAAAGAGAGCTATGCTGCATAGAAGAGAGGATAAATAACTTGACAGAACGGCGATTGAAAAATGATACAAGATGATGCGTGCAGTAGTTAGTGATTAGGTACGTTGTGCAGTCTGTTCGACGTATTTATATTTTTTTCCTTGCCACGATCGACTAGTCTAATAGTCGCGATCGACCAGTCGATCGCGATCGACCGGTTGGCCACCCCTGATATACATGATTGAACATTGTTCCAGAATAACAACTTATCACTATCCATTCTATGACCACCATCTTCAAAGATCATACTTCACTATTATGGGATCACAGATACCCATGGACCGCGGTAACCCCACTTTATCTTGTCTCGATAGGGATAAGGGCGTAAGAGATATAAATATACCTATAACTTCCTGTAGAAAGCTTTACACGCCTTTTTCAGGATTTTGTAACAGAATGAGGGTTTTCTGAAATGACGTTCGCTAGATGGCAGCACTGACACGTCAGGTCCAGGCATCTGTCAAAGAGCCTATATTTTCTTTAGTCATGACTGAATGATGAACGAATGAATGAGTCGAATGATGAACGTCATCATATATTTTATATTGGAAGACCTCTTGTCACAGTGGTGCCAACTGGTGTCGTAAATTTTCACGAAAACCCTCATTGCATTAACTTCTATTTGTTCTTTTATAAAAAACGTTGCCCCACACTAGGAATTACTCCTGAATCGTGGGTGAGTTTACAAACATTTAAATTCACATATACATACAGCCAGACCCGGAACAACTACCTGTAGGCAATACAAATATTTGTTCCGTGCGGGAATCGAACCCGCGACACGCAGCGCAGCAGTCGATCGCTCAGCCGCTGCGCCAACCGTGTCGTCATCTTGATTGTATTTTCTTGACTAGCTGTTTATTTGTCTATTTCTAGGGTACAGAGTAATGTGTAAACATAAGCATAAACAGCCAATATTATTCCCAGTGCTGGGACACAGGCGTCCTTTCAGTGAGAGGGAGTTATGTGTATTTAGCTCTTATTGTTTTGTGTAGTTGATGGCGATGGCGATTGCTCCTATTACATAGGGCTAAAACTGGCGAAATGTCGGTGTAATACACCTCTCCTTACCCCTTCGCGGATCACAGGCGTGATGTTCTTGTATCCTATAACATGAATAGAATTTTACACCAAAATATTTTTGATCAACTGTTGTCAAAAATTATTGACTTGGAAACCCATGAATTGATATTTACTACGGAACCCTAAACGCGACCAACACGCATTCGACCGGTTTTTTTTTTGTAACAGGTCGTTTACACACTGGACCGTTATTTTTTTGGGATCGTTAATCTCGCCATTTGTTTTTATTGTTGTTGTTGGCCAGAGTACTTGTAAATGCGTTCAGTATTGTTCACACAGTTGCAGAGTGTGTCTTTTACTCTCATTATATGTCTGTAATTATGCTTCAACGGAAATAGATTTACTAGGATGCCTAGGAAAAACCTACATAAAGGCTCACCCCTACAGGCGCGTTATATCAGTCGATAATACCGGATTGAAGTTGTTAGACTTAAGTCTTCTCGGAACTGAAGTGTGATCACTTCAGTTCATATTTTACGACCGAAAGGTGTTAATATAAAATAAACAGACCCTCTCATAGGTACTTTTAATAAACTGTATTTAATTGAGATTGAGACTAACCAAACTCTAACTAAGCCAAGTTAAACCAAAGTTGTCGATGTAGCTCACAGGATAAACAAGCTGAAGTGGCAACGAGCCGGCGGATAGACCGTTGGCGTAGACGTGTTCTTGAGTGGAGACCGCATATCGGGAAACGTAAGGTAGGACGCCCTCAGGCTAGGTGGAGCGACGATCTTCGCAGGCTGGCTGGTAGCAGCTGGATGAGAGTTGCTGAAAATTGAGTTGAATGGTGTGCAATAGGAGAGGCTTATGTCCAGCAGTGGACTGCTATAGACTGATGATGATGACGAGTCATATTTACATCATTTAAGCGAAATTTTCACTTTGGCGACAGGAAACGCGTCTTCTATTGCCTTATCATATAATATTATAGCCGCACTAAACCGTTTACAGTACTAATTGTTGGTTAAAAGCAGCCATTCTTCCCTCAAATTGAGTAATTAAAGTGATTTTCGTCGTACCGACATAATTGCTGCCAGCTATTTTGTTACTGTTCGTATTTCACTGAGCCTTGCGTTCTGGGTTAAATGCGATTTAAGGCCCCTACACAGGTGCGACTCGATTCTGTGACACATACATAAACTGACGCTTTCTGCCCAAGGGGTAGGTAGAAACTACAGAACGCTACCTGCTATGATCCTTATCTACTCATTTTGCTTCGTTTACATTCATGCACCAGAAAACCAATTCCCGTAATTGCAAACGTTGAAAATCTAGTCGCAATTTCATCGCAGCGATAATCAATGTACAGACGCCAGCACATCAAGCTACCCGAAACTGTCAAACTTTCCCAATCAACTTTGAACCTTATCCTTTAGCGATAAAGTTGCAAATCTATTAAAAAAATTGACAGATTGTAGTAGCTTGATGTGCTGGCGTCTGTACAAAAACTTGTCTAAAATGTAGGGAAATTAAAGGTATTTTTGACAGATTAAGACTGAGATCAGAATGTGAACGTTCTTAAAATTACGAATATAGCGCCTTCTCTATCGCACATTATCATACAAATGACAAAGACAAAAAAACTTTTTTAGGGTCAGTGGGCGTATAGTACAGTACCTATGCGGAGGTAAAAGTGCCACACCGAATGTTGAAAGTACTTCGGCTTTGAAGAGAGTCGCCTCTATCAATCATACCTCCTCGATTGTGTTTTAATAAAGGTTGATGGGTCATATTTTCGTACGGTACTTTCAGGATTATCTCTGCCAGCTGCAACTCAACACCAACCTTACAGTAACGAGAATAAAGATCACTGTCATTTTGACAGACTTGACAATTGCATCAACCCAACATCAACCTTATTGCCGCGAGATTAAAGATATTGACAGTGATGTTTATAACTGTGAGAAGACTGTACGTACACTTTCTGTGCAGTTGTACGTGACCGTTCAGTGTTCATGCAACAATACTCAAGGAGAAATCGTTGGTGTAATGTCGCGCGTTAAGGTCTTTTTTCACGGTACGGTGTGTTATTAAGAGCGTTTACGCCGTACGGCATTTCATACAAACTTACAAAGCCTTATTTTTCGAAATGAATGAACCGAATGAAACTTCACACGCATAAGCAGGATACAAAGGTCTAAAAAGTTAGTTGAGAACATTTTCGAAAAATAGTGTACTACTGTGTATACTATATAATAGTGTATACTAAAAATAGAATAAAATAATTATTTAAGAGGTAAATAATTATTTTATTCTGTTTTTAGTATTTGTGGTTATAGCGGCAACATAAATAAACCATCTGAGAAAATTTCAACTGTCTAGCTATCACGGTTCATGAGATACAGCCTGGTGACAGACGGACAGCGGAGTCTTAGTAATAGGGTACAGTTTTACCATTTGGGTACGGAACCGTAAAAAATTGCTGTTCCATAAATTTGAACGCGTAGGTATTGAACTTTTCTACGAAACAGCAGAGTTTTTTCATAACCGGCGAAAAATTTCTACGCCTGGGGCTCTATGATCATGCGCTGAATTCATGGTTACAGTTTGCGCCTCGATGTCCTCACCATCCTGTGTACCTAAACCATACGACTACCCCGGGTATAAAATATCTGAAAAGAATTCCTAAACAGATTTCATTAAATAGAAAGAAAGAAAATACGTTAATTTGAGGCAAACATGACGCATAAAAAAAAAAAAAAAACAAAATAACAATTTGGCAGAAAGTATGCGTCACATCTACGCAAAATGGCCATCGCTCAGCATAATGCTAAAAATACCTCCTCTGTTCGCAAGAGTAACCAACTTCCTCAGGAGTCCAACTTTTATAACATCCATACGAGACTTCGCATAAGTCCAACTTAATTTTTTTTTTTAGCACTATTCCAACTGGACGGTACAGTTGCTCACATATCTTGACTAAATAAAAATCTAGAATTATTTAGCCGCTATTTAAGAGAGGCACTTTCCTGATTTATTACACGAAATCTTATTTCCACAGCATCTCGCGAACAAATAAGGTTTATATGCAAATGAGCGTAACAATTAATTATCTGTTTGTTTGTTGAAAAAATACCGGGCATTGAAACAGCCCGTTAGGGCGTGTATACACTGTGGTTAAAGGCTAGTCTAAATCAAGTTAATAATAAAAAAAAATATTAAAATGAAATCCATGATAAAGCACAGATTGAGCTTAATTCGGGCACTTCTTGCTGCGCTCCAAAATGATGACATTTTATTTCTTAGTAGGTAATAAATATTGAAACAAAAAACAAAATATTCAGTTTTAATAGGTTTATGCCTATCTTTATATGTATTTGGAATATTTATTTCACAATGGTCTGATTGCACCTACCACTGTTTGTCTCTGTATCACCCAAAGGTTGACTGGTAGAAAATGCCTATGGCATTATGTCCGCCTCTGTACATTTATGTGCTTGAAGTATTAAATAAATAAATAATAAAATAGTGAATATTTTTCGGAGTTATGCGCGAAAGTACAATACCAACAAGAAAAAATCTCCTGCTTTTTGATGTTGGTTTACAAACAGTAAATAAACCACCAATACCTCATTTACAGATACCTAATTTGTGTATTCACAAAATATATAATTAACTAGCAGCGCCCCGCCGTTTTACCCGCATAAGTGACGATCCCGTGGGAACATCGGGATAAAAACTATCCTATGTCCTTTCCCGGAATGCAATCTATCTCTCTGCCAAATTTTATCGAAATCCGTTCAGTAGTTTAAGCGTGAAAGGTAACATACAGACAGACAGACAGAGTTACTTTCGAATTTATAATATTAGTATGGATAAAAATGTACCGCCATTGCGTGTCAATGTTTTTTCGCTATAATGTTTTTCTAGTAATTTATCAAGCCACACCAACAAATGTTTGTCCACGTTCGCCCAAAACTGTGTCCAGATCCTTAGTCTTTAGGGTCTAAAGCCCACAGCTTTGCCTCCCATTTGTTTAGCTTGTTTATGTAAAAAAACACAAACTCGTTTTTAAAGATTACGCGTTCAGTTTTTTGGGTTTGGTAACATTTTATCTGGTTTTACCTGTAAATTATATAAATGTTTTGAATTCTGTAAGTCAGCCTTTTAGATATAGAGATAACAGTAATACATGGATAACCTAGATTAACACATTAACCTAAGTTATCCATATATTATGGTTTTAGTAATCTACAATCTGCAAAAATTTTCAAATAATTGCATATTTTTATTGATTTAAATAACTAAATTGTCTGTGATATCCAACGGCCCTTTAGATATTTTTATATATATCTTTTTACTGGTTATATTTGGCCAGATTCGTAGTAGGTAAATCAATTATTCCTAAAAATAAAGCTGCATATTATTGACATTTACCCGCACATACCTACATATTTTGATGTTTTACTTGAACATTATTAATTAAATTATCAATTAAATTAATCTACATACAAACTAATACTCATCAAATAAAATTAATTACTCCTAATTTATTTTCAGATATGATATTAGTCAATATACCCTCTGACAAGTTAATTATTACATTATGAACAGTAAAAAAGCAACAGTGAGAGCCTTAACGTTTATTTCCTACCAAAATAAAACCCTTTTTTATGATCTCAATTTTTTTTTGTTGCGAAGATCTCAAAAGTTGGTCTGTACAAAATATCTAGGCCCAGAACTTGTACAATGACAGGCGAAGTTACGATGTGCCAGAGCCAGTAGGCTTAACTTTTTGATATACAGCCTTCTTTGATACTTTCTGGTGTTTAGTATCGCAAGAAATATGAAAGGTTCTTTGTTTTTATGTCTATTTAGTACTACCCGTAATATTTTATGAAATGGTGTGACAAAAAGTGGGGTTATTTATACACAGAGACTATTTTTGGGTCATGATATACTTAATATATGAGGGGCCCGTGGCAAAATAATAACAGCCACACAGGTCAATCGATCAGGTTAAGCTACGCTTGCCGCGGTTGGTCTGTGGATGGGTGACCTCTCCGTGCTTCGGAAAGCAAGTTAAGCGGTTGGTCCTGTCATTCGTGGAACTTTGACAGTCTTTACGCGTAGTCAGAAGCCCAAAAGTTTGACAACCAGTCTTACCAAGGGGTATCGTATTACCCAATTACTGACTTGTGGAAGTGAGATAGGCACTCGCTCCATATAAAATAGTGGTATGGAGCTGCATCCAGTTAGACTGGAAACCGACCCCAACATACTTGGGAAAAGGCAGGTAGATGATGATATTCATAATATATGAAACTATAATATTAATGAACGTGTCGGCTACTTGTTATTCGTCCAAACACGAAAATAAAGTCGAAACATTTAAATAGTGCATAGAGGTGAAAGCATCATAGCGTGATCTGCTACGAAAGCGTAGCACCCGTAGCAGTGAAGATAGCTACGCCGTAGCCGCTCGTAGTCCATTTTCTCACAGATCTTAAACCGGGCTAAAGTCGTTTATTATCTTCGAAAGACAGTCCGACCATCATTCAGCGATAACATTTTATAACACGAAAACTTCAGCCGTCAACAAAACCAATAAAACTCCAAACCAACTAATCCGCTTGTCTTTAAAAACTCGTAACTCACAAAATAAACTGTTCTTCCCGTTTGTTTGTGAGGAAACATTTTTTATACCTCAGTCGGAACTCGGGTCATTAATTCGGTCAGGGAAGCGCACCTGTCTGTAATGGTTGTGAGATCCGACGCCCGAGATTTCGATGTAACACACCACTTTCACTAGTTATCGCGATTTCCCGGGGGATTCCGCCGAGTGAAGATTGCGAGCGGCTACAGATACGGGCAGAAGGGCTATTCTTTTAGACACGTACACATAGAAATAAGAAGAGAGAAGCAAAGACGTTAGCAATCTAAAACAGTTTTGTATTGTGACACACACATGCAATATGGCAGTTATTTTTTATCGACTTTAAAATTGAAGCGACCTCAAATTGATCAATAGTTATTCTTCGTGTGATTTCCAGTAGCTTCCAAACAATTTTTTTTTGAAATGTTTTCGTTTGTATAGTTTCTGAAATCAGTTCCTACTAATTAACTAAATCGTATCAAGTCAAGTTCACTGTTCACTTGTGAAACGGTTTCTCACAGTCGATTCAATGTTTCCTTCTATTTAAGGGGATTACAGGACCTAAACGCAAAAATAGCAAGTTTTAGAAACAATAAAAGTATATGATCGACTACAGTAAACAAATTCAGAAAAATGTATGATATTCTTCAGGATGAATGCAAGGTAGATAGTGTGTTGAATACATAATACAACTAATTTGATACGATAGGAAAAAATTATGAAGATACCTCTAAGAATTTTCTTTTTACAATAAAAACCATACTAATATACATACAATCATTCTGATTTTTTGTCAGATTATTCTACAAGCAACATACTAAAACACTAGTGTTTAAATGTTTAGTCCAAACAATAGATTTATTTATAATTAAATAATTGTTTCATATTTTGCAATAAATTACCAGCGTTGTGTCATCGCGTTTCTCTTTGTTTTCTATGCAGTCCGACAGTGACCGCGCTTTAGGTCATGTAAGCCCCTTAAGCTGATTTTCTTGTTTCATTTATGTGAGATTTGAGCGTTGTTCTACTGAATTTCTATCTCTGTGGCACAGCTTACTTGTACGGGTAACGTTCCGGGTATTTGTCATTTTTGTTTTGTTCTCCTTCGTTTTTATCTTGAACTTCGATGTCTTTGTGTCGCTTTGAGATGATATTTGGGTTTAGAATGCTGACGTTTTGTTTAGTGGAACGTACTAGGAGTGCAAGCGAAGCGGATAGCTGAGTAGTGAGAATAACAATTTTGAATTTAAAAAAAGAATAAGGGTAAAAGATATCTCGCAAAGTGGGGAGGAATTTATGGGACTGTCTTTTGTTTTTAGCGTTCAGATACTCTTGGTCTAAATATTTTTTTTAAATTTTGCACGAAGGACTAAAGAAAGAACGTGATAGGTACAACTTTAAAAGTGGCTTTTCTGATTTACCCCCTTAATAATAACCGTATTATATCAGATGAATAGTTACACACCGATTTCTCTCTTTCAGTCGTCAGTAATTTGACTTTCGAAAGAAGAAGACAAAGCGTTGTGTAACTATACAGACGCTATACAACATTTATTAGTAAGGGGGTTAATCTACACAATCCATACTAATATTATGAATTCGAAAGTAAGTCTGTTTGTCTGTCTGTATGTTACAAATTCACGCCTAAATCACAGAATGGATTTCGGTAAAATTAAGCAGAGAGATAGATTGCATCCCGGGGAAGGACATAGGATAGCTTTTATTGACATACCTCGCGGGCGAAGCCGCGGGCGGAAGCTAGTATTACATAACGAACAGACTGTATCAGACAGGCAGAGAAAAATAAGAACACCTTTTAATTATTTGACATGCCTATTATAGCCTATCAACAATTTAGTGATTTACGTGGTATGACTACATACAGACAGGAAAAATAATTGATGACCAAATTGTGTACTAACTTAAATTTTCCGTATATTCCAATTACAACTGTCATTCTATGAGAGTTGTTTGAAATGGCTGACACGGCAACTTAAAGTCAATTAGCTCAACAAATAATTTCCCTGACTGTACTTAAAATAATGTATGACATTAATAAAAAACTTTAACAAAACAACCTACTTCAACTAATCACATTTCAAGGACCACCCATTCTTACTAGCGAATGTTTATTTCTTGTTCGCAACATAATTGGCAACTAATACGACCCAGTTATTCAGGCCAAACTTTTGAATTATTTAAACTATGAAGCCTCATAATAATTCATAATGCCCTTTTTATAACTGACATAGTTTGAGGTTAGGTAAGTCGTAAAGAGGAGATGTCGCCATGAGCGTGTCTCGCCATATGTTGGTACGACACTATGGCTTCTTGTGTCTAGAAGAAGAGAGTCTGGAAGAGCACAAACTAAACTAAACACAGTGAAATAAAAATCCAAGTTATACAAAAAAAGTAACATAAGTAAAATGAAACGGAAAGTCCTATACGAGGCCAAAAGGCTTCTATCTCAGCATGATGCTGCGACATTTAAAACATCTGGTCATTAACGCACGCCAGTTGCGAGTACTACGCACCTGACTTTTCTTTTTTAATTTCTGCAGTCTGTGTTGTCCGTCCAACAACTAACTTTGTTGACTGGCAAATATTTTCCGCTAGCAATTTTATGTATGAGCATGACCTATTCTTGTGATATTCGTGACATACGATATACCAGAGGCTTCGCAAGTATGTTCCAGAGACAAAGCAAAAATGTCTCATGTGCTTGTTATTACGGCACCCGTACCTACACTACAAATGGAGAGACAGCCACGCTGCTTTGGTACTTCTTATCACATATGAAGACTCTTTGAATGCATCTTGGTAATAACAAAGGTGGGCTCCCGAGGTGGGCTCCAAAGGTAGCGCACCTTTGGAGCCCAACTAACCGCGGGGCGCTGCTCGTGCTTTATAAAACGGAATATTTTAATCAAATATGGCAGGGTTCCATACCAATAATGAAGAGATGGAACTATCTATTTAAATTCTTTTTCATGAGTGAACCAATATCCAAACAGCTCTTGTTTTCTAAAAGCCCTTTTAATTTCATCTGTTGCCGATATTACGACCATTTATTTAAAAGATTTTTAATATTTCGATAAACCAACCGCAGTAGCTTACTTGACGTAATTTTAGAACAGTTTTTCTCATTAGCAACTTGATCTATCTTTACTAGAGGAAATGTAAAAAAAAATACAAACACCCCCTCTACATGCACTATTGCAATCTCAACACCCACTGTATTATTCTTAGTTACACGTGGATGGAGAACGCAAGGGACAGTGTTTACATCGTAAACTTTAAATTGCGCAACGGTAAAATAGGTTTTCAATCTGTGGCAGACTAGAGTTGACCAGCCTTCCCTTGAGGGTTGTAGGGACTCGTGGAATATGGGCTTATGTACCTTTATTGACTTTTAAGGTGCAAGTAAATGCGGGTAGTTTGCACTAATTGTAAAATGTGTGTTATTAGTGTAATTGTTAGCCTTGAAACCAGTGTTATAGGTGTTAATTATGGCAATTTTTCCAGCATCAGAATCAGAGGTTTGAGTCTTATTAGGAAAAACGTTTATGATAAAGATTTTTGATAACATTTTGTAAATATGACAAAGGCAGTGATTTTCTGTATTATTCATCTTAAACCGGTAATGAAAATAAAAGCAGTGTAAAATATTGCATCTTACTATCACAATCTCATCAAAAATAGTTAATCCTTACTAAACTCCAGTTTACTTAGATCTGTGTGAAGAGAAACACGAGAGTTAAACATTAAACTAAAATACATTGCTCACGATACAAGCACAGCCGTGTAGTCGGAAGCTCGGTGCTCAGCGGAAAATCTTGTACGTCCGCCATTTTGACGTGTCCCGGCCATATCAAGATGGCGCCACACATTCTAATGGCTTACACGTTTTTGAAGAAGACTTCAAATAGGATTTTTTTTAACTTTGGAGATTTATGATGTTGCATTTGAGAGTTCAGCAAATAATCTTGTTGATTTTATAAAAATGGGTCGATGATTCATGAGTTATGGGTGTCCTGACCTAACAATATTATGTAATTATTGTGTAAAATAGCTATTGCTCTGTTGCTACTACATAGTTTTTCTCTTACGTGTTAACTAAAGTTATTCACCCATATACTTGGGTCTTTCTAATTGTATAAAAAAATACATTTATATATATATTGGAAGTACACATACATTTCTATTTCTAACAAAGGACTGTTTTCCAAAACAGAAGGTTTTTGATTACTGTTTTTATGTGTATATTTCATACCATATTAAAATGATTAGCTAGCTAAGTTAGTAGTGAGATACGTTCCATATTAATCTTTGATATAAATTATGGAGTATGACAGTTTTATCAGCACTTATAATATCGTGTTGTAGCACCATTTTGTTTTATCCTTAGCTTAGTGACGACGAATATTTTCTTGTATCACTTTTTTCTACAACATTACACGATTACTTACTTACTCTGAAGTGTAAAGATAAGGTATGTAGACGTAATTTATAGGTATATTTAGGTATAAGACTGATGTTGGTTATATTTCGGTAAAAATTTACATAACATAACACTTCGCCAGTATTTCCCAAAAGGTTAGGAAGAAGTGTCTATAGGTACAGACACCAGCACATCAAGCTACCCGAAACTATCAAATTTTCCCAATCAACTTTGAACCTTATGCTTTAGCGATAAAGTTGAAAATTTATTAAAGAAATTTGACAGGTTGTAGTAGCTTGACGTACAGACATCTGTAGATATTTTTGAAGACACGTCATGCAAAAAGGCAAAACAATTGTTGAAAGTTGATGGGCAAGTTAATTCAGGCATTCATTGCCACACGAGAATAACTTGCGTGCAATCATTTAGGAAGAAAACAATTTTAAAGGTTGCATAGTAATTTAAAAACTATGTTTGATATTGGTGTCGATTCCCTTGCTCACAAATTAAAATAAATTTAAGTTCAGTACACCTTTTTCTTTCTATTTCATTAAGAAAAGGACAAGAGATCAACTAACCGAACTCTCGAAAGAACTTTGTAACTCTCGTTAAAGTTTATCAGTTTGGTCAAAACAAATAAATCTGTTTAACGAAACATTTAAGGACTTCCAGGCTACCCTATGATCTTTTCGTATAGATTCTTCAATTAATACTGTTTGGATTGGAACGATAAATCACTGTAATTGAGCTCAAAGTCGGAATTCTAAGGTTGTCTCAAGTGCAAAAAAGGCACTTGGAACACTATGTTGCAAGGCGTTCTTAAATATGTAGTGTATATTTCGGATATACCCAACTTGTTTCGGAGTCTAACAAGATAGGTAGGACAAATAGGTTATTCGAGGCAGGTATGTTATTCAAACCAGATAGGTTATTCAAGGTAGTTTTAATAAAGGAAAAAAGTGTTTTTGACAAGATTCATTAGAATAGAATAAGGGTAGAATAAGCCGTTCAGTGATACTTAAATTATGTTTTTATTTATCTGGCTGGTTCCACTAGCATCATGTGCTGTGATTGATACATTTGACGCAAATTGACGTGGATTCACAAACATAACATTATTTGTTTATTATCAGGGCTCGCTTCGCTCGCCCTGCTATATCCCACAACCTGAGCATTTTGTGGCACACTTTACGGAAAAACTATTACGCCTATTGATTTGTGCTTTAACATAATAATTTCTATTTATATGTAGATGTGTTATCAGTAAAAAAAATAATAATTTAAATTACGAAAAAAAAATATAAAAAAAAACTGCCTTAAAGATTATTACCACCACGCAGTAAAACGACGCGAGCCCTCACAAAGCTCTGCTTTTAGCTAGTTAATCATTTATTATTGTGATAAAGAGACAATAGACCACATGAAATTATAAAGTAAATCAATTTTTGTTTATTTTACGTAAAATTTCCTAAATGCAGCTTGTAATTTTAGGCCAATTTTCACAAACAAACGGGCCATTTATTATAAAACAAAACATAATTCACAAAAACACATACATTAAACACATAAACTGGTTGAATGGCACAAAAGGGGCGATTCATAACGCGATATTAGCCAACCTCCAGTTTCCGACGTGGGATCAAAATACAAACAAATATATCAAGTACCTGCCGACACATTATTATACGAGTAGGATACACTTTATAGCTTCTATAAGCTATAAATTTGTCTAGTTCATTGTTTTATGTAATTCGCAGGTTGGTATTGGTTCCCTCGAGGGATGGTTCCGTGGTGTAACGTTCTAATTAGGGTTTCGTGATATAGGTATGATAAGGACACTTTGTAAACAAGTTTTATTGAGTATTCATAATAAAAATATTTTATTACACATAAACCTATGTACATGGGCACTAATGAAACGTCAGAAGCTAGGTGCACGGTTCCAATTGGTCATTTCCTATGGAGAAGAGCCGGTAAAAAACTCGACGGTTACTTTTTTGAAAATAATTGGTTTTTAAAATGTTTTCTAATTACAGTAGGTATGGGAGGACAGCGTAGGCCTGTCAACAAGTATCAGGTCTTTGATAAAATAATAAATGGTCTACAGATCTAAAGTCTACAAGGCCTACAAAGTCCTCACATTTACAAAATATAAAAGAATCTGTCAAAAAGGATAAATAAAAAATCACACTTATATTATAAAGGCGAAAGTTTGTGAGTGTGTTTGTATGTTTGTTACTTCCTCAAGAAAACACTGCTGAACAGATTTTGATGAAATTTGGTACACAGATAGTTTATAACCAGGATTAACATGTAGATACTTTTTATCATGATATTCCCACGGGAAACTTATGCGGGTGAAACCGCGGGGCGCTGCTAGTAAAATATAAAAATCTATTAAAACCAAGTGATATGATTACCATTAACTAATAGTTGTTTATTGAATTGATATGGCACGTGTGACATCTAACAACCCGCACCGGGCCGGCGTGGTAGATTACGGCCCACTCCCTCTCACAGAGAGGAGGTCTGTGTCCCAGCAGTGGGAATATTAATAGGCTGATTATAATATGGCACGTGGATGTTGTTATATGAGGTCTTTTGTCAGTAAGGTGAGGTTAGTCCCTACATAACATAACAACAACATAATATAATAACAACACAACATAACATAATAACACAACATAAACAAAACATAATAACATAGCATAACAAAAACAACAAACAATAACAACAACCATAACAACAACAACAACGACAATAACAACAATAACAACAACAATAACAATAATAACATAATATAATATCACGCTTGTGTCCTCCGAAGGGTTAGCCAGAGGTGTACCTATAGTACACACACATTTATATTTAAGTTCCATGTAATAGGGGACGAACCTATTGCCATTAACTGGGCACTAATCACCGACTCTGGGCTGCAACTGAGAAATTCTAGGTGGAAAAATCCAATAACACTTTGCCCGGGAATCGAACCCAGGATCTCATTCTCAGTAGTAGCGTTTCCAACCAATAGACCAACGAGATAGTCTCCACATAACGCACACATAGTCAACCTATAATATTATAATTTGTTTATTTATTTATTTCAGGCGACGCAGGTCCATAGATAAATACCTTAACCTAAATATACATATCCGTATTATAAAACAGTACTTCGCTAGCTAACTCTTGAGTAGCTCTGTGGTACTTGTCCGCGGAAGCGATGGAACACCACGTCCTGCGGCCAGAAGTCTTCTTCCATGACGACGGGCTGATAGCAATTCGGCATGCGCACCACGAACGCCTTGAAGTTGACGTTGCGGTGTGACTCCAGTAACTGCACCCTCGGTGTGTACCTCGTCTTCTGGCGCACGTTCTACACGATGTCCTCTCCTTAGTGGTGTAATGTAGGCGGGAGATGTACACTGGTGTGTTCGGCTTAGCGGCACGCAAGCTGACTTCGGGCTCCGTAGGAGCTTTGCCGCAGCGGTTCTTGTTCATTCGCGACCGGCGCCTCCTCCTATGCACCGTCACGAAACCCTCATCATCAGCCATATTCGGTGCTTTTTTTGGCATAGGCTTCCTACTTGGAGCTCCTGGGGCACTCGCGGTGACGCTAGTCGATTCCTTTTCTAAGGGCTACGCCAGGGCTGCAGACACTGGCAGCGGGACGAGGCGAGGAACTCGGGCGGCGTTGCGTGGAGGGGCCGCGATGACGGGCGCGGGGCTGCGGTGCTCGCGGGCGGGGCGCTCTGCAATCTCAGCAAACGACTGGTGCGCTGGCGACGAAACTGCTGATGCGGAATTTGACGACGATAAATCGAGGCCGGCTCCGCGACACATGTTTACGCTAGATGCATCGACTGATGACCTAGTTACCGCCACACCGTTGCGCAACTCACTAAATTCTTTGCGCAAATCGGCGACGGTGTTTTGGGATGCATCTAACTTCGCTAGAACATCCGCGAGGTGGGCCTTCAGAAAGACAATGTCGAAGGACATTGTCTTTCAAAGGCTTGTCACATCGACGCGGTCGAAGGTGACGAGTGGCAGCTTGTGCAGCTCCTTCGCCACAAACGTCGGCATGTTCATCCGGGTCAATCTCCTTGATCAGCGTGATAATATCGTGCAGGCTTCTCTTAGTTCCGTCACGCCGGCGGGACACCATCTGGTCGCGCTTGTTTAGCACACTGAACAACAATATCTTGGCAGCAGCTATGTCCTCCTCGCTGAAGTAAAATAAATGAAAAATGAATGAATAATGTTCCCACTGCTGGGACTACAGTCCTCCTCTTTGTAAGACTGAGTGGGCCGTAATCCACCATGCAAGCTCAGCTCCAGTGCGGGTTGATAGAAGTCACATGTTTTCTAATTTTCGGTTCTAGGACGGTTAGTCCATAATCTTTAAAAACGTTTTTTATTAACCTGGAGACGGGTCAGTGTGCAGCTAAGGAAGGAGTCTTAGAAAGCTTCAAATATTTAACATCTCTTCAAACGGACTTTACCCACGCTATACAGGAAAAATAAACTTCAGTAACACCACAAACTAAAATCATAAAATCACCTTGCTTCTCAAACGTATCGGCTATAACTATAAATACTCGAACCTATTATACACTCGTATGATAAAAAGGTCGGTGACCACTTATCCTGCTACTCATATACGTACAGTCAACCTCGTATTCATGGTACGTAAATTAACCCCACTGCTACGGAATAAAGGCGTTGTCAATGGCAATTCGTTACCTTTAGGCGAGTGGTTGACTGTACTTCCCTACCTCCCACTTTATGGGTCCTTTATGGTTTGTTGTTAAAGTAGTGCGGTCGTGATCTTAAAGTTTCCGGTAAACTTCACTAAGAGGATGTCAAGTTGTGTATTTCATAAATGCTTTCATGTTTAAATGGCGAATTGAAAAAGGGTTTGTGATTTTCCTTGGAGTATACTAGGTACTTGAAAGAAAGAAAGAAAAAGTATTTTCACACCACCTGCTCGAAAATGTCTAATTATATGTCAAGCAACCTTAACCTAAAGTGAGTCATTAGTGGCCGGGGGCACAGCCGGTCAATAATGTTGTACTGGATTTCATTATGACCCGCTGGTCAATAATGTGATTTGAATTTGGAATCTCACATGCTCAGCTAAATTGGCAGTATAGTACTAACAAACACCCTTTGGTGCCAGAAAGAGGAAAGCTATCCTCGATACCCTTACTACGCGTGGATGATATTCTCGATTTCCTACAAAATCATAACGACTGCTTCTTCATAATTATCGTTGCCATGTTTTCGAAGACATAATATATTGTAAGAATAATTAGATAACTACGAACCATTTTTTAAAAGGTATGGAAGTGCATATAACTAACTAGTTCTAAATATTATGTTATTCTTACTGTTTGTTTATTTAATAAATACTTTGCTTTTCGTACTATGGCTATTATTTTCTCACAGTAGGTGTAAAAAGTAGAGTATCCTCCTCTGGGCTAAAGGTGTCTTTGCCTTGGGCTAGCTTGAAACCCTCGCTGCATTCAGGATTCTTGTATTAACTCCCTCGCTTCGCTCGTGAGTTAAACTCTTAATTCCCTCGCTGCGCTCGGGAGTTAAATCCCGAATCCTTCATTGCGCTCGAGATTCAATATGACGCCCGCGACATAAGACACAACTTTAGCCCCTCGGTGCATAATCTACTATTATTGCGACTCGTACAGGAGAATAGTGTGTTAAGCTGTTAGGAGTATAAAAGTGGAGTATTTTTTTAGGATAGAGTTAACTGTTTTAGCTCTTCAGCCATTTTAAAAAGGGACTGTATTTAGGATCACTATTCAAGCCAGCTGAGATTATCACCGCGATCCAACTTAGTGTATTTATTTCAAACGCTCTTAATACTAACATTGTGCTGACAGTAGCCAACTAAAGCTTGGGATGCCTAGGAACACGCTTCCGTCATATTATAGCGGCAGTCATGAAAATCTGTCATTTTCACCAGTATTTGACATTAAAGTGTCAAAAAAAAAAAACTCTGTATTTGGACAACCGTTATCGTGTGACCGTTTACCCTCTTCTTCAAAAGCAAATCTTTAATCATTAGAGTATTTTTAGTTACAACTGACAAAAAAAAACTACTATAATTCAACACAATTTTTCCTTAAGACACCTTATCAGACAACTTAAACAAATGAATTAAGGAACATCCACGTACATTATCAGCAACTATAAGACGAGAACTGCTAACAAATTACGGAGGACGAATTATTCTCGCGAACATCTACTCAAGATGTCTGTCTGTTTTGCTCTATTATCCGGGTCCTGAGATAAGCCTTAGTACGAGACGCGGCGCACGTTACAAACGAGGCGAGTGAGCGGGGAGAGTGTACTTGCCGGATTACTGGCGAGGTAAATGAATTAGGCGATGCGGGGCTTTTTATTGGTTAAAGAATGTTGTGGAAATGGTTGACGAGTTTGATACTAGTATGTATAGTAGTTAAGGGGTACATTTTAATGTTAGTAAGGTTGTTATTCTTTAAATTAATGAATTGGTTGTGAAGAAAGAAAATGCGTTTATTTGCGGTGAACATGACGCATAAAAAGAACACAAACAAAAAAATAACAAGTCGGGGAAAACATGCGTCACATCCACTTAAAACGGCCATCAAAGCGGCAAGAACAAAAATTACTACGCGATTTGTAAAGAAAAGGGAATGTTTGTTCAGTTTGTACTTTTATTAGACCTAAGATAGTAAAAAATACAGTTTTGGTAGCAATTTGGGTTGAACTTAAAATAGTACCATTTTCAATTAGGTCATTAAGAGCCGATTTTTCCATCGCTAGATAACTTTTATTCGAGGAATAAAATTGACGTTTGACAGTTTTTGTATGAAATAACTGTCAACATTTCAAAATTATTCCTCGAATATAGTTATCAGATGATTGAAAAATTAGCCCTTAATCTTTTAATTTGCGTTCATATTTACGACATAAAATAGTAAATATGTGCAAACAAAATTGAATAATGTAACAAAACGTTGGTAATTTGTAAGGACTTTGTTACTACAAAGGAGGCTATAGTTTACTTGCCAGAATACTCTCTTGTTTGTCACACGAATTAGTTAGCTGGTTGAATTAGAGAGTTTACTTGTACATTTTTCTATCGTTGAATTATTTTGTTACATTTTATTTTTGTTTGAGTGTTTTCTCGATAGAATTTCGTTACAATGCATTGTGTTTTTTTGTACAATTTCGGTTGTTTCTCTGGCGATAAACCGTAGCATATATTTTGTATATAACGATGCTTTATTTTTAACATCGACATTTCGAACACTGGTTTTCACGTATTATAAACCACGGAGAATATCCCGCATGAGCAAATTCTTTTTTTTTTGTTTTCTTCTTTTATCTGAGATCGGCTTACTAGCCATAATCAGATGGAGTCTTCGTGTGAGATTGTTTTTGTGGTGTTCTATTGAACATTCACATTATGTGGTTCAGTACAAAATAAACTTAAATTACTGTCTTTGGTCCAAGTTCAGGATTTGCCATCTTTTTAGGCAGATTAAACAACCTTGTCTGTTTTTCAAAGCAAATTCAAGTTTATCGACATTTTAGTTAACTCAAGTTCATATGTACTTTTTAAATTCTTGATCAATTAGCAAGTGGGGGTATATAAGTAAAGTATAATTCATAGACTGGCGGCAACAACACTTGGCACTCTCTTTAACAAAAGGCGCCAATCTCTCCGGGGCGCATGTGTTTATGTTTCACACAACTCTGGCCGGCTCAGAAACTGATCACTCGCGATTGAGGAAGGAATGTTATGGACGGACGTAATTTGTGACTATTGTAGCCCTTGAAAAGGGGATAGATTGTACCTATTGCGTATGTAGATTTATTGGATTATGGAAAAATTGCGAGGAATTGCTTTCCGAAAAGATATTGTTTTTCCTACGCCCATTTGCATCACCAATCCCTAAATGTGTTTGGCGATTAACAGATTTAAATCATCATTCTGCCTCTATAATTTTCAACCGATCGATAAAAACAGAATTATATTTTAAATTCGTTTGCCGTGGGGTCCGAGCGCTCAGGGTCTTTTTAAAGAAATTTCGAAACGGCTGGTTGACACTTCCCGTGACCCAAGGGCTGGCTTTTACCTTGGCCAGAGGCTAAGCATCGCCATACAACGTGGCAATGCCACCAGTCTCTTGGGTACATTACCAGTCGACAGCGATGCGGATGAATTTTTCGTTTTAGTTAAGTTACAATTTAATTTTGTTATTTTTAGATTAGGTTAAAGTAAAGTTATTCAATACAAAACAATTCAAAGTTTACCGTTAAATGAGGTTATTGTGGTGCATGCGAGCCTTAGTAAACTAAGCCACGATATGTTTTTATTAAACCTCCAAGTATATCTTAAAGTCACTTAAACCACAGCAATTTCGTACCAAATGTGCGTTTACCTCAGTTTTACAGCAACTTACCAAAACGATTGTTTAAATCCCTGGCGAGGGTTGAATGCAACTGTACCGTGTGTAACCCGCTTTATATTCTTAGACTTGACAAATAGGCACTTGGCTAGAAGCATCACGTGCTCTCCAGTGCTGCCGACATTAAACTCATAAGTTTTATTCTACTAAAATTGGACTACGATAAATTCGAAACGGGTCAGCGGTCGCCGAGCGATGCTATTGTAGAAATTTGTTTCAATTTTTATTTTAATGGTGTGGAACGTTTGAAATTGTTGTAATATCTAAATGTTTAAATAGGGCCTCTGAAAGAGTAAAGAGTGCAATTTATTTACTAAAATGTGACCTATATTTCGAATAAAATGTATAAGAAATAGACTCCATTCATTCGTTACTAACAGAAAATTAGATCTCAACAACTTTTGTCTTCCAACAATAACAATCCGAGCATTACCAAGAACAATTTAACTTCTCAACAACGTCAAGACGGTCGTAAATCATATCTTTCTTCAGGTCATATAAAAAGTGAGGTAGCGAAAATCCCAGTATCTAAACAGGCGATCGTGTAAGAAGATACTAATGATCTCGCATTGCGTGCGACGTGTCGAGGTTGTCGGTATGAAACGCGTGTCGGGAGCAATGCTGTCTCGAGAGTGTCGGGAGTCGTGGAGAAGCACAGTGTGCGTGACCGAACCGAGACAGGATGACGTCACTGTCCGCCATTATTCAAGACGATGTTTATTCTCTGAAGAACCAATAGGAACCTTGAGAAGTTTATCTTTATTGCGCGTATTAATTTTGATGGGGGTGGATGGCCGTGCCGGTCGTATCGGTTTCTGTCAAACGTTGTCTTGTTTCTTCACCCTGGCTAATCCAAGGGTCACTGACAGGGTTCATTTGGCTTAAAGGAAACTTGTTTCTACGCTGTGCAAAGACGGTTCAGATCGTTAAACCAATTAATAGTGTTCTTAGCTCAGTTTGCGTTTCGATACCTTACGGATTTAATATATCTAAAGTAAAGTTTTTTCTCCATAGGAACCTACTACGATTTGTAATGGGCAACTCGCTTTATATTTCTGACTGATCGACCTGGCGACCTCTTGACCATTCAAAAATGCCTGTAATTAGTTGGCGATAAGGCCGCCCATTGTATGTTTTGTATTAATAATCCTATTTTTTTGTTATGTTTTTTCTGGTGTACAATAAAGTTCATATAAATTAATCCATACTAATTTTATAAATTCGAGAGTAACTCTAAGTCCGCCTCTGTACATTTATGTGCTTGAAGTATTAAATAAATAAATAAACTCTGTCCGTCTGTCTGTATGTTACCTTTTTACGCCTAAACAACTGAATGGATTTTGATAAAAATTGGCAGAGAGATAGATTGCGTCCCGGAGGAGGATATAGAATAGTTTTTATTAACATACCTCGCGGGCGAAGCCGCGTGCGGAAGCTAGTAAATAAATAAATGCTTTGATTTCGAGTTTAACTAAATTATGTCCTTCTTCTGGCATCATATTACCTCTCTGGCGAAAACCATTCGAGTCTTATGAAATAGTTAAACCGTAAAACGTCGAAAATAGACAGCTACTCTCCCTTTCAGAATCATAATATTACACCAGATATTTTCTGTGAAATGTTAACTGTATTAAGATTGCTCTAACTCAATAATAGCCAACAGCTGTAAGTCCTCTCGTTAGTCTCCTCACGTCCCTTACAACACCCCAAAAAAGAAAGAAAGAAAACGATTGTTGATTAGTAAGACGAAGATGGAATATTTTATTCTCTTCATGCCGATATTAATCTTTCTAGCGCCAAACGATGAAATACTACCGATGAGTTCGGTCGATTTGATTAAGAATTAACGCTGTAAGTAATTATAGAAGCTTATTTTCGTTAAATTAGGTCGCTTCAGTTATCTTTAGTTGTATTGATTCCACAACTGTTTTAGATTGATTGATTGCCATGTAAGTAAATTACACATTTATTTAAATAATCAAGATATATACAACTTTACTTTAACCAAATCTATAAAATTACAAAATTAAATCCTAACTTAACTAAAACTATACAGAAACTAAAAAATAGCGTCGAAAAATTCATCCGCATCGCTGTCGACTGGTAATGTACCCAAGAGACTGGTGGCATTACCACGTTGTATGGCGATGCTTAGCCTCTGGTCAAGATAAAAGCCAGCCCTTGGATCACGGGAAGTGTCAACCAGCCGTTTCGAAATTTCTTTAAAAAACCATGGGCACTCGGTCCCCACCCAAGTAAGTAAGTAAGTTCACTTAAAATGGATTTTACATAACTACGTAACCGTGATACTATTCGTATTCGTAAATAACGCGATATTTTAAATTTTCCATATTTTAAACAGAACGATGTCAAAGTAAAATCAAATGGCGCAAAAACCAATGAATCACTCAGTTCGAAACAGAAATAAACAAGCCTACATTTGAAATAACTTTGAATTAGGAATTCCTAACCAAACGCCAGATATTTGAGATGAAAGTGGCCAGTTTGAAAAACGCCAATTTCATAATTAAGTAAGGACCTATTACTTTAAATGACCTCTTATTAACAACTTAGAAAAAACTTATTTATCCTTACTTAGGTACGGTCAGGGAATTTAAAAGTCTCATATTTACGTACTACGACAATTTGTCGTGTATATTGTTTGTGTTATCATAGCCATTTTATACAATTAGTGTCAAAGAATGATAGGTGTGATTTGACGACGAGACAATGAGTTCTTGACATCTGTCAATTTCATACAAACGAATACGTGTTTTACGAATTTGATCTTTATTAGTTCCTAGAATTGTTGCACTGACAGTGTCAGGAACGCATTCTCTCGACGCCCGGACCGTATTTGGTAATCAATTTGATAAACAACTGAGGGGCAATTCTCGTAATTTTAAGAATGTTCACAGGCTGATCTCAGTTTCAATCTGTCAAAAATACCTCCAATTTTCCTACATTTTTGACAACTTTTTGACAGTGATTGTCGCTGAGATGACCCTGCAACTAGATTTTGAACGTTTTAAATTACGAGAATTGGCCTTCTGATTTCCCTGACTACAAAAAAAATATTCACAAAACAACCGGTCGATTCTGTTAAAATCTCACCGTGAAAACTTAGGTGAAGTGAGTTTGTTTTTACTAGAAATTGACACTATTGACAGCTCACTCTACGCACACTTCACCTAAGTTTTCACGGTGAAATATTTACAGAATAGCACCACAGTACCCGAACAAAATATGTGCACAAACGCCATTAAATTGTGCACCGTGGCAAAATGTGCACAGTGTCAACGAACTTCGTATTTTAAAACCGTTGGTGTTTAAATCGTGCTGTCGAGTAAAAAAGGTTCAAAGGCTAAAGGGATTCAGCGTAAACTCGGCGTGACGTAGCGACGCCTTGGTATAGATAATGCAACTAACCAGCGCGACATGTGACTCTTATCTCAACGTAATAAGGAATGAATTGGAATGGTTCTCGTGATTGCAAGGCCTGTAATGGGAGTGGAAGGCGGAAGTTGAGGCTTTTGGCCGTGATACAGGACTATGCTTGCGTGAGGTAATCGTATTGACTAGTTCGGTTACATTGAGTTGGGTTTGAAAAAGTTATCGGGTGCTATGTTGGGTGCTTTAGTAAACAATGTTTTCAAAATGTCCGAAAAGTATGCGAGGATCGTAATAGTTGGCGTTCTGTAGCTTCTGCCTACCCCACGGGATGAGGCGTGAGTTTATGTAATCACATTCGCGGTTCATTTGCCAAAAATGTAAACAAACTTGAGTTTATGGAAAAATAACTTTAAATCCTAAATAATAAAGTTCAGTTTACGTTACAACTTCAAACATTTTTATATTTCTTTCAATAGTGTTAGTCACTGTGAAATCAACTTATTTACCATTAAAATAAAGTAGTTGATATTTGTTTAACTTGAAATAATATTAATTTAAAACATAAGTTTATGTAAGTTTGTCTGGAAAGTTAATATGTTCAAAGATTTTGCGTTTTAAGATCATGTTACTTGATGCACATCTGTTCTGTTTACTATTAATTATAATAACAAGTTTTTATTATTTCACATAGGAGATCTTTTCATTCTTTGGAAGCGGTTACAGGTTAAATTGCCTTTACAAGTTAGGCATTACATTTCCACATATCAGTGAAAAATCATTCATTCTTGCGAACTGGACATTACATATAATAAAATACTTAGGAACAACGTTTAACTGTACAGACGCCAGCACACCAAGCTACTACAATCTGTCAAATTTCTTTAATCGATTTTCAACTTTATCGCTAGAGCATAAGGTTCAAAATTGATTGGGAAAATTTGACAGTTTCGGGTAGCTTGATGTGCTGGCGTCTGTACATTGAATATTTTTGAAAATAAGTAGTTTCTACAAGGTGTAGGTGGGAATGAGTCTGATGCCGAAAATATAGTTTTTAGATGATTTGTCCGTTTGTCTGGATGTATGCTACAGATTGGCGCAAAAACGGCTGAACGGATTTATATGAAATTTGGCAGACAGATAGTTTATAATCTGGATTAATATAAAGGGTACTTTTAGTTCCGCCATTAAGTTCCCGTGGGATATTTTCCGAGTCTCCAGCGTATTTCAAAAATAAAACCAACTATCTAAATTCTAACTTCAACACCAAGAACCAATCATTCAAACTGAAAACAAAACAGTCTACAGATAATAAAACAATTTGGAAAAACATTTCCGCACATTAATAGTGGTCGCCCGAGACCCGTAACACAACTAGAACCCAAACCTAACGAGTTATCTATGACGTCTGACAGAAAACAATTTCACACAAGATATACAATATATTGACGCTGTAAAGAAATGCACAAAAGGTTCACTCCACAAAATACGCGAGAATGCGCATGTGACAATCGAACTGCGGCTTTCTTTTATTTTTGAGCAACTGTCATTTACTGATTATGAGTATCAAGCATATGTACAGTCTTTTCATTTCACCTCTGACAGCAACAAATCAACAGAAACCCTATTGCAACAGCAATAAAGATCACATAATTTGTCAGGTATGCAAACTTAGAGGTAAAATAACTGAACGGACTGTACGTAATTTATCATTACATAACATAACGCCCGTGATCCCCAAAGGGTTAGGCAGAGTTGTAACTGTAGTACTTAAACATACCGCGTCATATTTCTTTCTTAATCAGCTTAAAATGTTCCCAATCCTCTCAGTGAGAAGTATTGTGATCCACAGCACGGGCCTACTGCTACTGTTCATACAATATCATTTGTTTTTAAAGAACTGTCAAAGTGACACCGCATAAGTTAGCAGGACGAGGTTTTTTAAATCATTTAAACTGGTTGAAAAGCTGTTGGCCTTCTGTATCTCCGTTACAATAAAGTATTGTAGTTCCTATGGGAAATACGATCTCGTCGGACCGTCGACTAAAATATAAGAGATACTTTACATTCTAAGGTGTATTTAACTGAGTGCGCTATGGAGCGGGCCGGTCATGGTGCCTTCGTGCGAAAATATACGATGTAGATTTAACGATGAGCTCGCAATTGCGATGCATTTTTAGACGGTTAGAGATTGTACGGTTTTTGTGATTTTTGTCATTTCAAATCTTCTGTTTTATACACTTTGATTGGGTGGCTATTTTTTTTACTATGTTTTATACAGCATGAATCAGAAAAGTGTGGTCATATTTAAGGATGTGATAGAGACCATCAAACTGAAGTACTTTCTCCATGAGACCAACATCGTAATCGGTAAAAAAATATCAACTGTCCCATACAAAACTTTAATACCTACTTGAATCTAAATACACAAGGACTGCTGCATTTTGTATTACATAGGAAGGCTGATTATTTCAAGTCGAAAGTAACTCTGTCTGTCTGTATGTTACCTTTTCACGCCTAAACCACTAAACGGATTTCGATAAAATTTGGCTGAGAGATAGATTGCATCCCGGGGAAGGACATAGGATAGTTTTTATAGACATACCTCGCGGGCAAAGCCGCAGGCGTAAGCTAGTTTGTTCATATATTTCGGAGTAAAAACCGCGACACTAGAATTTATATTCGTTTATTAGAAACCGTAAATACTTTACACGTACATATGCGTGTTTCTATAATGAAATAATGTACATGATAAAACCAAGCAAGTTTTATGTATTTTTAACATGTTATCTATCTATTTAAATATACAAATTTAGGTTAGTTACACCATTTATAACTCAAGAAGAGCTACACCGATTTTTATGATTTTTGTTTTGTTAGATTCGTCTCCGCCCCGAATAGCAGAATAACTATTAAAATATAGGAAATGAAATCACAAAAAATAAAAATTGAATTTATCATACATTCGTTCTTATTGACTTTGAAGCGGTATAAAGTTCGCTGGGTCAGCTAGTATTTTAATAAAAACAAATAAAGAAAAGTATGTTTAAAACAATTCTAGAAGGTAAATTTACGGGGCTTAAAAACCTTAGTAAAATTTTCTTCCACTACAGAATAATACTATCTGTACGAAGCTAACCGCAAAACAAATATAAAAATAATAAGAACATCTTAAAAAACCTCTCTTATTTTGTGCGCTAGATATTATCCGTAAAAATAACGCGCAGTAAAGGCGACGTCTCGGCCCATAAAAACGCTTCGTATGTTTTTATAAAGTGGTGCACGTTTGCGAGCCAACCACACGTTGCTCTCTGGAATTCGGGACACAGTAAAAGTCCGGAAGTTTCGGGAATCCAAGCAATTTCGGTACTGAAGAAGGAATTTGTTGGAGTTAGCGTTGCAAGCGCGTTTTATTGGTATATATCGCGTTTGTCACAGATAAAGGAAAGTGACTAGTGCCGTACTTTCTGTGCAGGGAAACGCTTGGTATCTGGTTTTAATGGGCGATGCCGTCTGACGGTACGTGAGTGATGAACGATTGCTTTTTTGGGTTGTAGATTTCGGTGATGGCTTTGATGCAGAATGCGCAATAACCTAATACTTCTGTGACTGACGAATGAGATAATCAAATTCTCATTACTATTGATATGAATACACACCAAGCTAATTATATTTTTTATACTACACTTGCTTAGTAAGTGTACCAATACTACCCCACTAAAAGGCTTGAAAGCTGTTCATTAAACCTTCTCAAAAATCTAGGCAGTTATATTGTATGGAATTTCATTACTGCCCTGAAAATCAGGCTTCTTTGGCATTGTTGCGGCTTGAAATTTTATGAAACGAAAAAGCGACAGTAAAAAGAGACATTTATAAGATTTAACGTGGGAGAAAATGAGACAGAAAGCATTATACAGTGTTTTTGAGTGTATTGAGTGTTATTGAGTGTTTTTGAGTGTTATTGAGTGTCTTTGAGTGTTATTGAGTGTTATTGCGTGTTTTTGCGTGTTTTTGAGTGTTTTTGCGTGTTTTAAGTGTTCTTGAGTGTTTTTGTGTTTTATTGAGTGTTTTTGAGTGTTTTTGAGTGTTGTTGAGTGTTATTGAGTGTTTTTGCGTGTTTTTGAGTGTTCTTGAGTGTTTTGAGTGTTTTTGAGTGTTATTGAGTGTTTTTGAGTGTTATTGACTGTATTTGAGTGTTTTTGAGTGTTTTGAGTGTTCTTGAGTGTTTTTGTGTTTTATTAAGTGTTTTTGAGTGTTTTTAAGTGTTGTTGAGTGTTATTGAGTGTTTTTGCGTGTTATTGAGTGTTTTGAGTGTTATTGAGTGTTTTTGAGTGTTTTTGAGTGTTGTTGAGTGTTGTTGAGTGTTATTGAGTGTTTTTGAGTGTTATTGAGTGTCTTTGAGTGTTATTGAGTGTTATTGCGTGTTTTTGAGTGTTTTTGCGTGTTTTAAGTGTTCTTGAGTGTTTTTGTGTTTTATTGAGTGTTTTGAGTGTTTTTGAGTGTTGTTGAGTGTTATTGAGTGTTTTTGCGTGTTTTTGAGTGTTGTTGAGTGTTATTGAGTGTTTTTGCGTGTTTTTGAGTGTTCTTGAGTGTTCTTGAGTGTTTTGAGTGTTTTGAGTGTTATTGAGTGTTTTTGAGTGTTATTGAGTGTTTTTGAGTGTTATTGAGTGTTTTTGAGTGTTATTAAGTGTATTTGAGTGTTTTTGAGTGTTTGAGTGTTCTTGAGTGTTTTTGTGTTTTATTGAGTGTTTTTGAGTGTTTCGAGTGTTTTTGAGTGTTGTTGAGTGTTATTGAGTGTTTTTGCGTGTTATTGAGTGTTTTTGAGTGTTATTGAGTGTTTTTGAGTGTTTTGAGTGTTTTTGAGTGTTGTTGAGTGTTATTGAGTGTTTTTGAGTGTTATTGAGTGTTATTGAGTGTTTTTGAGTGTTGTTGAATGTTATTGAGTGTCATTGAGTGTTTTTGCGTGTTATTGAGTGTTTTTGCGTGTTTTTGAGTGTTCTTGAGTGTTTTTGAGTGTTTTGAGTGTTTTTGAGTGTTTTGAGTGCTTTTGAGTGTTGACGTATTTTGTAGAAACAATTTTCTTGGTAAAGTTTAAGGTTTGGCGGTGTAAATCACAAGTTAAAATGAGTGATTCCAGTGACAATGATAGCAATTTATTAATGTAGTACAACAAGTGTAGTATAAAGCAGTATATATCACTCGAGGGTAAGTACAGATTACTAAACTCGTGTGGTTTACGGCCCTCCGCTTCGCGTCGGGCCTCAAATGCACACTCGATTAGTAATCTGTGCCTTACTCCCCTTGGTGAATAAATAGCTATTCTCAAGACGAGAGTTTCACACGCATTATCATCCTATAATGTTTCCACTACTGGGACGTAGGCCTTCTCTCTGTAAGAGAGAGTGGGCCGTAATCCACCCACGCGGGCCCAGTGTAGGTTGGTAGATGTCACACGTCTTCGAATTTTTGGTTTTAGAACATGCCGGCTTCCTCACAATGTTTTCCTTCACAGCTTTGAGAGAAGTGACGATGAAATAATTTACACAAAGTAAAGACCGACTGTTGGACCGTTATTATTTTGTGCCCATGACAGTCGCCTCCTTCTGCGAAGCAGTCATGCTAGCGAAGTAGGCGGCAGGACGGCTGAGGGAGAGAGCCTCCCGTCCCAGCCGCCGCTGGAGACGCTCCGGGCGTCGGGAGCCGCGCGACGACTCCCGGCCACCGAAGGCGCGGGCCTGCGGGCGGAGAGTAATGGGTAGCTCACCGTCCGATTAGGACCAGGGATGTCAGCAGCAATTGAAGGGGTCCGTTAGGGCCGAAGCCTGCCGGGTCAGCGGGATTGTCCGAAAGGGTTACCGCTGGCTAAAGGGCTAAGGAAGGAACACGGGTGGGTTTTAGTCAGTAAGAGTCTAACACTCCCTTCCGCTCCACCCAGAGCGGGAGGGGTCATTTGACTGCAACTGAGCCACCACTGCTACAGGGTTTCACACGTAATGTACAGACGCCAGCACATCAAGCTACCCGAATCTGTCAAATTTTCCCAATCAACTTTGAACCTAATCCTTTAGCGATAAAGTTGAAAATCTATTAAAGAAATTTGACAGATTGTAGTAGCTTGATGTGCTGGCGTCTTTACAAATTATGTTGATTATAATGTTTAAAATACTGACCATGCTAAGCAGTATACATTGTAGCAAATTACAGACGTTCATTACAATTTAAAAAGATTGAAAAAAGAAAAACATAAGAGATAACTAAAACACAAACTGCATAACAGATTCCCAATTAACTCTTTGTTAATGGGTTACCCATATCAGAAACACATCAGCGTCCATTGTTGATTATCTAGCTACGTTGTTCTTCTATTAAATTAGTGAAGCGATCGACTTCCAAGTGCCTCGTCTATCTTAATCGATTTTCGATATATTCTGCCATTTTAGTAGCTAGAAAACAGAGCTGTGTATACTTGTCAGTTTTGTAACCAAAGTTTTGTTTACACCAACTAGTAAATAAAGAGCATGAACTGAAATGAAATGGTTTATTTTGTAAATAGGATATCGGAATGGCTTTTACACGTCAGACTATAAAAAAAAAATATATAAGCTAAATGAGGTTGGCGTTTCCTATCTAACTACACTTAGAAGGAAGGAAGGAAACTCAGAAGTCCTCTTTTCATAAAACATTAAAAAATTTGACCACATCGAAGCGAATGGGTAAATGGCCCAAAATTCAGGCAGTATGGCAATGTTGAATGGCAATACTGATCCTTTAGCCGAAAAAGATTCTCATTCAATTGTTTATTTACAAATTATGTTGAGTATTTTACTATCAGTGGGTGGGTTGTTGCATCAAAACACATAAAAAAGTCATAGACAACTTTGCATATTTATATTTCGAACTAATTCATGGTCACCATATCAAAGAACTGGCCAAACTACCTTTATACATGATGTTGGCAAAAATTGAAACGGCCAGCAATGCCGGTGATGTACAGAAATTAATTTAACGACCAATCCCGGTGCATGATTCAATTTTGTTAGCGAAATTATATCGTGTAGCTACCGGATCAGAGAGATCGATACGTAGGTACCACAGATGTAGATACACCTAGATAACGCAAGAGCGACTACTTCGCGTGCCATAAATTGCACCAGCTTACGTTCAAAAATCGTAAGCCGCCACTTTCGCGCTCATTCCTCTATACTGCTGGCTGGGTAAGCGTAAGCGAGAGCGCGAGCTTGTGACGTCACAGTAGGTAGTCAAAAAATGGCACGCTTGGTTTTCATACAGTTCGTGATACTTGCGTTATCTAGGTCTATTTACATCTGTGGTTTCCTCCCCGGAATCGGGTGCCTTTTGAAGGTTTCCCACCGACAACAAAAAAAAAAGGTACCGTGTTATACACGGGATCAGAAGACCACCGTTTTTTGCCAGGATACTGTTAGCAACTAGCTTCTTGTTGACATTTGTGAGCGACAATTTGCGATAAACAATAAAATCTAAGAAGGGTAGGTATTCATTGAGGCAATTTGCCTTGTGATGAATATCTCCCGTGCCGAAGGCTAGTTTCTGTTTAGATTGGCCGCTGTGACCGAAACCGCCATCTGGAGGACTATTGCTTACACCGGTGTCTCTTTCTAAAGCCCTAGCCCTATGTCATCATCTGCCTAACCTTTTGCTAGCTATGTTAGGGTCGGCTTTTAATCTAATCGGATGCAGCTGAAAAACCCTGGCGGGTTTCACATAGGCCGACTGCCTATCTGACCTCCACGAGCCAGTTTCTGGGTAACACAATTCTCCTTGGTAAGATTGGTGATTGGACTTTCGGGCTTCTGACTACCTGTAACGACTGTCAAAGATTCACAAATGATAGCTAGAACCAAGGGTTTAACGTGATTTCCGAGGCACGGAGGTGTCTCGGTATTTAAAGATGGTCACCCATCCTCGGATCAACAGCGGCAAGCGTAGCTTAACCTGATCGATCGACCCGTGCGTAATTAGGTCCCCTCTTTGTATCATAATTATTAACTGTAGTAATGTTGATGTTTTCCTTGTTTCAATAACGAAGCCCATGTTTATTATTGTTTATGCGGGGGCGTTTACCTACTTGCTGATGTGAATCTATACCTATACATATGTAAAATTCAAAGTCCTGACTGATTGATATATCAACTCACAGCCTAAACCGCTGGTCCTAGACACATGGAATTTGGAGGGTGTGTTCTTTGTGAAGAGTAGGTATCCACTAAGAAAGGATTTTCCGAAATTCCACCCCTAAGAGGGTGAAATTTCATGCAAACGAAGTCGCGGGCAAAAGCTAGTTGTTCTATGAAATAGCATCACATAGTATACGTAATTCCGGGTCAGTGGGTCCTGCTAAACTTTTTGGTATAATATTGTGTTCAAAGGGTAATTTGTTGTCGTTATGAGGGGCATTAGCGAACCACGTTGGGACAGTATTTAGTAATCATACTGTATTGTTAACAGCGTCAGTAAAGGCATTGTTTGTGAGGGTAGTTATAGAGACTTGTTGTTGAAAATCCTTGTGCGTTGAAAGTTTTTTTTTTTGTGGTTGTAGACGATAACCAATTGTTAACATGATCGGAATCGCGCATTGTAGAAAGGTAGGCTTGGAAAGTAAAATGGAGTTTTTGTCATAATTCTTCTTTGTTTTGGCTTCAGCACTTTGGGAAAATAACGGGTAATCAGTTTATGTACACTTACTATGTCCAATACAATGATTATGTATATAGGTAATCAAAAGTTTAATATGTTAATGTTTTAACTTAGCGGCTTGAGTTTCTTTTTACGGACCGTTTCGTCGCCCCTAAATCAACCTCAACGAATAAGGGTAGCTACATACATACGGCAGATACGTGTGTAGGTATACAATATATGGCCAATGACTCATGTAATTCATTTTAATTAGTAAACGCACGTTAGTATGTAAATTAGTAGTTTCTATATTTATGTCTGTAATTTATATGGTACCTACACTTAAAATGTACACAAGTATTTACTTTTCCAAATCTTCTTATCAAAGACATAATCATTTTGAAACATTTGTCATAACTGAAACTGTTTAATTACATTATCATTTATCTCTACAAGGAATAACAATGACCCACTACAATTTGTGACAGTAACCGAACGCGTCGGTGCCATCTTGGACGTTTCGAAATTTGAAAATACGCGCTAATTTAGTTTTATATTGCTTTTTTAATAGTGTCTTGTTAATTAAAGAAAAAAGGTTTTATTGCAGTTTAGAAAGTTGTGAAGATTTCATGATTTTAACGCCATACTGAAAATAGGTGGTAAGTGGCCACTATTATCCGTTTTAGTGATTATTATTATAGAACTAAACAATGTAAAACTACCGTTTATAATAATATTAACGAATAATCTTGTGGAGCACAACTTAACGTGCTTATTTTATGCATTTTCATTTGTAAAATAAAAGAAATAACCAAACAAAAGATGAGGGCGCCACTAGACGGTCGGCGTAGCCTTAAGATTTTACTTTTTATTTTTACTTGTTTGCAAATAGTTCTGTTATAGATAAATGTTATCTGGTTTTTTCTCCCTAAATGTTTATTAAAATATTTGCGTACCTGTTTGTTTTTCCGAATGAAAAAAAAAAACAAAATAACAATTGTTTCACGCCAGTTGTTGGGGTAGGTAACTCTATTGTGCTTTGCGAACAGTGAAAGTGTTAACTTTGTTTTCGATCGAAGTCGTGTACAACTACTAGTAGAAAATCTTTTCACCTTGATCAGAATAGTAATGACATACAAGCATGCACAAACAATAGGGTTTGTTTACGGAAGCGTCCGCCATCTTGAACCGAACCATTTGAATTAAACCATAACCTAATTCTGATTAGCGTGACGTCACAGTTAAATGGGGAGCGTGAATAGTGTTGCCATTAAACAAATTGATTATTACGTAGTGTTGTCCTATTCACGAGCGATAATTAAATGGGTAATCGATCGATTCTATTGATATCTGACTGTTTTGTTAACGTAGATTATTTTTTGTAGTGTGAATGTTTATTGTTATTGGTGTGTGACCAGTGTTTGTTTTTTTAATGAAAGTGATTTTGATTCATATGAATCGTACCCCTATTTATTTTCTACTAGCTATTGCCTGCGAGTTTGTCCGCGTGAAATGTCTGGTTCCCCGCATTGCATCTCCTGCCCGCTATTACTTCGTTTTTGCGTTACATTATTTCTGGTTTTTTTTCTTTTTGCTCGACTCCTTAGGCACCTAACGTAATGTTAAATAGACTATAGCCTTCCTCAAGAATTGGGCTATCAAATACAAAAATATGTTTTCAAATTCAACTGTTAGTTCCAGAGCGCGTGCAAACAAAAAAATAAATGAACTCTTCAGCTTTGTTATGTATAGACAGCTGTTTATTATAACTTGTCTGCTTTTCGATCAGTATTTTTAGTCATGTCGATGTCATCCGTGTCAAAGATCATTGCCACTTTGTTACCAACAGATATCACAAAATTAGCCTTGGAGTTATTGGAGGTCGCATGCACTGCATATGTATGCCTGTGTGAATAATCTTATTTACCGATATCTGTCACTATTTAAAATACGCATAGTTACGGTTGTTTATGTTCTGTACATTGTCACTTGTGTGTAAAATATGGACCACGAATGACTAACACACTACTGCTGCTCTTTTTATTGTTACTGTTTTACAATAGTAGTTACTTGTTTAAAGCCATAGGTATCTGCCAGTTAATAATACTTATTATAACGCGGTAATTAAGGTAATTTCCCCTTTAACCACGAAGGGACCATTTTGAAAACATTAATAATCTTAGTTATTATCACCCTGATAATATTAATGATGATAAAAGTACTCTAATTCATTTATAGAGTATTGAATTAGTATATAAGTCTTCTATCAATTCTATAATGACAAAAATAAAACCATTATGGTGGACTTAAACATAACTTGTGAAATGTGTGTTTACTACTAGTATACCACTGCCTAACCCATCAGAGAATACAGGCGTGTGTTATGTATTTACAATACAGACACATGAATTTCGACAAAATCTTAATCGCCGTCCGCCATGTTTGTTTACTTTTACCATGTTTGTAAATGTGTGAGCACCCTGTATCTATCAAATAATTAATTTATATGTCATGGTTTAATTTTTAATTCTTTTACCTATTGTGGTATAGTAATTTTATTTAAGGTGCATCGTCTTCACATATTATTATATAGTTAATGTATGCAAAATATTGCAAAACATTTTAAAAGAGTAACGGTGGAGTTTCTTGCCCATTGTTCTCTATACGAAAACTACCTTTTGGAAGGGGCGACTAGAATGAATTCTATTTTATTGTAATTTTTTACTTTCGAAGTGCCTTTTATGTGCGTATTTGAAAAAAACGCTTTGACTTTACAAAATGGTACAAGTAAAGTTGAATACACTTTACAAGATATGTTAGTATAAGAATACCTCATGTTGCATTATAATTGTCCAGTACGCGTTGGATTATGCCCTGACACTTGCCTCTTGCCCCTTGAGCCTGCCCATATAGGTCGGACATGTTAATCATTCCTGTCCTAGATACATAGGTATAGCTAATATGCATACACATGGCATAGATTAGTTTACTGTAGTAAGTAAAAAAAGTATCACATAACTTAAGACTTTGTTTTTATAATAATGTATTGTTTAAATAGTCCTATGTTATGTGATACTTTTATTGTTGTGACAAATCATTAATACAAAAATACTTAATATATTTTATTCGAGATACGAGTTCCTGGTAGGACTTAGGGGAGGCCTTTGTCCAGCAGTGGGACAGCATAGACTAAACAAAAAAAAAATCATACCCATAATATTATAAACGCGAAAGATTGTGATGATGGACGTATGGATGGAAATTTGTTACTCTTTCACGCAAAAACTACTGAACGGATTTTGATGAAACTTTACAGTAATATAGCTTATGCCCTTCTTCAATGAGCACAACATCCTGAAAATGAAAGCTAGACGTAAACTGCACTTGGCGACCCTACTTTTTGGAGTTATCAAGTCTCAATCCCCTTCTTATCTATACGATAAGCTGTCATGGACTAGTAGGCACAGAATCGGTGAGGGAAGAAAATGTTCCCAACAGCTTTCCATTCCTCAGCATAAGTCAGCGGCTTTCAGGGGCAGTTTTCGTTACGCAGCTACCAAATGTTGGAACAACATCCCACCTCCCATAAAGTCTAGTAAAAGTGGCTCAACTTTTAAATTAAAATTAAAGTTGTTTTTATTAAATCATCAATATGAATTTCGGGATGTTCGAGCCGACATGTCAGCCATTTGAAACATAACATATTTTTATTTTTTTTTCAATTTAATGCAATTTTGAATTGCTGTCTGGCTTATCAATTTTATACATTTTGTAAATTATACAATCTGAAGTGTGTTACTAATTTTATTTTATTACTAATTTTATACTTTCTGTAAATTTTAACTTTTTGATACCTATTGTGTCTTAATTTATCAATTCCTTTTACTATTGTTGGTGTTGTTTTACTTTTATTATTGTTACCAATTTTATACATTTTATCAATTTTATACGTTATACAGTTTTATACATTTTGTTAATTTTATACGTTATACAATTTTACCAATGTTACTTATTTTATTTTATCTTTATAATTTCTAATGTTTTCTAATGTAATGTTTATTTTTTGCAAATATGTATTTTAGAATTTTTAAATGTGTTTATATTTTCGAGCGTATGGCACTCGTGGGCAGCAGCTGAAAATCAGCGTCAGGTGGTGCACTTTGTGTTGCCATCTGGCATTATGCTGAGCTGAGGCCCTTTTGGCATTATTATTTTTAATTATTTTGAATTTGTTCTGTTTATTTTTAAGGGTTTTTTTGCCAAATAAACGCAATTTTCTTTCTTTCTTTCTTTCTTTCTTATACATCAGCTCATAATACAGGATACTTTTTATCTAGATATTCCCTCGGGATCGACACTTATGCGGGTAAAACCGCGGGGCGTTGTTAGTTATTATAGGTGAGATTTCTTTATATATCGGCCTATAATGTTCCCACTGCTGGGACACAGGCCTCTGCTCTGTGAGAGGGAGTGGGCCGTAATCCACCACGCGGGCCTAGTGCGGGTTGGTGGATGTCACATGTCTTCGAATTTTTTAGTTCTAGGACATGCCGGTTTCCTCACGTTGTTTTCCTTCACCGTTTTGAGAGCAGTGGCGATGAAATGAAATACACAAAGTAAAGTACCTGCCTGGGTTCGAACTCACGACCTTCAAGTCACCATTACTTCCCCTTTTTAAATCCATCCTAATGTTGTCTTTAAAAGATCGCTCTTAGCGATAAGACCGCCCATTGTGTCACCCTTTGTACAGTTTCTATATTTATGTCTGTAATTTATATGGTGTACATAATAAAGAGTATTCTATTCTATGATTAAGTAAAAATAATGTATTGAAAAAGTATAAAGAAAATGCAAATTATTTACAAGCCATTTGATACAGTAGACACAGTAGCCACGCTAGTCAGCGGTCTGACTGACTGAAGTGTTTATTTTCAGATATTTTCCCCTCTATTGTTAAACTAAAACACCCCAAATTACGTAACACACTATCAATCTCAATCTGAAACATTTTGTTGAATATTGCAAATCCATTGCTTCGTATGTTCGAAAAAATTGTCTGCTCAACAACGTAAAAAACGCAATGAATGTTGTTGAACTGTCAAACTGAAACCCATTCCTGCTAGTGTGTTTCGCAATTACCTCGCAGGTGTACTGCGTACTTGCAACTGGCGTGCGTGTATGACCAGATGTATGAACGTAAACGAAGCATAAGGGGTATGTAAGGATCGTAACAGTTGACGTTCTGTAGTATGAATTATGACCTACCCTCATGGGTAAAACGCGTGAGTTTATGTATGTATGTGTAGTTTTACACATACATAAACTCACGCCTTTTCAAATCCATACTACCCAAAAATAAATCTCACAAAAAAGATTCTAAAATAGGTGTAATAATAAATGATCATAACGATAATTCCATCCGTAATAGGCAGCATAAAGTACCCCAAAGTAATACTCGTGCGCCGCCCGCTCACGTACGGCCAGCCAATCACGTACCGCCAACAAAACACGGTTATCTAATATGCATTTTATTGTCGACTGTACAAGGCGCGCGACGAAAACTGAAGCGCTATGAAATTTTCTTTGGTAGTGTTAGCAGAGTAATTTGTTTAGGAGGTTTATTATTTATTGGAACGAAGTCCTTTATCGCACGATATGCTCTGCTCACTTGAAGATTGGGAGCTAGATCCAAAAAAGTGTATTGTCTTTGACCGTGTCTACATATACGGCACCTTACTTGGGTCTAAGCATGGGCGACTAGAATCAATTCTATTTGTTGTAATTTTTGACGTTCAAAAATGCCTTTTATGTGCCTATTTGAAATAAATGCTTTGACTTTGACTTTACTCCAGCAATCCTTACTCATACCGAAACCGCGGGGCGCTGCTAGTAATATATATTTTTTCATATAAATAATTACAATTTTATTATAGTCCTTTTTTTTCATTTATCTTGTATCACACGTTGTTAATTAATTAATTATTTATTTATTTCATTGTGACTGTTATTTAATACATACAATATACAGCGAAAGGAACTGTTCTATGTGTGTGTTGCACACATACATGCTGACACACACATGTTTATTTGTGAGTTTTATTGTCGGATTTGTATTTGTTGTTCTTGGGTATTTTTGTCGACCGATTAATCTTATTTTATAATGTTTCCGTTTCCATGTTAATTAATGTAACTCGTGTTGTACCGTTTTAATTAATTATAAATGACTAATTTAACAAAAATGATTATTTCGTGGACGTTTGTGTTTTTCGTTTCAAATAAGATCAGTGATTTGATTAAAGTAAACAATTTGAAATCATTATATTATATCTATGTTATGGGTTTTGTTTCCGCACTTAGTCCTTCAAATGGACCATTGTATATTATATCATTTCTGGCATGGCTTTAGACTTTACTGTAACAAACATTGCCAACCCTAAAAAAACGCCTGAAACGTTAATAACGCCATCCCAAAATACCAGCTTTGTATGCAAACGGTACACAACAAGTGGCGTAGCGGGCGTAGACCACAAGTCGCGTAGCCGCGTAGAGGCCTACGAGGCTACGAGGCTACGGCGTGCAACTTTGATGAGAGTCGTAGGGGCCACATGCCACCCAGTCTGGCTTATTTGTTCTTTCAACTTAGCCGCTTTGTACTTAGCGCAGTTTCGCTCTTGTGTCAAGAATATTGTGACAAAGACGGTCAGATGTGATATGGAAGACAAGAGTTCGTTATAAAGGTCTGTTTTCGGCTGTGCTGAGGAAGCTTTGTTTCTAAATAGGGAGGTTTTATGAAGGAAAGTTTAGACTAAATTTGGGCCATGTTCAGTTTTAGGTCATAATTAAGGTTAGTTATTTATTATGTGTAAATTTGATAATTACTTTTACATAGCATAAACAATAAGTTGGTATATACGGTGTTTTATTTACTGCGAAATATAGATACATAATTTATAAAACAATAGTCAACATAAGTTATAAAAAGAATATTAAAACTGACAACATTATTTACCAAAAAGTCCATAACTCCGAGCTTCATACGATCTTCTCAGCTTAAAAACATAGTATTTTCTTTGATAAATAAATCTTTTGACGTCTTCGGCGAAATACTTATTTGTTTACAAAGGACTTCTAAGAAATGCGTGACTTTCAAGAAAACCACGCATAAATTAGAACTCTAAGGACGATTTGGGGGCAAAAGGTCACTTTGGCAGAATTATAAAGGATAACATTATGAATCATAATGAACAGTTAACTGTTAAGTTGATCGTATCAAATCCCATTGGTGAAGGATTTTTCAGTATTTTTTTTGTCTGTGCTAAAATACCAATCAACCCAATACAAATCCAACCCCAATCTCTTTGATTATACCTACGTAGTGCAGCAAAAAAAAGTAAAACACGGACTGTCTTCGCCATATTATGATTCATAATGTTATCCTTTTATGATTCTGCAAAAGTGGCCTTTTTAGGCCCCCAGGTAATTCAAAACGATATAACATCATGGAATATTATAACTTTGAATATTAATGTTGTAAATTCGAAAGTTTGTATGTCACATTTTCACGCCTAAACCACGGAACGGATTCCGATAAAATTTCGCAAGGAGATAGATGGCATCCTGAGGACGGACATAGGGTGCTTTATGTCTCATAAATAAACCTAAAAGGTCCCATAAATTTATATGAGAAATCCATCATTTCTTAACTTAGGCATATGAAAACTCTTTATGCTTTTGGTAAAAGAATAAAGAATGACGTGTTTCAGCGTTTTTGTAGAATCACCCTTCATAAATACGTGGGATAATTTCTAACACGCGGGCGAAGCTGCGGGGGAAAGCTAGTCTATACTAATATTAAAAATAGGTAAAGTTTGTGAGGATGTAGGGGGTAATCTCTGGAACTGCCAGTCGGATTTGAAAAATTCTTTTTCATTTGATAGCCCAATTTTTGAGGAATGCTAATGCTATAGGCTATTTATTTAACATCACGCTATGTCTCTGGTCCGACGACCTTGAGAAGGCCGCAGGAATCCGTTGGATGTGAGAAGCACAGAACCGGTCGAAGTGGAGGTGCTTGGGGGAGGCCTATGTCCAGCAGTGGACGATCTTTTGGCTGAAATGACGATGATGATGATATGTCTCTTAGTAGCCGAGCGAAAAGAATAAAAGTCAGTAAGAACGCTAGGCGAAAGCGAAGTGATAGTGCGGGCAGGTGATGCGATGCGACATGTCGGGGGAACAAGAAATTTCACGCGGACGAAGTCGCGGGCAGGAGCTAGTCACACTAATATTATAAAGGCGAAAGTTTGTGTGTGTGTTTATATGAGTCGCTCCATGTAAAATACTGGTACTCAGCTGCATCCGGTTAGACTGGAAGCCGACCCCAACATAGCTGGGATAAGGCAGATGATGAGGTCATCCAGTCTTTGAGCAAGATTATAAAACATCTATAAAGAAACCAAAGTGTTAGTCCCACTTTCACGGTTGAGCTACATAATCGATTTCATATACAGTGTCTGTCATAGGATACGTTATATCATGTACCAGTGAAGTAGTTTCGAAGTACAATTAGGAAAACGTTTAAGGTTACAGACCTATAAATAAGGCTGCCTCAAAGTGCTAGAACGCATGTACAGACGCCAGCACATCAAGCTACTACAATCTGTCAAATTTCTTTAATGGATTTTCATCTTTATTGCTATAGCATAAGGTTCAAAGTTGGTGGGGAAAATTTGACAGTTTCGGGTAGCTTGATGTGCTGGTGTCTGTACCTAACTATGTTGGGAAGGTCGTATACTTTATTTTATTAGTTATCCCATAAATATAACAAGTCTTACCGAACCTTACATTGTAAGAAATTATTATTGTAAGTAGGGGTTAAAAAAGTTCTCAGACTACACGTGGTTTTGACGACTGTGTGCTTTGATTTACTTACAATGTATTTTATTATTCTTGTGGACGACCATTTTGTTATCACATCAATTCCAAGAATGAAGCTTTTGAATGAGAACACAACATTTGTGGTGGTTTGAAGTGAATGACGACGCGGTATCAACTGCTTTCACTTAATTTTGGAAATATTGTTTTACGTGACATGATATATTGAGCAACGTAAAGTGATAGAGATTAAGTGAGTGTGAGCTTTATAAAATTTATATTTCAATACTTTACTTTGAGTCGATGTTGTGTTCATTATTTTGTTTCGGTACCTTTAACACTCAGAACAACTGATGGAGTCATCTGGCCCTATTTTTACCCGAATGCAAAGAAGGTTTACGTTTCTTTTTCCTCCTGAAAACTTACAGCTATGAAACGAATAGTAAAAATATTGACAATATTAAAGTTTAACATGAGACAGTGTCTACTGTCTACCTGTCTGGTCTATACAAAATTCACACACACAAGGATATAGGATAGTTTTGATCCCGATATTCCCACGGGCTTGAAATTTATGCGGGTGAAACCGCGGGGCGCTGCTAGTATCATTATAACATTTATTTAATCTGAAATAAATATTATTTATGTTATTGAACACTGTTAATAACGTGATCTTTTCTCTCTTTTCAGCTTCCTACCTTAGTGCACGCGTTGTGTCTGTGCGCGAGATTCAGCGACATGCGCGTGGGCAGCGGGTAGGCAGCGTGGCGGGGTACGGGCGGTACGCGGGCGGCACGGGGGCGTACCATGCGCGGGCGCCCGCCGTGCCGCTCAATGCCAGTGAGTATACCTCTTTGTTTATGTAGACTTATTAGGGTTTTCCTGTAAAAAGTTATTCAGCTACAAGTATAAAAACAGCGACACTTAAAAATTAAAAAGCAGCTGAAGATCTTCAAACCGGCTGAACAGATTTTTAACAAATTATTGTAGCTACATGCCGTGTGAGATGCCCATCGGCAAAAATGGCAAACATTCATACAAAAATCTCATATTTAACCCCATTAGGAGGTGATTTAATAAAAAATATTCATTGTGCTCACCTTCGAAATCTTGTGCACAATTTCATGCTACTAAAACCCAGTGGCAAAAGCTGTGCTTTGTCTTTCAGTGAATGAATAAATTAAAAAAAACAGTGGCACTCCAGGAGTGCCGACAGAAGTGAAAACTTGAGCAATTACGTGTGTATTTTTTTAATCGTCATATAAACAAAACACGCGCGGTGTCGGTTAAGGTAACAGTGTCGCGAGTTCAGTGGTTTTTTCCCATCTCAAAAAATGCCCAACGCTCAAAGAAAATTTCACTTTAAAAAAAATGGTTAATTCAAGTAATAAGACTCATAGACAAACAGATACATAAAAAGATACAGACGGGATAACAAGCACAGACAAAAACGAACACTCAAAAGGTAACAATACGTCTGCTGCAGACTTGCTTATAAAAAAAAATTGCATAAAAGTATTAATTTTTATGCAATGAATTTAATATTTTTGAATATTAATGAATTTAATATTTTTATTAAGTAGATAGGCTACCAAGTAAAGCCTACACAATTTTACGTTTTAAAATTAAACTGTACATGTGAACATTAACGTGTGTGGTAGAAAACTGTACAATGTTAAACAATTCCGCTATAAAGGTTTTCTGTCTTCCGCATTCAGCTTAGTCCATCCTGGCATATTCCATCTCTGAAATTGCGTATACAAAATAAAAATCCCATCTCGCAAAATAATATAGGTATATAAAAACAGCTGATTGCACTCACAACCAACCTATTTCAACTACTGCTGAAAACACGGAAGCATAACCGGCACACTATATTTTACTTCCATTCATATCAATATGGAAATTTTATTTCACGAATTCAAAAGTCAGAACTTGCAACAAATAGAATGTGAATCAAAAAACGTGATGTAAAGCTGCGTTTATGGAATGGCTGCAATTTTGTTAAAACTCGTGAGTGTTACGTGCGAGTATGTGATGCTCTTCCGAACCCGGATTAAAAAATACTGAACCCCCGAGTGGCAATCTTCTATCTGACCCTTATTACTATTTATTTAGAGTCGGTGCAGGATATCTCTTCCTTCAATACATCTCATAAAGCCGGTATCTTCGTTGTCATGCCCTTTCTAGCTATGATATGGCTTTTGCGCCAACCATGCATCGTTTCTGTGGTCTTTCCCTTATCTTAAAACCATCCAGTGCAAGCAAAGGCAACTTTTCGGGAGGAACTCACAGAAACGCCTACATTATCCCACACATTCTGCTAAAAATCTTTCAATATTACAGAACAAAACGATTTTTTTACCATTAGGCTCAAGTGCACGCTGAACACACTTCAATTTGCCATCGGCTCGCTACCCGCTCCGCTATTCCCAAGCCTCACCCTCACAGTTAGCATACATCACGACATTTGTGGCATACGCTGTCACGGCACGACAGGTACAATACGGATCGTGACCGGCTCGTGAGCGGCGACCCGGTGGCCGAAGCATGACGAACCTTCACCGGCTAATAATTACGGCTAAAACGATTGGGTGTTGGTAATTAGGGTGATTATATACTGAGTTGTGTGACAACTGGAAAGTTACTTGATGTAGTTGTTTGTTTGACCGGGTTATTTGTACAGAACGTGGTGGATGTTATACAAGCAGTAGGTACTTTATCGAGTTTTTGTGAAAGGTTCGATTTTGTAGAGCGTTGTTTCTGTCAATTATACTTTGTAAAACTCGATGTCGATTGGGTTTTGCTAGTCATCAGAGCTCACGATAGGAAAGAAAATTAGTCTGGGTCGATGTCGGATACGGCAAAGAGGACGTTTTATACATACTAGCTACGTCCCGCGGTTTTACCCACATAAGTTTCGATCCCGTAGGAATATCTGGATGAAAAGTATCCTATGTGTTAATCCAGGGTATAAGCTACCTCCATACCAAATTTAATCAAAATTGGTCCAGCCGTTTGTGCGTAAAGAAGTGACAAACATACAAACACACTCACAAACTTTCGACTTTATAATATTAGTGTGATAAAAATCGATATGACGCCCAGGTGCTATCATTTAACCTAAGTATAATAAATACTATGAATTTTAGTCACACAAAGTATACCTAAGCCTCTTACCATACACAGAAGGCACAAGCATCAATAATTACACTCTTGCTCATTGCATGTTTGCGATTTCAAACTTGAAGATTGTAAGTCTTTTTACTAGTTTTGGTTTGTTATCATTAGTGTTTGGCCTCGATTACACAGTTGCCCACAAGTAAGACCCGTATTAGGCCGAAAAAAACAAAACTGGGCCTATAGGCCCAGTTTTGTTTTAATAATTAATTAACAATTAATTAATTAATTAATTAATTAATTAATTAATTAACACATTATAATGTGTCTCATGTTAGAAACACAAGTTCTTCTAACAAAAACCTCAAAAAACTCAAGCAAATATCAAAATTCTAATTACGAAATCGCAACACAAAACCTCCCACCTAATTACCATGTATCAATTGCAATTGTGGAACGCATCGTATCGTACATTTCACAATGCATTGCGTATTTAATACGCGAGAAGGTCGCTCATTGTCGTATTGTGCCGGGAATGTATGGTATTGTGCGGGGCTTTTGCGGCATTTCAAATTATCGGCGTGATGTATAGCGCGTTCTATTCATACTGTTATTATGAATGTTTGTTTGTTTTGTTAGGATTAGTTTATGTGGTTGTGGGAGTCAGTTTACCGTTCGGTCCTTATTAATAAACTGCATTCAAGATGAGTCTTAGAAATCAAGCACCAAGAACTGCTTTCGAAATGTTCGTAAGTATATCAACCAGCCGTAAATATGGAACACTAGCTTTTGCTCGCAGGTTCGCCTGCGTGGCGGTTGGAAATTATCCCACGGGAACATACTACCGGGATAAAAAGATCCTGCCAATGAGTCAGGTCATATTCTACCCTACCTGGTGTGCCAAATTTCATGAAAATCTGCTCAGCTGTTCAGGCGTTAAAAGATACAGTATTTTTATCTCAGAAAGCGACTCGTACAGTTGGATACTAGTGTACGAACACGCTGTGAATGTGTGTGTAAGTGCAGAAGTGTCGTGTAAAGTCGGAAGTGTGTGTTTGTGTGCGTAACGTGCTGACGTTACTCATCTAAACGCACACATTCACAGCCCGTTTGTACACTTGTTTCCACAGGTAAAGCGCGCGTTGCTTCTTGAGATAAAATACTATAACAGCCAGAGTAAATTTCGCATTTATAATATTAGAATGTATAGAGTTTTAGAAAAAGTTCGGATTTCTAGAGCGTAGTCGCTGTCACTTGTATATAGAGTATTTTTCTGTACTTCACTTAGTAAAGTGAAACCAAGAAAGAAAGAAAGAAGAAAGAAAATTCGTTTATTTGCTGTAGATCGATCAGGTTGAGCTACGCTTGCCGCAGTTGGTCTGTGGATGGGTGACCATCTTTACATACCGAGACCCCTCCGTACCTCGGAAAGCACGTTAAGCTGTTGGTCCCGGCTGTCATTCGTGGATCTTTGACAATCGTTACGGGTAGTCAGAAGCCCGGAAAACTGATAACCAGTCTTACCAAGGGGTATCGTATTACCTAACAACTGGGTTGTGGAGGTCAGATAGGCAGTCGCTCCATGTAAAATACTAAACAAGTTAGGGGAAAACATGCGTCACATCCACGCAAAATGACATCAAAAATCTTAAAAAAATCATCAAAAATCTTAAAATTACAAAAATCATCGCCAGAATCATCTCCATCATTCCCCATGTACCCCACTTTCTTCACTGCCGCTAAGGAAACCGTTTAGCCAGTAACATTTTAGCATAAATTTGCATCGAACCTGTACCGTCCAGTAAATATTTTGTGATTAAACTGGACAAGTCAGCGAGGAATTAATATGCAGCACCTGGTTTGGTTACTGGATAGCATCAGATTAACCTGTGGATGTATTTAGTACGTAAACTTGTGCTAGATGGCAAAATTATTGTTAAGAGTAGGTATGTGAATTTATGTGGGATGTTTTTCATTGTTTGTCTGCTTCGATGACCTGGTGGTTCGGAGTGTTCGATATCAGATCAGGCAAAGTGTTCTCGAGTTGGCGCCGCAGTGTTCAACGCGCGCCACTCGAGAGTGGGTGCGGCCATTATGGGAATGACCGCATGGGGAGGTGGACCCGCTGAGGAACAGCGGGTCGAGGCCTGTCGGAGGAGTGGTGAATGCTTACACGAATCCCGCACCCCCGGCCATAGGCAGAGGTGGAACACCGTGGTGGTTTTAGCTGGTATAAGTCCGGCATGCCCTTCTGTCAACCTCACGATGGAGGTAGTCCATGAGGAATTCCACCGAGAAACAAAAAAAAAAAAAAGATCAGGCAAAGTGTTGTGGGGCTTATCCAGTAAATGAATGTCTCAGTAGCTGGAATCTGAATTTGTGCCTTAATTATTGAGTGGACTTAGGTACAGTACCCGGCGATAAATATTGCACATCGACCTTTACCTTTTTTGTATTTTATACAAAGAATAAAAATAATTATCAAAAGAAGCAAATCATAATTGTTTTAACAGCTCCTAATAGATACCGGACTGTTTGTATTTCGTGCGACAGAGATAACGCTCTACGAAGCCGAAATTAGCCGATTGTCTCTTTTCAAAGGTCGATGTGCAATATCTATCGCCGGGTACTGTAAGACATTCAAGATCCACGTAAAACCAATAGTAAGTCATTGCAAGGTAACTCTTATCTCGGTAAGGTAAGGTAAACATTAGAATGATTTAATAAACTCTCGGAAATCATTCTTATTTATACTTTACGTGTAACAATGATAAAAGAGCTACATTGCAATGACTTAGGATTAAGTTTTACGTCATGATCGTGAATACTTTAAACATCACTGGCAAAATGTCGGCGTTCGATACAACACCCTTGGGAAATAAATAGGTTCAATATTATTTTCTTTCGAAGGTCTTCGGATATCGATATCAATCTTGTTGATAAAAGTTCGATGTGTCTTATTACCGGGCAAACGCTTCCCGTTTTATCCGTCTAATGTTACTAAGGATCCGTATTTTTATTTAATGATGAACTTTTAATAATTTTTGGGACTTACTACTTCCATTCAACATCAGCAGTGCCATTTGGAGCAATCATACGTTAAACTGTCCAAAAATCTTGAGTTTTACGTACTTATCCAAAAGTCGTCGAATTTTTGACGAACGAAACGCAACCGTTCTCCCGACGACGGAAACGGTTGCAGAAAACGGTCGTCGTTGCAACTCGTTTGAGTCTTCAAACCAGTTGCAACGACCACCGTTTTCTGCAACCGCTTAAAGGACGAAACTTATCCAACATTTCGTTTTTTGTCGAGACTGGTAATACATTAACGACTGTATTTCATTGACAAAACGTTCACTTTTTATTGTAAGGACTGTTTTGTAAACGAAAACGAACGCGAAACGAGAGACGACGCGAGGGACAAGACTAAGTGTGATAGAGTTGAACCATTGCATTCTCGACTGTATTTTCATAGGCGTAAAATAAAAAATCGCACCAAGTAATTCGAAGACTGGTTTATGCTACGAAGACTTTTTGAACACATGACATAAAACGGTTGTTGCATCGTTGCAGAATGCAAAACGGTCTTTGGAAACGGTTCGTCGTCGCAACGCCCACCCCTACTAACTCAAGACCTGCCATATTTAGATAAGGGATACTTAACCCTTCAAATCTCCCCTTCATAGCTGTATACAAACTATGTAGGTACGTATAGTAATTCATTGCTATACACAAACTTATATGTTAAGTTGGCACTTACGGTGTAAAACCGAAGTGGGCCCCGCGACAGACATAACCACCTACAGAGCAAATACATTTGAATTTATAATTGCGCGACTAACAGGAGTCGAGTCAATGGTCTACCCCTTTGGGTACATGAAATGTTTGACGTGATACCACAGTGACACGGTATTGAACTGATTAGGTGAAGTGAGCTCAAAGTGAGCTGTCATTTCACATGATGCTCGGGATTGACACTATTGACAGCTCACTTTAAGCTCACTTCATTTTTTTTTTTTTTTTTTTACTATTTATGTACACACATATATAAACAGATACGAAATAATCAGAACAGAAAAATAGGTACAAAGGTGATGCTTATTTCATAAGAAATCTCTTCCAGCATACCTGCGATAGGACAATAAATAGAGAGATGTAGACAGTTCATCTAAGTTTTCACGGTGAGATTTTTACAGAATAGCATTACTGCAGTGCGATTCTCTAACCATCTCACCGTGGAAACTTAAGTGAAGCGTGGAGTGAGCTGTCAATAGTGTCAATTCTTAGCAAAAACAAACTCGCTTCACCTACGTTTTCACGGTGAGATTTTTACAGAATAGCATTACTGATTCTATATGTAAATGTTAAGAATAGATTTGTCAAGATGGTGTAGGTATGTCTAATTAGTAATTAATTGTCTTTGTCATCCTGCCACTATGCAGCTTCCATTGGTAGACACATTATTACAATTTAAGATGATATTTTTATGTTGATAGATTAAAAAGAAAACAATTTCTTACGCATGCAAATTGCTTCTTTAAGATGTTAGGTTAAACTAAGGATATTATAGTTTAAGAGATAAAATATCTACTATTCTAGGGAACAGCAGTTTTTTTTAGCTTGTAGGCAATACTAGGCATTGTAGGCAATACTAAAAAAGCTGCAGGATGAAAATTTAGGGCCCTTTTTTGTTTTGCAAGGTTGGACCCATAGTAAAAGTGGTTAATTTTCATGTAGCATTACCCATTTTTAAAGTATACCCCTCGTTTAACATAATACTGTATATTATTTGGTACTAAGGTTCACTTTTTACCAAAGAAAACTAGTGTCTTTTTTCCAAACCAAAGAAACCAGCAACTTTCAACATCAACACCTCCCCTTTTCTACCCAAGACTATAATCATCTAATACACTTTCCGCCCGCCATAATCCTAATAAGCTCGCTAATCTTATGGCCCATCAATCATTCTCCTGTGTGGCCACAAAAAAAATGTTATTCCAGAATAGGTCGCAAGCATTGACTCAGGATCGTAAATCAAACTAATACCGTGTATTGTTGCTGATTTTTGTTATGGTGTGTAATCCCTGGATTTTTAAGAGTCCTGGATTAACATAAAATCACACCAATAATCCCTGAAGGAATCAGGAACCCGTTGAAACACGCAGGAACACGTTGAGTGCGAGAGTAATCTACCACGCGGGCCCACTGCGGGTTGGTAGATTCTATGTCACAGTCATGTCTTCGATTTATTTTCACCATTTTGAGAGGAGTTGTGATGAAATAATTCATACAAAATAAAGCTCCTGTCAGGGTTCGAACCTAAAACCTACAAACTCGTAAGTCCCGGTCGTAACCACTGGGCCCCCACTGCTTCAGTTATCTTTGTTAAGTTTGTTGGTCAGCGGGATTGTCCGAAAGCGTTACCGCTGACCCGGAACATAAAGGGCTAAGGAAGGAACATGGGTGGGTTTTAGTCAGTAAGAGTCTGACACTCCATTCCGCTCCACCCAGAGCGGGAGGGGTCATTTGATGATTTCCCATCCTGAAAAAAAAGCCCCATGTAATAAAAGATTTGCAGCATTTGTCCTTTAAATTGTTAGATATATTGGAGAAAGATGAGCAATCCAACTTATTCATTAAAATAAAACTTCTTTTAAGTTTGCTCCCTTCTAAGCACCTTGGAATAAATAGAGATGCATATTTTATAACAGACCTTATTAGAAAACTATTGTTTACTTGATCAGTCCTAGCCTTCCTCATTTCCCAGGTTTATGGAATTTGTTTCATTTATAGAGGTATAAAGGAGCAGGGTGTAAAGTTCCCTCATACTCTATAAAAAGGGAGGATCCTCTAACCATACGGGTGTTGTGTCTGGCGGGCAACTGCCCGATGATTCATGCCAGGCCGTTGTATAATTACGTGCTAGTTGCGCGGTAAACTCTGCTTGTGAGATGCAGGATTTTTCGTGACGTCAGTATGACGCGTTGTTCGCATGTGGCGTTGTAGATACCGCTACACATTCATTACCAATCTGTCCTGGTGCCATCTTTAATTTCTTGGGAATCTCCACGTCCTTAGAGTATGTTGTGTGTGAGGAGGCCTGTGTTCAAGCAGTGGAACATCGTAGGCAGATTATGACTTAGTCAATTCAGAAATCTTCAGATATTGTAACTTTTTGACCTCACCAAATAAGTTCTGTAGCAGCAGTGCGATTCTGTAACCATATCATCGTGAAAACTTAGGTGAAGTGAGCGTGGGGTGAGCTGTCAACAGTGTCAATTCCTAGCAAAACAAACTCACTTCACCTAAGTTTTCACGGTGATATGGTTACAGAATCGCACTGCTGGATCTAAAATTGGAACGTAGATGTCAGCACTCTAATGCATATCCACGAATGCGAGAATTCAAAGTTGAAGTTGACAGCAACGTATTACTACAAATCTTGAACACATTTCGAGATTGAACGAACGAGCATGTTAGCTTACTTCAGTATGCACACTTGAGTATATAATCCTCCGTCGTGTTGCCTTGAGTTTTGTCGATTTCTGGATATTTGTTTACCGTATAACATTTCCCGTTTTTTAGAGTTTCGTACTAGGACACGGACACATTTCGTACTAAGCACTAGGGCATGAGGGGTATCACATGAAAGAGCGCAGTTTGCTCATTCTCTAATTAAAAAAAAAAAATTGAGGATGGGCAAACTGCGCTCTTATCGGCCGTATAGTTTTGACTTTTGATGAAAAATGTAAAAAAATACCGTCCCACCCCTCTATTCTCCGAAGTTTACATAGACAAAAATCTGAAACTAATCTATGTGATAGTTTATGTAAAGATTACAGGCAAAAAAAACGATGTCTCTAAATAGCACACTTTTTCAGAAATCATCAACAAAAGTTACATTAGTTCCACTATCGGTCAAGAGATGGCGCTGACCCAAAACTGCAATATTCTACACCACAGCGCGCGATGTTAAAATTCTCTGACGAATATAGGCCTCGCCGATGAAAATTTAAAAACAGATTATTATGATGGTACTGAACCCTCAGAGCGCGAGTTCGACTCGCTCTTGACCGGTTTGACAGTACGTAATATGCCATCAGCCAAACTTATATTGCTCTACATAGCCTCTGGCTACGTATACGCATACGTAGTATGGTGATTCGAACACCATACTACGTAGGTAGCGAGGGCAATGAATGGTGGCACAGTGGTAACATTCCCGACATACGAGTTGTAGGTCGCGGATTCGAACCCAGGTAGGCGCTTTACTTTGTGTAATTTACTTCTCACAATCAGTCTTACCAAGGAGTATGGTATTACTATTATTACTATGTGTAATTTGAGCGGTGGGTATATTTATGTGGCCTAAAGTGTAACAAATGTATCAAAATCACACGTACCAATTTCAACAACGGCTAAGTATATTTTTTGGCTTAAGGGGGAAGCGCTAAGGTAGCCCGCAAAATTCTTACCCAGTAACTGGGTTGTAGAGGTCGGATAGGCAGTCGCTCCATGTATAATACTGGTATTCAGCTGAATCCGGTTAGACTGGAAGCCAACCCTAACGTAGTTGGGAGAAGGCTAGGCAGATGATGATAGCACCACTATCAAGCCTAATAAAATCAATCTATCATGCTACCCGAGTGGAATTAACTAGCCTATTTGTTTGAAAAAATCCCACATCGATGTCCAAATCACTCATATTACGCAGACCGTGATTACTTCGAGAACCTTGATCTGTGGGACCAAACCAATAACATGCTATTAGTTACGGTGTACCACGCGACCGAAGTAACGATTAAAAACCTACTTATTATTAAAACTCTCACTGTAAAAACAAATCACGATATCATTCAAAAATGTACCTTAACTTAGCAGAATAGAGACGAAGATCTATCGTCAATGAACTGGTATTTTCATGCTCTCATGTTCGAGTGACCAAATATTTTTCTTTAGGAGTTTTTGTTCAGAAAAATGGGACGTGTTTTTCATTCGACGTTCCAGTTTTATTTAGTGGAAACAAGCTCTCAAAGATTTTTATTTATATTAATTTGGAAGGCAATGGCGCGAGAAATGGTGATTTTAGAAGTTGAATGGGACGAGATTCTGTTTATTTCAATTGCTTGAGCAACTGGTAGGTATTTAGCTACTTATGCTTTCTGTACAAATGTAGCTTTGATAGAGATGGGCTGAGTGATTTTTCTGTATCAATGACTGTATGACAATGACAAAAAATATCGATGACGGGAACAATGACAAAATCATCAATGATTTTGACGTGACAACGTCTAATAAATCGATGAAGCTGGCTGCACACACGAAAAAAACATGACTGATGTAGCGTTACCTCGCGGCCTTGCTCTGCTGTAGCGTTGTACTTGTACGCCATGGCGGCTTGAAGTGCAAGCGAGAGCGCGGAACGAGCGATGAGAGACAGATGATGTCGAACGCTGCCGAATCGGCCTCCGCGTTCGACAATTTCATTAATGTTTTGCTATGACGTTGTCACGTTAAACTATCGTCCGTAAACCGACTTTACAGACAACCGATTTTTATTTGAGTGTTAGATCTCGTCACTTCATTTGTGAGTAGATACTGAAATGATCGCGGAACGGCTTAGTGAAATTATCATTAGTTATCTATGTAGGCATGGATTGAGTTTGTCAGTTAGCTAGCGTAATAAAATTTTTCTTAGTTTGTGACATTCATGGCAGGGTATTTAGATACCTATTGAATAATAATCATGGAAATCATCAATATGTTTCCATTACTTAGTGATGTTTGCTGCAAGATAGGATTCATTCAAGTAACGATTTAAAAGCATTGATGATTTTGTCGTTGTCATTGCATGATGAAATGATTTTAAAATATCGATGATTTTTACATGTGACATTATATCGGACTCATCTCTAAGCCTTACCTTCTTTTCATGTGGTGAAGTCTAAGTGTGGGTCAAGCGGGTTTTGATTATCAATTATGATGATTTAAAAAGTTTATCAAGAGTAGGGGAAGATAGGGGATTGTTTCTTTAGGAAACGATGGATGGAGATGGATCTTTTAGTCTAGGTGCATCGTCTTCACATATAATTATATTATGTATACAAACCTTGTAAAACATTTTAAAAGAGTAACGGTGGAGGTTTTTGCCCATTCTACTCCATACGAAAACTACCTTTTGGAAGGGGCGACTAGAATCAATCAATTTTACTAGTTTAAAGTTTTGACGTTCAAAAGTGCCTTTAATGTGCCTATTTGAAATAAATGATTTGACTTTGACTTTGGACTGTGTGAATGATGATATGGTTAGAAAGGGAGTGACTACCCAGATAACGACTAATAGAGAAGTATAAAAGAAAAAGACATTTTACGCCAAACACAAACAAATTGGTATACGGGCAAGAGACTTTTTGCCAAATATACTTTAGAATAATGGCTCTTACTAAAGGCGATTGAATTAATTGAAGTAATTGCTACTTTACCTACTGCCGCTATGTAAAGTCTATTCAAATTTATGTTTCAAGTTGACGTTATTTCAAGTTAAACAAATATCAACTTTATTATAATGGTAATTATGTTGATTTCAGAGTGACTAGCAAGCACTATTGAAAAAGTAATAAAAATGTTTAAATTTGTAGCGGAACCTGCACGTTATTGTGTAGGAATTAAAGTAGTTTTTTCCATAAAATCTTATTTGTTTACATTTTTGGTAAGTAAGTCGCGAATGCAGATTAGTTACTGAGAGATACATAAGGTTATACTAGTTGTCTGTCTATAGATCATCACTAGTATTGGTATAATCTCGCTCTGAAAAAGAGAGCAGGCTTGTGTCTCAGCAGTGGGAATGTCTTAGGCTGATTACTCCTTATAATATTAGCAATTTGCCTGTGCAAGTCCCGTCAAAATCGGTCAAGCCATTTCGGCGATAAGCCGGAACAAACGGACGGACAAAACTTTTTTAAATTATTTTTTTATTAAAAGTAAAAACTTTCATATGCATTTAGGAAAATGCTGTCATTTTAATAAAACAAACACACTTCAATTTTGTTTATGATGGGGTGGCAACGCATCTGACATCATAAACGGCAATGGCCACTTACCACGTCGGGTGTAGATCCTAGTGTGATGTTATGATGACCATACTAAATACAAAATGTAGGCTTGTTCCTTATAAACGAAGCCATATATAATTCCTACCTAATATAAACTAAAACTCGTCCAATATTCACAGGAAATTAGTTCCGGGGTTAATCTCCTGATAATCAAACAAAATTTCACATATCATTGGGTCAGACTACGTTTATATCTATAAGGTCGTTAGTTGGACGCGTCGGCCCGTAATAATTGAATTACAGTCACGGTTATGCAACTAACTTTGTGCCAAGCGAATATAGACTGTATGTGTTTAGCAAATTGTATTATTTCGCGTGTCAAGTTCTGGATACGTGTTTTCTCGGGTGCCAATGGTCGGCTGTGTTGTATTTTCACCCGCTTCCTTTATGATGGAAAATCTTTCGTTTATGGTTTTATTCTTTATGTACCTTATAGATGTTGTACTACTTGAACCCTTATAGTACAAAATAAAGAGAAATGGCAAGTTCTTGTGAAGGTTTGATTTAACTGTGTTCAGCTTAACGTTCGGCGATCAGTCGCGATTAACTTGAGCGCGTAATTAAGGGCTTACAGGACCTAAACACAAAAAACGCAAGTTTTAGAAACAATAAAAGTATGTGATCGACTACAGTAAACAAAATCAGAAAAATATATGATATTCTTCAGGATTTAAGCCAGTGTGGTGAAAACATAATACAACTAATTTGATACGATAGAAAAAAATCATGAAGATACCTCTAAAAACTTTATTTTTATAATAAAAACCATACTAATAAACATACTACAATCATAAAAATTTTTTGTCAGATTATTCTACAAGCAACATATCTACTAAAGAACTAGTGTTTTAATTTTTAAGTCCAAATAATAGATTTTTTGTAAATGGATAATTGCTTCATATTTTGCAATAAATTACCAGCGTTATGTCATCGCGCTTCTCTTTCTTTTCTATGCAGTCCGACAGTGACCGCGCTTTAGGTCATGTAAGCCCCTTAACAACCATATACCCAGAGGGGTAATTCTCATTATTTTAAGAATTTTTTTTTTATTTTAAATTTTAAGTTCACAGTCTAATCTCGGTCTGACAACCTCTAATGTCCCTAAATTTTTGACATTATTTGTGGCTGAGATGAGAAGATTTTAATTACGGTAATTGGCCTTCAGGTTTTCATAATCTTTTATGATTTTGTTAAATTTTATTTAGGGCTGATTTTTTCAACGCCAGATAATTTTATCCGAGGTATAATTTTGAATTTTTGACTTTGGTTTTTCCATACAAAATCTGTCAGATGTCAATTTTATTTCACGAATAAAAATTATCGGTCGATTGAAAAATCAGCCCTTATTCGGAATACAACAATAAACAGTTACATAAATTATATATTACAAATAAACAGAACAAGCAAGCACCGCCACTTTGAATGGTTCTGTGCTTCTCGCATCCAGTAGGTATTTAAGGGGCTCACAGGACCTAAACACAAAAAACGCAAGTTTTAGAAACAATAAATGTTCTGCTCAACACGTATATAATGCAATTAATATTTTTGAACTGTCGAAATGAAACAGATTCCGGTTAATAATGTGTTACGAAATTGTCCCGCTGTTGGTCCCAGCTGTCATTCGTTGATAAAGAAAGAAAGAAAGAAACAAATAAAGAAAGAAAGAAACAAAGAAAGATAGAAAGAAAGAAAATACATTTATTTAGCACACACTAAGAGACACAATATACCAGATAGTTAGATAATAGTCGAACATCAGATAAAAACTAAGATAAAAATAAAAAGTGCAAAATCCGATGTAAGAAATTAGCAGGAAAGTGTGCCTCACGGCTGACAGATAGATTTTTGACAGTCGTTACGGGTACTCAGAAGCCAAAAGTCTAACAACCAGTCTTACCAAGGGGTATCACTGTCATGGCACCCAGTAACTGGGTTGTGCAGGTCAGGTACGCAGTACTCCATGTAAAATATCGGTATTCATCTTACCAATATAGTTGGGCAGATTGATTGCTGGTCGTACTTCCCCGAGCGAGCTTCTTCACAAAGACCTCTAATACTAAAAGTGTCATAGTTTCTCTTAGATATTATTGACAGTTCAATGAATACTTTCAATAGGGATAAAGCTAGGTCTTAATGGTCTTTATGGCTACAAATCTTTTGTTAATCTTCCTGGCTATTTGCCAATTGGTGTTATGTATGGTGACCCAGTGATCTATGTACTGACCTAAGCGATTTATACATGGACTGGTGGCCTTACGGTGTTTTGTTTCAGGTTTTTGTTCGAGTAGGTACTGTGACGTCATTGTGATGGATATTATGGATGTAGTTTTTAGGGTTCCGTACCCAAAGGGTAAAAATGGGACCCTGTTACTAAGACTCCACTGTCCGTTTGTCTGTCTGTCACCAGGCTGTATCTCATTAACCGTGATAGCTAAACAGTTGAAATTTTTTACAAATGATGTATTTCTGTTGTCGCTATAACAACAAATACTTATTAAAAATTAAATAAAGTTAAAATTTAAAGGGGTATAAAGGAAAGGTTTTTCTCGTCATTTTTGCCTTGTGGTACGGAATCCGTCGTGTGCGAGTCCGACCCGCACTTGGCCAGTTTTTAACTTTGAAATCGACGACGTGGTTTCTAAGAAAAAGTTTTTCTACCTTTGATAGTTTCGTAGGTTACTCATTGCAATTAGGAAGCAACTAGATAATCACCCTGTACAATTTACCTATTAATTTATTGTACAGACGCCAGCACATCAAGCTACTATACAATCTGTCAATTTTCTTTAATAGATTTTCAACTTTATCGCTATAGCATAAGGTTCAAAGTTGATTGGGAAAATTTGACAGTTTCGGGTAGCTTGATGTGCTGGCGTCTGTACTTCCTGCATAATCAATCCTGCTATATCCCACAACCTGAGCATTTTGTGGTACACTTTACGGAAAAACTATTACGCCTATTGATTTGTGCTTTAACATAATAATTTCTATTTATATGTAGATGTGTTATCAGTAAAAAAAATATTAATTTAAATTACGAAAAAAAAAAATATTAAAAAAAAACTACCTTACCACGCAGAAAAACGACGCGAGCCCTCACAAAGCTCTGCTTTTAGCTAGTTTATAGTATGCCAACTAATTACTCAAATTAAAACCCTCTTTCTCTTGCCTACTTTGCAGTGTCTGACATTGTTTGCAGTGGTCATATGTCTTTGTAAAACCTGCCACCTTAGATCATAATATTGTGGAATGCCATAGATATGTTCAATATTGAGTTACCTGTGTATAATCCCAATGTGAAGTTTACGTGAATTAATATTCATGAACCTGAATAATTTTAAAAAAGGTTCACCTGCGTTCGGTTTAAAAAAATAATTAATGTAATATTCGCATGTTTTTCGCGTGTTGTTTCGTTTTTTTAATAGGTACTAAAACAATGTGTTTTCTCTGACGCTGACAAAATGAGAGAAGAAAAGGTGGCTCAAAGTCAGATTATAATTTTTCTTTTTTAACGTTAGCATATTGAGGTTTGTCAGTTATTTCCATTGAGATTATTCCCCTTTCTCATGTTATTCGAAACATGTTTCAAGGTTTTCTCGTATAAAACCCTAAACATTTATAAGAAAAGACAACTAAAACCTAAGTCCTCATCGGAATGAATAATACTTAGGTAGGTACCTATACTTACCTGTTGAAACTAACTGAACTTTGCATGAGCAAAGTGAAAATGTTTCAGCGGCCGCCCGCCATTATTGTTTTACTCCAGACAGTGATCCTTGCTATGTAAATAATGTAACGGCGGCTTCGATCGAACCCACACAGTCCCCTAAAATATATAATCTCCACACATTGATACATCGGTTTCATAATTGATAACAGCGCCATCTATTACTTATAATATTAGTTAGTAAACATGAGCAGTTTTACCGACGGCGCCGCTCAGCGCATGCGTAGACGAATTCGAGGCCACGGTCACAACTACAATCACTGGTTGATTACGCACACATTGGCGCCTCGGCTAGCTCCGTTGTCAAACGTGTCTGACGTTTTAAAGTAAATAATGTTATAATTTACGTGATTATTTGTGTTTGTGATAGTGAAACGAACTAAAAGTAAGTATTACTTCATATTATAATCGATTTATGTCCATTCAAGTTAGTTTGGTGTTGATTTATCACATAAAACTGCAGTTGAAATAACCTTACTGAATTCGGCTGCAGTGCGCATGTCAGGTTAATTATTTAATGGTGTTATCACTTAAAACTAAAGTAAGGCAGACATTTTATGGACTTGTTTCATAGTTTTTATGATTCTGTATGTTATAATTTTGTATTTTAGATTTGATCTACGAATTTTATAACTAAGCGGCATTAGAACCAACATTTTCGTTAACATTTCAATATCCGATATGGTCTAGTGGCTAGGATACCTGGCTCTCACCCAGGAGGCTCGGGTTCGATTCCCGGTATCGGAATAACTTTTTTTGATTTTCTTTTCTTTTTTTTTCAGATCCAAAATGGTTTCCGTGAAGGCGGCTGCGGCCATTGCGATGGTCTTCATAGGATGTTGTTCCAACGTAGTGTTCCTAGAAATGGTTGTGAAAGAAGACCCGGGCGCGGGAAACTTGGCTACATTCCTACAATTTTTATTCATCGCATCAATAGGATTTGTTACCGTTGGAAAATTCGGTACAGCTAAGAGAAACATTCCCTTCAAGCAATACCTGCTTTTAGTTGGATTTTTCTGGACAAGCAGCGTTGCTAACAATTATGCATTTGACTTCAACATACCAATGCCTTTACACATGATATTCAGAGCTGGTTCTCTGATGGCCAACATGGCTATGGGAGTATGGATATTGAAGAAGCGGTACCCACCATTGAAATACGTAGCCGTCTTGATGATATCAGCTGGTATAGCTCTCTGTACCATCGTATCCAGTGGCGACGTGAAAGCGCCAAGAGAAACTCACGAAGATGCTGCTGAGGAAGAAAAACTGAAGTTTATTGACTGGCTGTGGTGGTGCCTCGGTATAGCCATCCTAACCTTCGCACTCTTTGTCTCTGCAAGGATGGGAATCTTCCAGGAATCCTTATACTCAAAGCACGGAAAGCATCCTTGGGAAGCACTGTTCTATACGCACTTGCTGCCTTTAATATTCTGGCTGCCAACTGCCCCTAACCTAATCGGACACGTTAAATTAGCTACCGAGACACCTATTGTCGAGTTCCTTGGTATTGCTTTCCCAAGACAAGTATTGTGGTTGATCCTATATGTGTTAACTCAAGGGTTGTGTATCAGTGCTGTGTACGTGTTGACAACCGAATGTGCTTCGTTGATCGTTACCTTGACCGTCACCTTGAGAAAATTCGTGTCGCTTCTCTTCTCCATCGTGTACTTCAGGAATCCTTTCACTTTCGGCCACTGGATCGGAACTCTCCTTGTGTTTATTGGCACCATGATATTCACAGAGATCTTACAGAAGACGATTGCAGTGTTCTTGCCAGCCAAACCGGATAAGAAAAAGAAGATATAGATGTTGCGTTAAATGTGTTAGGTCATTGAACAAATGCAGGGGTTATGAACTTTTGTGTGAATGAGGACTGACTTAGCAAAACACTATTTAAATTATACTTCAATAGTTTTAAATAAGCGTTCATAATAAGTTTATGCCTTATCACGGTGGTAATGTCAGTTTTTTCATAAACATTTGTCTCTGAAACATGTACAGCTTATAAAATAAGTAGAAATAAAACACATAAAAAGTTAATCCTCGTGCTATGCTACTGGTTATTTTTTATTGCTGAATTTTCCGCGATTTTAAAAGCATTTAAAGTATGCTGGAAATATAACAATGGAGTTTTTTAAACGGTCCATTTTGTTATCAATTGATACGGAGGCGTACAATCAATTGCATTAATCAGTGTCGTATTTTGCCTAGCAAACGTAGAAAATTTAGTAATCTCTTCAAATAAAACAGACCGTACTAAATTATCAATGAACTCTCTTAACTTATAAACCTACTGCAATTAAACATTGTTACAATTAATCAATAATGTAATTACTTCATAAACACTAGTCATAACTGACGTCCATTTTTGTTCATATAAAAGTCCAAATTAAAAGGAGACAAGCCTAATTACAATATAACAAAACCAGTTTATTGTTCTTTCTAAATTCACTGTACAGAAATCGTTAAACTTCCTGAGGCTCAAAACCCAAAACAGATTTGTAATAAAAATTTGTCGTTTACTATTTATCACTCAAAATTCAATGACAGACAGACACCGGTTACAGTAAATAAAGCCAGTATCACTTTTCTCTAAATTAAATTAGGCCTGGGATCTTATATTTTGTTCAAAATACTTGTCTTCTTTACGTAGTATAAAAAAACGTCGCTCCCGCTCCTTGCTAACTTAGATCTTTTAAACACCGCAACGGATTTTTCAGCAATAGATAGAGTGACTCAAGAGGAAGGTTTATATGTATAATACATGCATATTATAGTACAGAAAAGCCGAGAAATTCAAAGATTTGTAATGTGATGTCGTAACAAACATATTTTTGTGCGCTTATATTGCAAAACGCTGGCTAAACCTTACGAGATAGATCAAATTAATGTACTACGGAATTGAATATCTTAAAAATATCTATAAAAATGTCCGCAATAGTATATGTTTATTATTATCTCCTCAGGATAACCCACAGAAACCATTTTTATCTTTTACATATTACAAAAAAATTATGGGTTATTTACGAAGCTATTTTAAACAATACAGTTTTATTCTTTACCCAATTACATACATTAAATACGTTGTGCAATTCATGGAGATCAAAATTGCCCTTTACAGCATATCATTAAAATGAATATCTTAGAAGATATCAGAGATTTAAAAAGCGGGGGCAGTGCGGCTGGCGGGCCGGTACGAAGTTCGCCGGGTCAGCTTGTATAATAAATATAATATAATGATCAATAAACGCGATACGCAAAAATGTCCCTCAAAGTATTACGTTCGTAGATTTTTTATGCCCGAAGACAATATTTAGGTATAAATTTCCAGTATAAGTTGACCTCTCATTGTGCGGAAAATCTATATAATGCGAGGTCACTGGAAATTATGGCTTGATGTCTTCTTGTGTCAATCTGTCTAGCCTTTTCCCAACTATATTGGGGTCGGCTTCCAGTCTAACCGGGTGCAGCTGATTACCATATATGTTCTTGACCCCGCGTGTACCCCTCAGAAATCTCTTGTGGTTTGTTGTCATTTGAGCATGTCCTTACAATCAGTTGCAAGTCATTGAATGATAAAAATATCAATTGAGTATCCTCCGTTTTGCCGCGTCATTCTGCGTCAAACAAACTAGTAACAGATGATTTAATCATGACACGTCTGTTTCACATGATTATACAATATTTCTGTACGTGCATGTACCTATTCACGCCTTAACAACTGAACGGATTTAGATGAAATTCGGCACACGGATTTGCTTAGACCATGACCTGGATTAGCACACAGGATTCTTTTTGTCCTGGTGGTATGTTCCCGTGGGATAATTTTGCGATTTACTCACGGGCCAACCCGCGGGCAAAAACTGGTATCTGCATAATACAGAGTGTTTGAAGGGTTATTTTAAGTCCCTATTGATAGTTGAATGTACCTATTGGTTTCTTGAGTACATAATATTATCTTTTTGTATTCATTCATGAACTAAACTTGTGCGCAAGGTCGTTGATACAGACTGCTGTTAGTTTGAGTCAATCATACGGTATAAAGTAATTTGTTGTTATCTTATTATGTATCATTCACTAAATTCAGTGCAGTGCGTTCACAATTATTTTACCTCAGACCACAGCAACCGAATAGCAACCTTATTACTACGAGAATAAAGATCAAAAAGTGATGCAAAATCAAAGATAAAATAACCGAACGGACTATGTGTGCCCATTCACATTAATAATGTCATATAGGTACCTAATGTTTCTATAGCAACAAGATGAATTAAAAGGGAAATATTTAATCGACCGTCTAAAATCTTATTGACCTTCTCTATGGGTGATCTACACTTTTTTTCTCACAAAGAGGCACATTTATTTCATTAGAGTGTCCATCAATAATTTTCAAGATATAAAAATGGGTATTAGGTATTAAGGGTTTTAAATGGGATTAAATACATGGCAAATTAAAACGTGTCTGTAGTTTAATTTCAATGACTTGTTCCTAATTAAGATAAGGGCATATCAGTGCCATATAAAATGTAGCTGGGCCGTTGCCCAAAAGTGGGACATCAACGGCTAGTTGTAAAAAAAACATGGGCATAATAATTACTACAAGATTTGTGTGAAGTGTTTAAAAAAAAATTGTTGTTTTTTTTGTTTTGTTATTTTAATCTATGTAAGTATACTATATTATCTATTATTTATAAAACTATTGATAAGTAATCGTAGTATGTATATCAAAATGATCACGAGTTTGTATTTGACGTGCTCAACTCAGGAATTGCTCTTTTTGAAGGGAATTTTAAATTCTCACAAAGTATGTAAATGCAGCCTATGTAGGTATGTGTAACGAGTGTGATGTTAGCATAGATCAATTAATATATTATGATTAGATATAAGCTCTAATTGTTGTTAAATAAATTAACAGTTTTTTTAGAACACGATCCTTTTTTATTCACTTACACACTCACTTCACTCACACACACACACACACACACTCACTCTCTCACTCTTTCTTCACTTTTTCTATGTTCTAATGTTATGAGGTTTGGTTTCCGCACTTAGTCCTTCAAGTGGACCATTGTGCGTGAGCCATGGCGGCCGTCGGTGGTTATTCCCACCAGCCCACCTCCCTCCAGAAGCTGATTAAGTCTTCTGATCTGTTGAGAACATCTGTGTAAGATCTGAGTGTCCCGAGGGTTTCTGATCTAATCTGGGTGATGCCTGTGCACTCACAGCGCATGCGCATGTGACATGCGCAAGGGTTTCATCAGCCTCCATGCATGCACAGGGGACTGTTCGTTATGCCGGTCGTGTGGAAGTGTTCACTTATCTTTGACCGTAGAACAAGGCCGAGATTCCGTCCGAAAAAGTATCTTGCCAGTTTCTGTTTCTGATCGTTCATTCTAAAGAATTAACCTAACATAAAATCAACTCTGTATTCCTCGAAGGGTAGGCAGAGGTGTGCTACAGTATTCACAGATTTCGCCAGTTATGTTAAGTCTCATGTACAGACGCCAGCGCATTAAGCTATCCGAAATTGTAAAATTTTCCCAATCAACTTTGAACCTTATGCTGTAGCGATAAAGTAGAAAATCTATTAAAGAAATTTGACGGATTGTAGTAGCTTGATGTGCTGGCGTCTGTACCTAATAGAGGGGGAGACTATTGCCCTCAACCGGGCATGAAGACTCTGGACTGTTTGTTTTTGGTATTAGGCATGTCCTGATGCAAATACCCAATATCACTTTGGCTGGCCTGGGGACCGAACTCATGGCGTCATGCTCAGGAGTACCTAGCGCGACAGTTAGATCAACGAGACAGTAGACTAGCAGCGTCCCGCGGTTTCACTCGTTATAAGTGTCGATCCCCTGGGAATATCGGGATAAAAACTATCCTATGTCCTTTCCCGGGACTCAAACTATCGCTATACCAAATTTCATCTAAATCGGTTCAGCGCTTTAAGCGTGAAGAGGTAACATACAGACACACTTTCGCATTTATAATATTAATATTTTTTATTTAGACATTCAAGAATATATATTATTATTATTTTTTTATCCTATCCTACTAATATTATAAACGCGAAAGTTTGTGAGGATGGATGGATGGATGTTTGTTACTCTTTCACGCAAAACCTACTGAACGAATTTTGATGAAACTTTGCAGTTATATAGCTTGTACATTAGACTAATACATAGGATACTTTTTATCCCAATATTCTCACGGGATCGACATTTATGCGGGCGAAACCGCAAGGCGCTGTTATTTGGTAATATTTTTCTCTAAATACTAGATAAATTACATTTTTTCGAACAAAAACAATTAGTAATAGAATACACAGGTGTTTAAACATGTTGTATAATTTGTTATATACCAATCGCAATTGATCTGAGTATAAAATGATAAAGATCATTGTTCTTTGACACACATAATGCTGTATACAGCATTATGTGTGTCATATGTGTGATAGGTATTGTAGGTATATATACAATACCTAACATAAAAACCGTCTGCACTTGAATGTCAGCTGATGTCAGCTAGTGTATGTTTTGGCTTGCTTTGTGTTTCTTTCTAGCTGACCTTTATATAATTTAGAAAGAATACTTTTCATATATATACCTACTCATTTTTTTATTTATTTACTTATAGGAGAACCAACAGCTATAACAGAAGCATAACAATATATATGAGGCATAAAGCTAATTACAGGTTCTCACGGGTAAAAACAGAAAATGTAGTAGAAATCTTAGGAGCACTAACAAGCACTATACCTAAAAGGGAATAATAGTATCAATAGTCTTCGTGCAAAAATGAATTACATGGTTGACGAAGGTCTAAGTTGTCTTGCAACACCCGGTTCTCATCTTTATGGTTTCTTCTTCTTTTCAAATCAATAGCAAAAGTAAATACTATGTTACAGTACCCGGCGATAAATATTGCACATCGACCTTTGGAAAGAGACAATCGGCTAATTTCGGCTTCGTAGAGCGTTACCTATTTAATTTAATAGATACCGGAATAGATACTTAATAGATACCGGACTGTTTGTATTTCGTGCGACACGAAATACAAACAGTCCGGTATCTATTAGGAGCTGTTAAAACAATTATGATTTGCTTCTTTTGATCATTATTTTTATTCTTTGTATAAAATGGTTTTGTGTAAAAAGGTCGATGTGCAATATTTATCGCCGGGTACTGTAGATGAGTTAGGCCCAGGAGTTGGCCACGCCAATCGCGGCATCAGTGCCGTTTTTAGATCCTCAGAAGTATGGACACTTCGATCACTGCTTTATCTGGGACTCCACTATATGCTTTCAGTCTGCCCCAGTTTACTATGATCTGTATCTTAATTGCGAAACACTATTAATCACATACTGGATCATTTTCAAGGATATTGTAAATCCATTGCTTCGTATGGTCGAACAATTTGTCTGCTCAACAACGTAAATAACGCAATGAATGTTGTTAAACTGTCAAAATGAAACCCATTGCTACTGATAGTGCGTTACGCTATTACCCCGCAGGACATCATGCATCACATTCATGGCCATAGTCTAGTCTAGAGTTCAAATTATTTTGTCAACTATACAATCACACTGGATTTCCTACAAGTGTTGGGGAGAGGAGCATATACTCGGTCAATAACTCTTTCTAAGGATGCGACTTCCCTCAGTGATTTAAAAGAACTATGTATATTGAAGATCCTATATTGAATTTTAGCATAAAACATAATCAGTCTAAGGCTACTTCAAAAAGGTGCGACACGACACGCGACACAAAGGCACCGCAAGTCGCGCAACGAGCCGTGCCTTTGTGTCACACGCGATTATATCGCGTGTCGCGCCTGTTTGTAGGAGCCTTCGTAGTGTTCCCACTGCTGGGACACAGGCCTCCTCTCTGTTAGAGGGAGTGAGGTGAATATTGACTGGGATGTATGTGTGATTTCTTTACAAAATTAGAATCGCTCCCAGGTCTCGCAAAAATTACTTAAAAAAAAATTCAATTTAGGTACCTACAGTTTTGACTTCGCTATAATTTTATTATATGTATGTATAGAAAATGAATAACCCATTATTAACTATTTCTCCGTTCAAGAATTCAAACTGGTCCTCTCAGGTTCTACAATCGTTGAGACGAATTCTTGTGTTATATCAAAATATAGTTTTAGCCAAAGTCGACAGGTACTGGCGCGGTTGACTATCTAATCTAACTATAAATAATTTTCAGCTATTCCAATATCTATTATCCTAGTTATATTATACATATATTGAAGCCGTATATGTCTATTTTGTCAAACACACCCACGTTATTACCTTTAAATTACGTAGATGTAATCTAAAGTATTACGTCTACGTAATTATAATAACGAATATAGTAATTAACATTCATAATAATCTATTGAACCGTAGTGTTGGTATATACAATCTCGTAATAATATTAATAAGACCGTCATTATTATAAACCATCTAAGAAGAACCCATAAAAGAATGACGATGTAGTTTATCTACTAAAATGAAAATATTAATCTATGCTGTCTATTTTCACACTGATATTATAAAGGCGAAAGCTTGTGGGTGTGTTTGTATGTTTGTTACTTCTTCACGCACAAACGGCTTAATGGATTTGGATAATATTTGGCACACCGATAGTTTATATCCAGGATTAACACATAGGGTTGATGATGATGATGATGATGATAGGACTCCCTTATCCGCATTTAGACTCCCATTTGGTCCGTTGTGCGTGGGGATTCTGGCTAACAAAGCCAGCCTAGCTCCGCCCAAAAGCACAGAAGCTTCCTGGGAGCTTCACAGGCTTCGCGGAGCGACCTCATTGTTCCGAGGATTTCTGCGCGTTGAGAGGCCACGGCCTCGCAATCCAGGATGACGTGGGCGGCTGATTCCTCGGCATCAAGGCAGCCCCTGCAGAGGGGGCTGTCCGTGGCGCCTATGTTGAAAAGATGTTTGTTAAGGAACACATAGGGTTTTATATCCCGATATTCCCACGGGATCGACACTAACGTGGGTTAAACCGCGGGGCGCAGCTATGTGAAATATGAAATTAACTCTGTCTTTCTATTTGTCTGTGACCTTTTCACACCTTAACGGCAGAACAGATTTCAATGAAATTTGGCACACAGGTAGACCATGACCTGGCTTAGTACCTACATAAGATACTTTTTATCATAGTGTTACGTTCTTGTGGAATAATTTTCAACCTCCACGCGGGCAAAAGCAAGCGTCATATGGAATGAGAGAGGCCTTAAAATGATTCGGAAGCTATCTCTACTAACTTTGCTATGGATTTATGAAAAATTAACCCCGGTTTATGCAGAAGTGGCTCGTGGCTAAATTAAAACAGTCGCATGGGTCGATCTTCAAGGTTAAGCAATGCTTGCCAAAGTCAGTCCGTGGATGAGTGACCATCTATTAGATTCCGAGACCCCTCCGTGCCTTGGAATGGTCGCGGCTGTCCTTTGTAGAATTTTGACTGTCGTTACGGGTAGTAAGAAGTTCGAAAGTCTGAAAATCAGTCTTAAGTCTTAACAAGGGGTAGGTATCGTGTTAGTCAGTAACTAGGTTGTGGAGGTCAGATAGGCAGTCGCTAAATTTTAACCGTTTTAATCGCACACCCGAAACCACAGCACGTACTGACGCCATAATTATAATTCAGTTACATAAACCCATGTGCATATCGCTTAACTTTGCACAATATTTATTACTTTGGACTTATTCTATATATTTAGTTTTATCTAACGTTCATATCTGAGCCAAAATTGCTGAGTAATCGTTTTGATAACAGATATAATTATATTACGTCCTCTAAATGACCTCGTTTTATAGCGGGAGGTCTTTGATACCGTGGGTTTTAGGGTTCCGTTCCCAAAGGGTAAAAACGGGACCCTATTATTGAGACTCCACTGTCCGTTTGTCTGTCACCAGGCTGTATCTCATGAACCGTGATAGCTAGACAGTTGAAAATTTCACAGATGATGTATTTCTGTTGCCGCTATAAAAACAAATAATGAAATAAAATAAAGTTAAAATTTAATGGGGTATAAAAGAAACGTTATTTTCGGCGTTTTATGCCTTGTGGTACGGAACCCTACGTGTGCGAGTACAACTCGTACTGGCCGGTTTTTATTAATGCATACGTTGAGATGATTTATTTGCTTATGTTTGTGTTTATACAATGTTTCTTTTCAGGGTTGTATCATACTAGATTATGTCAATGTTCATCCATAGTATCCCTATCTAATTTCTCTGTCTGTTATCTTTACACGCCTAAATTGCTGAACGGATTTCAATGAAATTTGGCACACGAATAGATCATAGGGTGACATATGTAGGATACTTTTTTCGACCTCCACTCAGACGAAGCCGCGAGCAAAAGCGAGTATTTCATAGTTAAAAGAAACAGTCTGGAAGAATCAAAATGTCACTAGATAATTTTATCATCATAGGATAATAATAATCGTCGATTAGGTACGATTATTTCATCAATTTATGTCATATCGTGTGATTCACACTAAAGATGTTATAGTTTGCATACAAGCTTTTTGTCTTAAGGAGAGTTCATTGACACCATGACTAATTACTGACTAATGCCACAAGGTGGTCCGACGAGCTTGTGAAGGCCGCAGGAACCCGTTGGATGCGAGAAGCACAGAACCGGTCGAAGTGGAGGTGCTTGGGGGAGGCCTATGTCCAGCAGTGGACGTCTTTCGGCTGAAATGAAGATGATGATGATGACTAATTAAGAAAAAACTACTCCTGGGGGCCTAAAAAGGTCACTTTGGCAGAATCACGAAAGGATAACATTATGAATAATAATATGGTGAAGACATTCCGTGTTTGTCTTTTTTTCGCTGCATTACGTAGGTATAATCAAAGAGATTGGGATTAGATTTGGATTGGATTGAATGGTATTTGAACACAGACAAAAAAAAAACTGAAAAATCCTTCATCAATGGGATTTGATACGATTAACTTAACAGTTAAGTAGCCATTATGATTCATCATGTTATCCTTTTATGATTCTGCCAAAGTGGCCTTTTTAGCCCCCCTGATAATCATCACTTAAAATTATTCGTAATTGTATTAATGAAATGTAAACGGCTGTAACTTTCGATTACCATGGTAACGGACCCTACCGAGCAAAAAAGCTAAGCCTCTGACATCACGATGAGTCCGCATTGGTATCTCCTAATCTAACCCGAATCCGAAACCAATCAGAAGGGATTAACTCTTAACAAACAATAGTGACAGTTACCGTTCAAAGTAATTTAGATAAACACCACATTTGTAATCAATCACGAATGTAACTGGGAAATGTTTATATCATGACAGCCAGCCTTACCAAGGATTATCGTATAACTATTACCCAGTAATTGGGTTGTGGAGGTCAGATAGGCTGTAGCTCTATGTAAAATAGGTGCATCCGGTTAGACCGGAAACCGGCCCCAACATAGTTGGGAAAAGTTAGGCAGATTGAGACTTAAGGCTCCTACAAACAGGCGCGACACGCGATATAATTGCGCGCGACACAAAGGCACCGCTCGTTACGCGACTTGCGGTGCCTTTGTGTCGCGTGTCGTGTCGCGCCTGTTTGAAGGAGCCTTAAATTATCTGACCCTAATCAACGGGTTGAAGATATCAATTCCAGTTGTTGAAGGATCCTAAACGATTGTTAAGAATGAATGGTCAGTGCCTTTATTGGACAAAGTAACCAGGCGTATCAGTCTACTAACCAATTTGCACTCGTGAATTGTGTTGTTGCTGAATCTATTTATAGTTTGGTCACAGATATCAGCCTATTTCTTTGAGTTTGATAGAAGAGGTAGATAATCAATATGACATTGGCCTTATAATTATGACTGTTACGTGTTGCTGAATCAGCAATTTTAAGAATGTACAGCCTACTTTAGTTTTTGCTCGGTTACCGCCGACAGCCCCAACTGGGGTCTCACCGAAATTATTTAGAGACACTAACCTCATCTCAAATACCTACCTCTGACCTCCAAATAAATATTCAGACTAAATAAAAGCAAAGAATGTCGCTCACGTTATCCGTTAGCCACGATTGGGTGCGAAATTAGCGAGCACTAGACCAGAAGCTTGGCTAGCGAATTTCCTAGATCCTATACGCCCTACCAACTTAGAACCCTCACTACTAGAACCAAAAACTAAGCCAAAACGAATCTTATCTCTTAGACATAAAGCTCACGTGAAAGCCAGGAATGTTAAAGTTAATTTTGCAGTCGCTAAAGCGGACGGTGGCGGAATTTCAACAAGTTGGACGATTGCTTCGAAATACATGATTATGAATGCGCTCATTCGGGTCTTTATGACTGGATAGATAAGGTCGGATTTAGATCGTCCGGGGGGTGGTATAAAGCGGTTGTTTGGAAGGCAGTGGCCCCGGTAGCAGTGCAGACATTCTTGACGAATGCTGCCAAAACCGGGCAGTTTTCACCCCGTTCGGGCACAGTTTATTGTTTTATTTGCGCTTTATTTCTCTACTGGATTTTTGGGCGGTTTAGTTTCGGGACATTGTGAAAAATGAAGAGGACGTGTTTTTTGGATTAGTCAGTATTTACTTTAAGGATGTCAACAAGCTTTTATCCTGGGAATTTTAGCTGACTTTAGTTAGATTTATCTCTCCTCTCGTTTCTTCTGAACTGGCAAGATGTTCAAATGTTTTATTATTTATTAATAAGCCGTGATGGAATTCTCTTCGGTAAAAATGACGAACTCCCATACCTACCAAAACATAGGTGAGATAATTTAAAAGTTATGGAACAATAAACTGAATATTAACAAAGTTCAAATTGCATTGCAACCAAAAACTTAATAGGACCTTTTTTTTTACAAATGTTCACTCAAAAACAATTTAGAGTTTAGTATCTAGTGTTTCTTTTAACGTTGCTTTCAGTTAAGAGATATTTAAACGTCAAAAATGTGTGGTTGTATAGTCGCTAATTATTACATAACTTTTAGCAACGTTTGTATATAATCCACTACATCTAGAAACAAATGTCCAAAAAACAATCATTCTCTTTCAAAACCCAATAAACACACTCCCCCTCACTTATCCATCACTAAACTAATGTCCCACACAGTGGACTGATAGTCCCACAACAAGATTTAGACATCAATAAATTTGGCCAGGCGGCCGCGGAAACAATTTATGTGTGTCTGCTGAGAATTCCTCACCTCTACTCAGTATAGCCAGCATTCTTGTGCCGCAGAATAGCTCAGAAGGTCCATACGACGAACGAACACGCAGGCACACAGACAAACTTCACTTAGGTTGAAATTGTCCAACTGTTACACAGATAAAGCGTGTCTCATTAAGAGTGCACTATTACTACTACACTATATTCACGCACAACGGACCGAATGGGAGTCTAAGTGCGAAAAAGGGAGTCCCATCATCAAGAGTGCACTATTTAAATGTATCATTATTTTTTTCGTGCAAGTGGCTACTCTGAATTTTGACACCTGTCACCTATAAATGTTCCAATGATTAAAAATGGAGCGCTCAAAAGAAGAATACGTTATCACAAAAATGGGGAAAGTTACGATGAGACCGCTCGCAAACGCGAATGTTTCGGTCGAGAAAGTGCACCTAATGTGTTCTTGTTGTTTTATGACGTACAAGTGACATTAAATCTTAGGGCAGTATAGCAATCACGAGGTCGACTATACAGTGACTGCAAACGCATTTGTTAACTGGCATCCGGTTGAGATAGTATGATATAAAAAGTAATAGTATCTGGGACAGACTGGATGCGGGACCGTGCTGTGGCGCAGGTTAGAAGAGACCGTTGTCCAGCAGTAGACTCCGATAAGCGGAGTTGGTAAGTATGAGGTTGCCGTATGGTCTGTTCCAAGAATACCTCATGAAAAAGTAAACAAACGCACCCCATCTACAGGTACGTTTTCAGATTTATTTGTTTACATTTTTGTTACTTTTGTAACAGACTATAGTCGCGAGTGCGCGTGCACTATACCCCATTCGCAATAAGATTAGACATTGAAATAAATCTTTTTTACAGTCCGTTCAACCGATTTTGACTTCTATTGCGTTGGTGGCATGACAAGTGGCAGCTGCAATAAACAGTTGGTATTATAATCACGTTTTTGCTTTTAATGCCGTCCTTATGCCTACGGAATAGAAGTAAAAATCGGTTGAACGGACTGTAAAAAGTTTTGTTTAAATGTCTAATCTTATTGTAAATGGAGTATAGCTGTACGTGAAGCGTGTCTATGTGTGCGTGCGCCTGTTTTTGTTCGCTGTATGGCGCCAACCTTCTGTACTATCCTATATCTCTACTCTGAATAGCTGGCATACTTGCACCATGCATGTATTGTTATTTGGACTGAGGTATCTACTTCCCTAGCCCAGTTGTAGTAGGACTTAGTAGTTGAAGTTTGAATTCGCAAGGTACTTAATTGTTTGTGTGGTTGCCGAGGAAGTGGACAAGCTGTTTGTGTCACCAACTCTGCCCATGGCTGTTGTAAAATGCAACTGGATTATGATATGATAAGTGGACGTTTAGCAATGAGGGTTTTCTTAAAAATTTACGACACCAGTTGGCACCACTGTGAGAAGAGGTCTTCCAATATAAAATATATGATGACGTTCATCATTCGATTCATTCATTCGTTCATCATTCAGTCATGACTAAAGAAAATATAGGCTCTTTGACAGATGCCTGGACCTAACGTGCCAGTGCTACCACCTAGCCAACGTCATTTCAGAAAACCCTCATTGGCTCTTGTTCGGTTTATAAAATAATGTGATTATTAGGCCTTTTGTACACGGCACAGTTTCATTACATTTCATAAACCGCGCCGTAGAAAAAACGTGTCCGTCAACAAGCTTCCCTAGTGATCCATACAATTATACTGACGTACCGTGTCTACACACGGCGAAGAAACCGTTAGTTTTTCACGGCAAGAAAAACATGTGTCTATAAAAGGCCGTAGTCTGTATGCCAATTGGAGAGGCTTGTGGCTAAGTTATAACAGCCGCACGGGTCGATTGATCAGGTTAAGCTACGCTTGCCGCGGTTGGTCCGTGGATGGGTGACCATCTTTACATATCAAGACCTCTCCGTCCCTCGAAAAGCACGTTAAGCCGTTGGTCCCGGTTGTCATTCGTGGATCTTTGACAGTCGTTACGGGTAGTTAGAAGCCCGAAAGTCCGACAACCAGTCTTACCAAGGGGTATCGTATTACCTAGTAATTGGGCTGTGGAGGTCAGATAGGCAGTCGCTCCATGTAAAATACTGGTATTCAGCTGTATACGGTTAGACTGGAAACCGACCCCAACATAGTTGGGAAAAGGCTAGGCAAATGATGAGTCTGTAAGTATGTCAATTATGATGATATAATCAATGGGAATGTCGATGTCGAGTCGATGGAAATGTCGTCTTTCTCTACTTAGAGAACCTTTTCTTTGAGGTTTCGAACGACATACATTAAAAAAAATCCATTAGCGAAAAATAATACTTAGACTTAGATTTTATGAGATTAGACTTTTGGGTTGATAATTATAATAATAAATAGTCCTCCAGACTGTATTCCCGCCATGGCGGCAAATCTTAAGAGACAAGCGTGTGCGCAGAAACAGGTGCACTATCTCTTCTCTCGCTCTCATAGTCTGATGGAACGGAAATCTGACGTCCGAAGAGACATCAGGCGCAGGACCAACGGCTTTACGTACTTTCCGAGGCACGGGGTATAACACCAACTTCCGAACTGCGGGCTGTTACAAAGAAATTCCTAATGGAAAAACCCATAACCCTGCCCAACCAGGGAATCCAACGCAGGTTACCCAGGAACCCACGCTCAGCAGTATGATAATATGAAACGTCCGTAGACCTATACAATCTGAATATTCATTTATCGATATCTTATTCAGTCTCAATAGAATCGCTCCGGGTCAGTTTGCTCAGTTAAATCGCTACGATTTACAGTAACGAGTTCTGTGTCTCTTGTTTCATTTACCAGTTGTGTCGGATACAGGTGCCTTAGATCACATGTAGGTGTAGATAGATAAGCAGCCATTTATAGGTGTCTCTGTTAGTTTGGGTAGTTTAACTCCATACTTTGGTGTCGGATGCAACAGTCTACCAATTTAAAGGACAGGTGATTATTAACCTTTTGTGGATATAATAAGTTTGTTTGGTAAATAATAAACCTGAAGTTTTATTGTTTCCTAGTAACTGTTAAGTTCCTTACTCTCGCTAACTACCGTAAAACGGCTACTTTCTAAAGCCTACTTCTCATTAATGGCTAAAAATTTTATTTATAGATTCATGTGCAACATTTCTAACAAATTATTCTTGATGAAACTTCATACGCATAAGCAGGATACAAAGGTCTAAAAAGTTACTTAAGAACATTTTCGAAACTTCTTATTTAAAAAAAAGATAACTGGAAATCTCAGTTTCTATAGAAAATTTAAAATTGGTCTAATTTGGTTGTAACACTATTTTTCGAAAATGTTTTTATGTAACTTTTTAGACCTTTTTATCTTGCTTATGCGTATGAAGTTTTATTTAAAATCGGTTCATTCATTTCGACAAACAAGGACTTTAAAGTTTGTATGGAATGCCGTACGTCGTAAACGCTCTTAAAGAAATTCTTTATTTTTTGACTAACATTGCCTACGTACCCCTACTTAATCTTAAGATGTTGCACAGCTGCAATTAGAAAGGTGCCAACTGTGTTTTAGTAACTGAAAATGATTATAAATCTTTTGTTACAACAAATTATTTATGCCTAATTTTTTTATTGCAGATGGCGAGCCTATAAAATTGCCAGAGAACCTGGAGAGCCTACCCAGAGCTGAACACTTCGCAGCACAGAGGCACCGGTGGAACACCAATGAGGTCAGTGACTTTGTTAAGAAATCCCATAGACACGTGTATCAACTTTTAACATTATGCTGAGAAAGGAGCCGTTTTGACCTCTCACTGGTCCTTTTTTATTTTTAATGGTAATTATATTAGTTTTAAATACTCCTGTTTGATGTTTGAACACAGTTACTGAGTATTTGAAATCATCATTCCCCTTATCCCAATTTAATACGATACCCAAATAAATAAAAGAGTATGCTCAACTAAATCCCTATTTACAACAATAATGGGTTCATCACTTCAGGCGTCCAACCTTGGAGAAATCTCGATATTCATATCTTATCAGTCACGTTAACAACTGCTATTAAAATCTTATCATTTGTAGTCCGATGTGTACTAATGAAAGTGGCATTTGAATAAAGGAGCCTTCAAACAGGCGCGACACGCGATAAATCGCGCACGACACAAAGGCAATCAACTTTGAACCTTATACTTTAGAGATAAAGTTGAAAATCTATGATTAAAGAAATTTGACAGATTGTAGTAGCTTGATGTGCTGGCGTCTGTATTTTCGACTCATGAGTGCTCACGATGATCTAGATAATAACAATAAGCATGAATCATAATTAATTAACACTTCATTCTATCTCTGTGTCTTCTTCTCAATAATAAATAAATTTATTAATACAAAAAAAAAATACAAAAACCCACTGCCCGATCCGAAAGGACTTGAGGGACGTCCTTATAACGGCACAAATTAGGCACACAAACACTTACGGTATTAGGATTTAGGCGTCAGAGAGTCGGCTAAGCGGAGGCGGTATCTGTTACCCACCCGTTTGTGACGTTTTTAGGCGTCAGACGACGTCCATGTGGGAAGAAACGGAGGTCAAAGGTCATACATAGCACACGTATCAAACCGGAAAGGGATCGGCAGTATCGGCACCGTATCAACTCGAGGCGTTCAGTATTCTTTGTAATTTGAAATTCCCTACTGCAACGCACACTAATCGGAATCGCCTCTCCTCGGGACAAGCTCACGAACCGCGGTGCGGTGCGTTACGGCTCGTCGTCCTCGCGCTTACATCTCTCCGTACCCGAGCTTACGTCTCTTCGTCCACCCTTGTCCCTCTCACCCCTCCGGCCTGCCCGCTGCACCATCAACCAGCGGTCGGCGAGCCGTAAGCGCGGCGTCCCTTAGCCGTAGCTGAGTCGACGTATCGGAGCTGCTGATCCGCTTTGGTTACGTCTTATGTTAGGTTAACGCCTGTTTGACGGCGAGGCGAAAGGCGATACGGTGCCGATCCCTTTCCGATTTGATACGTGTGCTATGACCTTAAAGACAGATAACTGTAACATTATCACGCCTGTAATCCCCAAAGGGTTTGACAGAAGTGTACCTATAGTAAATCCACATTTCACCAACTAGGTATGTTTAAGTCTCAAAGGCTTAACGCACTTTCCGAGGCACGGGGGTATCACACAGCCAACTTCCAAACTCCGGGCTGTTATTAAGAAATTCCTTATAGAATAATTCAATAACAAGCCGATAAAGGCTCCTACAAAGAGGCGCGACACGCAATATAATCGCGCGCGACACAATGGCACCGCTCGTTGCGCGACTTGCGGTGCCTTTGTGTCGCGTGTCGTGTCGCACCTGTTTGAAGGAGCCTTAAGCCGTTGGTCTTGCACCTAATCTCTCTCCGGTCATGTCGGATTGCCGTTCTATCGGACTATGAGAGTGAGGGGAGAGGGAGTGCACCTGTTTGCGCGCACACGCCTGCACTACAATATCTCCCGCGCCGAAGGCTAGTCTCCATTGAGATCGGCCGCCGTGGCCGAAACACGGTCTGGAGAGTCCCCTTTGCCCCATGTTATAATATGGGGCAATGGGAGTGGGGGGGCTATCACGTACTAACAGATCTTTGACAGTCATCACGGGTAGTTAGAAACCCGAAAGTCTGACAACCAGTCTTGACATGGGGTATCGTGTTACCTATAAACTGGGTTGTGGAGGTCAGCTAGGCAGTCGCTCTATGTAAAATACTGGTATTCACCTGGATCCGGTTAGACTGGAAGTCGACCCCAGTATAGTTGAGAAAAGGCTAGGCAGACGATAATGATATAAGTTGATATATAGGCCTACAAAATTTAGAAATATTGATATGAAATTGTTTATTCTGTAAATTGGATATCGGAATCAGTTTTACACGTCACATTATAAAAAAAAACAGTGGCACTCCGGGAGTGCCGACAGAAGTGAAAACAAAACACAAACAGAATACTTTGCCATCACTCACTGACATATCGGATATACATTAAAACCGAGTACATCCCGAGGACAGCCGAACACATCCGAAGCGGGATTTTTTTAATCGTCTTATAAACAAAACACGCGCGGTGTCGCTTACGGTAACAGTGGCGCTGAGTTTAATGGTTTTATTCCAAATTAAAAAAATGCCCAACGTGCCTAAATAAGTTTTCACTTCAAAAATAAGCTAGATGAGGTCGGCGTTTGATTATTGATTTTAAAGTCCAGACATAATCTTGCGAAGAACAATATGTAGATAGATTCATGTCTGAAATGATATTTTAATTACAAAACATTTAAAAGGAACACGAAAATCTAATACCAAATTCGAAGCGCCTAAAACGAAACCCGGTACATATTAACATTAAGTAAACATAATGTCACAATAACGTTGACGCGGTATCGCAACACATCGCGCCACATCGCGGGAACGCGCGTTATAAATCGCGCTAATGCATGTATTATGCAAACAGACAGAACGTCTCATATCTCGGTGTGGCAATGTTTTAGTCTACTTAACGTGGCGTAGATTAGCTTTTCGACCCCTACTATGTAGTTGCGTGCCATTATTTTGAATGTCACGAAATTGAAAAATACTTTTAATAATATTAGATAGAATATTCTTTATTATGTATGTTGTGTGTGTCTGCGGCACGCGGTTTCACCCGCGTAAATGTCAATCCCGTGGGAATATCGGGATAAAAAGTAGTCTATATGTTAATCCAAGGTGTCAGCTACCTCCATACAACATTTTATCAAAATTGGTCTAGCTGTTTGAGCGTGAAGAAGTAACAAACATATAAACACACACACACACACACACAAACTTTCGCCTTTATAATATTAGTGTGATTGCTTTTTATTGTGAAAATAATGGTAAATTGAAAAAAAAAAAGAAACTTAGTATCTGCTTTATATTTAGTTCAGTTGATATGCAAAGTTTTATGATCATCAAAATTTTATGGAATCGTGTTTTTTATGGAATCGTGTAGCTGTCAGTGATTCGTGGTCTCCTAGTAGGTGCATCGTTTAGATTAGCACGGCTAATGAAATGCGTTAGGTGTAAATTACACACGGAACGTGTGTCGTTGTTATTATGTTAATACTCCTAATGAGCTATAGTGCTCTGGTACTGACCTCAGTTAGGCGGCGGAAATCAAGGTTTGGAAATGTATCGGTATATAATTAATAGCTTGACAAGACGGATTGTATAGAATACGTGCACGTTGAAATGTATCGTGGATGAAAAAAAGCGTCTTCTTAAAATATTTCCATACATTTTATTTCCCTGTGTTATCGCGATGCCGTGGACGGCCAAGATAATATCGTCACGTCAGAAATTATAAAAACGCCCATTGTCGGTAGGAAAACAGGTGGTCTTTTCATTTTACCCGACTGCGGCGGAGGCCAAAAGAAAGGTTATGTTTTAAATCTTCATAAAATTATTAGACAACATTGAAAATCATTATTGTTTTTGATTCGCTCGATACGCTTACTATGGTCATAGAAAGAAAGAAAGAAAACATGTTTATACGTATATAGCACAAAGCCACAAGTGCACACAACAAACAATATAAATTGTAAAAAAACTAAACTGAAAAAAAAAGAGTGTGTGCATCTCACGGCTGCGCCAAATAGGACCAGTCTATTGTATGTATTACAATTTTTGTTCTGTTTTTAGTATGTTTGTTTTGTGTCAGCTCATGTTTATTTTTCTTTTTTTATTAATAGATACTGTATACACTTTGTAGTTTTTCTCTACCTATTAAAAACTAAACACCTAACAAAAATAAGAAGTTGTTTATTCATATCATTCATTTTCATGATTCATGAAATCATGATGCTCATATTTTATTTTTAAGTTTTACGACTTACCAATTGTACATTTAACGAGTGATATTGTTTTCTACAGTAAAATCTTTCTTCATTTTCAGTTGGGCGTATGATGGCAATATGAGTGCAATCAATACAGCCCAATACTCCCGGCATACCAAACTTATTAAAAAACCTAAAAAGAAAGTTATTCAATTAAGCAAAGGCATTGACCAAACATATACCTAATTCTGAGAATAAAATTTTAAACATTTTTTACCTTACAACATTAGCTCTGCGTTCTTGAGATGTGCTTGGAAATTTAATATATTTTGCCTGTATATGAGGCAAATTCAATATCCCTGTGATCTGCTTGATTACCGTTGAAACGGTTGGCTGGGATATTGAATGAGCACCTATATCACCAGTGGGGCGTTGGTAGGAGCCAGTAGCATAAAATGATAATGCTACCAAAACCTAGAATGAGAATAATGTTGAAACTTTATTTAAAGTTCTTCGAAAAGATAATATATTAAGCTTAAATAAAAACAAATACCTTAGTCTCCACCGATAAATCCGTGGATTTTGTAGGCCCCGACATGTGAGGTCTGAGTTCCTCACAAAGGTTCAGTACTAAGGCTTTGCTAAGACGATATCTTTGAATAAATTGAACATCATCCATGTCGAACGCATTACATTGATCACGAAGTCGTCTTCTTTTGTTTCGTGATTCACTATTTTGTTGAGAAAAGTCACTTTCGAGGAACTCAAACAGTTCATACTCGTCACACATGATATTTTATTTTGATTACTAGATAGCACTCACTAATTTCGCCAAATAAACCCAAAACAATTCAATAAAAGTTCCTCTGAAGCAGCGTAAACAAAATGGATTGTGAGGTTGCTTATTGACAGTTGTAATAGGAAAACAAATGTCAAACGAACGTTCATAATACGGTATTGCCAGGCAATATTCGGGCAGAAGTCGGCCAGGGTGTCACGTGACCGCTGACTGGCTTGTTTGACTAGTTCATAATACGAAATTGCCATGCAGTTCTGTTTACGCCGTAAACTGTCTGGAAATAAGAGTTCGTAATAAGGCCCCAGTTCAGCAAACTGCCGAGCAGCTAGTGCCCGTAATAAATTTATAAACCAAGCCTGTTAAAAGAGCTAACAAAACATCGTTAGTCATAAGCAGTTTATGACATTGGGTTATAAATATTCATGAGAAACTTCACGCTTTGAATTCGGCGTCTTTTGGTAAAAAAATGTAGATATGGGTACAATTTGACCGTGAAGTGTGCTTATTAGATAGAATCGTAGAATTACGGTGTTACGATGAGACTATTATTATCCATGCTAATGTTATAAATTCGAAAGTAACTCTGTCTGTCTGTCTGTATGTTACCTTTTCACGCCTAAACCACTGAACGGATTTCGATAAAATTTGGCAGAGAGATAGATTGCATCCCGGGGAAGGACATAGGATAGTTTTTATCCCGATATTCTCACGGAATCGACACTTATGCGGGTGAAACCGCGGGGCGCTCCTAGTTACCTATATTATTAGTTTAAATTAATTGAGTTTTTGTTTAATCCTTCGTAACGTGGATCACGCGAGACATTATGGCTTTTTAATTGTTTCTGTAATTACGGCATACAACCAGTTAAAGTTGACCAAAATGAAAATATTGTCATATGAAGATTCTTCGTACGTACGTACAGTAGACTCTCCGGATTATTCATGCTTCAGGTGCGTTTAAAAAATCAATCAGTTTTAGAACCGGTATAACTTCTATCTCATCATGAGCAAGCTGAGAATAGCAAGCTTGGGAGAGGCTTGCTTCACATAGATCGTCCTGGCGCTCAACTGTCTACAAATGTGTAAAAACGTTTGAAAAAAGTGCCTTGATACACTAATCGAAAAACGCCAAATACGTAAAGAGAGAACTAAGCCCTACTACACCTTCTCTGCCGGCCAACTCTATTGCATTAGTTGTGATCGAGTATTTACAACTAAATTTGGTCTGGCGAGACATATTAGGGCACACGTTAGGAAATAATAATAATTTTAGAGGGTTCGCCGTTTTCGAAATCGATAAGGAGGACTATATATAGCAAACAGTTCACTGCTGGAGATCCTCCAATTGCACGCCAATTATATAAACCCTCGCCTCGTCCACACTCATATATCCGTACCTACTGGTAACGGATATATGAGTGTGTGGACGAGGCGACTCTTTGGGTTCTTCACTCCACCTAACCTAGGGACATCCTACACTCCTACACACCGTTCTTCTAGGTGTCGCTAGCACGACAGTTGTTTAAATTTTGTTCACCCAAAACTTGCCAGTTTCATGGCGTTATCGGTGGCAGTGCAGAGGTCACATTGGCTGCATATTTTGGAACCAGGGGGCAGGATAGGAGGTGAAGCATGGTTTGCTACATAGCGCCACCATCACACCCTACAGCCGTGATATTTGAATGGTAAAAAAAATAATCCAGACATAGGCACCCAGCATTAACCGTTGAATGCCGTGATTACAAAATCAATTAAAAACCCATTGTGTTTCGTGTGGATCCACGCATACGAAGGGTTAATATCCATAATTCAACAGCTCAACAGTTTTTGTTAAACTCTTACAAACCCCTAAATAAAACAAGCCTCTCCCTAATATCATTACACTACACAATACGAGGATATTTATGCCACTAGGTTAATATCCCTTGAGAGAAAGTTCAAAGTGATTATGTCAACGCTAGGCACTATCAAATTAAGGGCCGTTTCTAATGAATTCCGTTTCAAATTCGTGTATGTTATGTTAGGAAACTATTTTGGGGATATTGTGTATTGTTATTAACAATGTGTTTGCTTTATGAAATTGGGTTGAATTTCTGTTTATTGTATGAAGTTTAAAGAGAGAGGCTTGTGGTTACATAATAACAGCCGCATAGGTTCATCAAAGGTTAAGCTACTCTTATCGCGGTCAGTACGTGGATGGATGACCATCTTTATATATAACATTCAAAGTCCTGACTGACTGATATATCATAGCACGGCCAAAACCGCTGGTCCTAGAGACATGAAACTTGGAGGGCGAGTTCTTTGTGAAGACTAAAATAGGGTTTATCGAAACGGCTGTCATTCGTGAAACTTTGACAATCGTTACGGGTAGTCAGAAGCACACAAATCTGACAAGAAATCTTATCTAGGGGTGTCGTATTACCCAGTAACTGGTTTGTGGAGGTCAAATAGGCAATCGCTCCATGTAAAATATTGGTACAGTACCTGGCGATAAATATTGCACATCGACCTTTGGAAATTGGTGTATTTTATACAAACAATAAAAATAATTATCAAAAGAAGCAAATCATAATTGTTTTAACAGCTCCTAATAGATACCGGACTGTTTGTATTTCGTGCGACAGGGATAACGCTCTACGAAGCCGAAATAAGCCGATTGTCTCTTTCCAAAGGTCGATGTGCAATATTTATCGCCGGGTACTGTAGTAGGTACCTAAGCTGCATCCGGTTAGACTAGCCGACCACAACATTGTTGGTAAAACCTGGCTGGCTGGTTTTTGTTCTTTGATATTTCGTCTTATTAGGATAGCAGAAAGAAGGGACATTCAGAAATTCATAATATCATGAACTTCTGGTTAGAGTAAAAAATTCCTGAATCAAGAGAAAATACCAAGGCTTTGTGTTTCATTTGGTTGGGTTTACTCGAAATCTTTATGGTTTCTGTGGATTCACTTGACTTCATGGATTTATGAAACTTTTGTTAACTTGTTACTTCAAGTTTATGATTTGATATTTTCTATATTATGTGCCTAAATTGAAATTGGTTTTAAACCGTTTTAAGTCAAGAAAATAAATAAATGTTATCATCATAATTATAATTATTCTTACAAATAGGTACTACATGCTACCCGCCTTAAGGCTCCTGCAAACAGGCGCGACGCGCGACGCGTATCGCGCGCGAACCATAGGCACTGCTCGTTGCGCGACTTGCGGTGCCTTTATGTCGCGCGCGATTTTATCGCGTGTCGCGCCTGTTTGTAGGAGCCTTTATGAACGAAAATCTATTCTTAGAAAAATTGTACTTACAGGAAAAACGGCTACTTAGAAATCCTCTTAATCGCCTCATAAACGAAAATCTATTCTTAGAAAGATTTTACTTATAAGAAGTAGGTACAAGAAAAACAGGTAAGTATTATTTACAAATCCTCAAAGGATGAGGCAATCTATTTTAAGCCAGCCCACGATCGGTAAATCTTCAAGAAAAAACTCTAAATGTCAAGGATTTACCTCACAAAAACTTATGATAACATAAAATGAGAAAGGAAATCCTCCCTCAAATACACTATTTTCTCACGAAACGTCCTTTGGAATCTAAATCGGTAGTTTGCTGTAAAGCTACGCATACACAGGTTTTTTTTTTCAATATTTATTGCTGAAGGTAATGGAGCAATCTTTTTTAATTGCCAAAAATTGCTAAGGTAAATTGTTTGGGCAATTTTGCCTTTAACTGTTTCATATTTTTTGTATTGCCAAATGTCGCGAAAATGAATAGGAATTCATTTTGGAAATAATAAACAGCGCAAATCCATGGTTATGGTAATGTTCATGGGTTTGCTCTGTTTATTATGTTGCTCCATATTGCTTCACGTTGTTTCATATTATAAAGGCACAGTAAGGGAAATTCATTGATTATCTCCGTGTTGTAGCCACTTTATATGTTAATAGGTTTTATTATTTTATTTATCTTATATAGAGATTTTTTAATATTTTTTAAGTCTTGTAGACTGTAGATTTGTGAACCATTTTTTATTTTGATAAGTACGGAAGTACCTGGTACTTGTTGACAGGTCTGCATTGTCCTCTCATACCTGTTAACACTTTAATTTGAAAACATTGTAAAAAAAAACAATTTATTTTTAAAAGAGTAACCGTGGAGTTTGTTGCCGGCTCTTCTCCATAGAAAACGACCAATTGGAACCATGAATCTAGCTTCTATCGTTTCATAAGTGCCTATGGAGGTTTATATGAATTAAAATATTTTGTCTTGTCAATGTCAATTTCGTAAACATTAAATTTCCGGACTTTACAGACTTATGCAATTGCTACAATCTTGGAATTGCCGTAAATTGCTCGGTATTGCTGTGAACGTGACGAGAAGCCGTGTACTCCTGCCTTAACTTTTGTAACGGCTGTCATTCTCGCCGGTCATTTACACCCACGTTTCTATTCAATATAACATTCCGGAGGACGTTAAAGGGTTTCAGTGCCCGTGTTGGCTCAGTGATCGCGTACCTTGTGTGATAAATTGTCGGTTTGCTGTTAGGGAAATAGAGTATGTTCTACGGCTGGAACGATACCTACTTGCTTTTGACCGTGGGTTTCAATCACGGATTAAAGTTTTTCGAAGGAAAAAATAGAGAGGAAAAGATAGAGTACTAGTTTACCCAAGAAAGCTTTTTGGGTAAACTAATTGTCTATCTTTTTATCCGACTACGGAGGGTATATGATTTTAAGCGGTATGTATGTATGTATGTGCATCTGTTCCCTCATAACTTATACTATAATATAATATATATACACCACATTGAAGCAATTTCATTAAGACTTACTGAGTTTATACAGTAAGAAGAAATGTTTGTTAAACAGTAAAAGACAAAACAATAACTTTGAATGATTGAACATACTATTAAATGAAAAAAAAAAACAACAAAAAATAAGGAAAACCACCATTACTGCAACGATATTACCAAATGAATAAAACAGTTGATTTTGTGACCTTTTAGCTACTTAAAACGTTAAAGTTTACTGTCATGACGGTAACATTTTGCCTCAAGCTTTAACTGTTTTCGGATCAGTAAAAAATACTGTTTTGAACTTTAGGCTCTTATGGAACTGTTTAAAGCAGTTCAGATCAATGTTTTTTCATTTTTATTTATTGCTTATTTCTTTCAATGTAAAAAGTTGCAGATTTGTTACAAAGGTTCTAAATATTATTTAATTTATTTTAATTTTTTTATTAAATGTTTTTTTCTTTCTTTTCTTTCTTTCTTTCTTTAGAGCACAACATACATATAGCGAGCTATTCCACTTAGAGCATGGTAGGTCAAGGTCTTTCTTTTTGATTTATGAACATATTAATTTCTGACGGTAGATAGTTATGGTGAGGGGTCCGTGGCTAAATAATAACAGCCGCACATGTCGATCGATGCCGCGGTTGGTCTGTGGATGGGTGACCATTTTAACATACCAAGACCCCTCCATGCCTCGGAAAGCACGTTAAGGCTCCTTCAAACAGGCGCGACACGACAAGCGACACAAAGGCACCGCAAGTCGCGCAAAGAGTGGTGCCTTTTTGCGCGCGATTGTATCGCTTGTTGCACCTGTTTGTAGGAGCCTTTAAACCGTTGGTCCCGGCTGTTATTCGTGGATCTTTGACAGTCGTTACGGGCCCGAAAGTCTGACAACCAGTCTTACCAAGGGGTATCGTATTACCCAGTAACTGGTTTGTGGAGATCAGATAAGCAGTCGCTCTATATAAAATACTGGTATTCAGTTGCATCCGGTTAAACTGGAAGCCGACCCTAACATAGTTGGGAAAAGGCTAGGCAGATGATGAGGAATAAAATTATTATAGCTATATAAAATTAAAAGTTGGAGTAAAGATGAAGAAACCGTATGGTGGCCAAGGTTAGTTCAAAGAAACCAGGGCCGTCCAAAAGTGGGTTGGGTTGACGATATTGTCAAAGTCGTGGGGTACACCTGGACGAGGGACGCACGGAACCGCGAAGTGTGGCAGAAAAATGGGGAGGCCTTTACACGGCAGTGGGTGACTCCGGGCTGAAATGACGATGATGACATAAAATTAAACTTTATTCTTCACTAGCTGTGCCCCGCGGTTTCACCCGCATAAGTGTCGATCCCGTGGGAATATCAGGATGAAAAGTAGCTTATGTGTGAATCCAGGATATCAGCTACCTTCATACCAAATTTTATTAAAATCGGTCTAGCGGTTTGTGCGTGAAGAAGCAACAAACATACAAACACAATCACAAACTTCTGCCTGTATAATATTAGTGTGATGTGATAATTGGAAGTCTTACCTTACTACATATCAGGCGAATTGTGGGTATTCTATAGGCACAAATCTGCCCACCCCTTTGGGGATTATAGGCGTGGTGTTATGTAATATGTTTGCGGAATCACTACCTTTGTAAATAATCAAAGGTAACGCACCGATATCGAATCATGAAAATATTTCTTAAGGCGTCGCGTCTTCTGCAGTATCGACTTTGTGCTCTCCCGCGGTATATTTTCTTAAGGCGCCACTATTTAAATGGACAGACTTTACTTGCCCAACCCCCTTTGTTTACACCTTCCGTTAACACCGGCTCCCACTCCTTTAGTTTACGTATGGAAATTTAACGATCCACCGAACAGGTGACCCAGGTTATGGGCGAAAAAACCTGAATATAACGTGGCTTATTTCCCTATTGTTTTAATGGAAATTAGAATATGTTAGGGGGAATATTTAAAGCTGTCGATACGAATAAGTGTGCGTTCGCACTTGGAAAGTTAAGTATTATAGTTTTTATAGGCTGTGTTTGTGAGGCGAGTAAAAGAGTGAGGTGGGTCTAAGCCCGTTTTATTATTTACCTAGTTGAAAGGTTTACAAAGATCAACTGTGCTAGAAATATTACAAAAAAACATAGCAAGGATTCGGTATTATACTGACCGATTTTATTTATTTTTGAAGTCCTGGTTTTTCCCAGAAGCTAGTTTACACGGTTTTCAAATTGACCCCATTGGTATGATATTGGGTCCCGTAATTTTTCTTCATGCGTGTGTACTTTTTTATGAATTTCGTTCACAAAGACTTCATAAAAATGAAATAACTGTTATCACATCTTATACAAATAAGTTCCCGCCTACTTAAGTCGTCCATGATGAATGACACTCATAAATGCTGAGTAGGTGTAAAACATTACCCTCGATTTGGCATCCCCCTTGTGTAAACAATATTTATGCGATTTCAAACTGCGCTGCTAATGTGCTCGCCAGTGGCTGGCGCCAGCGGCTGTACCAGTGTGGATTAGACTTTAAATCACTTGCTTGGATATAACTTTTTTACTACTTGAATCTGTACCGGGTTTTGCAAATGTTATGTAGGTAGGTATATATTTTTGGTGGTATAAAGACCAGTGACCATATTGTTATCGGTCGCTATGTACCGAAGTTTTTATGGTCCTAAAAGTCTGTAATCATGAACTAAAAGTGTTGAAAAAAAAAAAGTAACAACGAAAGTGAGACGCTACTGAAAGAATGAACGCTGCGTTCGAAGTTGTTAGCAGGGATTCATTAAAGCAGTATAATGCTTAACAGACAACCAAGTCTAAGTATAGAAGTTAAAGTCTTTATGTAAGCAAAGAACATCGCGCAACGTTACGATAGATTTTTATCGTTTTGTAAATTCTTGTGTCACTCGAGACACGTTCAAAATACATTCTGCCATGTTTTTATTACAAGCTTTAACCTGTATTTACCACTGCAGCACTTTTAATTGTCTCTTCATATGCCTGTGATTTCCCGGACTACAACAAAACTAATTTGCGGCAGAAATACAAAAGGATAGTTTTATGTTAATATAGTAATTTCATTATACTTCCTTGATAAATGAAAAATGATTTTATTTTCGTACGTAGGTCTGTAAAAACACTTTTTCACGTCTATCGTATTTTAAAAACTAAAAGAGGTCGGCGTATCCTATCAGACTACTCTGAGAAGAAAGGCCGAAACAAACTCAGAGGTCACAGTCTTTTATAATCCAGATAATATAATCTTGGTCTGATCATGTGAAGACCATGTAGATTGGTGTCTGAAATGGTCTTTTGGAGGAAAGAACCACACAGACTGAGTGGACCTGTTGAGTCAGTGCACGCAATATTGTCAGTAATCGTGCAGCTCAACTGAAAACTTAACAACTCTCAAGGGAATCAAAATTTATAGGGTACTTCCCGTTGACCAAGAATCATGAAATTTTGCAAGAAGCACTGTCATGTAGCACAAGAAAAGGAAAAGGTCCGAAAACCGTAAATCTGTAGTTACAATACAAAAAAAAAATCCGTGGTAAACTTTTTACCTACATACCTACAAATTTGTACGGAACCCTCGGTTCGCGAGTCTGACTCGCACTTGACCGGTTTTTTATATTCTTTTCCCACCCCCCATATACCTAGTTAACAAGTTTTATACCCCAGCTTACAACACCCTCTAAAAAATTCACTTCGTAAAACGTTAAATAGGATAGAGGTTTTATAAGTGCGTGTAGGTCACGCCGTCAAAGGTACTCACTGCATAAGTAATGTGTCACCGTTAGTTATCTTAATGCCCCTTTTCCTTTTGCACTTCTTACCCACCGTTTAGCATTACGTGTCGGTAAAACAGGGTTTTTATGACAACTGTCTACGGTTCGTGATTCGTTAGTGTCTTTGGATTAGGTTGAAAAAAGTTTCTTTTTTTATGCATGGGGTAAGAAATGTTGTAGTTCCGGATGGCTTTGTTTATGGGAGTTAAATAATGTGATGAGGTGGTTTTTAAATAAAAATGATATGTGGAGGTGACGGAATTGTGGCCTGCTTTATAAAAAGTGTTTTGGTATGACAACATATCTGCAATGCCTGGTATTGCAGATGTCCATGTACAGACGCCAGCACATCAAGTTACTACAATCTGTCAAATTTCTTTAATAGATTTTCAATTTTATCGCTAAAGCATAAGGTTCAAAGTTGATTGGCAAAATTTGACACTTTCGGGTAGCTTGATGTGCTAGCGTCTGTACTTTAACATTATCAGCCTAGTTCTCACTACTGGCACACAGGCATCCTCTCAGTAAGAAGGAGTGGTTCGTAATCCACCACGCGGGCTCAGTGTGGATTGGTGGATGTCACATCTCTTGGATTTCTTGTTCTAGAACATGCCAGTTTCCTCACGATGTTTTCCTTCACCGTTTTGAGAGCAGTGGTGATGAAATAATTAACACAAAGTAAAGTGCCTGTCTGGCTTCGAACCTACAACTCGTAAGTCGCGGCCGTTTCTACTGGGCCACCGCTGCTCCTACTGGTCCACCACTATTTCAACTGGATCACCACTGGTCCTACTGGGTCACCACTGCTCCTTGTGGTGCTGACCATTAACCATCAGGTTAAATTAAAAAAACCCATGACACACTACAGCGGAAGGTAAAAAATTCCCGTTCCAATTTCTAATAAGCGCGATAAAAACTGTAATTACGGTCAGCTATTTTCCTATCTCACGGTTTTCTCTTTGGATCCCTCCAAAGGATAGCCAGATGTGAAACTTAATGAACCATATGGAATCTGTATACAGATTTATATTTTTCCTGTTTTTCTGGGATAATAAGGGAGCATGTTTTCTTGGTTTCATCATTACGCGTTATTGTGAAGTACGATCCAGTTTTCCTAGATAATTACATGTTTCCTTTCTGTGAGTACTTTCTTATTTGCTCCATGTAAAATACTGATATTCAGCTGGATCCGGTAGACTGGAAGCCGACCCCAACATAGATGGGAAAAGGCTAGACAGATGATGACTTTCTTAGACTTGTTGTTCAATGCTTTTGGAAGGATGTTTCTATAGAAATCTTTTGAAATGAAATTTTTGATATAACAGTTATTCTATCGAAAATATTCCTGGGATAGAAAACGACTGATGTTGTCAATACAAGGTGAGCGTTTAATGCTTGTTCCCATACCAGCGCTGCAACTTTATTTTTTAAATGTCGTAGCATCATGCTGAGATAGGAGCCTTTTGGCCTCGTATAGGACTTTCTGTTTCATTTTCCTTTTGTTACTTTTTTTATATAACTTGGTTTTTTATTTTGCTGTATTTAGTTTAGAGTCGCAATAAATACTTTTTCTTTCTTTCTTTCTATTAATAGGTAAGGCTCGCGGAAATCTTCAGGGCGTTATTGGACAAATACGTATACGGACAAGTCCAGTCAGAAATGTTAAATAATTTATCTTGGTTATGAAACACCTATCATATTTGTCAAAATACTAATACAAAGCTCTTTTAAAACGTACAAAACTTTCTTTTCATAAAATAAAAACAACGAAAAGAAAGTATTTTTGGTCTTTTACTGGTGATATCATCACCGTTTCATAGATTTCGAGAAATACTACTGTGAGAGATAGACAAAAAGTAATGTTATTAGGTTCAGCTTTTTCTTTTGAGTTCACCACTTATTACTTTGTTTAACTATTTTAGAGATTACAATTATCTATTAGTCTTCATGTTAGACAAATTCTCTGCGCATTCTATACATGTATAGTTTGTCGTATATCTTCCTACACAACCAACCACCACTTATTTCTCACACAATTACTTTTGTTCCCTTTATTATTAACATCGACCATTATTGGCGTACTTCATTATATCTGAGGGACTGTGGTTAGGTAGCAGGCTTATTGGGCCCACCAATAAGGTAGCATTAGATCCTCTCTTATATTTGTTCATTTATTGATGTGCGAAATTGTTCTATTGTTTTGTTTGTTCTTAGATTAATTATTGGACTTGTATAGGTACAGTCACGAGCGTCAACACTTGGCAACTTTCAATTGCGTTTTTTTCGTGAAATAATGAATGCAACGTTGGAATACGACACTTTGCACAAACCTATGGGTTTGAAAATACTTTCTAGTGTAAATGTAACGAGAATTTTTCGTGAATTTCCTCAAGTTGTGCCACAAAATGCCCGATAACGTCACTTCGCCTGAATAGCTGGTTTCGGGCCGAAAAATGTCTTTCAGGCGTCAAGTTTCAGGATTCGATGACGTGGCTTTTCAGTTCAGTCTTATCGGAGGAATCTTTGACTTGGTTGGCCAATCTTGGTATGGGTTTATAATTTTGGTATGAAACAGTTTAATCAGGGTAATAATGAACTTGGTTATTTCTTTTCTATTTTTTTTTCTTTTCTATTTGTAGGGTTCCGTACCTCAAAAGAAAAAACGGAACCCTTATAGGATCACTTTGTTGTACGTCCGTCTGTTTGTCCCTTTATCTCGGGAACGCGTGGAGGTATTGACTTAAAATTAAAACCGTATAAGTACTCAGGTCTGCGGTCCCATGAACCTGTGAAAAATCGAACTTCTAAGTTAACGTTAAAAAAGATACGGCTGTTTATGCCGCAAAATACGTATATTTCGACATTATCAAGGGAATCAAAATGTATAGGGTACTTCCCGTTAACCTAGAATCATTAAATTTGAAGAAAAAGCAAGAAGCAAGATCTAAAATCATTTAATTTGGCAAGAAGCAGATCATGTAGCACAAGTACAGGAAAAAATCCGAAAACCGTATAATTGTAGTTACATTAAAAAAGAAACCATGATAAACTATTTACATACCTACAAATTTGTACGGAACCCTCGGTGCGCTAGTCCGACTCGCTCTTGACCGGTTTTTTTTTCATTTTGATTAACATAGATACATAAACTTATGCTTTCTTACCACGGGGTTAGGCAGAAACTTCAGAGCGCCACCTGCCGGAATAAATCATCCTTTCATACAAGGAATATGACATGTAAGGTACGTAGTAGGTGGGGCAGGTGTTTCGTTTACCTTTATACATCTGACGCACACCGGTTGCGAATACTACGCACATGATCTTTCTAAAGAATGTTCTTTAGAATAAAAATAAAAGTGACCTTAATGGTGATGTCACCATTAAGGTCACATGCCCTAGTAGCACCACTTCAAATTTTTAAGATCCCTTTTCAGTACCTGTTACAAAGAAATATAATATATATATTTATTTCTTTCATGATTGAAAAATAGTTAGACAAACGTCGTCAACACTATTAAAAATTTCAAGTTGATAACATTCATAGTTCTTGAGATATCCAGCTGTGACAGACAGGCAGAGTGAGTAATCCCATAAGGCTTCCTTTTTACAATTTTAGTACGAAACCCTAAAAACGAACCCACATCGTGTGACATTCACCGATGTCGCTGAAAAAAAAAAGAAAATTAAATGAAAGCCTTTACAAAGATGGCTGAATGACCTTCACGGCGATTTCCTTATTTATAAAATTCTTGACGATTTCTTCAATAGGTGTCATTCCATTCAGCGAAGTCACGCAAAAGAATTGGAACAAGTTTTTGTTAAATGACATTCAAACCTATGTTTTGAACGTTAATGTGACACTTTTAGTGGGGTTCCGAGTTGTTAATAGGGATTTCTTACCTAAAGAGTAATTTTAACAGTTATAAAACTGTATTGTGGTTAGGAAAAGAGTTTGAGTAGATTTAAGGTATGTGCAAGTATGTGAAAGATACAATATTCTCCTTAAACATCATCATTATAAAACCTTATTTGCTCCTGTCATGTTTATTATTATATATAATATGTATATATATTTATTTAGATTAGTATATTATACTTTATGTATGTATTTATTGTATTATGTAAATGGTACACCACAGACTACCTACAGTATTTGTCTCTCCTTCCCCTTTTTAATTTATCTAAATTTAAAAGATGGCTCTTAGCGATAAGACCGCGTGTCCTTTTGTAAAAATTCTATATTTATGTCTGTAATTTATATGGTGTATGTACCTACATAATAAAGAATATTCTATTCTATTATTTTTTTTCCATTTGACTCAGAAAAAATTGTAGTCACTGCTTCTTCTTCTACGTGTCGCTGGCTGATAACTGAGGACTGTGTTTTAGTTCTTTTTGGCCCAAAACTTTGTCACTTCCACGCCGTCATCAGTGGCAGCGCAGAGATCACTTTGACTGCACGTTTTGGGACACAGAGAGGGGAAATACTGAAGTCTGCTTTCTGCATATGTGTACCAAAAATGAGGTTAGGTTTTATTTATTAATATCAAGTTATTACTATTTGTAAACTAGTTCGGCTTAAGGACCATGCAGTCAACATAAAACTCAAAATAAAGTAACTTTCTCTTTCATTTCTTTTTCCTTCATCTATAGGCTGTTTTGACATATAACGTTGCCAAACAATAAACTAAACTGATTTATAAACACCATAAGCCCCTCCATTACCCTAAACAGCAATCATATAACAACAGTTTACGTAATCGTTCGCAAATTCGCATATCGAAAACGGGATAACACCACGTTAGCGTGTTCCGTATCAATTAATCGTATTTCGGAGCGCGCCAAAACAAATCCTCCATGTTTGTGTCTCCCGCCCCTCCGCCTTACCCCTCCGGCGTCCCGGCACTATATTAATGGCCGCTGTCACGCCAACCGGTTAGAACCAGATTGATGTGCGATGTCATTGTTTGGTTTCGGTCATAGTTCGCCAGACACAATAGGCTGAGTTTGCGCTGTCAGTCAAAATATTTGACCAAGTTTTTTGTTAGAATGTTTTACACATTTTCAATGTTTTTGCTGAAAGGGAGAATGGAAGTTTCGACGTTATTATTAGAGGGCTGGTAGCTGCTTCCTACCAAATATGGGCCTCCTTTGTTGATCATTAAAGACAGACGTAGTGGTTTACTGAAAGGAACTGGCTACTTACCTACTAATAAATTATTTTATATTAGCTATACTGAACTGTAAACAATTTGACAAAAAAAACCTGAAGAAAACTGCTTATAGACATAACTAGAACTAATTCCTTTAGTCGTGTTCTTAAAAAACCTGGTTGTTATTCTGGCGTCCTTCTCTGTGTCAGCGGCAAAATTATCAGACTACCGTCTTTTAAGATATTAAGCCTAAAGGCAGAGGTAAAACATTCGACTTAAAAAAAAAAGTCGTTGTTTTAATGTTTGAAGTTTAACATTGAATCGCTAAGCAGCACCTACCAGCCTCAGAAACCCTGTTGCAAAAACTTTTACAATATCTGTGGATACAGAAGCTATTTATTTTTACTTTCCTTTTACACCGTTGCATGAAGTATAATTTTCGTCCATTATTTTTTTTTAAACTCGCCGTAGTCTGCGATTTCTTCTACATGTATTTCGTTTTTCAACATTTGTTTATATGTAAAAATATCCAGGATCTTCTTCGTGTCACTGGCACGAAATTTCTTAGATCTAGCTGGTCCAAAACTTCGCCACTTCAACGGCATCGTAGGTGGCAGCGCAGAGGTCACTTGACTGCATAATTTGGAACACAGAGCGCAGGATAGGAGATGGAGCATGATTTGCGTCAATCACCACATCCACATTCTCCTGCCGTTCCGTCGCGGTAGCCCCACTTTACCAGATTGGAGTTACATTTTTCCACTTGTGCCCGGAGACGGTTCAGAGACTTCCATGTGAATCACGAAAGGTTACAGCCTACAGGGAGGGGCTCCTTTGTTGTTAGATAGTAAGTGGGAGGGGGATGAGTATCCTGCAATAGTTTGCAACGGGTGTAACAGTAGTAGTAGGTACTTAAAGTTCATAGCACACTTAACAACTCGGAAAGAGATCGTCACTGTATCGCCTTTCGCCTCGGCGTTAAACAGGCGTCGACCTAAGGTAGGCACGTAACCAAAGCGGATCAGCAGGGGTGAGAGGGTGGACGAGGAGACGTAAGCTCGGGTACGCATACGCAGAGACGTAAGCGCGGGGAGGACGAGCCGTAAGCGCGAGGACGACGAGCCGTAACGCACCGCACCACGGTTCGTGACCTTGTCCCGAGGCGAGGCGATTACGTTACGATTCCGATTAGTGTTCGTTGCAGTAAGGAGTTTCATACAAAGAATACTGAACGGCTCGAGTTGATACGGTAACGATCCCTTTCAGATTTGATACGTGTGCTATGACCTGTTTTGTTTTATTTATTTTTATTCGAAGTATCTTATCTTTTTGTATGCACGTGATTGTGTGACAAATAAATCTATATTTCTGTCTGGAGTATCTTCAGATCCTAGTATACCTATCTGTGTTTCATAGCGACTGGTTCAGTGGTTTTGGCATGAAAAGGCAACAGGCTGACAGACAGAGTTATTTTCGCATGTTCATTCATTCTTTTATATGAAATGTGACTTGCTCTCAGTGTTGCGAATTTACTCGTAGCCGAGTAATATACTGGATAAATTTCTTACGTGGTCTGTTTATAAAAAGTCTCATATTTTCTTGGGAGTGCTCTAAGACGTGATTAGGGGATTATTTCAGATGGAGGGGCAACAGTATCAATGGTTTCCCTTAAAACTTTTCTCAAACTAAGGGTGTCATTAAGTCGTGAATGAAGGTTTTTGGTGAAAGCTGATAATAAATAAGCGAGAATAAGATTAGCCAAAGGCAATGTTTCAAGATAATAAAAGAAAAAAACCAACGGCTCATTACAGTATATTTCATAAAACGTCTTCTCATAACGATCCGAAACAATCAATTGTAATAAATTGCTATTGTAGTAATATTGTCAATCGCTTCAATTGTGTTTGGTAGACGATCAATTTGCGCATCAATCACGGAATAATTGACGATTACAATTGTCCGTTCCGGGGAACCCTTTAAAGGTGCAAACAGGTTCTCGCAAATGCTTCAACAGCAAAACAAACATGACAATACAGATGCAATATTCATCTTTCAACACACACTCAGTACATTTCCCATTGACAATTTTCCAAGTTGATTCACCGGACTATTTCAACTGCGACATCGTTTTTGCGAAGAAAATGCCTTGTCGGTTCGTTTGTCCGTATTGTTCCGGTACGTTTATAGATCAATGGTCTATTGTCCTACATTTGGACGGCTTTGGGCTCCATTTCGTAAATTCAGAATGGTTTCTTGTGAGGAAGAATGAATGTTTGGTGCAGTCGAGGGGAATTGTGCGTGTCTGATTAATATTTGACGTGATACTTTGGATTTTTGGGCGTTCCTTCTTTCCTTAAATTCTTCTAGTCTAAAATAGCTAGTTTTTTTATTGGTTTTATAATGTGTAAAAAAGCTTTTGGAAACAAGATATATTTGTTAGTAAAAGGCAAAAGTTGCAGGTGCTTATCAATTGTTTATTAAGAAGTAGATTACAAGTTAATAATGACTCCGGGGGCCTAAAACCACTTGGCCACTTTGGCACAATTAAAGGGATAACATTATGAATCATAATGGACAGTTAATTATTAAGTTAATCATATCAAATCCCATTGGTGAAGGATTTTTCAGTATTTTTTTTTGTCTGTGCTAAAATACCAATCAGTCCAATCCGAATCCAATCCCAATGTCTGTGATTATACCTACGTAGTGCAGCGAAAAAAAGAAAAACACGGACTGTCCTCGTCATATTATAATTCATAATGTTATCCTTTTATGATTCCGCCAAAGTGGCCTTTTTAGGCCCCCTGATCTCAAGTGTCACCTGTGCACCTGATGCTCATTGACTGCGTCAGTGAGCGGAGTTCGCAAAGCTGAATTTTGGGCGAAAGATTTTTAAATTTTTTGCCATGGACACGCTAAATAGAAGATGTAATTAATCAATTTATTTTCAAGTAACTAAGAGGAAATTTGAAAATGGCACCAGTAACTGAAAAGTTGTGTGGAAATCTGTTGTCATCGTATGGGCATGTGATACGGAGAAATGAGGAAAATGTCGTGAGGAGAGTTTTGAGTATGGATGTTGATAGTTATAGAGTAGGGGAAGACCAAAGAAACGATGGATGGAATGTGTGAATGATGATATGGTTAGGAAGGGGGTGACTACCGAGATGACGACTAATAGAGAAGTATGGAAGAAAAAGACAAGTTGCACTGATCGCAAATAAATTGGGCAGGAGACTGAGGATTTTTAAGCACCTCATTGAAGTGACTTTCATCATCATCATTAACATCAACATTTGTAGCCTTAGTCACCCATTGCTGAGTTTAGCCCTCCTCTCCTCCGTTTTGTTCCTGCATGCTTCCCTGGTCTGAATCGTGGGCTTACTCTATGTCAAATACTGTGAAAAGCAATAACACTTTCGTACAAGCATTAAAATAACAAATGCTCTCTTTCCAAAAACATCGCCCAGGGCAATAACCGGCTAAGGCAATATTTCTTTTATTTTGTAATCAGTAGCTAGAGATGTTTTCCGTTGCATTATCTTGAGTATTTGCCAAAAACAGATTTATTTTATTACTTTTTTTTGCAATGGGAATGGAAGGAAAATATTATGTGTGGTATGGTGTTACAGTGTTGTTGAAATAGGTCGGTAGGCTTGTGGCCTGTATTGGCATTTTACATTTTTGGCATGTGCTGATGGTTATCCGATTAACGATGCTTGGATTCGTATGGGTGGGCGTGATCTAGATTTTGAAACGACAGTTTTTTGAGTGTTAGTGAAACATTTTTGTCAAAAATCACTTGCAATAAGTCTTATTTATTTATTTTATTATTTATGTACACACAGTAAAAATGATACGGATACGACATAATTATCGTCTTCTGAATTTAACTTTATTAAAAAAATATTTTCAATGCTTGTATGCCTAATTTATGATAGGTTGTACAGGGATCATAGTTTTGTAGACGCCTTTATTTTATGTACAGACGCCAGCACATCAACCACTACAATCTGTCAAATTTCTTTAATAGATTTTCAACTTTATCGCTAAAGCATAAGGTTCAAAGTTGATTGGGAAAATTTGACAGTTTTGGGTAGCTTGATGTGCTGGTGTCTGTTCCTACTTTCTTAACAAATAAACGATTATGATTATAATTAAAATCTACTTGTTAAAGTTACAAAAGTGACGAGACGAACAAGATGGCAGCACCAAGAAACAATTATTCGTTTTATTATAACAATCATTGACTTAGTTAATAATTGGTAAAAACTAACCTTTAAGAAGCTCGACTTATATTTACATGTACCTAACTAAAACATTTTCGATGGCCCTTTGTTCCACAATAAGCCAAAAAACCGGTCTCCTATCAATAAGCTCGCACTTAACCTGGCTAATATTGAATCAACCTTTCCTCTTAAAGAAACAGCCGGAGGGCCAAAAGGGAAAATGAAAAAACGCTGCTGCTTTTTTCTACATGCCTCATTAGACACGATGGCTTCAGAACCTTTTTGTCAAAGGACAGCAGTACACAAAGGAAATCCTACCTTCAATTCAAGCCAATAAGGTTGTATTCCCTCTGTTATTAGCCGAGTAACCCTGTGCTCGCGAATTGGGGCGCGAATTTTCGTCGGTAAAGTGTAATAGTATTTTGTTTGTCGTATCGCGTTTAAAAATGTAGGCTTTTGCCCAAACGTGGGATATGGGGTAAACTGGACGGAAGTTGTTGAGGTTTAGTCCGGAGTCGCAATCAAAAATTACAATGGGAGAAATGTGTGTGCAATTTTCAGACCATTTCGAGGATTTTATTGATCTGACCCACTGAGCTGTAAACATATTTGGAACACACGTTGACATGTAAGCTCGCGGAACGAAAAGGTTAAGTACTTTTCAAATATATTTCTCTTTTAAATCGTAGGCACCTGTTTCCTTTCCAAAGTCCCAATGTCAGCAATACCTAATCTGTAAAATAGTGAGTCCTTCATGATGCAAGCAAAACGGACCTAAAAGCTCTGTTGTTTACGCCTGGTTTAATTGTGAAGACGTTCAGTGTGTGTCGCGTTGCTAATCTAAAAGGCCAGGCGCCCCATACGTATTTTTTAATTTTACAAACCTACCTTCACTAATTATAATCTCAGTCTAAATTTTTCACCATTATCGAAACTTGTACAGCAATGTAAAATACAGTTTATATCCGCAATTAAACAATTGCCTCGATACGGGAGTTTCATTGAAGAGAATTGAACCCCCAACATCCGTGTTTGCACATTATGTTACAAAAACTCTGTTACTATATTAATATACTTAACAGAGTTTTCGGACACAACATGGAACTACTTTAAAAGTAAAAATGTGCTGCAATTCATATTTTTTCCTGTACTACTGATTCTTACAGTCCAATACACTTTTTTTACAATTTTTCTTTACCAGCCGTATAATAATTTCCTTGGTCGCAAAAAAAAAAAAAAAATAACACACGAAGTTACGACCATATTTCCGACCAGTTACCCAAAACACCTAAAACAACCAAATATTTAACTACTCACAAAAACATAAACACCTCGCAATGTTCTGAAGCTAATCTAAATATTCACAAAAAAAGAAAGTTTTCACATTACAAAAGATAAAAGATAAGATAAAAGCAATAAAGGCTACGAAGGCGGAAAGTGCATAAAGCAAAAAGAAAACGGTTCAGAGTGCAAAGTTTGCATTGAAAGTTCGCACTGGACTTAGTAAAACTAACATAATAATAGGCGCTAATTACGTATTATAGAAATCGGGATTGCAAAGCACTTGCCTTTTCTTGGATGTTGTTGGATGTCGGAGATTTTCATGAGCTTGGTTTATGATAAACTAGTGACCCACCCTTATTTCGCATGGTCTATAGGACTTGACAAAACATTGAGATTTCTTTATTAGGTACCTAAATGTTAGTCAAATAAAGCACTAGAAAGTGGGGAAGGGCGGCCGTTTTGGGGGACTGTCTTATATGTTTTGAAGTACAAAAAGTGGTGATTCTCAGCCTGCTTTGATTACATAACTTGATTTTGTTTTTTTAATCCATACTAATATTATATATGCGAAAGTGTGTTTGTCTGTTACCTCTTCAAGCTTAAACCGCCAAACCGATTTAGATGAAATTTGGTATAGAGATAGGTTGAGTCCCGGGAAAGGACATAGGATAGTTTTTATTCCGATATTCCTACGGGATCGAAACTTGCGCGGGTGAAACCGCGTGGCGCTGCTAGTTGATAATATAAGCTTATTATACACAGAAACCTTCCGGAATAAATTTTTCTAAAAGATGGTGAAAACCGTTTTGTAGTTTAGAAGAACAACGAACACATACAGACTCGAAAAGCGACTTCAGATTTTGATAATAAGATGTAGATTGTTTTTTTTTACCTTTATTGGCTAATTGGGGTTTTTATCCCAATGGACATGCCATATAGAAACTACTACGATACAATGCTTTAAATTAAAGGAGAATCTTAGTCAATATCTCAATTGTTATTGTTGTTGTTCTCTTATCTTAATTGTTATATTGTTTTTTTTTTTATGCGTCATGTTTGCCGCAAATAAACTTATTTTCTTTCTTTCTCTATATGGTACACCACTTCGCTTAATCTTTTCGCCACATCTGACTTCGGTTGTGCTAAAATTGATTGAATTTAACTTACCTGTGAATCCTGTGATATATTTAAATTAAACTCATTGACTAAAATTCTCCTTTCCTCGTTCGTTCTCCTTCGTGTTTTGGAAGACTCAAGTAGCTATTAACCTAATATTAGGTATCGTATAAATGAAAAACTTTGGATGTTTAAGATGTTATGTTAACTGAAAGTAAATACAGTATCTTGAACGTGCAACAAGGATGGGTAACAGAAAAGTTTCAAGTTTTCAAAAAGTTAAGTATTATTTTTAAAACGTGAAACTTTAAGAGTAGTTGTGAACATATTTTGGACAATCATAACTCGACCAAGCTAAATGGTTCTTGTTGTAAAAGTATTAAGACAGCTGGCAGCGTCTCGCGACAACGTATTACTTGCATTAAATTTATAAGAGTGAAGAGTTTAAAAAGTATATCATTGCAGCATTCCTGTGATTTCAACTTCTAGGAGTCCAGCAGTGATATGATAAAATCAACTTTTTATTTATTATTCTTAATGTTTTTATTCATTTAGGGCCGAAAACCAAATTACAACTAATAATTTTATTATTAATAGATAAATGTAAACAAACGTCAAATAGTTTACACATTACCAAGTTTCCAACCTGAGTTTGTTTCGGTCTGCCCTCTCATAGTCGCCGGTAACTGGTTATACCGAACTCATCTAGTTTTGAAACATAATTTAATTTTGACGTGTAAAGTGTTCTTTGTACCCATTCACAGACATAAATATAAAATTATCATCAAGCCATCCGAATACCGTAACCACAGTCTAGCCACCAAATTTTTCTTGGCAGTACACCCAAAGGCAATAGAAATAAATCGCGACTGATACATAATCGGGTAGTTTAAAGCCGCCCAATTAGGAGGCTCAGCATGTAGGTCATCAGATTAGCATCGCTTGGCCAGATGTATGAGCGTGTTAATGTCCCGAGCACAGGCGAGACTCAAGTTAGTACGGCTATTGGATTAAATGGTGCTTTTTGTCTTGTGTTACTGTCCTTACGTACTGTTCTGTTGTAGGCTGTGTGTTAATGAAATTAATGATCGTCGTGACGAAGTTGTATGGAGTTATCACCCTATTATTTTAATCGAAGTATCTCTTTTGGTATTGATTGAAATTGTTCTTGAAGTTCTGAGTTAGCTACACGATTACTGACAAATGCTTCCGCTGAATGGACAGGTCCACTCAAATCTGCGTGATTCATTCCTCAGACCATTCAGACACTAATCTACATGGCGTTTATGATTATTTATTTATTTATTATGTCTGGACTTTAAGAGAGACTTTGACCCCTGAGTTTGTTTCGCCATTTCTTTTCAGGGATAGTCAGATAAGAAGTGTCGACTTCATCTAGCTTATCATCATGTGTTATAAATATTTTTTAATATGATATGCAAATGTGTTTCGTTATACTATTGACATAAATTCTTCTAAACCTTATCCAGCCCAGTTGTACTAACAATACCTACCTATGTCAGAGATGTATTTGTACTTTTGGTCGCCTTCGCGAAATTATTTCCTCACACAGTGTGTTACCACTAACTTAGATTACGTTCAAGATAGTAGTTTTAACTTATTTATTTCTTGTCTTTGTGTTACAGTTGTGTCGTTTGCGTAAAGATTAGGATCTTAAACATTTCTGTGTTGGCTGTAATGAGGTTTATCACCTTGACTTTTCATGGTAGTTTCCACGTTTAAACTCATTGTAAGACCCCAAGTTGAGTTTTACCTATTATTATTGGCCTCGGGAAGTTACTGATATAATATTTTCAAGTGTTGCCATGGATTCATTACTTGATTCTGGACGCCCCTGTGTTGAAAATTTTCACCGTATATTTAAAAAAAAAATGCTGTTCCATGCATTTTGACAACGTATAGTACTTTTCTATGAAACAGATTTAAAAAAAAATAATCTACGAAGAATTTCAAATCTAGGGGTCCAGAGATCTTGTCATAAGACTTTTACCACAAAACAAATATTAAAATTGTAATAGGGCATCCTTTTTTTTTCGTGATGGGTCAAATCAAATGACCCCTGCCGCTCTGGGTGGAGCGGGAGAGAGTGTCAAACTCTTACAGACTTCCTCCATCGTTAGGCATCCTTAGGCTATGTGGGACCTGTAGGGTTGTAAATAGATGAGGACAGTGAGGTGCAATTTAAAAGACTGAATCGGTCAAGCACTGGACTATAATAGGAATCCTGTCAGTCAAAGTAGGACAGTTTAAAAACAAATTTGATACCACTACCAACTAAAATATTTCATTTTTGTTGTTAGTGGTATCAAATTGGTTTTTGGGTGATGTTTCTGAGTGTGGAAATTGTGACTACATTTTTGTATTGGGTTTCTACCTGTAAAAACAAAATTAAATGTAAGTGGTAATAGTAAGTAAATAAAAAAAAAAAAAACACTGGCACTCCGGTAGTGCCGACAGAAGTGAAAACTTGAACAATTACGAGTGTATTTTGTGAATCGTCTTATAAACAAAACACGCGTGTTAAGGTGTGTTCCTTATTTTATAGGGTTTTTTGCAAATCAGGTATGATGACCAAAGTGACTGGTTTATTCTTCTCGTGAAAGGAATTTATTCAGATTTACAAATAAGCACACAGTTATATATCCGTGGTTCAGCGCCATCTCGTCGTTGTTGGATGAACTACGTAGTTAGTACGCGAGGCCCTCGTAGTTCTTCCCGATGTGCATAGATGGCGCTGTCCTCAACAACGCGCGTCTTAAGTTTTACGTCTGACGTTAGTACGCGAGGCCCTCGTAGTTCTTCCCGATGTGCATAGATGGCGCTGTCCTCAACAACGCGCGTCTTACGTTTTACGTCTGACGTTTTACGTCTTACGAATTTTCGATCAGGGTCACGTGACCTGACGCGAATTTAGAAGTTTTTACCCATTCCAAAAAAAGTACACAGCGCCGCTAAAGAAGTTTTCACTTCAAAAAACAGTCGCACTCCGGGAGTGCCGACAGAAGTGAAAACTTGAGCAATTACGTGTGTATTTTTTTTTAATCGTCTAAGAAACAAAACACAAACAGAATAATTTGCCATCACTCACTGACATATCGGATATACATTAAAGCCGAGTACATCCCGAGGACAGCCGAACGCATCCGAATGTAGCACGGTTTCGCTTACTGTAACGGTGGCGCGAGTTTAGGTAATGGTTTTTTCCCATCTCAACAAATGCCCAACGCGCCTAAAGAGGTATTCTCTTCAATAAAATAAATATTTATTCGGTTACGCCTAAGACTGTCTGGTTATGAGTACAATTTAAACGACATTAACACAGTTATTAAAATTCGCGTGTTGTTACTTATTTCTTATATGTTCATATTTGAATTAGTGGTATGTGTAATTGTTGTTAATGTTAGTAGGAACACGCGAGTGCTAAGCGATTCGGACAGGCGATCGAAACACGTTGTTACATTGTCTTTTAGTACTTGAAATAAAGGATTGTAAGGTTTGCTTTTGAGGGATAAATAATAATAAGTTTATTGATCCAAAAATATACATAGAAGAAGAAGAAGAAGAACAAGAAGAAGCAGAAGTATTGAAATCGATGCATTTTCTGTTTGTTTGAAGCTCGTGACTAAATTATAATAGTCACACGGCTCTATCGAAGGTTATAGTTAGGGACGCTTACCGCGGTCTGTTCGTGAATGGGTGACCATTACATACCGAGACCCCTCCGTACCTCGGAAAGCACGTTAAGCCATTGGTCCCGGCTTTCATTCGTAGATCTTTGACAGTCGTAATGGGTAGTCAGAAGTCCAAAAGTCTGACAACCAGTTTTGGCAAGGGGTAGGTATCGTGTTACCCAGTAACTGGGTTGTGAGGTCAGATAGGCAGTCGCTCCATGTATGCAGCTGCTTCGGTTAGACTGGAAGCCGACTCCAACATAGTTTGGAAAAGGCTAGGCAGATTGTCTTTTTTTTGTAGTGGAAGGAAGTTAAACCAGTCAGCAGATTCATACTGCGGCTTTGTACCGTCAGTTGTGTAGTATGCTCTTCACTTGAATATTTCTTATTGAAGAACTGCGTAGGTGTAAATGTCTCCAATCTTAAAATCTTAATTTTGAATTTTTTTAAACTCTTCAATTAATTATTAATTAATTTTCTTTGGGAAGTCTGGAACAATGTCTTTGTATATATTTTGAGTTGGGCGTTAAGGGGATTACAGGACCTAAACGCAAAAAACGCAAGTTTTATAATGCCTAAAAGTATAATTATGATCTACTATAGTAAACAAAATCAGAATATATGATATTCTTCAGGATATATACGTATGCTAGGATTGTATGTATTTTAGTATGGTTTTTATTGTAAAAAGAAAGTTTTCAAGTTAGATTTGATTTTTTCTATCGTGTCATATTAGTTATATTATGTTTTCAACACACTATCTAAGTGTAATTTGATACTGTAGAAAAAATCATGAAGATACCTCTTAAACTTTCTTTTTACAATAAAAACCAGACTATTATACAAGTACCTACATACAATAATTTTGTCAGATTATTCTACAAGCAACATACTCGTACTAAAGCACTAGTGTTTTAATTTTTTAAGTCCAAGCAATAGATTTATTGTACGTAAATAGATAATTGCTTCATATTTTGCAATAAATTACCAGCGTTGTGTCATCGCGCTTCTCTTTCTATGCAGTCCGACAGTGACCGCGCTTTAGGTCATGTAAGCTCCTTAATAGTTGTGCTGAAGTATTTTAATTTTGTGGTTATCTTCGTTTTCCTTTGTAAATTGTAAACATAAGTTGTTCCAAATAAACTTTTACTTTTTTTATAATCACGTTGTTTAAAAAGGATTGACATCAAAGAGTCTTTAACAATTTGAGCAGCAATTTTTAAAGATAAGTGGACGTGTCCTTTCATTTGTGAAGCAGGTATCTGATCGCCTTCCAGTACAAATCTGTCGCTCGTTTCATAATATTTGGGTGCAAAGTAGGTACTTTGCACCCAAATATCATGAAACGAGCGACAGTATCCTTCAGTTGCTACAGAATGGAATTTATATTGAAAAGTTATAAAAGGAATAAATAAAACACAAATGTAGACAGTTTGTTCATTGCCTTTGAGCGTGGCTGCCTTTTTGTTTTTTTGTGCTACAGAAGGCAAATAAATAAATGAAATCAAGAATTCGTGCTCTATGTAGCAAGAATTTTTTCTCATTATAAAACCCGCCATTTTATAATAGTCTATAAAAAACTTGTTAGCCTTATCTTTTTGCTCGACATAATGGAGAAATAAGCCTTCAAAAATACTTGAGAAAGTTTTCAGGTTCATATAAAAATTAACCCTTTTAAACAAGTTTGAAATGATATAAAAAATTTATAAATTGTTAATTAATTAATTAATTGTTGTTGTTGTTGTGTTGTTGTTGTTGTTGTTGTTGTTGTAATTTATAAAATTAATTGGATCAGATATATTCAAACGTTTGTAGAAAACGCCTTACCTACCTTTGATTGGTAATACGGGCTGGTGTCCGCAACTCCACGTCAATGCGCGTACTTTGCGTGATTAAGTACAACGATTCTCTTCAACCATTTCTCGTATCCAAGTCGCCCACCTTTACAGCAGCGAAAAAGAGCATAATTCCAAATTAGCCTCTTTCTGCTTCAATGCCCATTGCCCAAGCACTTAAAAAGGCGCGCGGAAATCGCCATAACGCCGATATCCCATAAAAGCGTGCCCTTCCAGCGAATATAAATAAAGGGCCGAAAGCCGTGACCCTTGAGGTGAGGTCACACTGGCATATTGGACACATTCCGGGGTGAAATGGGACATCTATTAGGATCTGAGGTCTGTTCGCGGTACTGAAGGGGGATTTGACTCTTTTGTTTTTTAACTGGCTTCCATACGTATAAATTAATGTTTTGTGTGAGCTATTCAGAGAGTAGATATAGGTTAATACCTATATCAATATAAAGTTCTATACAAAGTACACCAGTAGTACCAGTAGTAATCTACTGGTACTACTGGTGTACTTTGTATAGAACTTTGGTTTAAGAAAAAAATGCTATGACTTGACAATTCAATGACTGTTTCAAAAATAACATTAAATGTTTTTACGCGTATTCTGTTTTTTTATGTGTAGCCACAGACTTTTTTTTAGTTGTAGCCATGTTTAAAAAATTGCGAGTTAGTATGGCCACAAAAGATTATAATATCCTTAAAGATAGATCATCATCTGCATAGCCTTTTCCCAACTATGTTGGGGTCAGCTTCCAGTCTAACCGGATGCAGCTGAATACCAGTACTTTACATGGCGCGACTGCCTATCAGACCTTCACAGCCCAGTTACTGGATAATACGATACACCTTGGTAAGACTGGTTGTCAGACTTTCGGGCTGCTGACTACCCGTAACGACTGTCAAAGATCCACGAATGACAGCCGGAACCAACGGCTTAGCGTGCTTTCCGAGGGACGGAGGGATCTCGGTATGTAAAGATGGTCATCCATCCACAGAGCAACGCAGCAAAGTTATTATTTAGCTACGGGCCCCTCATATCTTTAAAGATAGAAAGACAATGATTTATTGTATCCAAACAGGATAAAAAAAACAGGAAAGTAAACAAATCACAACAGTCATACGATAAATAGTCTTATTGCTAAGCTCATAAGTAGGCACTTTGCATGTGTGTCTTGACTATATCAAATGAATGATCGCACGTAAATATTTACGATTTTACTCTTGTGCATAATATTGAGAATGCCTAATATTATTTGAACTCGAGGAGCCCATGTCTATGACAATGACGAGATCTTGCGTCAAAATAATGATGCGTCGTAAAATCTTTATGAATTCTGCTGCGATGTAAACAAAATTTTAGGAGAGTTTGGTAAAGATTTTTTAAGAGATGCCTCAGGTAGCTGCGCGGTGGGCGAGGGGTGATAGTTATCACAAGTTGACGAATCACTGAGCTCTCGCATCACGTGACCTCACCCCTCCCGCACCGCACTGCTACCGCAGGCAAGGTGTAAGTTAAGCTGTCGACCTATAGTAGATTGTGTCTCATTAGTCGAGGCTTGAGATATTAAAACTCACTTCTTACATTACTATTATAAATAACACGTGAATCAAGTATCTTCCCATACAGCTACAGTTTCATACAAGAGCGCTGACCACCACTTATCAGCCGCAGTGACAGCTGTCATGGAAATGATGGCAACAGGGTTTGACCTTTTTTTTTTACTAGTTTACACTATACCACGCTTGAGCAAAGGCCTCTTTGACGCTTTGACGGAACCTATCCAGCTCGTCCCGGATCCTGTCTCCTACGTGGTCTGCCGCGACAGCGCCTCACTGTCTCAGGGCACTAATTCAGTGCTATTTGGGTCCACAGCCTGTTCGGCATGCGCCAGACATGTCCTGCCCGTGCCCAGTCCCATATAAGTTGGTTTGACCTTACGGTATCAAAAAACGTTTTGTATGAACACACACCAGTTTAATTTCACAAGTAACGTGTCAGTGACGTAAATTGCGGACACTATGTTGCGGCCATCGCTTTTCGAGGAGACTGTAGCTTTAGCGTAAAGTGGATCAGAAAGATGTTGTTGGACAATTTCTTAATTTGTTAGTTACCCAGCAGTTTGTTGATTGTAATGTGAATAAAGTGTCACCAATGGTGATACTTGATAAAAGAAAAAACTTTTTACAGACATAAAAGTCCTTCAAAGTTTAATTTCGTGAGCACATTCGCAAGAAGCTGGCAGTATCATCACAACGCTAAAATGTTTTCTCATTGTTTGTCTTATTTATTTTTGGTATATTCGTGTATTTATGTTGGTATATTTATTTGTGCTTATATTTGTCTGTAATTAGGTATATATTATAATTATTACAGTTTTAATTGGTTTATGTGTATCGTTAAATTTAAAAATATTTATTCCTTAATTTTCATGATTGCTGCACGCCACTGTTTGTCTCTGCATCACCCAAAGGTTGACTGGTCGAAAATGCCTATGGCATTAAGTCCGCCTCTGTACATTTGTTTGCATAAAGTAATGAATAAATAAATCTAATATATAAATTTTTTTTTTTTTTTTAATATTTGAAATGGGTTTGCTCTTGACTTTAGTCTAGGTCAGGGATGACAGAGACAAAGTCTACGATGGAGTGAGCTCACCCAGAAGAAGCCTGTTCACTCTTACTTTGAAGAGATTCGGGTGTTTGTAACAAAACTCCTCCGAAACGGCTTGACCGATTCTTATGAAATTTTGTGTGTAGGTCAGTAATATTCGGTAGGTCTGAGAATAGGACGTAAACAATTTTTTTTTGCAAAACTACGTTTGCGGTGTCTGCTAGCAATATATAAAATGATACCAATTGTTTTTGTCATTAAAATAACTTATGAATAACAACATAATTTCACGCCTTGTTTTCCGAAAGGTTGGGCAAAGATGTACCTACAGCCGGTCGATTCTGTACAAATCTCACCGTGAAAACTTAGGTGAAGTGAGTTTATTTTTGCTGGGAATTGACACTATTGACAGCTCACTCCACGCTCATTTCACCTAAGTTTTCACGGTGAGATTTCTACAGAATAGCACCGCAGTACACCAGTGGCGAAGGTTTCATACAACTTGATTCCTACCGGCTTCCCTTTGCAAAATGGCACACACAGTCAGTAATCTATAGACAAAATATATAATCATATTAAAGATCCGACTTCGGCTTACCTCTTACAAAAATTGACCTTTCGCTACTGTAGTAAACTCACATTTCGCGAGTTATTTTTAAGTTCCATATTTTAGGCGGTAACCTATTAATATGTATCAAAAACACAACATTAACATACACATACACAAAAATTTGTGCCTGAATTAAATAAGCGACACATACATGAATTTTCATTCATTCGCATACAGGACAGTTTGGAACCAACAATATTTTAGTCCGCTCTAACATACCTGCCTCGAAAACATGCATAAATTAACCATATTTAACTCAGCTAATTAATACAAGACTTATTTCTAGATTTTACTGAAGCATTTACATCATATTTATCGCCTAGTCACACGCGACCTGGAAATCGGTGGAATAGTTCGCGAAGAGTGAAATCCTTTTAATATATTGTGGGGTTACGTTGCGTTTTTGAATGGAAATGGGGTTTTGGTAATAGTTTTGTAATTGGTATTTTATTGTTTCGAATAGGTTAATTTAGAAATTGGTTTTCCGTGTTTATTTTGGTTTATCTCCTCAGAGTAGTCGAATAGCGAACACCGAATTCAAATATTTTTAAAACATAATTTATTTCTGACGTGTAAAAGTGTGTTTTTTAACCAATTTACAAAAAAAAAAAAATCAGTTGTCTCAATTGAAGTATTAGATATTTAGAAATAAATAAAATTGTGTATCTATAAAAAACCTGTTTACCTAAAAAGTTTGTATTCATTTAAAGTGGGTACCTAAAATTTTTAAACTTTTAGTACAATACTAAGAGTTTGAGTGACTTAAGAACTTATAAAAAAACGCAGCTAGTAGCAACCCGTAATAATGACACAAAAAAAAACATAAAAAACGTCCCTAAAGGTCATAGCACACGTATTAAATTGGAAAGGGATCAGCGCGCTTCCACCAGAGATGTGCGAGGTTGCCTATCGAGAGATGTGTGTGAAACAAACCAATAACATCGCTTCATTTTCATAGCTTGAACTAAGTTAGCGTTGTCATTGGTTAGTTTTACATACATTCTTCGCTACGCATCCTCGCTCATCTCTGGTGGAAACACAGCCTTAAACAAATCCCTATCACATCTCTTGATTTCGTTAAACAAACACCATCAACCCTCACACCCAAAAAAAAAAAAGAATAACTTCCACAAACTCCACATAACATAGCATCTAAATCAGACACATTGATCGCAGCCCCTCGCTACAGGTAGCTAAGCCTTTTTTCATGAAACACACCTGTTTGTGTGGTCTAAATAAATAACGGTACCGTACAATGGCACCGGTACCGCGATTTAGGAAACGGTTGCTCCAAACGTTAGCTTTATTTTGCTTGCGATACTTTGCCCGGATTTGCGAGTTTGGCGAAACGGATGTTTACTTTAGCAAAGTTGATTTGAAGTGTGTTCTATTGATTTTGTTCGAAGATATTGCTGGGGATCGGTTTTATTGTGCTGAGTGTTAGTTTAAATAGAAAAGATTTGGGTTTCAAATTTTAGATTAGTGTTTGATTATGTTGTGTTGGCGATCGTAAGGGTCCGTCTCCACGAGCGAGAGAATCGCGGCGATATTATCGTCGTGTCACGTATTTCTATACACTCTCTTAGAAAGTGTCTCCACACGGCGATATCATCGCGCGAAAATCGAGACTATCGCCGTGATTCTCTCGCTCGTAGAGGCGACCACTTAATCTTTTGTTTTTGGAATGTCTTGATGTTTAGCAAAAGTTTGAATGTACAGACGCCAGCACATCAAGCTACTACAATCTGTCAAATTTATTTAATAGATTTTCAACTTTATCGCTGAAGCATAAGGTTCAAAGTTGATTGGGAAAATTTGACAGTTTCGAGTAGCTTGATGTGCTGGCGTCTGTACCTTTTTTATCGGTGTTATGTTCATTACTGTGAAATAATTCATCCTAAAAATATTTAACTGTCTTTATATTTACATTTAGCTTATGAATTTTGAGAGCAGTGGTGGCCCAGTGGTAACAACCCCAACTTGCGAGTTGTAGGTTGTGGGTTCGAACCCAGATTGTGTAATTTATTTCATCACCATTGCACTCAAAAACGGTGAAGGAAAACTTTGTGAGGATGTTTTGTGATCAAAAATTCGAAGACATGTGTCATTTTTGGTAGAACTGGGCCCGCGTGGTGGATTATGGCCTATTCCCTCTTACAGAGAGATAGCCTGCATGTGTCCTAGCAGTGGGAACATTATAAGCTAATGATGGTTGTGAATTTAAAAAATCCCTTTGACAAGTAAATTGCTTCCAATATGAGATCGAAAATAAAATAATATCTAATAAAGACTTGAAAGTTCAAACTTAAAATTCATGTTCATTAAACAAAAAATTAACAAACAATAAAGCTCGTTGAAATAATTCGCCTAACCCAAGGACTAACTAACTAATTATAAATAAATAGACTAACCGAAATATCGGGCCAAAACATTTTCCAAATAAAATACATAATTTATCGCCATTCCGCACAAAATGAATGATTATAAACGCTCCTATTTCCTAACTACAGGGTACCATTAATTTTTTACTCCAAATCGCATGTCCGAAAACTACACCGGCCACGAATCGCGAATTTTGAAATAACGGTGTTTAATATTGCTATTATATTAACAAGGCTTGTACCAAGGTATGTTTGAGTTCGTCGTGTTCCGTGCTAAGGCGGGCTCAGAGGCGAACAGTTGCGGAAGGTTGGGCCTTAAGACATTGCTTACGATTTTCACTGCCTCAATCTTATTAATATCAATCTACTATCAGCCATGTCTTTGAGGGGCTTGTGGCTAAGGCCACACGGGTGGATCGAACAGGTTAAGCTACGCTTGCCGTGGTTTGTCCGTGGATGGACTTCTTTGTCCTGTCTCGCCTGGAAGGATACTATTTGGCCGAGGTAAATGTACTCATGGACTTCTTCCACACGCACACCCTCAGTTTCTACGTTGCGTTCGGTGCTGTTTGTCATCAGTTTTGTTTTCCAATTTAAAGACTGGCGTGGCTTCGTTGTTCGAGCATTTGGCCTTGCTTAGCTGCTGAGGAAAAGAAAAGAGGAGAATGTCGTCGGCAAATCATCATTATTAATGTAACTATAATATATTTTACTAGCCATTGATGTCCCACTGTTGGGCAAAAGCCACCCTACTCTCTTTCCACCTCTCTTTGTCCATAGTCGCCAAGGACCAATCTTTATTAAAGGAGTCCAGCTCATATACAGTACCCGGCGATAAATATTGCACATCGACCTTTTTACACAAAACCATTTTATACAAAGAATAAAAATAATAATATTATCAAAAAAAGCAAATCATAATTGTTTTAGCAGCTCCTAATAGACTGTTTGTATTTCGTGCGACAAAGATAACGCTCTACGAAGCCGAAATTAGCCGATTGTCTCTTTCCAAAGGTCGATGTGCAATATTTATCGCCGGGTACTGTAATTATAATATCCTAATTATTAAAATGCGAAAGTTTGTGAAGATGTTTGGATCTTTGTTACTCAATCACGCGTAAACCGTTGAACAAATTTAGATGAAATTTGTTAGTTTGAGTCCCGGGAAAGGACATAGGATAGTTTTTATCCCGAAACTTACGCGCGTGAAACCGCGGGCGCTGCTAGAATATACATATGTATATGATATTAAATCATGTTTAATATGGTCACGTACTAAACAAAATGTTAAACCAACCCTAAACCGAATGATGCGTAAATGTTTATTAACCTCATTTGTTTTAATATTTATGCGACAGTTTTCACGGATCAGAGCACTCCTTTGTAGGATGCGAGGCTCTATTTAAGGCATCAACACCATTAAAATCTCATTTAGCATGATCATGGTGGCCTTAATACTCATCTGAATAAACTTTTAGTGAATATGGATCAACAGAGTTCCCTGTAATTATCTATTTTGCATGAAAAAGTAATAACTAAAAGATACAATTTAGGAAAGGATGCCACTAAACACTTCCTGTGTATTATTTACTGTCATGAAAGTTCTGGAACTAGTACTAGCTTCCAGTACTACCCCCATTCGTGTCTGAACACACCATTATTGACCTAACTCATTATTAATATGCAGAAATTTGCATATAATGAGGCAAGCCGAAATATTCCCGTCGTTCTGTTTCTACGTTTTACGGTATTATGGCCCGCCTGAAACCGGCTCTGTTCCTGCACAACTCTAATTGTGTTTTATTTTCCTATTTAATTGGTTATTTGTTTTACGATTTAGAGGTGTGCTTGTTTCGACTGTTCTTCTTTGGTGTTTGTGGAAATAATGATCCGTTGTTAAATTTGGGCAGTGAATTAATGCTTCGTGTATGTGTTCGAGGAGAAGGTTGTTTTTATTACCTAGGTATTTAGGTAGATATATTTTCATATGCGAGAAGTAAACCTGAGGGGTTATTGCATGCATAAAACACTTGCAAGGTTTATGAGCGTTTACGCCGTACGGCATTTCATACAAACTTTCAAGCCCTTGTTTTTTGAAATGTATGAACTGATTTTAATGAAACTTCTTACGCATAAGCAGGATACAATGGTCTAAAAAGTTACTTAAGCACATTTTCGAAAAATAGTGTTAGCCTAATTAGATTTTAAATTTTCAATAGAAACAGAGATTTCCAATTAGGTACCTATCTTTTATTAAATAAGACATTTCGAAAATGTTCTAAAGTAACTTATATATATAAACCTTCCTCTTGAATCACTCTATCTATTGCTGAAAACTGCATTCAAATCCGTTGCGTAGTTTAAAACATCTATCTAAGTTAACAGGGAGCGGGAGCGATAATTATATTTGTTTTATACTATGTAAAGAAGACAAGTATTTTGAACAAAATGAAGATCCCAGGCTTAATTTAATTTAGAGAAAAGTGATGCTGGCTTTATTTACTGTAACCGGTGTCTGTTTTTCACAGAGTTTCCAGGTTCTGGCATTGTTTGCGTTACTGTCGGAGAATGGACGATGTGCTAATATTTTAACAGTACATATATATTTGACTAGGAGCGCCCCGCGGTTTTACCCGCATATGTGTCGATCCCGTAGGAATATCGGGATAAAAACTATCCTATGTCCTTCCCAGAGATGCAATCTATCACGCTGTCAAATTTTATCGAAATCCGTTTAGTAGTTTAGGCGTGAAAAGGTAACATACAGGCAGACATTTATTTCTATAAATTGGTAAAAAAAAAACGCTTTTTTACACAATCGCTTTTAAAGTCCAGACATAAACTTGATAAGGACCATGCAGATTAGTGACTCAACTCAGAACTTAAATTTGTTGTAGACATGTTATATAGGTACATAAAATTAAAGTCTTGACTGATTGATATATCAACGCACAGCCTAAACCGCTGGTCCTAGAGACATGAAATTTGGAGGGTGTGTTCTTTGTGAAGAGTAGGTATCCGCTAAGTAAGGGTTTTTCGAAATTCCACCCCTAAGAAGGTAAATGGGGGAGGGTGAAATTTCACGCGGACGAAGTCGCGGGCTGTAGCTAGTTTTGCTATAAAAGTTAGATTTAAAAATTACCCGTCAGCTTAATAAATCAGAGTATTATTCAAAAGTAGTTTAGCCTAATTAAATGAGGGGTTAATTGCGGCTTTCATGTAAATGCAAAGTTGATGAGTTTTCAAACACACCTTGATTTAATGCTGCTTTGTTTATTAAGAACTACGTTTTGCACACGGTGTTACCCACTAGTGAAGTACTATTATTGGATAAAATCATCTACCTAGCCTTTTCCCAACTATGTTGACCTCAGCTTCCAACTCGAATACCAGTATTTAACACCAACAGTAGGTACTTTGATAAAAAGCAGTAAATGCGCAAAAATACAAGATATACCTATTAATGACGATCGATAGTGACTTTAAAGCAGAACAAATGAAAATCACTTTATAATTGGTTCTTTATTTTATTTTCTTATAATAATAATATGTACAAGTATATAAAAAAGAGGAGAAAATAATAAAAGGGCATAAAAAATCATCGCTGTAACTAAGAAAAATGTCCAAAAGGCCGGCAGCATTACCACGTTGTATGGCAATGCTGATTCTTTGGCCAAAAAATAGGTTAAGTAAAGAGTTGATCAATCGCTTGGCGAAGTTTAAAAAAAAAATACGAAATAAATTATATGTAGGGACTTTGCAGTTGTGGCATGAAAACAATAAACACCTTCGGATATATTTATCTCTTTAAAAAAATTCTATTCAACATATTACGTTCTCTTAAATTATGAATGAAAATTAAAGTTTCTGAAGTTAAGTGAAAAGAATGTAAAGTCAAGGAAATTAAATGTTTATCATATTGACCAACAACTTAAATGTTGTTCTTTGGCAGTTCTTCTTCCCAGCTAATCCACTAGGAAGTGGTAAAGGGCGGGCGTTTTGTGGGACTGTCTTTTAATTTGAACGTAGCAAAGAGCGTATGGAATGGCTATAACACGACTAATTGACGTAGTGGAGCCTTTTGGCCTCTTATAGGACTTTCTGTTTAATTTTTTTATTTTTTGTAACTTTTTTTTTAAATGTAATTTGTTTTTTTTTTTACTGTGTTTAGTTTGTGATTTTCTTGTACGAGGCGCAATAAATACTTTTCATTTTCTTTCTTTTTATGTTGTAAATTTTGATATACAGTTTTAATCACCTTGACCGTGTTTGCAATTTGCTTTTCGATTACCTTTTCGTTCTGCAAGTAAATATATTGTATTTACCAAACTTTTCGTTACTAGTGTTACTATGCCAGAGAAAACCTTGTAAAACCGTTAAAGTTCAACTGGCATTGTCCTGGGAATCGTCCTACAAACAAACTATAATATAATGCCTACGTCTGCGAAATGAGCTAATTTATGGTAGTTTTGAAACTAATTCTGATAATATAAGACTTTTTTAATTAACTAAAGGACCTGAGTTTTTTAATCCTAATTGTAAATGTATTATTACGCTGAGTTTTTAATTCGTAATTATAAATGTATTATTACGTTTAACGACAGAAATTATGTTTTATTTCGTAATTGAGGTTTTATGTTAATTGTAGCAATATTTTTGCCAGGGGACAATAAAAATGTAATTATTATTATATTTTATGTAAACATTTTCTTATTAAAGACGTTTATGTATCGTTTAAGTACCTAGGCACTTTTTATAGTAGTACTTAATTTGGATAGTCTCTTACTATTTTTAGGGCCGGTGTCTTACATGAAAGGTAAATACATAACAATCAGTGAGTGAACAATCAACCATCCCCTGTTTTCCAGTACCCTAGGGTTGGATTTTTTTTCCAAATTTAATGGGACCAATTTCGGGGTATTATACCCTTTCCAATAAAAAAAGAATTATCAAAATCAGACTACTCCGTAAAAAGTTACGCCTCCTCCGTTTTATCGAGTTCATCAGTTAAAAAATCCAATAAAATAAAAACACACAATCACAAAATAAAAATAATTTTGCCTGTAGAAAATAGATCTATATAAATAAAACAAAGTAGGGTTAGTATTACCATTTATAACTCAAGAACGACTCGACCGATTTTTATGATCTTTGATTTGTTGGATTTGTGTCCACCCCGAATAGCAGAATAACTATTAAAACATGAGAAAATTTCATAATAATGAAGATAGTAAATTTTCTCATACATTCATTCTTATTGATTCTGAGGCGGAACGTAGTTCGCCGGGTCAGTTAGTCTAGATCATCATCATCTGCCTAGCCTTTTCATGTTGGGGTCGGCTTCCAGTCCAACCGGATAATGCTGAATACCAGTATTTTACATGGAGCGACTGCCTATCTGACAAGCGTAGCTTAACCTGATCGATCGACCTGTGCGGCTGTTATTATTTGGTCACGGACTCCTCTTAGTTAGTCTAGATATAAAACAGAATTAAAAAAATGTAGTTATTTAGTCTAACAAAACACTTCTAACCTTACATTATATTCCCTCATAACGGTCAACTGAACCACACAATTGAATTCAACACCAACACAACTCCGACACACCCACATCCTGCTCTCCAGCAACACATCTTCAAGGTCCACGCCGCCAATCTTGTGATCAGCAGAGAAGTATCATCAAAGCCCTCGCCGGGCCCTTGATCACGCGAGTTAAAAGACTGAGACTTGTGATGGAGATAAAAGTAATTTTATTCTCAAAACGTGTTAGTAGTACAGTGGTATGTTGTAGAGTCAATACAATAATGTGCTTAAATTATAGTTGGGTTAGTTTATATACTAAGTCTTATCAGCTAACACAGTGGTGGGGACAGGATGGTTGTCACCACAATTCACTTATCTAATCGCTTCCGTTTATTGATGTTGTTTATTAGGGCGGTGGTGGTATCTCCACTGTCTGGTCTCGTTATCTTGACTCAATATTAATATCCTATTTATATTTATTACTTTATTTATAGTCGACTCCGCTTATCCCGTTGTTATCGGGTAGTAGCGTTATCTCAACTGTTGACTGTCTGAACTCGTTATCTTGACTCTCCCCTCCTAGTCTTTTTGTACTCTGTCGGGTTTTTATGATTCGACGAGTTAAAAAGACGATAGTTAACAAGATTATGGTTACTATCGTTATGTAGGTCAGGATCCCTATGTCTTTGATCTTATCAGAGGTTAAGTCGGGTCTATTGATTGCTGCGATCTGCTCTTCTATGTTGTCCATATTTTCTGGTAACGTCATTGGTAACTCGTTTGCTGGTTCTGTGATTTCAGTAAAGGTCTGAATATCCACAGGATCTTGAGTGCTTCCGCATTTGGTGTTATCTTCTATATAATTATGAGTCTACGATGGTCACGCTTCTGTCGGCACATCTATCATAGATTGTTTGTTCCTTTAATCTGAACTGGAAATATAAGTCATTCTGAATTTTGTATGAGTATCGTGCTGGACAGTTGTTGCGTTGTTTCAGAATGCTTTCTTCTACACATTTCTTTGTTGGTGAAGCTGTACATATATTGTTATTACATTATTTTGTCTACTTTATACACATGATTGGTTCCCGTTAAATACTGGCCGTTCTTAATACTAGGCATTTGACAATATTGGTTAGATGGGGTGATTACGCTAATTACTGTTTCTAGATTATATTGTTCTTTAGAGACCATGGGTATAGCGAATTGGAATATTAATAGTTTGCTTTGTATAGCAACGCTTGGGACTATTAGGGATTGTAGTTTGTTTATGTCTCGTACTACGTTAATTTTTCGTAAAAAGTGTAATTCGTTAGGTGTTTTGTTAGTGGCACTATGTATAGTGGAATTATATGCTAGTACTGCTAAGTTAACATCTTCTTTCTTTAGTTCCTGTTGTACTCTTAATCTCTCTATTAGGGTGGAGTGAAACCGTTCTATGTCTCCATGAGACGTGTGGTGCAGGGGTGTTGTCACATGATGTTTGATTTTTAATCCTGCTAGAAATTCTTTTACTATTTCCGATATTAGTATAGTCTCGTTATCTGTTGAGATTAGGTCGGGGGTTCCTATTAGAGCGAAGAGTCGTAATAGCGTTTCTATTACTTGTAGGGAGTTGTTTTCAACTAGTTCTGTGGCGAAAGTCCACTTAGAAAATGTGTCTATTCCGGTTAAATAGGTTTTCTTTTTAAAGTGGAACGTATCTATTTGCCATTTTTCCATTGGTTTTGTTGGTGTTTTGGTTTTTTCAAAGGGCGGTTTAAATGGTTGTCGATCGTATTTTACTTTAGCACATGTTTCGCACTGATTCAGATAGTTTTGCGTATGTTTTTTGATGTTCTCGATATAGTATGTTTTAGAGATTTCCTTTATTAAAGCTGGGTTTCCTATATGTCTATCCATAAATTCATGCGTTGATCTAATTATTTTTAGGATTTCTTCTTTGTCTGTGATTTCTACACGTGGTTGTGTAAACCAAATGATTGTGAGTTCTTTATTATTGAAATGTTTCCTGTATATTTCAGACAGTTGTTCTATGAGTTTATTACTATTTCCTACTATAGCATATCTTTTTGATCCGAGATATTCTTTACAGAATTTTATAAAGTCTTGGGGATTGTTTATTTTTAGATTATAATCGTAGGTGTGGTTGTCTTTTTGTATTACTTTCACTTGATATGGTTCTGTCGTTACAAATATTCTATTCATACGCCTAGGGGGATGTTCTGATTTTATTATAAATCCTTCATCTGAGTCATCGAAGTTGCTATGTACGGTTGCTTGGTCTGAGTTATGCATTAGTACGATTCTAGACAGAGCGTCTGCTACGTGGTTAGTACTTCCCTTTTTATGTGATATTTCATAGTCGTATTCTTGCAGTTTTAACTTCCATCTGGTAAGCTTAGCGTTTGGTTCTTTAAGTTTGGTTATCCATATTAGTGGTTGGTGGTCTGTTTCAAGTTTAAAGTGTCGCCCATAGATGTATGGTCTAAATTGTGTTAGGGCATAAAGTATACCTAGTAGTTCCTTTTCAGTCGCGTTATATTTTTGTTCCGTTTCCGTTAGTGTTCGAGATGTGTATGCTATAGGATGATTTTCTTGTGAAATAACAGCTCCTAATGCTATATCACTTGCATCAGTCGTTACTGTGAATATTTTATTAAAATCTGGATATGCTAGGACTGGTGGGTTAATGATTAAGTCTTTTGCTCTTTGGAAAGCTTCTAAAAATGGTTTATCATGTTTTATCTCTTTTCCTTTCTTTGTACACTCAGTTATAGGTTTTACTATTTTGGATAGGTTTGGTATGAATTTCCTATAATAGGATACTAGTCCTAAGAATGACTTGATTTCTTTGGTTGTTTTAGGTGGTGGAAATCTGGTTATTGCTTTGGTTTTTTCTGGACATGGACTGAGTCCCTTCTCTGTTAGAATATGTCCTAACGTAATCGACTTGTTTTCTTGATAATGTAATAGTATAGTTATATCGTCTGGTGTTTTTATTTTGTTCTCGCTAGGAATTATTAATAGGTTTTGTTTAATTAATGTGTCCCATCCTATTAGGTATTCATAGTTATTAGAGAAGTCGAACATATAAAATTCTATTGGATTACTGTGTTGTCCGAAGATATTTACCATGGGGTAGGTTATTATTTTACCATTATGTTTTGAGAGTCCGTGCGGGGTTTGGACTGAAAATGTTTCGTCAATATAAATCGCGTATCCATCCGATATTAATTCTTTAGCTATATTGGGTTTAATAAATGAGCGTGTTGATCCGGTGTCTATTAGTATTTTTTCGTCTGTATTAGGTATTTTAATGTATGGTAGTTGGGTATGATGAGGTGTAGAATTTATGTTGGGGTATTCTGGGGTAAATCCGTCTGAAAATCCTCCGAGTTTGGGTCATATTCGTGTGTTGGCTCATAAATTTGATCATTGTTTTCATATCTAGGGTTGATGTTAGTAAAATATTCGTTGGCGCATTGCTGCATGTATTCTTCAAAAGGGGTATCGGGATAGTCATCACTATTACATTCAGGTTCGTCGATGTTAAATACTCGGTTTCTTTTTAATTGAGGTCGTTCTGTTACAGTACGCATAGTCGCGTCTTTATCCTGTAGTTCGGCATTTTGTGGTTTTGGTTGCCAGTTGGGCCGAGTTGGTTGCCATGGAGGTCTTTGATTAAAATTATTAGCATTATTATTGAAATTACGCTTAGGGTAAGCGTGAGGTTGATTATTATTATAGTTGCCATACCAAGGTTGTTTAGCTTGTTCTGCTTGTTGCATCCGAATCCTAGCCGAGAAAGGTGAGATTGGATATGCGTGTTTTTGCTGAACAGGTCTATTACCAAGGTTTGAATTATACACAAGGGCGTTGTGTTGTTGGGGGGTTGAGCTCATATTATTTTTAACGAAAGGTTGAGTATGACCATTCGGTTTGTTTCCCGTATTTCTGATGTTAATTACATATCCTTCTTTGTCAAGAGTTCTAGCTCTAAGGCAAGTTTCTAGGAAGTCTAGTTTTTCACAGGCTGGTTTATATTCAGGTGGTAGGAGTGATATTAACTTTTGGTTAGCTATTTCCTTTAAACCGGTGTGTACATGTTGGTTAATTGTACATCCTTCAGCTATTAACATTTGTAACTCGTATATAACGTTAGTTAAGCTTGGTGAGCTTGGTCTTAAGTTATTAATTTCCTGAAACACATCTCCTATCGTTCTATTCCATGATCCATACTGTTGTTTTAGGATTTCTTTAATTTCTAACCAAGTGAAGTTATGGGGGTAGCTATATATGAGAGTAGCCGCATTGCCTGTTATCTTTGACAAGATTATATTGACTTTTTGTGCATCTGTGCCAGAGGTTATTTGAATAAAACGTTCTACTGCGGTGATAAAACCGTGTAGGTATCTTTCTCCACCTTCTCCAGAGAACTGGGGAATAGGAATATTACTTTCTGGTCTAATTTGAGGGTTGGAATCTACGGATGACGTCATAATTAACTTTGGGTTGTTTACTAATTTTCTACCTGAAGGAGTAAATGCCAGTTTGAGGTAGTTTTAACCGGGAAATAATCACGTGTACTTACAGTTGTGTTGTGAGAATGATGAGGGCTATCACTGTCTTCATCTGGATGTAGTAGAGGCTTCGTAGAGTCGGGTCTTTGAAGTCCGTCGATTTACTCCGATGAGCTTCTATACTGCGATGTACGAAGAGAAGATCTTCTTGGCCAGCGTCACCTTGATGTGTACGGAGAAGAGTTTTTCTCTGAGTCAGCGTCACCTTGCAGGAGAAGTCTTGAATCTTTTTCTTTATTTGTAGGTTCTGGGCAGGTTTGATAGAGTAATCTTCTTGGTTCGGTGTCTGGTAGCGGAGATACAGCAATTCAGCACGTCGCCTTGATTGATAATTTCTTCAAGAAATGCCCGTAACGTTGGGCGCCAGTTAAAAGACTGAGACTTGTGATGGAGATAAAAGTAATTTTATTCTCAAAACGTGTTAGTAGTACAGTGGTATGTTGTAGAGTCAATACAATAATGTGCTTAAATTATAGTTGGGTTAGTTTATATACTAAGTCTTATCAGCTAACACAGTGGTGGGGACAGGATGGTTGTCACCACAATTCACTTATCTAATCGCTTCCGTTTATTGATGTTGTTTATTAGGGCGGTGGTGGTATCTCCACTGTCTGGTCTCGTTATCTTGACTCAATATTAATATCCTATTTATATTTATTACTTTATTTATAGTCGACTCCGCTTATCCCGTTGTTATCGGGTAGTAGCGTTATCTCAACTGTTGACTGTCTGAACTCGTTATCTTGACTCGCGCGAACAAAGGCTTTGCCGCCGCTATCGTTCATATATTACCCGCCTTAACTGACAAAACTGACTTAAGAGTACTTGTGCCTATTAAAGGTTTTTTATTTTGGCTGTCTTCGACGCCTTTTGAGAGCGTATTGTATGTTTTGGAGTGAGCTGATTGGCTGAATATTGTCCTAGGACGGTCAACAACGAAAGTTTTAAAACACGGTCATGAATAGAATAGAATACCTACTCTTTATTATGTACACCATATAAATTACAAACATAAATATAGAAACTGTACAAAGGGTGACACAATGGGCGGTCTTATCGCTAAGTGCGATCTTTTAAAGACAACCTTAGGATGGATTTAAAAAGGGGAAGGACAGACAAAATACTGTCATGTTAACCTACATGACATCAAAATTGTCACAAAATGAATTGATACACTATTTTCCGGCATTTTAATATAATATCCAAGACGCATCACACACTACAACGTGTCACGCGATGGGAAACGGAGCCAAATTCCCCGCGCGGAAGCGTGTTTTTATTTATTTTGTATGTAAAAAGTCACGATCTGGGGGCGCGTTATCGTGTAGTGTGTGATCCGCCTAAAGAGATAGTCGTAATCGCGAGAAAATCATCAACAAAACTTTAAAACCTACTCGACCCAAATGTGTGGGATGCTGGCTATGTTTCCAAAATTACGATGTTGGTCTCATGGAGAAAGGCCTTCAGTTGGATGGTCTGCACCACATTTCTAAATATGATCTCACCCTTCTGATACACGCCTGTATAGTTTAAGTGAGCCTTAACTGACAAGTACTTGTAGAGACGCCAGCACATCAAGCTACTACAACCTGTCCTTTAATAGATTTTCAACTTTATCGCTGAAGCATTAGGTTCAAGATTGATTGGGATTTGACAGTTTCGGGTAGCTTGATGTGCTGGCGTCTGCACACACCCTGTTTTACCAATCTGTTTATGTGGATTTCTTTTTTATTTTTAGTTTTAATATTCATGGGAAGATTATTTGGGGTATTCCTCGAAACGCAACAAATGAAATGTCTATCGATATCATTTATTACGAATCCTTCATGCTATCTATTCACCGTTGATGCATTTCGAGGAATAAAATTATAATATTTTTATTTTTATTAATATTTAATTTTTTTTCGAGGAATACTTTTGGTGCGTTTCGAGGAATACCCCGATTATTTGATTTGATTTTTAACTATTGAAATGTGGATTTACTATAGGCACATCTCTGCCCAACCCTTTAGGGAATACGAGCATGTTGTTATGTTATGTTATTATTTTAAACTGTTTTCGTTTTATGTCAATTATTATGGTAACTTAAACGAAAATAATATCCATTTTGAAGTGCTATTTAATCTTTGACTCATTATAAAACAATAAAATGTCGTACATTTATCTAACAATCACACATTAAACTAAACACTCCACAATTCAATTCTAACAAGAATTTAAAATCAAAACTACCCACAAACTAACAGAACAACAGTATCGTCAAGATATCACGACATTGTCCCTTTGAAAGCTCGTTAACTGTTCTCGAAGTCGGTTTGAGTCTCGAGTCGGGAACTGGTCGCAACTTTGTATAGCCGTAAGCTCCTGATAACAGATGCTCAGTTGATTTTATATTATTGTTGTGAGTTTGTATCAAGTTGGAGGCTTTGATGGAGTTTCTTGTTGTGTTAAATGCTGCTGTGAGCTGACAGGAATTTTATCTAACAGCTACTTTTTTATAGTTAGTAATAGAAATGAAATCTGCTCTTCTAATAATATGTTTGTTTGTAAGCTGTGTCGTATGAGTAAAAATAATCGTGTAAATTCTGAAAATTTATTTAAGTGTAACTGAACCGTCACGCTCGGGTCGGTGACGCTGAGTTGGGTATACTCGGTTCCAATCGGTTGGTGCAGCTAAATCGCGAATCCTCGGCTCATGGTCATAAGCACACACTCACTTCATTCTTTTTATGAAATTTCGATTAAAGTACGATGCTACCAGCCTTTTGGGCACGTTTCCTGTTGCCCGTTGCCTGTTGACAACGATGCGGACGAATTTTTTGATGCCCTTTGATCATTTCCCCTCCTTTTTTATATACTTGTACATATTATTAATATTTTAAAACTGATATTTTTTTAAACTATGTAAATATAATGTGGTTTTTAATTAAAGAACTAAAATATTTATTAGAAAAATTGTCAATTTGTGAATTAAGTTTTACTTTTCATCTACCTCTAATTCTTTACATATTCACCACTCAACATCGATTTCCGACTACTTACCCTATAAAAAATGCAAAATGATAATCATACTACGCGCTAAAATATTAATAAATCCGTTATATTATTTAGTAGCGTAGCACGGATTTACGCGTAGCACTTCGTAGCACTTACACGTACTTAGCTGATTTAGAATGACTACCGTAGCGCGCTCGTAGCATTTTACGTAGCACGATTTTATCTATATAAAAGTAAAGTTATTGTTTATTAACTGTATCCAGTATTATCACGTACACTGTGGGTCTATGTGTGTACATACATAACATGTGAATTTCATGAATTTCAGTTCGATATTAAGAAAGCACATCTCTATAAATTAATGAAAATGAAATGTTTGATTGTAATGTCAAAATAGCAGCTTTTTACTGAATGTGCGGTATTTATAACATTTAATTTTTATTTTTATATTATTTTATTCTGTCTGTCTGTTCCGGCTTATCTCCGAAACGGCTGATTTTGACGGGACTTTCACAGGCACATAGCTGATATTATAAGGCGCTACTTAGGCTAACGTAATTTACAATTATTTTTTTTTTAAATTAGGGTTCCGCACAACAAAAAAAAAAAACATGACACTCCGGGAGTGCCGACAGAAGCGAAAACTTGAACAATTACGTGTGTATTTTGTGAATCGTCTTATAAACAAAACACGCGCGGTACCGGCTACGGCCATCCGTCTTACGAATTTCCGATCAGGTCACGTGTCCTGACGCGAGTTTAACATTTTTTACCCATTACAAAAAAGTATACAACGCCGCTAAAGAAGTTTTCACTTCAAAAAACAAAAAGCCATGAAATCTCATTTATTTTCCAACATCCATAAAACTCGTAACTTTAAGTATCTTAATCTATACGGGGTAGGTGTTAAAAAAAAAATTGTGCCTGCCTGTATGATGTAAGGTTCCCTTTTGCAGACAACCTTTATAGAGCCTACTTATAAAAAAGCAATCTAAAGTCTACAAATTCCATATCACTACGATCTTGAAATTATTAAATTCTTAATCACTGTTCCTTCATCAAGACAGCCGTTCAATACCCACTACCTTTCCATTCATCAGTATAAGCTGCGAGCTAAAAGCTATGCTTTCTGCTGTAAGCCAGATTACCAAGGTAAGGGTGAAAAGTACTAATAACCTGATAAAAAAATCCTTTAAAATCCTTTGAAAAGAAATGCTACCGTAATGGCCTGGTTTTGTAGTCTAGTTTCTTAGGTACGAGGTTGAAAACCCGTATTATATCGATAGCAATTTCTGACTGTCATATTAAATATTTTAGTAGATAATGTAGTCATAGACAAATTGACAATACTTATCCCTAACGAACCCTGTAATAATCTGTAGCCATGTGTGTTCGTTACTTCTTACAACGAAAAGAGGTTTTTTCAGCATTATGATAATGAAAGACTGTTATTATTTGTCTAAGGGCTAATTTTTTCAACGCCAGATAATTTTATCGGAGGAATAATTTTGAATTTTTGACACTTATTTCATAGAAAAACTGTCAATCGTCAATTTAATTCTTCGAATAAAAGTTATTTGGCGATGGAAAAACCAGCCCTAAGTTAAAAGTAAGAAGGAGAATTAAGTATAAGCCCACAACAAGTGACGATACTGACGTCGGTCGGTTCACCTAGCACATCCAGAGGGTCTACATTCTATTAGCGATAGCGATTATGGAAAAGTCAAAAATGTATTTGATTGACATTGATAAACTACCGAAAATAATCAATCAATAACAATTATCAATCATCGTTTATCAATCATTATATCAATCTCGTTCAAAGTCGATGTCGAAAAACTGAGAAATACGAATCGCTTTCAAAGAAAATGCTACGGAAAAGAAAAAAAAAAAACAAAAAAAAATACTAGACCCTCTGAAAAGTCAGTCGTATTTTCAAACTCGCTAACGTAAAACATTTCATCGCCTCATTACTTAAATCTTCAAAAAACTCGCACCAATACAAATGTACGTCTAAAAGCTAAACTCAGTGCATCCTACCTACTAGTTCACACATTACATTTTAAAGTATCACCATTAAAATGTCCATTGATATCCCATCGGTATAAATAAAGAGTTCGCAACAGCATTCCATATGTGCCAATCGATTTGCACTTGTTTTGTTCAACTTGAGTCCTTTTACGACGATGAGGCGCGCGGCGTCGGGCCAAAGGATAACTGATAAATTCGTTTTTGCATAGTGTTGCGTGTTCAAATTTCGATTTTTGGTGCAATACTATTACGTTTGTGATTTTTATCCATTGTCAGTGGGTTTCCTCCAAACACCCAAAATTTTATCCAAACCCTGTTGGTAGCCAACATTGTGTCCCACTGGTGGGCAAAACCCTTCCCTTTTTCCAAACCTCTTTATCTTGTGCGATTTCTGGGCCATACAGGGTGCTTACTCTTCAATTTAATTGCGATAGATCGACATTGGAATTGTGACGTTTCGTACTCTTGAGTCCGTTGCTAGCGCCAAATGATTTTTAGATTGGGTGTCCATTTTGGAGAACTAAGTGGAATTGGGTTCGGGCTTGGCGTGGGGTAATTGTTGACAATATTTTTTTCAAGGGTACCGAATCACGTGACTGTAAAATTAACATTGGAATCATATTGGCATCTCATTGGAATTAAAATTAGTTTGGAGAGTAAGCCCCCTGGCTTCTCGAACATGATTTGATCGTCACACTACCTTCGCCACGGTGTATCTCGACGACCTTGTTGGCTTCCAGTGACTAACGATCTTGGCCCATCCAAGCCATACCAAGCAGCATCCTCTATTGAAGCAGTTACAGCAGTTCCTCTTTTCGCCTTTCATAGTAACTACAGTACCCGGCGATAAATATTGCACATCGACCTTTGGAAAGAGACAATCGGTTAATTTCGGCTTCGTAGAGCGTTATCTCTATCGCACGAAATTCAAACAGTCCGGTATCTATCAGGAGCTGTTAAAACAATTATGATTTGCTTCTGTTAATAATTATTTTTATTCTTTGTATAAAATCGATAGGATCGAATAGGTCGATGTGCAATATTTATCGCCGGGTACTGTATCAATCATTAGAAAGCACTGAAAGTCGCGGTACCTTATTATTAAAAAAAAAATAATAACTTTGCGTTTTTGATAAGTCCGTCTACAATTACTCTAGTGTACATAAAATAATGTTAATAATGTTTTAGTTAACTTTTGTTAACAAGAAAACGTTTCTAACGTAAAATAAAGCAAACAGTAATGACTTAGTAATGTAGTCATAATCATAACATATTACATATACCTATGTTATGACTACACATACATATATACAAAAATGGCTATTTCAAACGTGCATTTAATATTGTTCAAACATACCTTCGCATAATTTTCATAGATTTTCCGCTGAAACTTGAATAATAAATTAACACTTATAAAAAAAGTATCGCATATTTTATAAATAATAGACCTGTATTTAAATTTTTCATCTTCTTAGTAAAGTTAGAAATAAAAGTTATCTCTGTGCTGTAAAAATGGCGAAGTTTGAATGTTCTTTTTTTATTTATTTTTTTATTGTTTTCATGATTTTGATATTTATTGTTATTTTTTACTAACACGATATTTTTGTTTGTATTTCCTGTGCGTGTCCCAAATGAAATATTTTTCTTAATTTCTTTTTGTTTTTTTTTTTTACATTCTACATATCAGAATAGAAACGACAGTGTTAACCGTGCAAGCTTATGTATATGTCCACTGATTTCTTCCAACATATTATTTGTAGTCACCTTTTATTTATAAATAAATCTATGAGTGGTGTGCGTCCGAGGAGCTTGTATGTAGCGGGGCTGAAGCAGGTGTGCGCGGGGCAGGGGAGCGCGGGCGCACGACGCGAGCCGATCCGTGAGTAGTCGCCGCCTATGTGGTCAAAGCAGCACGCACGTACAACCTCCTCGTTCGCGACACTTTCGGAAAACTACAATCTTGATTTCTTCATTACCTCCGCTACAGACAGTATTAACTAATTTAAATAAAATAAAACCTTACACTGGTGAAGCAATGTCTTTTTATTACAAAAATAAATCATCGATGCTAAATAATCATCTATCTATGTTACAAATGCACTATTTTTTTTATTAAAAACTAGCTGCACCCCGCGGTTTCACCCGCATATGTCTCGAAACCATGAGAATATCGAGACAAAAGTATATTTTGCCTTAAATCAGGTCATGGGCCACCCACGAGAAAAGATTAGATTATTTTCTTTTTATAATTAGTTTCAACAAGCCGTAATAATTAGTGATGTACGTTTTAAAGTTTAAGTGTCATTTTTTATCAATATTTGTTAGAAATTTGTATGTCAAGATATGTAACAAAGGAAATATTATGAAGAAATAAAATCTTCGGTTAGATAATACATTTGGAATGTTTAATGGCGCTGAAGACATTGATAGGCGGTATATGTGAATTAATGTAGTGCAACGCGATTGAAATTTAGTATTACGTGTGACATAATTTGTATAAATGTTTGTTAAGCTGAATTGACAGTTGGACATTGATATAGGTAATCGGTGTTGATTATGTAATTAAATACTAGAGACGACAAAATTAGCAGGAGTTAATTATCTATACCATAAATAATTATTATAAATCTGAAATTCAGTCTGTCAGGCTGTCCTTTTCACGCCTAAACCACTGAACCGATTGTTATGAAATTTAACACATCAGATAGTCTGGGACCTAGAGAACGACAAAGCTTACTTTTTATACCGGTAGTAAGTTCCCGTGGCATAATTTTAGCTAATAGCTCCATGCGAGCGAAGCCGCAAACAAAACCTAATACAAGATATTAAACAAAAAGAGTACTTACAAGGAGGGTCAAATAATGTGTGAAATACATAAATGATGACTGTGCTAAAATCAAATTGGCACTAAAACTAATTCCAAAATCGAAACTCGCAAACCAGTAGCACACCAATTATAAACAACTAACCAACATCGATAAAATTCGTATCGACATGCCCCCTCACCAAATCCAATTCCCTTAACGCCGGCGTCGTCGCCTGACATATGCCATGCGACAGAACGACTAAATCTTGTAAATATTGATTAAATCCTTACTTATTTACTCACCACCCCGGGACTTACAAAAGGTTTTGGCAATATGAACTGTATACCTACGCAATGAACAGAGTACATAAGCCCGTTTATTTATGCACAGATTGTCCGAAAACTGTGGTTAAAGTTGCGTGCTCAATCCCGCGGTTTTTCCCGGTGGGATTCAATATTCAGTCTAAATGACCCCGGGAATGCTCGGACATGTAAATAAGAATGACGGTTGGATTGCAATGGGTCATTCCGAGGCGATTTTTCTTAGAAAAACGGCAGTGTCTTAGAATATTAAGTTTTGTGTTGTTTTCTAGGTACGGTAGTGTACGTAGTTTCAATTGAATATTGATTGGGGTGCTGAAAGATATTCTTGATTTCATTCTTTTTATAGATGTCATAGGTTTTCTGTGAGGACTCCATTGAGAATTGGATGCTTAAATTGTACCTGTGTGTGTGGGTGATGGCCCCAATTTCAGTGAAACTACATTCATTTTTGTATGTTTGTTGATTGATATTATGTTTATATATTATGACGGCACGGTTGGCGCAGTGGTTAAGCGATTGACTGCTGCGCTGCGTGTCGCGGGTTCGATTCATGCACGGAACAAATATTTGTATGATTTACAAGTAGTTGTACCGGGTCTGGCTGTTTGTGTATGTGAGTTCAAATGTTTGTAAACGCACCCACAATACAGGAGAAATTCCTAGTGCGGGGCAAAGTTAAAAAAAAAATTAAGAAAAAAATATATTATTGGGGGTCCGTGGCTAAATAATAACAGCCGCACAGGTCAATCGATCAGGTTAAGTTACGCTTGCCGCGGTTAGTCTGTGGATGGGTGACCATCTTTACATACCGAGATTCCTCCGTGCCTCGGAAAGCACGCTAAGCCATTGGTCCCGGCTGTCATTCGTGGATCTTTGACAGTCAGAAGTCCGAAAGTCTGACTACCAGTCTTACCAAGGGGTATCGTATTACCCAGTAACTGGGTTGTGGAGGTCAGATAGGCAGTCGCTCCATGTAAAATATTGGTATTTAAAATATTGGTGGTTAGACTGGAAGCCGACCCCAACATAGCAGGTGATGATATGATATATGTTGATTGATATTATTGTAGAGATTTATTTCAATAGCTTTCAGATAATAGAAAGTTATTAAAGAAAGAAGCTATACGCTGCCCATTCATAAATAAATAATTATTACGTGAGACTAAAGGTAACAGTAGCGGCCAAGGCCACGGTCCGACGACCTTGTGAAGGCTGCAGGGACCCGTTGGATGCGAGAAGCACAGAACCGGTCGAAGTGGAGGTGCTTGGGGGAGGCCTATGACCAGCAGTGGACGTCTTTCGGCTGAATTGATGATGATCATGATGAAACGTATCTGGTGAATTGTGGATGTACGCTTGGCACACCTCTAACCTTTTGGGTATTAAAGGCGCGGTGTTGCGTTTGTGTTATAATTTACATAATAAAACCTTAAAGTATTGCGTCACTGCCGTAGGAAATACAATTAAAAAGAAGAATATACTTACCAATTTTGTTTAGTAAAAATAAATAAGAAAGAAAATTTGTTTATCTGCACAAACAAAACGCACATTACCAACAAAATATATAAAATATACACATATCTACAACGTAGTAAAAAGCTTCGTACTTAAGCTTAAAAAAAATTGTCAATTTTGTCCATTGCTTGATCACCGATTATTGTTTGATTTTAAACCGACTTCACTCCATCGTAGACTTTGTCTGTGTCATCTCTGACCTAGATTAGAGTCAAGAGCAAACCAATTTCGAATAAAAAAAAATACAGGAAGAGGTTGTGCATTCGATACGTTTTTTGTTCTTTTTCTCTTTGAACCTAATATTTACCTTCCAGTGCCTTAGGCATCTTCTGGGTACGCTCGTTCCATCATAGACCTCATCCATCGCTTTCCATCAGCCGTGATCGAGGTCAAGAGCAGACCCGTTCAGCAATAAAAAAAAAATCAGAAACACTAAACCTCAACACATTTATCCCCAACAACTTACAAGTCCAGCCCAAAAAATCAGTTGCCCTTTAGAAATAGGTACAGACGCCAGCACATCAAGCTACCCAAAACTGTCAAATTTTCCCAATCAACTTTGAACCTTATGCATTCGTGATAAAGTTGAAAATCTATTAAAGAAATTTGACAGATTGTAGTGGCTTGATGTGCTGGCGTCTGTACTATTGTAATAACTAGGTATATGCTTACTAAGAAACTTCTTGATTTACGCGAGTTCAACAAACGTTGGAGCACATCTGTTACTTGTGGTTCCTATGTATTTCGTATTATACTTTATGATTTAGAACCTTATTTTTCTTGTTCATTTATTTTCGGCTACGGCTCCCGAATTTTGAGGGGTTGTTACTGCGGCTTTGGTAACTACGGAGCCATTTGCGTCGTGGTTATTATTTATTCAATGTACACGTATTACAGATAAAAGTTACATAACCATACATAATCAGCCTGTAATGATCCCACTGCTGGGATGTGTCCCAGCAGTGGGATCATTACAGGCTGATTATTACGGCGGATTATTAGATTACGGCCCACTATTTCTTACAGAGAGGAGACCTGTGGGTCTCCTCTCTGTAAGAAATGTGGTGGTAAAAATTGTGGCCCGCCCCGCGCCCTCGTTTGCAGTCTGACCAAGCACTCACTCAGTCTAGTCGGTAACAAGCTTTGAGAACATTGCTCGTTCCTTATCTCTAAAAAAAAGCATTGCCAATGGGATTTTTATAGGTAAATAGCTTCTATTCGCGGCTTCGCCCACGATTATGTCGAAAATTATCCCACAGTTAGATACGTGCTACCAGATCAAAAAGTAACCTATGTCCTTCTCAGGATGCCATCTATCTCCTTGCCCAATTTTAACGAAATCCGTTTAGTGGTTTAGGCGTAAATAAGTAACAGAGAAACAGATTTACTTTAGAATTTATAATATTGGGCATGTTCAGATGACAAAGTATAAATACAATGGTATTTAAATCTGATATTTAGTATAGTATACAAGCTGAAGGAATTTTAATTACAATTTAATAAGTGTATGCGATAAACAATATACAGATTACACAACTTCAGAATTTCGTGCCCCCTATAAGCCCCCATAAATACCATATAATATTAAACAGACCCAGACCATAATTCTCAAAAACCACTTAGATATATAACTTAAAGTTTGCATCAAACTGAAAGCTAAAGATATACAATACTAACGTGTACTATATAACGTGAGCGGTGTGAATATCTTACCGTAATCCTTTTTAACTGCACCCGGCGAAGGGATTTGCGTAAAGCCGGTGTTCCACAGTTGAAGCGACGCGATCGTTACCGCCATTTATCTTAGTCGCGATGTTTTAAAGTTGTGAATTTGAAATTGTTGTTGTTGTTCGTATATTAACTTGTATTTAGTGTGTTTTGGGATACCTTTTCTAGAATGTTTTTTTTTCATAAATGAAATTACCGCAGACTTGGTGGTCTGCGCCCTTTTTTAGATTGTTTTAATAATACATGCATTACAATTTATATTTCTTGTTATATATTATAACATTACATTTCTTGTTTACATTTCTAGTATGTTTCTGAGTTCTGACTTTATGGGGAAATATAGAGATGATGCTATGGGTCTATGCTTGGAGTCTCTCTGAGAGATCGTATCGGAACAGAAAACCAAAGTCGATATAGGTCACAGAATGAATTCGGAATGAGGTGATCCGACAGAAAACCAAATTGGTCGACATAAGTCACAGAATAAGCAAGCTGAAAGAAGAAAGAAAGAAAATACATTTATTTAGCACAGACTAAGAGACACACCATACACCAGATAGTTAGATAATAGTCGTACATCAGATAAAACCTAAGATAAAAATAAAAAGTGCAAGACCGATGTAAGAAATTAGCAGGAAAGTGTGCCTCACGGCTGCGCCAAAAAGGCCCAGTTCAGCAAAAATGCCAGACAACTGGTGCCTGACGCTGGTTTTCAACTGGACCTGTGTGAAGTGGCAGTTTCCCGACCATATTAGCCGTAGAACCAATGACCGGGGTAGATGTGCTCTTGAGTGCAGACCGCTAATAGGCAATTGTAAGGTAGGACGCCCTTAGACTAGGTGGAGCGTAGATCTTCGCAGGGTGGCTGGTAGCAGCTGGATGAGAATTGTCGAGAACCGAGTTGAATGGCGTGCAATTGGAGAGGCCTTTGTCCAGCAGTGGACTGCTGTAGGCTAATGATGATGATAGAGATAACAAATACAGTACTCGGCGATTTGCACATCGACCTTTGGAAGGAGACAATCGGCTAATTTCGGTTTCGTAGAGCGTTATCTCTGTCGCACGAAATACAAACAGTCCGGTATCTATTAGGCTGTTAAAACAATTATGATTTGCTTCTTTTGATAATTATTTTTATTCTTAGTATAAAATACAAAAAAAGGTAAAGGTCGATGTGCAATATTTATCGCCGGGTATTGTACTTAGTAAAAGCCATGGCTATTAGATCTATTTCGTGTCATTCCATATTGAGTTAAGACTTAAGTATAAAAATATCACTCATTAGATGCTGACTTATGCCGTATATAATTTTCCATATGAGTTGTATTTTTTAAAGTTTCGCAGGTAGGATAAATAATGAAAATATTGCCGTAAAATTATTTTTCTCAGTATATTTACCTGTTATTCACGTTAATTCAGCATCTATTTCCAGTAATTCCCGGAAGGATTAAGCTAATGGATACCAACTAAGTGTTACGTATCCATTTTGTGGAGCTGAAATGAGAATTTCATTACCGTCTGTTTAATTTTAAAGTGTACCTTTACGATCTAGGAACCCATTATTGTTTTATGTACTCCGCTTATGCAAAGCCCTCTACCCCCCCTCCTTTTAACTGCCTCCGTCGGTATCGTGGTCGCAAGCCCGAATGCTGAGCGTAGGGTCCTGGGTTCGATTCCCGGATCCGGAAAGTATTATTCTATAGAGGTATGAGGAACAGGGTGTAAAGTTCACTCATACTCTATAGAAAAGGGAGGATCCTCCGACCAGATGGGTGTTGTGTCTGGCGGGCAACTGCCCGATGATTCATGCCGGGCCGTTGTATCTATGCTAGTTGCGCGGTAAACTCTGCTTGCGCGATGCAGGATTTTGCGTGACGTCAGTATGACGCGTTGTTTGCTTGTGGCGTTGTAGATACCGCTACAATTCCATTGGGAAGTTCTTAGTAACGGCCCGGAGTTTGGAAGTCGGCGGTGTGATACCCCCGTGCCTCGGAAAGCACGTCAAGCCATTGGTCCTGCGCCTGATCTCCAGTCGTGTCGGATTGCCGTCCCATTGGACAATGAGTGTGAAGGAAGAGAGAGTGCACCTTTGTCTTCGCATACACTTGTGCACTACAATATGACCCACGCCGAAGGCTGGTCTCAGCTGAGGTTGGCCGCCATGGGCGAAATTCGGACTGGAGAACTTTATTTACACAAGATGTCCGGTAATTAATGGATTACCTCTTAAGGGGTCATTGTATTTATTATTATGAACAACAGACTTTTACAACAAAAAATCAGCTGTTCCTAACATTTATGTTCGCATAACTCGTCAAAATGTAGGAAACTGCTGATTCTTTTTTCGCGATTTCAGGTTTGGTCCCATAGTAGTAATAGTTGTTCATAATGATAAGTACAATGATGACCCCTGAAGAGGTTATCCATTAATTACTGGACAGTCTGTATATGCAAAAGTAAAACAAAAGCATAGCCTAGCATGGACTGTGACGTCACCTCCAGCCCTAATACATGTATAGCTTAATGTTAAACCAATTTATTCTCATCTACTACGATTTGATACTTCGGATAATCTTTTGTATGACCCAATTTGCCTGAAGATGCTCCTGATACATAGATATTTTAACTTAATTTAGTTCAAGTGTCGCCACGCGGATTTGGTTTCTTGGCGCTTTGAGAATAGAAAGTGTTTTGAAAGAGCTATTTTAGTTAAGTTGGTTTTTTATTGCCATTTCCCAGTAGTTTTGAAAGTCGTCATCACACCATTAAATCTGATTATGAGTATAATTTAACTAAAGTTTATCAATCAGTAGGGTATGCGTTTTCACTATACGGTTTTCTTTTCTTACTACCGAAATACGGGTTTACTATGGGTTCACCTTTACATAACCCTTCGAGAATTAGATGCGTGATGTTATGTCTTCTGTTATTTTCTTGTCCTTGTAAGGAACAAAAGAAAGAAAACTGTTGAGCCCGTTGTTTTATGAAAATGTGACTTTTTTATTACTTTATGGTACCTACTAGCTTCTGCCGCGACTTCGTCCTCGTGAAATTTCAAAAATATTAGTTACATCATTAATATGAATTTATAATTATATGTGAGAACGATGTAAAAAAGACATACGCGTTAAAAGCGTCCAGAGTACAGCAACAAAGAACACACCCACCAAATTTTATGACACTAGGACGAGCGGTTTAGGCTGTGCGTTGATGTATCAGTCAGGACTATGAATTTTATGTGTAGGTGTAGATAGATAACGAAGAAAAGGTATAATCAGCCTACAATGTTCCCACTGCAGAGACACATACCTAATCTGTGGGAGTGGGCCGTAACCCACCACGCGGGCCCAGTGCGGGTTGCAGACGTCACATGTCTTCAAATTTGTGGGTCTAGGGAATGTCTGTTTCCTCGCGATGTTTTCCTTCACCGTTTTGAGAGCAGTGGTGATGAAATAATTTATACAAAGTAAAGCGCCTGCTACCACTGCTCCGTTACCATTAGGCCACCAGCTCATCACTGCTCACTACTAAATAGAGGATAGAAATAATAAAGAAAAAATAATACAAAAATCGCTTTACGTATTCGCAGTCTAATTCTGGGCATATAATTCTCTATATTCGATTCATGCTTCAAAAATAAAGACGTATATCTGAAATATTGTGCTAGCATATTCTCACAATTGGCTTTATCAACGATATCTTCTCAACAAAAAACTAAAATAATACGCAATTTTTTTCCCATAATCCATACTAATATTATAAATGCGAAAGTGTGTCTGTCTGTTACCTCTTCACGCTTAAAGGCTCCTGCAAACAGGCGCGGCGCGCGACGCGAATCGCGCGCTACACAAAGGCACCGCTTGTTGCGCGACTTGCGGTGCCTTTGTGTCGCGTATCGTGTCGCGCCTGTGTCTACAAGCCTTAAACCGCTGACCCGATTTAGATTAAATTTGGCATAGAGATAGTTTGAGGATAGTTTTTATCCCGATATTCCCACGGGATCGACACTTATGCCTATGAAACCGCGGGGCATTGCTAGTATAAAATAATAACGTCAATTCCCCTCAGTCACGTCTACGAAAATAATAAAACATAATATAATATAATTCTATAGGAGTCAAACATCGTTTGTTTTGCGTTTCGCGTTGGCTGGGTGGTGCACGTGAGATTCATGAATATAATGAAATAATGCCGTTTTTATTGTAGCTCGCGTGACTACATGGAACATTCTGGACCGATAGCCTGCTGTCTAGTATTATATCGAGGATGGGAAGGCTAGATTTGTGATATTATTGGCTGAGATTTTTATGGAGCAGTGGGACAAAACAGGCATGAAATAGAATTATAGTTAAAACATTTTTTGGGCAGTACTGTGTTATTGAATATTCTGTATCTATGTATTATTATTGTATATATTATATTATTATTGTATGTATGTATTATTATTATTATTGTATATTTACTTGTAGATATTATTACTATTATTAATATTGTATTTTATGTATTTATATGGTGTCTATGTATAAGTACATAATTAGCCTATAATGTTCCCACTGCTGGGACACAGGCCTCCTCTCTGTGAGAGGGAGTGCGCCGTAATCCACCACGCGGGCCCAGTGCGGGTTGATACTGGTAGATGTCACATGTCTTCGAATGTTTGGTTCTAGGACATGCCGGTTTCCTCACGATGTTTTCCTTCACCGTTTTGAGAGCTGTGGTGGTGAAATAATTTACACGTAAAAGACAACAAAGCAAAGCGCCTATAAAGTGCCTAAAGTCGGACTTTATTAGCTGCAGTAAAACGACAGCTTATGTGTTACTTAAGTGACTGAAATTCGCGTCTTTTTATTTTTTCGCGGCCATCAACCAAATCTTGTTTTTCTAGTACAGAAAAGTGTAACAAACGAAACTTATTTCACATGCAGGTCTCTAAACTCAGTCCGAAATGAGGTATTATGAAGTGTCATTTTACTGCAGCCAATTAAAAGTTGGACTATAGTATCGATATACAGGGTATCCCGCCTCTTAAGGGGTCATTGTACTTATCATTATGAAAATCTTTTACTACGGGACGAAACATGAAATCGCGGATAATAATCAGCTGTTCTCTACAATTTATGTTCGTATAACTCGTCAAAATGTAGGACACTCATCATCTGTTTAGCCTTTTCCTATGTCGGGATCGGCTTCCAGTCTTACCAGATGGCGCTGATTACCAGTATTTTACATGGAGCGACTGTCTATCTACTTTCACAACCCAGTTACTGGGCAATATGATACCCTTTGGTAAGACTGGTTGTCAGACTTTCGGGCTTCTGACTACCCGTAACGACTGTCAAACATCCGCGAATGTCAGCCGGAACCAACGGCTTAACATGCTTTCCGAGGCACGGAGGGGTCTCGGTATGTAAAGATGGTCTCCCATCCACAGACCAACCGCGGCAAGCGGAGCTTAACCTGATCGATCGACCTGTGCGGCTGTTATTATTTAGCCACGGGTCCCTCTTTAGCAAGTAACTACTCCTTTAAATTAGGTACTTCTACGCATCTCAAGGTTATTTCCATATTTATTATCAACAGGCTGATAATGGCTATCTGACCTCTCCCAACCACTTCCAAAATTGCTCGAAGCACCGAATAATAAAGTATCCATCATACTTGAAAGTCACCACCCGATAACAGGAGTGTTTCCAAAATATTAATAAAATAATGTGATGATGTACTTTGTAACAATGCGCCATTAAATTTACATTAATCACGGCAAGGATTGAAAGTTTTCGTGAAGTGTGCCAAGTTTGCTTTGTTGTAAACAGTTTACTTGATGTAGCTACGGAGATAGAAGATACTTGTCTTGAAATTTCACGAGGACGAACTCGCAGGCATAAACTAGTCAAAAAATTTAGGTATGTTTTGTTTTTCGACTAGTTTAGATCGTGAAATTTCTTGTTCCCCGATTCACCCCGTCCGCGTCGTCGTATCGCATCGCCTGTTCACGCTATTCCTTCGTTTTCGCGTTCTTTCTTACTTTTTTTTTCATTTTGCCTAGCTCCTAAGAGTCCTAGCGTGATGTCGAATAGCCTATAGCCTTCCTCAAGAATGTGGCTATCATAATCAACAATAGTTTTTTAAATCCGACTGGTAGTTTCAGAGATTAGCGCGATCAAACAAACAAACTCTTCAGCTTTATTATTGGAATAGATTATATTTGAGCGGCTCGTGGTTAAATGATAACTTTGAATCACAATCTGAATCATTTTGAAGGATTTATTGCTAATACATTGCTTCATATGTTCGAACAATTTATCTGCTTAACCTGTCAAACCCCGCGCGTGCCCTATTTAGTACGATACAATAGAAAATCAATTGTGTGTCATTGGCCGAACTTGAGGGGTCATCAACGTAAATAACGCAATAAATGTTGTTGAACTTTCAAAATGAAAGCCATTGTTATTGTTAGTGTGTTACCCAACTACCTCGAGGTTCAACACCTTAAAATATCGGTAGAAATGCAGGTTTTAGTCGTAACTGATTACCTTTAATGGGCACTGAGTTAAGTTCAAAACTGCGTTCTAATGGTCTAATTGAAACAAATTATTTGACTATGACTTTGAGCTGTGTAGTTTGTAAATCGCTTCTTGTAGACTTCTTCGCTCAATGAGGCAATAGTTCACACCGAGATAATAAATTAGCCAATCAGCAAAATTTATGTGTGTGTCCCAAGACAAGCGGTCAAAGTGACTTTTGCGCTGCCACTGATGACGCCGCGGAAGTGACGTGGTTTTTGGCCACAGAAAAGTTGGAATACTGTCGTGACAGCGACACGAAGGACAAGAGAAGAAGAAGCAAAAATTGTGTTATTGATTATCCAGGATCATCAGTATCATCAGCCTACAGCAGTCCATTGCTGGACATACGAGTAGGCCTCTCCAATTACATACAGTACCCGGCGATAAATATTGCACATCGACCTTTAGAAATTGGTGTATTTTATACAAAGAATAAAAATAATTATCAAAAGAAGCAAATCATAATTGTTTTAACAGCTCCTAATAGATACCGGACTGTTTGTATTTTGTGCGACAGAGATAACGCTCTACGAAGTCGAAATTAGCCGATTGTCTCTTTCCAAAGGTCGATGTGCAATATTTATCGCCGGGTACTGTACCTATTTTGTATTGCATAGGCCGTTGTACGGCTCTCTGGTTCAAAGCAAACCCGAGTCCAGTGCCTGTGTTTGGCACCGCTATGATGCGCCAAACACTGATGCTGAAAAAGGTACAGAAAACTTTCCTAAGATGCTCTCTTCCATTTCTTTCCGTACATGTACCCTACCAATTATCTTTTAGGGACGTTGGGCTTTAACTCATTGGAGGTGAGAAGAGGCATTGAACAACTGACTGTAGCCTGTAAGGTCTTACAGGGACGTATCGACTGCCCGGAACGACATGGTCTTCTCTGCCGACTATTTGTGCCGAACAAATACATCAGACACCGTCAGAGCCAATCAGAGCCGTCAGAGCACAATCTGTTTGCGCAACTGTCAGCCAAAACTGTAGCCAGAGCCGAATCTCCAATCTGTCGTACTCTAAAGGTGTCGAATGCCCTTCTTGTTGCCAGCCCTGAATGTGATATGTTTGCGGATGATTGGATTAAAATTATGCGTATATGTCTGGAGTTCTGTGAGAGAAAGTATGCAAGGGAGTCCACTTTTCCATGTTAGTTTTAAATGTGAACGAAATTATTGTCTCTGTGTTAATTAATGTAATTGGTGTTTTACCGTTTTAATTAACTATAAATAAATAAAATACCGTTCAGCTCGATTCTCGGCAACTCTCATCCAGCTGCTATTAGCTACCCTGTTATCTAGGATACGCCAAAGAAACTCAAATATTGTAATGTAGAAGCTGTACTTAATCCGTGTAGTGAAAGTACTCTGTAGCTGTAATCACAGCAAAAACAACAAACGAAACTTTCACTTAACGTTCACGTTGAAAACAATTCTCAGAAAGTACAATATTCGACAATGATATTACTTCGAAATCTGACAGCGATACCGGATTGTACATGAATGAGCACTCATAATGTATACAAATAATATTATGAATCAACATTTCATACAACCTGCCTCTACTGAGAGTGAAAGGATTGTAAGCGAGTCATTCATTCATAAACAGGTGTCTCGTTCACCTTTTCATTCAATTTTGATCGTTCTGAAAATGAAGAGAAATGTCAAGGTGCTCAGTGGATTTTTTATTGGACGTGGAAAAGTGGCATTTTGAAGTTTTGTTTGTGTGTTGTCATTTGAGAACGAAGGAAGGAGTTATGTTGTTGGTTTAAAATTAGGTATGAAGAATGCTTGTGTAGTGGCGGTGTCATCTTTATCAAATTAAAAACTGGGTTTCGTATCTCAAAAAAAAAACATAAAAATATAATAAAACTAAAGAGGGTCTCCATAGAAGAAACTTTTTTTTTTTTGCGTTTTTTGCCTTGCGTTTTTGCGTTACCTGCCTCGCCTTTTCCCAACTATGTTGGGGTCGGCTTCCAGTGTAACCGGATGCAGCTGAATACCAGTATTTTACATGGAGCGACTGCCTACCTGACCTCCACAATCCAGTTACTGGGTAATACCGTTAACGTTATACTCCGATTATGCTTATGTCATGTTTTGTTTATTTTAGACAAGTTTACTTTACTGCAGTAAGTGTGCTTCTAAAGATGATGTAGTCAACGGTCATAGCTAACATTAAATTTAATATCGGATAGGTACGTAGAGTTAGCACGTACTCAACATGAGGGTAGTTTCACGTTTTTATTAAATATGTCTCAAATGAACACAAGTATTGCCTAAATATACAAAAAAAAAAAATTTATTCCTCTTAAATCCTAGACGACGTGTGACCACAGAATAACTGTCTGTCACGTACTCCGAATTAATAACAAAATATTATATTTATTTAGGAACGGTCACAGGTTTTCAGCAAATGTTTACTCATGTAAGAAACAGCGAAGATCCGTGTGATTGATTAAGCTCATCCCTCTCGCGCGAACTTATCGATATATTCCGGTTATTGCGGATTAGGGTTGCGCCGGCTTTCCACAAAGTTCTAGCGTTTTAGGTCGATTGATAACATAGGAAATGTAGCTAGATAGGTTTGGGAAAGTTTCAGCATTAAATAACAAACCCAACCGGCAAAAGTGATGAACTTCCACACAATTCTATCCCTGATGGATGGATGAATTCTCAAAAACCACCTCGCTCACCTCACAATCAAATGCTTCTAGACCTAGTAATTTAGGTACTGCGTTATCTGTCAGTGAATTTAAGATTTTTATTAAGTACCTAGAGAGCTGTGGTGGCCCAGTGGTAACGGACCCGACTTACGAGTTGAAGGTCGTGGGTTCGGCCCCAGGCAGGTGCTTTACTTTGTGTTAATTTATTTCAGCACCAATGCTCTCAAAAACGGTGAAAGAAAACATCGTGAGGAAACCGGCATGTCCTAGAACCGAAAATTCGAAGACATGTGACATCTACCAATCCGCACTGGGCCCGCGTGGTGCATTACGGCCTACTCCCTCTCACAGAGAGGAGGCCTGTGTCCCAGCAGTGGGAACAGTATAGACTGATCATGTATTAAGTACCTAGAGGAACGTAGACATTTATAAACCAAATTGAAATTTACCTCCGATTTGTCAAAACTATAGAACTTTGGAACATAATAGGTAGCTACAGTACCCGGCGATAAATATTGCACATCGACCTTTGGAAAGAGACAATCGGCTAATTTCGGCTTCGTAGAGCGTTATCTCTGTCGCACGAAATACAAACAGTCCGGTATCTATTAGGAGCTGTTAAAACAATTATAATTTGCTTCTTTTGATAATTATTTTTATTCTTTGTATAAAATACACCAATTTGAATTAGTCGATGTGTAATATTTATCGCCGGGTACTGTACCTGGTTTGCAAATATTCAACACACACAGTTGCACTAGATTTTTCACAAAAACACAGTTTACCTTGCAACCAAACACGGAAATGACTATAAAGAGTTTATAAATTTAATTTTTCCGAGAGCAATAAGTTGTTCAGCATGAAAATTAATAAAAAAAACTTTGCAAGCAAAACAGGTGGCCATGTTTGAACAAGTCAATTCGGATTAATTTCCGGTCTGTTGCCATGGCAACGGCTCCAATAACGCCATTTCCGCTTTTTTGCTCAGAGCAATTTAATTACAATCGCTATCCGTTGAGTATTACTTTTATTACGTCGTGATTGAATTTTTAGTGCATTTTTCATGTAATTGGATGTGTGTTATTTTAATGTTCGTAGGAATTGTAATGAGTTTTTTTTAATCTATCAATCTTTGCGATAGTTTTTTGTCCTTTATGTAAAGTGATATGCATCGTTGTCTTTCTTACCCACGTGTTTGTTTTACCTACTACGTTATAGTAAAGCACATATCTGCATACCTCTTTAAGAATTTACGTCATAATGGTTACTTTTATCTTGTCGATGATCATGGCGCAATGGCATAATAGTGGGGAATACATAGCATTTGTACTTAATAACACGGAATTATATCGATTGAAACTAAAATCAATGTAGATAACTTTTAATAAAGCGATTTCCTTGACCTTTGGTCTTTAAAAGACATCGTACAGCACAATCATTTTGAGTATTGTAGAATGGAATTATGTACACCATGCGAATTATAGATATAAATGTAGGAATTATACATAGGGTGACACAATGAGCGGTCTTATCGATAAAAGTGATATTTTATGACAACCTACACACAGTTTTTTGGACCAGAATCATGTTTGTAAATGGGCGCCGTCAGTAGGGACCGATAATTTCTTAGCTGCCACGTCTTATTTAAATTTCTGAATTCTTTTAAATTTTTTATAACGGACGCTTTTATCGAGCACGTTCTCACATGTATAATTTCAACATGAATGATGTAAACAAAATTTTGTAACAATTTTATGACTTACAAGAGTGTCCGTGGAGTTTCTCGTTCTTCTCCGTAGGTAGGTACCTACTACGCTTTGGAATGGGAAACTAGCTTCATAATTCTGTCTGACCGACCCCTTAACAATTTAAAAGTGCCTGTAACTGATTTATTTGAAACTAGCTGTGCCCGCGACTTCGTCCGCGTGTAATAGTGACTTTTCGGGCAGCATATTTTGAATTACATACCGTCGTTTGGGTAGCTTAAAATTTACTTTACAGTAATGCTTCTCTGTGTACGATATTAGACGTATGGCCATCGGGCATGAAAGCATACAGGCTCCTAGGATTGCTAACCCGTGACAGAGCCACATACAACTGACCGTGCGAGAAACAGCTGATACTTAGATCTACACCCACAACTTTCAACGTCTGACCTTGGGCTTTATTAATTGTCATTGCAAAACATAGGCTGACTGGAAAATGGACTCGTTTAAAACTAAATGGAAAATTGTTTGAAATGAGAGGAATCCGAGGAATGAAAACACTTTCACCTTTTCCACACCTGTTAAAATCTCTGCTTCTATCAGATTTCGTTGTAAATTGGTCACTTTTAACCTGATGCCATTGCAAAGTTTTGGGGGGCTTAAATTTCTAAGAAGCATTATACCCATAATGCTTCTTAGAAACGCCTACTTTTAATTTTATTTTATGTGCTGGTAGTCCAGGAGCATTGAGGGATTCTAAAAATTCTACTGGGTAGCTTGTAGATTCTCCTTCTTCCATGACTCTGTTAATGGAGATATACTCAACATAATCCCCCGGAACATAGCTCAAAATTTCAGCGTTTATTGTTGCTGCTTGGTCGTTATACGTGCGTTCGCTACGAATAATTGAATCCTCATGGCAGCGGCGTGTTTTTTTTTTTAACTATGGCATTTCGTAGTTGACCTTGAGAAGTCGTGACTACTTAAGCGGACTATCCTGTGGCTGCCTTGAGACAACTCAAAGCCCCCAGCCAGGGGCTTAAATTAATTAAGTAGGTATACTAAGTGACTACACGCTAAGGGCACCCCCTGTGGGGTACGAACCTCGGCTTAGGGCATCGCTGGGAGAGGGCAGCAAGTTGAGATAGGCTGGATCGATTTTTGATTATTTAAGAACGATGGGGTCGGCTTTTCCTAATTGACTACTCTAAGAAGAAAGGCCGAAACAAACTCAGAGGTCAGTCGGGAATTTAAATCTACAGGCTCAGCTGCGGCGCGGGCTGGCACTACATCGAGCAAGGGTCGGTGGGGAGGGCACGCCACGATAGCGGCGGTAAGACCCCTCTTTGAGGAGTGGCTAGAGAGGCGTCATGGCGCCCTCACCTACGGCCTGACGCAGGTCCTCACCGGACACGGAAGTTTTGGGAGGTTCCTGCACATAATCAGGCGGGAGGAAACGCCCGGGTGTCACCATTGCCAGGATCGCCCAGAGGACACGGTGAAGCATACGGTGGAGGTGTGCCCCGCTTGGGCGGAGCACCGACGTGTCCTCGTTGAGGCGATCGGCAGCGGCGGCGAGCTCTCGCGTTCGGGCCTGTTTCAAGCCATAGTCCGGGGCGAGAGGGAGTGGGGGGCAGTCGCCTCCTTCTGCGAAGCAGTCATGCTAGCGAAGGAGGCGGCGAGACGGCTGAGGGAGAGAGCCTCCCGTCCCACCGCCGCGGGAGACGCTCCGGGCGTCGGGAGCCGCGCGACGACTCCCGGCCACCGTAGGCGCGGGCCTGCGGGCAGTGAGTAATGGGTAGCTCACCGTCCGATCAGGACCAGGCCCGTGCCGGACGGCGTATACGTGTTCCACGCGCGCCTCAAAGAGATGTCACCATCAACCAAAGGGGCCCGTCAGGGCCGAAGCCTGACTCAAACAGATGTCAGCATCATTCGGAGGGGCCGAAGCCTGCCGGGTCAGCGGGATTGTCCGAAAGGGTTACCGCTGGCCCGGAACATAAAGGGCTAAGGAAGGAACACGGGTGGGTTTTAGTCAGTAAGAGTCTGACACTCCCTTCCACTCCACCCAGAGCGGGAGGGGTCATTTGACGATTTCCCACACTGAAAAAAAAAAAATGCGTCGGTGGGGCGGGCAGCGGCGTGGCTCTCAGCGCGCTTTATATAGCCACGGACGCGCAGGCGCGAGGCGTGTCGTGTACGTACTCTGATAGAATACCTTAACAAATGTTCGCCGTGATTCTTTAAATTGACATAACTTTTTTATTTATGAACCGATTGACATGAAATAAACACTAAATGTTAAGTGAAGCTTACTACAATATATTAGTGAAAACCGCATCTGAATCGAATAAGCCGTTTCTGATATTAGCGTGCACAAACACACAGACAAACAGACAAACAGACAAAAAAAAAAGTAATTACAATTTCGGATTCGGCATCGATATAATAAAAACTCCTGCTACTTTTTTTTATATATTTCTATTGTACAGACACCACTTTTCTACAATTTTATTATATGTATAGACTAGCTGCGTCCCGCAATTTTACCCGCATAAGTTTTGATCCCGTGGGAATACCGGGGTAAAAAGTGCCTATATGTTAATCCAGGGTGTCAGCTACCTCCATACAAAATTTCATCAAAATTGGTCCAGCTGTTTGAGTCTGAAGAAGTAACAAACATATACACAAACACTCACAAACTTTCGCCTTTATAATATAGTGTGATAAATGCTTTGAGTTTGATACATCGACGCCCGATCTTCTTTTTAACCGTTAAAACCAGAACGCGTCAATGCTGCTTGGTGGCTTCTACTGGATCAATGTAAGTAATAAGCACATTGCGCATTTCTGCAAAGACAAATAAGGTGATGACTGATGTTCAATACATTCAAAGTGAACATCATAATATTTTGTTGATCAACCGTGACTTTGCGTATTTACAATAGCATATCAGAGGGGCAATTCTCGTAATTTTAGTCTCAATCTGTCAAAAATACTTTATTGACAAGTTGACACTGATTGTCGCTGAGATGAGATTGTGATTAGATTTTTAACGTTTTTTCTTATGGGAATTGGCATTCAGAACCTGGATCAAAACGCGTTCAACTTAAGCCAAGGGCGAATGAAACTCAACGCGAGCAGCACATCTAAACCGCGTTTATGAGTGTAGTGTAGTGTACTGTAGTGTCATCATTGTTATGAAAAGTTGACACTGACAGCTCTGTTTTTTTTTTCAGGATGGGAAATCATCAAATGACCCCTCCCGATTTCCCATCCTGAAAAAAATAAAACCCCTCCCGCTCTGGGTGGAGCGGAAGGGAGTGTCAGACTCTTACTGACTAAAACCCACCCGTGTTCGTTCCTTAGCCCTTTATGTTCCGGGCCAGCGGTAACCCTTTCGGACAATCTCGCTGACCCGGCAGGACACTGACAGCTCTTGAACGACACGACACACACACACGCGTTGACACGTGTTGATCGCGGTTAGTTTCATAGATGAAGTTCGCCCTAAATGAAGTCTGTCCTTAAATTCTCGACACATAGCTTTAATATATTATGTAGTTATGTACCCACATCATGATATGAACCCTCACAACAATAATAGCGACACCATCCAAAACTGGAAGTCCCATTACAACAGTAGTATTAATCTGGGAGTGTGCAAACTTTCCAGTACCGTTCTTGGCTAATACATCAACGTCATATGCACCATAGTGTGGTCTGTAATGGCACTTGACCCTGGCATTAGATGGCCGAAGTTGGGCCAAATTTGAGCTCTATTGTGCCTGAATTAGTACGCCTTTGTGTTAGGTAAAGGGTTAAGCAAGCAGGTGTGTCTTGTCATGTTGTGCTCATGAAGCTTCTGAAATAGTTTACAGGAGAACTGCATTATAAGTATTGTTGTTATTATCTATGTTTCTGATTTTAACTGTTTGATTACTCAGGTCTTCTAGCGTCCTTTATGAGCCTACTAGGTTCTGCCCGCGACTTCGTCCGCGTGAAATTTCATCCTCCACCCATTCACCCTCTTAGGGGGTGGAATTTCGAAAAATCCTTTCTTAGTGGATACCTACTCTTCATAAAGAACACACCCTCCAAATTGCATGTCTCTAAGAGCAGCGGTTTAAGCTGTGCGTTGATATATCAGTCATTCAGGACTTTCAATTTTAAAAATGAAAAAGGTTATTCTCAACTTATATAAATTGCTTGAAAAATCTGTAATTTAGGTATTTCATTTCAAATAGCAAGCTCCTGGCGAAAACAGTGATTTTAAAATCATGTTTAGGTATTACAATCAAAATAATAAAAAGAAGAAAAAGCAGAAGAAGCAAGAAGGAAGGAAAGAAGGAATAAGGGGCTGGGCCTTACTCTCGTTTAGTACCGTAACTCGGTCACTTTATGAAGCTTATAACTCATTAACGGTTTGGTTAGAAGGTCTGTAAGAAATATATGTTTGCTATAGATTCATGTACAGCATTTTTGAAACAGGGTTTTTTCATAAGGCTAATACTTTTGCCTTAAAAAAATATTTACCAAAACGCTATTTTCGCTAACATTTGCTTATAACTTCTAAACGGCTTTGATGTTTGGAAATATTTTTACACTGAAAAATTGGTGGTTAGAGGTACTACATATTTGAAATAGCGTTTTTAAATCAATCAACAGTTGCAAAGACAATGCCCCATTTTGAGATATAGGTTCAGAGGTGCTATGCGCGGGCGCGGGCGGCAGTCGTGCGTTAGCACTGAGACGGGGTGGCTGTGTCGCTCGCTGCTCCGCCCGGCTATCGATCGACTACGCGCGTTTGGCTGTGTTAGTGCAAATATTTATGAACGAATTGTATCAGTATGCGTTTATAGATTAGCTCGCTGCAGAGGGCCCATTTCTATTGTCCGCATGGACGCTTTATTAGTGGTGCCATTTCTAAATACTGTTTTTTTTTATATTGTTTATTTTGTAAATACATATGTATAAGATAATTTGTAAATAAATAAAAATGCCAAAGCAAAGCAAGTCAAGAAAAATACGTTTTCTCTACGACGACGCACCGTTTTATAGATATTAGCGAAAAACTCAAAAGTGGGAATTTTTATACCCCCCACTCCGGCTCACGTCCTAGACGCGGGGACTTTTAGTATGTTTACTCCCTAAGCACTCTGAGCAACTTTCTGAAGAAATCGCTCAGGGCCCAGCTCACGCACTCTACACCTCTTTTTGGTTTATTCGTTGAGTGGACTAATAAGTATCTATCTATCTTAGATACTTAATCTTATAAATAAAAATCTTTAAAACTTTATCTAATAAATAAAATTGGAGTGTCTGTTTGTAATATTAAAACAACCGCTTCAGGCCATTTTATTTTGACTGTTTAGAAAATAACTACTGAGTAAGTAGTTATTATAGCAATAAAAAAAAAATGTTTTCAAATACCTTAATTTATAAAAAATGAGCATTCTTAGTTGTCAATCTACGAGTAGGTATTTGCATTACTGAGTTTATTGATTACTACCTTCTCATATTCTTGTGCGGATTTATTTCTGTGACTGGGACTTTCACTAGCAGATAGGTGAATAAGGAGTAACTTGGGCTACTTTTATTTTAGAAAAAAAAAAAAGAAAATAGGTTCCCACGAAAAAAAATTAAAACCTATGAAATGAAATATTGAATAATATCCGATTCAAATAGGGAGGTTGTATACTACGTTTATTTAGGTACTTAACCAAATGTAAATAAATCATAATAAAGAAACGGAGTATAGTTTTTTTTATTTTTTATAAGTGGATCCTATACGTGAAGATTCCTTAATCTCCAATGAAATTGTTTGGATAAATAATAAAATAATATAGTGTTTTTGTTTTAGCCCAAGGAAATCGTTCACCAAATATTGTATATAAAAATGCTAATACGAAAAACTAAAAATAAATAATAATTAAACTAAAATGCAAAAACGATCAAAAAGAACTAAATGGAGAAATATTAGAAGAATTTCAATAAAATTAGCATAGGTATTTCTTTACGTGGCGGTGAATAGACCACTTTTATGTATTTGAGGGGGTGAAGCAGATGACGTGGATACGAATAGTCCCCGCCTTGGGCGGGGTGCACCGCGTGGATTTCGTCGATGAGCGACTTCCATTATATTTAGAAGCGTAATTTCGCAACTCGAATAAGATGCACGATTGCCTCCGCGCTCTACTGTCCGGATTCTCACTGCGTAATCACCAGGTTCGAATCTCAGTGGACGGCATATATCTTTAGTTTTGTTATTTTTTAATTATAATGTACTTATCTTTTGTTTTGTTATTTTTTAATTATAATGAGCATATTTTTATTTTCTTATTTTTTAAATAATTCAATAAGTAATTGTTATTTTAATAAAAACAATCATTTTTATTCCTATAGTTATTTTTCTTCAGAATCTAGAGTAATATAATAAAAATAAAATAAAAACGTCCACCAAGCTTGATTCGGAAAAAAATTATATACCTAAGTACAGTGTTTTACAAAAGAGTGTAAGCAATAATAATATAGTCTGAAAATTTTCAAACAAGAAAATCGGCAAAAAGTAAAATAATAATTAAAAAAACATATCAAATAAGAAAATAAAAAAACCAAATATGGAAAAGTTTGGATTTGAAGCCGGGCGTTAGTGACTAAACTATAGTGACGTGACGCACGAGACCACTAGACCAATCGAGCTGTGGTAGTGTATGTCGAAATTACGCGTCATAATCTGTACAAACAAAATATGGTGTGTACAAAAAAGTAGGTACTTACTTTACAATTTGTTTCGTCGAATAAGATCTCTTTATTGCCTTCCGTTTATTTTCTTGTTGACCATTTTTTATATACTGATAGTACAAACATTTACACCAACAACATAACTTAGAAAAAACTAATCAAAAAATAAAATATAATAAACAGCTTTCATCAACAAACAGATACCAAAGTACGTACCTACACTAGGTACCGACTCGAAATAATTGCAAGACTTCAAAGTATTTTATACGGCTACTCGCTCAACTACATAGGTACCCAACGCGTCAGTTTTCGCAAATGCGATCATTCTCCTTATCAATTAGAGTCTACGGAACAATTTCGTATGAAAGTATTTTTACTTTAATGGTTTGTGAAAATATTAATTGTAAACGCGATTATGCTCCTTATTCATAGAAGGTAACGGGTCAATTTCCTATGCAAGTATTTTTACTTCCAACTAAGATTGAAAATAATAATTGTAAAACAAAAGAATCTTCGTTTATTTGTAGAATATTTAACATAATAATTATTGGTTAGCAACTCGGCATTCTTATTTCACGTGTAATACTTAAAAAATATTTTTCATGTTTGATGTGAGACTCGAACCCGAACGTTCGCCATGCGAGGAACAGTGCTAGCCACATTGGCCACCGTAACGCTTGCAAAACTTATTGAAATTTGTAATAACAATCATGTGGCCAATTTGTAGTGTTGTCAAACATTCTTATAGTACTAATATTGCTATGCCATAGTTTTGTGAGATTGCTAGTCGACTTCTGACTGTTTTTGTAATATACCAAAATATATTTTTTTACAATTTTTGTCTGTCTGTCCGTCTGTCTGTCTGTCTGTTTGTTCCCGCTAATCTCTGAAACGGCTGGACCGGTTAAGACGGGACTTTCACTAGCAGATAGGTGAATAAGGAGTAACTTAGGCTACTTTTATTTTAGAAAAAAAAAAGAAAATAGGTTCCTACGAAAAAAAAATAAAACCAATGAAATGAAATATTGAATAATATCCGATTCAAATAGGGAGGTTGTATTATACTCCGTTTAATTAGCAGAGATGTGCAAAATAGGTTATAAAATGTATTTAAATGCAAAATGCAAATACTTTTTGTATTTTGTTATTTCAAATACAAAATACAAAATAGTTTTTCATTTTATATTTAAAATACTAAATGCAAAATACGTATTTACAAAATGCTTTATTAAAATAAAATACTTTTAGTTTTAAATTATCTTTATTTTGTT